>CM076714.1:56805000-57405000 GCA_038501285.1 Penstemon eatonii
GTATTTCAAAATACCTTTAATCGATTGATTTCCTATTCAGACAGGATTCACATGTTTTGAATTCATCAATCTTCTATTTTTCAAGAGCCATGATTGAAAACAATTCATTGATTCCTTCTTTTAGGAATTATGATCGAATGTGGATAATTATCTAATTTTGTTTTTCTTTTCTTGATTTATCATATTTGTTTAAGTTTTATCAATGCTTATTTCTTTGCTTTATTTACAACGGTAAAGCAATTATGTACGAATTAAAAGCTTTAATTAAAATAACTCCATTCATAATGGTAAAGCTAAGAAGTTTCGTACAAAGTTCGAAATAAATAGACAAAACTCTAACTAATGCCTAAATCCAGAATTAAAGAAAAACATATGCTAATAAGAAAAATCCAGATGCTCCTTGACCCATTCCTTGAAGTATGTTTCCCTCATGTGCAATTGAAACCCAGACTTGGTCACTTGCAGCACGTTCCAGTCATCCTCTGTAAACACTTTTACAGAAACCAGAAATGTTAGATGATTTACATCAAAAGAAGATCTTAAGATGTTTTTCATCAAAAAGGAAATAACTTAGGTTATACCTTGGTCAAGTATGTTTCGGAATTCCTCATCAGTCATGTTACTCAGTTCCTCATTTTTCTTACATAAGGGACAATTCTTTCCTTCGATCAATCCTTGTCCTCTTTCGAGGGCTTTCTCATATTTGTCTAACAACTTATGCAAATCATTGGTCTCAATTCCTTTACTTGGAACTTCACAATGATCGATAAAATGAGAGAATGATTCAGGCAGGCCATTTGTGATGATTACCATTTTATCATCTAGAGTCAATATAGCGCTAAGCTCATCGATTCGATTTAGCCTCTTGATCAGGTAAGTGCAATATTCACTAATATTTTTGAACCCAGTCATGCCTTCATCGTGGAGTGATGATATCCATATTTGCAATATCGTTTGTTCGCAATTGACAGTGAATTTTGGCATGGCTAAATATAAATAATAGACAACAATAAGCAGACATATTTAAGATAATACTTATAATTAACGAAGATTGGTCTTTCTATCGAAAAAGTTCTCCCACTATTTTATCGAAACAATAAACCCCTTGCATTATTCGGGAAATTCTATTTCCTAGTAGGTCTTGACGTCCCGGCAGACATTAATTGCACCCACGACTCGCGGCCATACAATTAACTCCCTAGGTAGGTATACTTTTACCAATTGTGTTACTCCACAACCTTCAAGCTATTTTGCCTCGATTTTCGCATCTATCTAGCACTGCTACATCATAAATGTTACTACTCGTTTAAGTCTAACCCAGTCAATCTTGATGAGTAACGGGCCCGGTCATGAAATCCCCGTAACTGGTTATCGGTCGATTTTCACGTCCCGACCAGTCCCCACCCTTGTCGAGTTTAGTTAAAAACAAGAATCAAGGAATTTCGTGTATTGTCCCTTTCTTCGACTCGGGTGCCAGACTCTGGATCACCTCTATCGATAAGTAGACAACATACTCTAGTCCCTATTGATGGAAGGCTTGGATCTATAAAACATCATTTTATAGTTTACCCAATATGACTTAATATTTTAATTCGAAAGGGGATTTTCGGTTCTAGGAAGTTTGAGGTAACTCTCCTCGAGATCTCACCGCGTTTAATTATGCTTTATAATTTATTTTTAGTGATCTAAATTCTAGCGCGCAAGCCAAAGATAAATCAACAAATAAAATAAAACATTCACACCTAGCATGCATGCTACCACAGTATGTTTTCGATCGGGAGCCTCCTATGCGGACCACCATCGAGCCAAAGACGATGGTCCTATTGGTCAATCTATTGGGTTTCATATAGACCTACTCTATTACACATTTTACCATGCATACATGGCCTTTAGTCTTCTTGGGCTCCCACCTTGCTTGTAACGGGCCTCCATCCCAAACTAATAAAACAGTAAAGCCCTATCTATTACAATGGCTCAAAGTGGCCCAAAAACTTAAGGCTCGCAGGCCCAATAAAACCAATAAGATTAAAATCAACCAATCACATCTAACCTAAAGGTCAAGGCTCGGCGCGATCGAAAACCACGTAAACAATTTCACGTTGAGCAAGAAACAAGCAAAATTATAATTTTCTTATTTCTTATATTACTTTAAAACTACCTTTTAAAATAACTTTAGATTCTAGTTTTAAAAACCCCTTTATAGAACAATCTCTTAACTATCATTTTAAAAACGCCCTTTTAAAATGACCCTTTGATTTTATTTTAAAACCCCTTTTAAAATTAAATCACAATTTCTATTTTAAAACCCCTTTTAAAATATCTCATGGTTCTTACTTTAGTCCACTACTAATTATGAAAAATTAATCCTTCGGATAATAAAACACCTTTTAAACATAATTCAGGTTCTGGAAATTTCAAATTTTGAAAATTACAGTTTGGTCCCTCAATTTTCGAAAATTACGTTTTGACCCCAAAACTTTCGGAAATGATAAATCAGCCCCAAAAATTCCAGAACTTGCAAATTGGCCCAGAAAACAGAAATTAATATTTTATTTCCAGAAACTTTTGTTAATCGCAAAACAGCCCCTGAAGTTTTCGTAAATTGCAAAACAGCCCCACAACTTATGGAAATTGCAAACAGACCCCTATCGCTAGAAAAACAGATTTTCAATTTCAGCCCAAAATTTCCAGAAAAGTAAAATTTCAGATTCTGTCCAGATTTTATAAAAATCCTAAATTGCAGTTTTAGTCCTGTAATAATCGCAAATTGCAGATTTGGCCCAAATAAGAATTATGCTATTTACCCGAACGCATAATTAATCATAATCAGCAAGATCCATGCATAGAACACGACAAATAAACATATTCACGAAAATTTGAAGTGTTCAGGCCTTTTTCATATGTGCATAATAAGCCTGGCTCTGATACCACTGTTGGGATTTATGGGTATAATTGTCAACTACAACAATGCGGAATTTAAAATTTTATTATACACCAAATCCCAGGGTTTCTTATTAGCACATATGAATAAAGGTTGAATTTAATTAAAGCATGCATATACTAAAATTAAATAGATGGTAAAAGCCTTTTTACCTCACCACAGGCAAGGTGGTGGTTTCCTCCGGTCTTCGATTGTTCACTAGAGCACCCCAAGTGTTGTGCCTCTAGAGAAAGTCCACACCAGCTGGATTTGAGTGACTTCGCGAAATCCCCTGGCTCAGAACTAGGATTAAGGAATTGTCTCGTCAGGAATTGGATGCAGATCTTGGAAGAAGACTTGGAGAAAAATCCTACACAGGGAGGGGCGATTTTTCTGACAGGGTTCGATTATGCAGAGAGGGCGAGAGAGGGGCTGAAATTTTCGGCCCTATGTTTTCTTGTGTTTTTCTTTCTTGCTTAGAATTAGGGTTAGCTTCTTCTTCTCTTAGATTATGTGTATCTAGTATTTATAGATATCTCTATTAGAAGACTCCTTCTCCTAATAGATATCTAAATCTTGAAAGAATATCTTCTTATCAAGAAACAAGATATACATAATCTTATCACTTTAGGAAACAAGATATCTTTCAATCTCTTTCCTAGTTACACAAGATAACACAAACTCTTAATCCCTATCATAATCATACACAATCAACATAAATTCAAGACTAATTAATATAAGCAAAAATCGGCCACTTTGATTAATTAAAATCGGCCCACATGCTTTTTAATTAATCCTAAACTTAATTTGATCATTGTTCCCAAAATCGGCCCATGCAAGATTAATTAATCCCAGATCAATTTATCTTTACAATAATTGGCCCATATGCTTAAATTAATTAATCAAAGATCAATTAACTTACATATGGATCGGCCCATGTGTTTTAATTAATTAATCCACTATTAATTAATTAATCCATTCCAATTAACACTTTAATTGAGGATTTAATCAATTAGAAATTCCAATTGATTCATTAATTAGTTACTTCTAATTAATGATTCTCCACTTTGAATTAACACTTTAATTCTCGATTAATTAATTAGTTACTTCTAATTAATTATTCTTCTTCATGAATTAATACTTTAATTCATATATTGATTTAATTCCTTAAATCAATTGATTCCTTCAAGACTGTCACTGTCCAACTGTATTGTGTGTGACCCCTCTAGGTTCACCATCAATTGGCAGCAGGCCCACGACTTTCGTGATTTAATTAGTGAGCAATTAATTGCTCCGATCAATTAACCACTTTAATTGATCACTCCAGAATTAATTTCCTTATTAATTCAGGAGTACCCACACCTCATGGTCGATGTCTAGCCACAAGCCCATGAGGCCCAACTTCAGGTGAATTGATTTCGTGAACCTTCAACTCTTATAAATGCCATGTACATACGGTCCTTCTATCAACTAATTTCCCGATTGAGACCTAGGGTGTGTGAATTGGTCGGCACCTCTAATTATCTCAATTCTGTACTTTCTAATTCAGGATAATAATTCCAGTGTGACTGCTAAATTTGGAAACCCCTTTCCAAATCCGTCACCGACTACGGCCGTAGATTCCTCGGATTTATTATCTAAGAACGTACAGGAAATTCTCTCATCTTATCAAGATGAGTCGATAGATCCTTTATTAGTACTAACTATCCGCGCACACGTTCATACGTACCCAAAGTAGTCGCACAATGACCAAGCTATGTGATCGGCTCCTAAATCAAAGTACGTATTCCTGTGTACCGAATCCGCCCTAGTACCTCAAGTCAAAGGACTAAATCGTACACTATTATAAGTCTTGAGAGACATCCCATTACCGATATGCTTAACGCACTTCCACGATGGGTCTCTCTGTTCGGGTCGTTCGATGCGTTCGATCCCCTATCGAACCACCTAGTCATATGCACTAGCATTCAATGCCTTGTTCATGAAACGACAACAAATTCACTTCATGTGAATCATGCATAATCCTACAAGTCCTGACGATTCATTCGATACCCCGTCTCGATATGAATCTATGACTTGGAACATTTTTGAGATCACGACCTTTGAGATTGTTTCATGATTAATCGCACCCAATACTGAAGTGAATAATCCCGTAGTCATGAGTGATCTCAGGGTTTCATCGAATCGCTTAGATAAGTTCGCGAGAGATGAAGTTGGCCATTGTTTAATTCACGTACTATGAATAAACGGGCGTATTATCTTATGAATCATAAGATTGCTTCTAAAGGAAGTTCCTAAACAATCTTATATTTGTTGGCTTGCTGGGCACTATCCTATCAATCTCCCACTTGCCCTAAAGCCAACCACATACGTTTCTAAGGCCCATCTCACTCCAGATGTCCATCGAACCCTTTTGTGATTATGACTTAATTAGTGGATCCGCTATGTTGTCTCTTGACGTGGTTTACCCCACGTCTCGTTCTACCTATGATTTGCCAGATCATATGGTATACTTGTGTTTAGATCATGGGTGAGATCTCGATTCCTTTGCTAAAGCAATTGCCTTAGGTTATCATTGAAGATAACTATAGGCCTCGCAATGCTAGGTACTACTTCCAGTTTGTTGGAAGAAGTTTTCGTCCAAACACTTTCCTTCGTTGTATTCAATACTGCGAAATATTCTGTTTTATGGTTACCTGGCATCGATTGCCCTTTTGAACCCTTTTCAAATCATCGTTGCCCCATAAAACCAGAATATTATATTCACTTCAAACGGGAAACTCGAATCACTAAATCCTTTGAGTTCCAATTCTTCATTATTACCGTTGACCAGCAATATATCCTCAGAACTCCTAGAGTTCTTTAAGGAATGCTTCCTTTCGGTATACCAATACCCCTTACTGGTGTTTGACTAACATCAGCTTATGAAACTCATAGCATGTGTTTAGTCTGGTCTTGTACATGACGTTGCATATACTATGCCACCTTTTATATGGAAGGTGTTCAGAGATATTATCCTCTTTACTCATCAAATGTAGGGCTCATTGACTTTATGAGAGATTTTATATCTCTATGGAAATTGTCCTCTCTATGACTTTCCATACTGATTTTATTCAGTTTTGTCCCTGTACTAAGATTTGGGATTTCAAACATCTCTCTAATCTATCATAATAGATACGTACTGCCAATACGTGAGATGTATCCCTTAAATCTTTTAACGAAGAATTTCGTGAATGAACACGCTTTCGTCTGCGTTTAACACTCTTACATCATCTATGTCAACTTTAGTGTTTATTTTACGAACAATGCAAAAACTCCCACTGATTCTTTTGTACATTGAGATTTACATGCAATTTTGATAAAGTCAACCGCCTTGACTGTCTCATCTAGTCGCATGTTCCAGCCTTGTACTGGTCCAGAATCATAGATTCACCTTTGGAATTACATCCAATGGTTATGCCTCGTGGTCATACGAAGCTTCTACGGTTCAGCGTTTCTAAATGGATTATTGGATATCCACTCAGACCACACGGCGTTTTAAGCTATGTGCCCAAATCTATGTTATACATAGATGTTTCGAAAGTTCTTGGATCACTATCCAATCGATCATATTCGTGAACGTACTAGTTCTTTTCGAATTCGATCGAATCTTCGAAATTTGGTGTACAAAATTTTGGTGCAGGAGGTTTGAAAATATACTCCCACTATTTGTAGGGATGTGTCCAAGTCTAGGACTTCATCAAGTTCCATGGTAATATCCCATTTCTATTAGCGAGGGAACCACCCTATAAGAATTGGGAATCCTTAGCAACGGACTACTTTCGTTCTTTAGGATCATGGAACAGGTATCCAATGGATTTCGTTGAATACCCTACAAATTTTCTCAATTGAATCCACTATCCAATTTTATCATTCATGGATGATATACCATACTTGAGTTAGTACGGTTTTCGTAGGAATTGACTTAAAAAGGTTACTAGTCAAAGTATCCTTCTAGAGTCATGGGGTTGACCCCCAGAATTGATTGAGGAGTTTTAGCAATACTAATTTAAGGAATGAATCTAGTCTTTCATAGTTCGATTCCTTTTTATTAGATTTAACTTGCTATTCAAGAATTCTATTCTTCATTTAGATAATTTGAGTAATTTAGCGCTTATGTATTAATCACTTCGATTAAATCGAATGGTCATACTTTAATGCCCTTAATTGCTTCGATTTTGGAATCCTTTGAATCCTTTCAACATTTTCATACTTGCACTTTACTTAGTGCCCATATGAAACACTTTGAACCCTTCAACCTTTCCAAAAACTTGTACCTTCCAAAGTACTCATATCCTAAATGCTATTAGGATACTTTATGAAGTAATTAATTACTCGCACTAATGATTTAGTGATCCACATGTGTATTAACGGTCTTCATCCATTAAACACTTGGTATTTCAAAATACCTTTAATCGATTGATTTCCTATTCAGACAGGATTCACATGTTTTGAATTCATCAATCTTCTATTTTTCAAGAGCCATGATTGAAAACAATTCATTGATTCCTTCTTTTAGGAATTATGATCGAATGTGGATAATTATCTAATTTTGTTTTTCTTTTCTTGATTTATCATATTTGTTTAAGTTTTATCAATGCTTATTTCTTTGCTTTATTTACAACGGTAAAGCAATTATGTACGAATTAAAAGCTTTAATTAAAATAACTCCATTCATAATGGTAAAGCTAAGAAGTTTCGTATAAAGTTCGAAATAAATAGACAAAACTCTAACTAATGCCTAAATCCAGAATTAAAGAAAAACATATGCTAATAAGAAAAATCCAAGTGCTCCTTGACCCATTCCTTGAAGTATGTTTCCCTCATGTGCAATTGAAACCCAGACTTGGTCACTTGCAGCACGTTCCAGTCATCCTCTGTAAACACTTTTACAGAAACCAGAAATGTTAGATGATTTACATCAAAAGAAGATCTTAAGATGTTTTTCATCAAAAAGGAAATAACTTAGGTTATACCTTGGTCAAGTATGTTTCGGAATTCCTCATCAGTCATGTTACTCAGTTCCTCATTTTTCTTACATAAGGGACAATTCTTTCCTTCGATCAATCCTTGTCCTCTTTCGAGGGCTTTCTCATATTTGTCTAACAACTTATGCAAATCATTGGTCTCAATTCCTTTACTTGGAACTTCACAATGATCGATAAAATGAGAGAATGATTCAGGCAGGCCATTTGTGATGATTACCATTTTATCATCTAGAGTCAATATAGCGCTAAGCTCATCGATTCGATTTAGCCTCTTGATCAGGTAAGTGCAATATTCACTAATATTTTTGAACCCAGTCATGCCTTCATCGTGGAGTGATGATATCCATATTTGCAATATCGTTTGTTCGCAATTGACAGTGAATTTTGGCATGGCTAAATATAAATAATAGACAACAATAAGCAGACATATTTAAGATAATACTTATAATTAACGAAGATTGGTCTTTCTATCGAAAAAGTTCTCCCACTATTTTATCGAAACAATAAACCCCTTGCATTATTCGGGAAATTCTATTTCCTAGTAGGTCTTGACGTCCCGGCAGACATTAATTGCACCCACGACTCGCGGCCATACAATTAACTCCCTAGGTAGGTATACTTTTACCAATTGTGTTACTCCACAACCTTCAAGCTATTTTGCCTCGATTTTCGCATCTATCTAGCACTGCTACATCATAAATGTTACTACTCGTTTAAGTCTAACCCAGTCAATCTTGATGAGTAACGGGCCCGGTCATGAAATCCCCGTAACTGGTTATCGGTCGATTTTCACGTCCCGACCAGTCCCCACCCTTGTCGAGTTTAGTTAAAAACAAGAATCAAGGAATTTCGTGTATTGTCCCTTTCTTCGACTCGGGTGCCAGACTCTGGATCACCTCTATCGATAAGTAGACAACATACACTAGTTCCTATTGATGGAAGGCTTGGATCTATAAAACATCATTTTATAGTTTACCCAATATGACTTAATATTTTAATTCGAGAGGGGATTTTCGGTTCTAGGAAGTTTGAGGTAACTCTCCTCGAGATCTCACCGCGTTTAATTATGCTTTATAATTTATTTTTAGTGATCTAAATTCTAGCGCGCAAGCCAAAGATAAATCAACAAATAAAATAAAACATTCACACCTAGCATGCATGCTACCACAGTATGTTTTCGATCGGGAGCCTCCTATGCGGACCACCATCGAGCCAAAGACGATGGTCCTATTGGTCAATCTATTGGGTTTCATATAGACCTACTCTATTACACATTTTACCATGCATACATGGCCTTTAGTCTTCTTGGGCTCCCACCTTGCTTGTAACGGGCCTCCATCCCAAACTAATAAAACAGTAAAGCCCTATCTATTACAATGGCTCAAAGTGGCCCAAAAACTTAAGGCTCGCAGGCTCAATAAAACCAATAAGATTAAAATCAACCAATCACATCTAACCTAAAGGTCAAGGCTCGGCGCGATCGAAAACCACGTAAACAATTTCACGTTGAGCAAGAAACAAGCAAAATTATAATTTTCTTATTTCTTATATTACTTTAAAACTACCTTTTAAAATAACTTTAGATTCTAGTTTTAAAAACCCCTTTATAGAACAATCTCTTAACTATCATTTTAAAAACGCCCTTTTAAAATGACCCTTTGATTTTATTTTAAAACCCCTATTAAAATTAAATCACAATTTCTATTTTAAAACCCCTTTTAAAATATCTCATGGTTCTTACTTTAGTCCACTACTAATTATGAAAAATTAATCCTTCGGATAATAAAACACCTTTTAAACATAAATCAGGTTCTGGAAATTTCAAATTTTGAAAATTACAGTTTGGTCCCTCAATTTTCGAAAATTACGTTTTGACCTCAAAACTTTCGGAAATGATAAATCAGCCCCAAAAATTCCAGAACTTGCAAATTGGCCCAGAAAACAGAAATTAATATTTTATTTCCAGAAACTTTTGTTAATCGCAAAACAGCCCCTGAAGTTTTCGTAAATTGCAAAACAGCCCCACAACTTATGGAAATTGCAAACAGACCCCTATCGCTAGAAAAACAGATTTTCAATTTCAGCCCAAAATTTCCAGAAAAGTAAAATTTCAGATTCTGTCCAGATTTTATAAAAATCGTAAATTGCAGTTTTAGTCCTGTAATAATCGCAAATTGCAGATCTGGCCCAAATAAGAATTATGCTATTTACCCGAACACATAATTAATCATAATCAGCAAGATCCATGCATAGAACACGACAAATAAACATATTCACGAAAATTTGAAGTGTTCAGGCCTTTTTCATATGTGCATAATAAGCCTGGCTCTGATACCACTGTTGGGATTTATGGGTATAATTGTCAACTACAACAGTGCGGAATTTAAAATTTTATTATACACCAAATCCCAGGGTTTCTTATTAGCACATATGAATAAAGGTTGAATTTAATTAAAGCATGCATATACTAAAATTAAATAGATGGTAAAAGCCTTTTTACCTCACCACAGGCAAGGTGGTGGTTTCCTCCGATCTTCGATTGTTCACTAGAGCACCCCAAGTGTTGTGCCTCTAGAGAAAGTCCACACCAGCTGGATTTGAGTGACTTCGCGAAATCCCCTGGCTCAGAACTAGGATTAAGGAATTGTCTCGTCAGGAATTGGATGCAGATCTTGGAAGAAGACTTGGAGAAAAATCCTACACAGGGAGGGGCGATTTTTCTGACAGGGTTCGATTATGCAGAGAGGGCGAGAGAGGGGCTGAAATTTTCGGCCCTATGTTTTCTTGTGTTTTTCTTTCTTGCTTAGAATTAGGGTTAGCTTCTTCTTCTCTTAGATTATGTGTATCTAGTATTTATAGATATCTCTATTAGAAGACTCCTTCTCCTAATAGATATCTAAATCTTGAAAGAATATCTTCTTATCAAGAAACAAGATATACATAATCTTATCACTTTAGGAAACAAGATATCTTTCAATCTCTTTCCTAGTTACACAAGATAACACAAACTCTTAATCCCTATCATAATCATACACAATCAACATAAATTCAAGACTAATTAATATAAGCAAAAATCGGCCACTTTGATTAATTAAAATCGGCCCACGTGCTTTTTAATTAATCCTAAACTTAATTTGATCATTGTTCCCAAAATCGGCCCATGCAAGATTAATTAATCCCAGATCAATTTATCTTTACAATAATTGGCCCATATGCTTAAATTAATTAATCAAAGATCAATTAACTTACATATGGATCGGCCCATGTGTTTTAATTAATTAATCCACTATTAATTAATTAATCCATTCCAATTAACACTTTAATTGAGGATTTAATCAATTAGAAATTCCAATTGATTCATTAATTAGTTACTTCTAATTAATGATTCTCCACTTTGAATTAACACTTTAATTCTCGATTAATTAATTAGTTACTTCTAATTAATTATTCTTCTTCATGAATTAATACTTTAATTCATATATTGATTTAATTCCTTAAATCAATTGATTCCTTCCAGACTGTCACTGTCCAACTGTATTGTGTGTGACCCTCTAGGTTCACCATCAATTGGCAGCAGGCCCACGACTTTCGTGATTTAATTAGTGAGCAATTAATTGCTCCGATCAATTAACCACTTTAATTGACCACTCCAGAATTAATTTCCTTATTAATTCAGGAGTACCCACACCTCATGGTCAATGTCTAGCCACAAGCCCATGAGGCCCAACTTCAGGTGAATTGATTTCGTGAACCTTCAACTCTTATAAATGCCATGTACATACGGTCCTTCTATCAACTAATTTCCCGATTGAGACCTAGGGTGTGTGAATTGGTCGGCACCTCTAATTATCTCAATTCTGTACTTTCTAATTCAGGATAATAATTCCAGTGTGACTGCTAAATTTGGAAACCCCTTTTCAAATCCGTCACCGACTACGGCCGTAGATTCCTCGGATTTATTATCTAAGAACGTACAGGAAATTCTCTCATCTTATCAAGATGAGTCGATAGATCCTTTATTAGTACTAACTATCCGCGCACACGTTCATACGTACCCAAAGTAGTCGCACAATGACCAAGCTATGTGATCGGCTCCTAAATCAAAGTACGTATTCCTGTGTACCGAATCCGCCCTAGTACCTCAAGTCAAAGGACTAAATCGTACATTATTATAAGTCTTGAGAGACATCCCATTACCGATATGCTTAACGCACTTCCACGATGGGTCTCTCTGTTCGGGTCGTTCGATGCGTTCGATCCCCTATCGAACCACCTAGTCATATGCACTAGCATTCAATGCCTTGTTCATGAAATGACAACAAATTCACTTCATGTGAATCATGCATAATCCTACAAGTCCTGACGATTCATTCGATACCCCGTCTCGATATGAATCTATGACTTGGAACATTTTTGAGATCACGACCTTTGAGATTGTTTCATGATTAATCGCACCCAATACTGAAGTGAATAATCCCGTAGTCATGAGTGATCTCAGGGTTTCATCCAATCGCTTAGATAAGTTCGCGAGAGATGAAGTTGGCCATTGTTTAATTCACGTACTATGAATAAACGGGCGTATTATCTTATGAATCATAAGATTGCTTCTAAAGGAAGTTCCTAAACAAGCTTATATTTGTTGGCTTGCTGGGCACTATCCTATCACAGCACTGGATAGCCGTAAAGGCAATTCTGAAGTACCTGAGAAGGACTAAGGAATTGTTCTTGGTATACGGTGGAGGAGAATTGAAATTGGAAGGCTATACAGACTCGAGCTTCCAATGTGATGTAGACGACTTCAAGTCGACATCAGGATACGTGTTCTGCCTCAATGGTGGTGCGGTTAGCTGGAAGAGCTCCAAGCAAGAAACAACCGCGGATTCAACCACCGAAGCAGAATACATTGCTGCGAGTGATGCAGCAAAGGAAGGTGTTTGGATGAGGAACTTCATCCAGGAATTGGATGTGATACCTAGCATCGCTGAGCCCATTACTATCTTCTGTGATAACAATGGGGCAATAGCTCAAGCAAAGGAGCCGAGATCTCATCAGAAATCCAAGCACGTACAAAGACGATACCACGTGATAAGAGATATCATTGGTAGAGGAGACATTAAGATGGAACGTGTCGACTAAGAAGATAATACGGCGGACCCGCTAACGAAGCCTCTGCCTCAAAAGGCATTTGAGAAACATCTGCATAAGATGGGACTCAAGAACATAAAAGACTGGCTTTAGGACAAGTGGGAGATTGATAGAAATAGTGTCCTGCAAGCCAGCTGTATGGCTAGTATTTATTGTAATAAATGCGGAACTATTCAATTTCGATTAATAAATGCACTTTATTAAATGGTCATCTTTATCTTATTTAATAATTATCTATGCATAAGGATAGAAGTCCTTAGATCACAAGGCTATGGGACAACCCGTGGACTGATCTCCAAGGCCGTGATCTGGAACATATTCAAGAGTCGTAGAATCCAATCGAGATAGGACATCGTTGGATTCGGTTAGACTCTCATTGTTGTGTATACTCCGATGAACTGGAGGACGCTGGGGTCCACGAGCGTGACTGGGATAGTCGATACACATAAGTGGGTGGCTTGCTGGGATGGCAAGCGCACTGAATACCCCAATTAGGAAATAACTCACCATGGAAGCGGTAGTCGCATATCGGGGTGGAAGTTATTCCATATTTATAATAGTATACGAGGAACAATCCCTAACTACTTGGGGTGATAGGGTTTATCTGGTGCGAGAACGTCTATACTTTGATATGAGTTCCGACTGACTGGGGATCGCCAGAAAGTCTCTGTGGACTCATGTTGGGTATAGAGGAACTCGTATGCAGATTCATATCATCAACAAAGGATCCATTGACCCGACTTGATAGGTTGGGAAATTCTCCTATGGATTTCTGTGAGAAATTAATTCTGGTAAAATCCTTGGCCAAGGTATCTGACGACTTTATGTAAGTAGCTCATAAAGATTAAGTCAAAGAGAATTTTCGAGATCAGAGTACATAAGGTCAAGACAAAAGAAAAGGAAAACCGATGAAAGACCATACCCTTAAGTCTCGACTGGGAGATTGATCGATGGAGAGATTATGTCGTATATGGAAATTATAAATGATAAAAGGTTCACTGAATTAATTTACCAGTGATTGGGCTCCATGGGCTTGTGGCTGGACATCGACCGTGGAGTGTGGGAGAATTCCCAAATTGGCAGGGGTGCTAATTTTGGAATGGTCAATCGACAGAGTGTTCGATTGATTTAGAGTAAGTCTTACTCAAATAATTAAATAATATTTAATTATAACCCACGGCCAATTATGTGGTGAACCTACGGGGGCATACACAATACACAAGTAGCGAAAGCGAGGAAATGAGAACGACCGAGTCGACTGGGTGAAAAATCGACTGGGTCGATTATATAAGGTGGGTCGACCCAAAATGGGATCCAATTGGAATTGGATCAGGATCATAAATTAAATTGGAATTTAATTTGTGGATTAATTAATTAAGTTGGATTTAATTAATTAGAAAAGAATTTAATTAAATAGACTTAGAGTCTGATTTAATTAAATGGGAGATTAAGTTAATTAATTGGACTATTTAATTGGGAGATTAAATTAGGCCTGGTCAAATTAATTAACTAGGCCATGAATTAATTAGGAGACTAGGTCTTCTAATTAAAGATGGCCATGGCCCATGTAGGAGAGAGAAGACCTAGTCCTAATAGGACTAGGTTAGGGAGATAACTATAAGTAGCTATCTTATAGTTATTTTTCACACAACTCCATAAGCAAAAATTAAGCAAGAGCAAAATTCTCTCCCTCTCCCTGTGTGATCGGCCGAACCCTCTTCTGTGCAAGGAAGAATTTTTCATTTTTCGATCTTGTTCCAAATCGTTCCTAATTCCTAGTTTATAATATATCTTGTGTTCTAGCTGATCAAGATATATTATTTTCGTGATATTGTGGTGTATCAACTCGTAGAGGCGCAACACGTGGGGCGCTCCTGAGAATCCTGGATCGATTTTTGCTGTAGCAGAATCAGAGCTCGTTTTGCTAGCCGAGGATTTGCAAGGAGATAGGTATAAACGAGAAAACTTATACTATCGTTTTATTTATATTCATATATATACAACTAGAGAATATCCTGGCAAGATTCCTTAAGAGGCCCTAAAAGTTTTATATTCCGCTGTGCCTAGGGCTGTTTATTCTTACCGAATCCCAACAGGGAGTTTTTCAGAAAGAAAAAAAAAGCCACAATTATTCATGAAGTTGTGGCTTTACACGGTACATGGATAAAGCATGCATTTTTTGGCGTACGAAAAGCAATGAACGACATAACTTTCCTTGGTCGTCCATCTTTGTTAGACAACATTACTTCTAGTAATCTTCCCGGTGTTGAGTATGATGTGATCGGTAGAAAACACTACATGCCTTACTACCTTGCGGATGTTATATATCCAGGGGAACATTAATCCAATCGGTGAGAGACTCGATAACCTTCCCGAACAAATATTCTCAAAGTATGAAGAATCATTTTGCAAGGATGTTGAACGAGCATTCGAAATTCTCCAAGCTCGGTTCGCAATTGTAAATCAATACGACAGAGGATGGCATACGGAGGATTTGTCAAACATTGCATAATACTTCACAATATGATTGCGGAGGAAGAGCGTGATGATTACAAAGATGATGACTCCGACGATGACATTAATGACATAATCACATCTCACAAGGCACGACTAAAATTTATCAATGCGAAGAGATAAACATGTAAAATCCAGTACAAAGAAGACAAACTTGGGATACTATATTATTCGCCATATACAATCCAAAGAAGTCGACCATAGACTCCAGCAAGACCTAATCGCCCATGTTTATGAAAAATACGGTTAAAAATAAATGTAAATTATATGATTTACGTATCT
This sequence comes from Penstemon eatonii, assembly GCA_038501285.1. Classification (NCBI taxonomy): domain Eukaryota; kingdom Viridiplantae; phylum Streptophyta; class Magnoliopsida; order Lamiales; family Plantaginaceae; genus Penstemon; species Penstemon eatonii. The sequence goes on from CM076714.1 coordinate 56,820,889, forward strand.
TGTTGATTTAAGTATGTTTTTAAATATTTCTTATTCTAAGTATTAATTTAAATTATTTGTCTAAGCAATTACTTATATTTTCAAGTAATTGTAATTCTAATTTAGGAGGAAATTTTAATGTTATTCTTGTTAAATCATTAATAATTAGAATTATAACTAAAATCAATAATAATAATATTTAATTTTATTCTATTGTTAATAAATATACTTACAAATTATTTACAAATGCATGCACTATATCTAAATAGAAGAAACGATTAAAACTATTTTATAATGTTATTATTAAATCATTAATAATAAGAATTGTAAATAAAAATCAATAATAATAATAATATCTTAATTTTTATTCTAATTTTAACAAATTAAAACAAATATTACAAATTTGATTCTAATATTAACAAATATTACAAATTTTAAACAATTAAAATAATTTTATTAAATTTAAAACAATTAAAACAATAAAAAAGGACCAATCAGGTGCCGTCATCTGAATTAAAGAGTGGCACGTTCTCGTCTTCCCACGCTAGCTCAATCCCGCAGACAAGCTCGGCCAGCTTCGCCGCCCAGACCGTGCTGCCCACTAGCCACCCCGCCCCACCACTGGATACGACTTTCCCTCCCAGCCCGACCCTCACGATTTCCCTGAGCCCACCATCGAAGATAGCCTTATCCCCAAAAAAACAAGAAACAGAAGAAGGTCTTGGTCTATATTTTCAATTTTATTGGTAGCAATCAAACATCAATACATTCATAAAAAATTATCTGTCTATCAAACTATTATGAGTTACTTAAACTTGAATGAATCAAGCTGATAATTTGGTTTTTCAAATTTTGAGAGAAATTAGGGGTACAAAGATAAGCATTAGAATTTGAATTAGAATTAGAGATGGGTTTAAATAAGAGGAAATTGCACCTTTCATACCATATTTCACCTACTTTATACATTTGGTATCATGCTTTTTAAAAAAAAAATATATTTAATACCATGACTTCACCCTCTTCGACACATTTTTTTATCTGTCAATTTTTGGACATAAATAGTGGTTATGTCACCAAAATGGCTCGTTTTATTGGCCTATATCAAACCTAAAAATTATTATGGCATGATTCTTTGTAGATTATAAAATTAGATTTAATATCCCAAAATTTGTTAATTTTTTGTTAAATGTTTGTTGCATTTCATGAATTCAAATTGGTACTGTTAGATGCTATGAAGCACGGATACTTCAAAAAATTATTAAATGCCGTGTCGGACTCTTTTCGGATACGATACTCCTCGGATACTTGTGGGATACGTATTCGACACTCCACGTGGTGTGTCGGTAAATATAATTAAAAAGAAAAGTTGGACACACGTATCAGATATTTATTTAGACGTATCCAACACATTTTATATTCTGAATTTGGCTAAGTCACCACAATTGGTAAGAACAATGTAAGGCGTCAAATCACACTTTGTATTATATACAACTGCAATACAAGATAATTTGTCTATAACGGGACATGTTTTATATAACACAATGAAACAATGAATATTATGTATAATTAATAGTATTAAAGTACTAAATAATTTTTTTTTTCTAAAAATTATGCAATTTAGTACTTATGAAACTTAACTTTATCTATTTCAATAAGTCTGAATATATACATATATTATTTTACTTATTTCAATATGCATAAATATATAAATTTATATTTTTTACATTTGCATCCATGTCGTATCGTATCCAGTAAATTTTTAAAAATCCGCGTCGCCGTATCCATGTGGTGTCGTATTCGTATCGACGTATCCGTATCCGTGCAACATAGGTTAGATGTCTTTTGTAAAGAGTTTATCAGCCATATAAACAAAACAAATTTGACTTTGTAACAAATGAGTCATGGCGATTTCCGTGCAAAAATTTATTGAGAAGAAAATATGTCGAGGAGAGAAAATCATGATATTAAATGTGCTTTTTAAAAATATCCAATTCCCTCATTTAAATAGTAAACATCAAGGGTAAAGGGCAGGGGCAATCCTAGCCATTTTGGGGCACAAGGGAAAATTGAAAAATTGGACCATAAAAGCTTGGGACCCTGGGCATAATCATTGTGGGGTTTATGTAAATTTAAGAAAGAAATAAATAAAAAATTAGAGGAAACCAAAAATAAATAATAATAATAATAATAATAATAATAATAATAATAATAATAATAATAATAATAATAATTAGAAAATAGACATATATATTTTGTCACAGAATTAATCCATTTTTCTATATCTACATCTGTAGTTCTTTTTCTCATAATCTTTTGAAACATCCAAGATATTCATAATTAGTGGCTAGTTAGAGATGAATTCTTGCAACGTGATAGAAAATAATAAAAAAAAAAAAGAATACAGAGGAAATTGACCCTGTTTTTTTTCTTTCAATACAGAAACATAATAAATAAATTAATTTTATGAAGACTCTTTGCAAATTCCACTCTTTACTTATAGAAATAAAATAAATGCCCGCATCCTCAAATTTCAAACAAATTAAAGACTTCCACATCGCAGTTGCAAAATTAAATTACAAATTAACATTAACCCATATCCGTGAATTTTATTTATTTATTTATCTTTTTTTTTTTGGGTTTTATCAGGCGTGAGAAAATATATTTTACAAACAAATACATCCGATTCAACAAAATAACACGCACAAAAAGTAAATTTTCCATTGCGACCCATTATTCCTAAAAAAATCTAAATTCCCATCATAATTACATAAGAAAAAAATGAAATACTTAAATGGGCGTTTATTTTTGTCGGACGCGACGTACTGGGCGAAAGTTAGGTACCCCCAATCCGACCACTAGACACACGCGCGATTAATCTGAACCATTAATTTTGAGATCAAGGCAACCGGTTCAGTAGGTTGACGTACTATTGAGAGTACTGACGTACTCAGTTCAAAAAAAAGAATTAGTTAGGTACCTTTCCAATATTGCCCTCATCAATTTCCAAAATAACATAACAGAATAATTAATTTAAAACACCCATCATTCCATCGCCCCTCACCCACCCACTCAACCAAAACCCTTCCTTCGTCTCCTCCAAGCGGACTGCCGCCGCCGAGACAAGCTTTCACCCTTCCCCGTCTCCTCCAACCCTTCTCCATCAATTTTCTTGTTAGGGCAAAAGATTTTCAATCAATTTTCTGGAATTTTTTCAAATGGAGTTCAAGTATGAAGAAGATTTTGATTTTGCTTCATCTACCGAGGAAAAGAACAACTCTAATATAAAGGAGCAGGAAAATATATCTTCAGACGGTGAGAATAATTTGTCCTTCTGTGATACAGAAACTAGAAATTTCAACCGCAATTTCGAGCTTCTTCACAGCAACAAGATACATGAAATAAGTTTTGGTTCTATTGAAGATGCTGACAAGTTTTATATTGAATATGGTAGAAAAATGGGGTTCGATGTTCGTAAGTGTCATGTGAAAACTGGAAAAAATAATATTGTGAAGAATAGACATTGGGAATGCAATCGGGCCGGATACCCGCCTCCTTCAAATAATCATTTTTCACGACGACGTAAAGATACAAGAAGGTGTGGATGTAAAGCTCGATTTCGAGTAGCTCACGATATTAATGATGGATTATACAAGGTGAGCTATTTTTCACCCCAACACAACCATGAATTGGAAACTTGTGAAACACAGCATCGGTTGAAATGTAACAGGTACTAATTTTAGGATAATAGGTTTATGTTTAATTAATGTGTGTGAAATTTGTAAGTTGATATATTGATTAAGATAATTTTTCAATAATGTTAGGTATATGTCACCAGCTCATAAGGCATTGTTAAATGGTTTGACTCAATCTGGAGTTAGGACTTGTCAAGTCCTCAATTATTTGGAGAGATGTGAAGGAGGAGCATCCCAATTACCCTTTAATAGGAGAGCTGGATACAATTTCTTGCATAAAAGCAGAATGCAACTCATCAAGCGGGGAGATGTGAACACTGCACTTTATTTCCTGGAAGGCTTGAGGGTACATGATAAAGATTTGATAGTTGAGTACACAGCAAATGAGGACAAATCTCTAGAGAGGTTGTTTTGGACGGATGGTTGTTCAAGAGCTGAGTATAAGTTGTTTGGTGATGTACTTATATTTGATAGTACCTACAAAACAAATACTTATCGTTTTCCTTTTGTTGTTTTCTCTGGTATAAACAACCATATGAGCACATGCATATTTGGCGCTGCCATGTTATGTAATGAGACTGTTGATTCTTATACATGGTTGTTGGAGAAGATCAATGAAGCAATGGGAAGTCAAGCTCCATTATCAATCCACACCGATCAAGATGCAGCTATGCGTGCAGCTATCCAAAATGTGTATCCTGATGCAAAGCACAGATTATGCAGCTGGCATTTAGAGCGTAATGCCCAGAACAAAGTTTGTATCCCGTCATTTACAACTGGCTTTGGAAAGCTACTCAAGAAGAATCAGTCCATCGAAGAATTTGAGCAAGCTTGGATAAAGTTGATCCAGGATAATTGCGTAGAAAACCATCCATGGGTTATTGATATATATTCTAAAAAGGAGTTATGGTGCGAGGCATATTTTCGCGGCTATTTTATGGGAAGGACTAGAAGCACCCAAAGAGCCGAATCAACCAATGCCCATCTTAAGAGTGGGGGTAGAAAATCCTACAGGATTGCAGAATTACTTATGCACTTCCACGAATGGCTTGATAAATGTAGATCATCTTTCAAAAAGAAACAAGAATCATGTGAGCGAGTCGACAGTAAACCACCACCTGTGTTCACTGCAATACCGAACCTTGAGATTCATGCTTGGCATCTGTACACTGAAAAGGTTTTTTATGTGGTTCAAAGGGAAATTATGAAGGAGCAAGCACTCTTGCTTGAATCAGCAAGGAACGAAGATGATAGAATATTCCATTTCACATTTGGGCGGTATGGCAAGGCAATTTCTAAACGGATGTGTGTAAGAATTGATTGGGAATCTGGAACATTTGAATGTGAGTGTAAAATGTTAGAGTCTGAGGGCCTGCCATGTAGGCATTTATTTTCGAGTTTCAAGTTTATGCAGATCTTTAAGATTCCATCCCCTTGCATATTTGAGAGGTGGACAAAAAATATTGCCCATGAATTGCTAGACATCATACCAAAGACAGCTCCGTTGATAGAACCCCAAAGGCAGAGATTCTTGCGACTTTACAATGAGAGTTCTAGTCTTTGCGTAAATGCTTCTCAATCTGAATCAGTGACCAACATGTCCTTAAGGCGTATTAGAACGGTTGCAGAAGAGGTGAAGAAAGCTTATATTGATGATATGGAAGATGAAAAGGGAAAGCTGGAAACTGAAAATGGTTGTGATAAATTTGATGATATTAATGATCCAGTCAAATTATCCAAACATCCTGAAGTTCATGATCCTAAGAGGATTAAGTCAAGGGGAGCTCCAAAGGCAGTGAAGCAGAAATGTGGCGCATGCGGGTATATGATTATATTAATCCCATCTTTAACCTTTTTTTTTCATATATGTTCAAATTAATTTTATCCTAAGTTGTTAAATTTTTCATTTTAATTAGGGAGCCTGGCCACAAAAGTACCACGTGTCCTAGTAAAACATGTTGTGAAGGCATTGACAACCTCAACAAAAAACAACATAAAAAGGCGAAGGACACAAAGTAGAAGCCCTAATGTCACGTAGTTCATAATGTCATGTACTTTCGAATTAAATGACTTTATATGGTTTCAAGGATTTAATGATCCATATTAGGGAAAATACTTCTCTATTAATCCTAGTTCCAGTTGTTTGTTGTTAATGTATTGGGACAATAATAACAATATGTAAGTTGATGATAACTACATCCAAATCATCGACAAATTCATCTTACTAAAGTTATCCACAAATTGATCAAAATTAATCAGGCAAAATATCCACAAAATTCATTAGTAAATTATCGACTTAGTAAAATATCCAAATCGTTACGTGTTCTCAAGTTACGGAGGACATAGTGTCACATGACCTTATACTAGACCGTTTCACCGAAAAAGGGACTTAATCGTAAAATTTTCAAAAATCGTAACGTGTTCTCAAGTTACGGAGGACATAGTGTCACATGACCTTATACTAGACCGTTTCACCGAAAAAGGGACTTAATCGTAAAATTTTCAAAAATCGTTACGTGTTCTCAAGTTACGGAGGACATAGTGTCACATGACCTTATACTAGACCGTTTCACTGAAAAAGGGACTTAATCGTAAAATTTTCAAAAATCGTTACGTGTTCTCAAGTTACGGAGGACATAGTGTCACATGACCTTATACTAGACCGTTTCACCGAAAAAGGGACTTAATCGTAAAATTTTCAAAAATCGTTACGTGTTCTCAAGTTACGGAGGACATAGTGTCACATGACCTTATACTAGACCGTTTCACCGAAAAAGGGACTTAATCGTAAAATTTTCAAAAATCGTTACGTGTTCTCACGTTATGGAGGACATAGTATCACATGACCTTATACTAAAAAAAATTAACCCAAATATTATTTAATTCATCAAAACCCAAATATTATTTTATTCTTGAATTTAAAACTTGTTCCAAATGTATTCTAATTTTTTTTTGGGGGAAATTTTACTTATTACAAGAAACCACGAATGCAAGATATGATATGCAAGATTTTATTTAAAAAGAAATTAATTTTAATACATATGCAAGATTTTTTTTAAAATAATTACATACATATTACTAATTTGCTATCGAATTTATAGCCACATATGCAAGATTTTATTTAAAAAAAAAATTTAAATACACTGTTTAGAACAGAACGAGTTGGCTTCCACTTGCCAGGTGTCGGCCAAAGAGAGGATGGGATCAATCCAAAGGTGTAGTAGTATCAAAGTAAGTCGAATGAATGAAGCCAGTTTTTTTAAGTTCCCGCTATTAACTTTGCAATTAATGTCAATCACCAAAATAGGTCTGCTCAAGTTTGCATGAAATGGGGAAAGGCTGAATAAACCTTCCCATTTTTGTCGATGATATTTACTTTACAATATTTTATAGTACACCAGAAATAGAAACATTTAGTAAATGTCTCAAATCGGGGCTGCTTTTTATGTCATTGACACACTGGTATAATTAATTAAGTTCATAGTTGTCTACTCATAATTCAGTCGGGGCTTCTTTTGATGAATATAAACAACCACCATAATATTTGAAAATAAAGAATAGGAGAAGAAGAAGCCATTAAAGAAGCACAACCAACCACTTCAAACATAATAGGAGTGCTACCAGAAAGCATTAAAATTGATGTAAGTCACATTTATGTGTAGTATTAAATATTGGATGTAATTTTTTTTTTTTTTGGTACAAGTCACATTTATTGATTTATTACAGGGATAAGAGCAATCAAAAAAGAAAGTCGGATGCTCCAATCCCAGATATTAAATGTAAAAGTGGGAGTGCACGGGCTGGAGTAAAATGGAAAGATCCTATATGTTCCCCTCCATCAGTGAAACCTACTATGTTTGGGATGCCCCCACCCATGTTTGGAATGCCCCCACCCATGTGTAAAGGAATGTCACCACCTAATACTAGTAAATGGGATGTTGATAAAGAAGGATGTACTTCACGCTTCGGGAAATCAAGATTAAGGGCCAACGCTTGCATCCCACATGAAGTCAGTTTTAATTTTAGATTAAATGCACTATATTGATGTGAAGAACTCCCTCAAATGAATATTCGTAGACTTGTTTGTTTTTGTTTGTATTTGTTATAATAGCAGCCAAGTACACCTGGAACTCCCTCAAAAGAAAATTATACATTCAATGCCCAAGACAATGTTGGTTTGGACCCACAGGTAAGGACCATAGGCACGGACTCTATTTCGGGACATTGCATTTTGTCCCCCTTACCATACAAATATTGTTCTCGATTCCCCTATGCATAATTAGTGTCTTAATTTCAAATGATCAGGTTTTAAAGGCTGAACACAGAACCTCGCTCCCCAAACTAGTTGAGGTTAATGAGAAGCTAAGTCAGGGACAATTAAACGCAGTTAGGTTGATGGGCTTTGGTAGCTTCACCCAAACTCGTATAAAATCTGTGGATAAGAATATACTACACTTCTTAATTAGAAGCTTCGACACTAGTACAAGTGTATTGAGCTTGTTTGGTAGAGATATTCCCATCAACACTAAGACGGTTGGTGATGCATTTGGAATCCCTATTACTGGAATGTCCATTAAGGAAATTGGAAAGGGGGGTAAGAAAATGTTCAGCATATTGTTTGCACAAAATGATAATGAAGAGCATATGGACTTGTCTGGATTAGTATCGAGAATATCAAGATGTACTACACATGGCCGTGATTTCAAAGTACTCTACATGATGCTTTTATTTACTACAATATTTCTCCCCCGGTATGGGAACAAATTAGATATGGAAAATTTGGAACTCCTAACTGATTTGGACAACATGTCAACATACAACTGGGGAGAGTATGTTTTGGAGAAACTTATTGAGGGTGTCAAAACATACAAAGACAAGAACTTGAAGTATATAACTGGATGCATCGTATTGTTGAAGGTAAGTTCGATGTTTTTTCAAATTTTAATTATAAGTGAAGTTACTAATGAGATTTAACAAATTATGTTCACATGTTATCAATTGCAGTTGGTGTTCCTTTCGGTTTTGTCGGAAAAGTACTTGGTTCGTGACGGGAACAATCTACACAACATTTCGTACATAGAGAGGTGGGATCAACAACAAACAAGTGAAATGATAAAATTGTTCACAGACAAGGGCGGCTGCTTCAATAAAACTGTACGTATCAAATAGATTAATAGATTATCAACAGATTATCAACCAATATTAATTTAACAAATTTCAGATTTAGTTAACATATTTCATATCTAGGATTGGAGTGTTCCTATAAAGAAATCAAATATCTCTTTTAATGATGCTACCGGCAAGCAAAATGAAGGAGTCATGCAATTTTTGTGCAAGGTATTTGTGATAATGAACCAAAGACTCACAGGTTTGGAGAACCTAATGATCAACTTGTCGAGTAGCGGAAACATTGGTAATTTGAGTGTCATTACTGAAGAGATGCAAATGATAAGAGCCCAACTGACGACATTGATAAGTTCGGTCAATCTGGACATCCCACAAAAACGGGGGGGAGATGAGAAACAAGCTAGTGAAGTGCCCTGCAATAATAGCACAACTACGAATTCTAGAGTGGAAGGGGACCTAGAAAGCATTGTAAAACCTCATGTAATGGAATTTGAAGAAGAGGAGAATAACAATCAACGAAGAATTGACTATTATGAGCTACTTTGTGAATTCCTTCAATCTGATAAAGAAGCAGAAAAATACATATTTCAACCACTTTTCAGATCGAGGTACTATATCAACAAATCATTTCCTCGTTAAATTTAAACAATTTATCACTGATCATGGATGTGGATTTATTTTGTACAAACAAATAATTGTTGATTTTGGCGATTGGACAATAACTAGGGAGCAAATGTTATGCTTAAATGAAAAATCATGGATTTCAGGATGTGTAAGTACATTAAAAAAAACCCTTGCATAGTTCAATTCGGCTTACCTTACTTGACGCAACCAGATCCTGTATTTACAGGTGATTGACTGTGTTGCTTTACTTTGTTGGTCTGAAAGAATAAGACTCTTCCAGGATTCTCAAAATTGGTTTATCCCCGCTATGTTTTGTGTAAGAATTGCTTTTTAATAAGTGGAAACGTCTTACTTAGACTTAACTACATCATCTACTCACATGTAACTTGTTATTCTTATAGAACATGGCTTCTTCTGACCAATACACTGACAAGGAAATTCATAAAGCAATATTTGGTAATTGTGATCATTTCCGGGGCCCAACAGAAAAGTGTCGAACAATTACAATGCCCATCAACGACCAAGGATCACACTGGTATATGGTCACCGTTGGGATCGATTTAAAAACAATCACCATATATGATACACTACGTACTTCGTCCAGTGATGAACGAAGGCAATCAACGGTAAAAAAATTGGTAAGAAAATAACCCATAAATAAATTGGCCTTCAACAAATTCTTAGATGATTTATTTCTGATTACTTGGTGCCTAAAGCTGGAACGTTTGGAGAGAATTACTGTTTCAGAAGATGCTAATGAATTTAAAGAAAAGCATTGGTCAACATCCTTCAAATGCATAAACTACAACAGTATTCAACAAGATAATAGGTAAACTGCTCCTTCTTCATCATATATGTTTTTCTCATAATTAATTACTATCTAAAGCTTTATACGTATTATAATCAGCTACGATTGCGGCCTATATGTGTGCCTTATGATGCTGGTATCACAACCTTACCTTGTTGATCGTGTATTCACAAAGGTATCAATACAATTCAGATTAACTATTTCTTAAGTGTTTGTGTGTCTAGTCATAATTGTTTTGCAATTGTGTAGGAAGAGTCTAAGGAACTACGCAAAAGGTTGGCTGTGAAGCTTCACACATGCAAAGAAAATAAAGCTGAAAAAGGGTATCGTTAAGAATAATATTTCAATGTTTATATTGAAATATTCATTTACATAACATGGTTTAACAAACAATTTGTTGCTTATTTTGTTCATAGGCGTGCTGTGAACATAGGAATATTAGAAGAGACAACATGTGTCAATCTGGGTTACTATGACGACTCCTTGGATGTAAATTTGGAAACAATAACAAATCGAGCATTCGAGATGAGATACCGCAATCCACCTCACATAGAGTTTTATGAGGTAACTGTCAAGGGAATTCCACACGATCTCAGACACCAACAAAAAGTAGATGATAGAAATCTTATACCAATAGCTGATGACAGAGACTTCAAGAAATTTCTTAAATCTTACACGGACGTAGGCAACGATATGGTGGATATAAAAGTGGAATTCCTGGAGAGATGCAGATTGAAGTCAACAGATCATGATATGGACAAGGAGCCCTCAGATTCTTCTGATTTGCTATGAATAAACATATTTTGAATATTTTGAATATGGTTTGTTTTCAAAATTAATCTTCTCTTTTGCTATCGGAAGATTAATCTTGAATACTGAACAATTTTTTGCTATGCATTTGAATACAACGGTGGTTTGTAATTTTTTCCTATCATTTCAATTATCACTAGGCTATTTTGCTACTACAAGCACAATGATCGTTTATCAATTATCATTATTACACTTCCAAAATTTATAAAAACAAAGTGATAACAGTAATCACCCTAATCCAAATAAATCTTCACATTTGCTTAAATACAAATCCCAACAATAGAAGTCATTGAATGCTTATGGTTCATATAAAAAACCCAACTAAACAATGATTAAACAACAGCCACGCCAATAAAACTGAATACCTAAATTCGTTGTACATTAGAACTACGTTTATGCTTCATAAACAAAACCAAACTCAACAAACATAACAGCTTTTGATGTCTTGGTATAATTAAATTCCTACTTGTCTGAAGCAATGTAAATAAAGAAATACATCAAGAATGCACTAAAAAGGTATAATTAAGAAGAAGGCATTAAAGAGGCAAAACCAAGAACTACTAATACTCATGATTTTATCACAGATACCTTGCTATTGACATCTTCAAAACTTCAAGGACCTATACTGGGAAATTGGGAATGGAAAACTTCAAAAGATTGGCTGTTGCAAAATACAAATGAAAATTGAAAAATTGATGGACATACCGGACCTGGAATACGCTGAATCAAACATATCAGATCATTCTTAAAGGAAGCTCTCTCTAATATACGATACCCCCAGTTGTGCCACCGCCACTTCAAAAGATGGCCTGCTTCGAAAGAGAAATCCCAATATACATGAAATACGATGAATCAAATAAAACTTCAAGAGATTGGCTGCTTCGTGAAGAAATTAAATTTTAGGAGAAAAAAATTAAATTTTAGGGAAGAAATTAGGGCTACGATTATTTTAAGGGACAGTGTAGTAAGTGCACGTAAGTCTTAAGGGACAGTGTAGTAAATGCACTTAAGTCGTGTCACGTTTTCCTTGGTAACTTCAGTATATCGCAATTTCTGGAATGAGAGGACATAATGGTAAATTTGAGAATTTTGGGAAGCCGGTTTCACAGGTAACAAGTTAAAAATGAGACACGTGTCGATTGGCCTGGGGGTACCTAAAGTTACCACAGTATTTCGGGGGTCTACAAAAATAAAAGGCCTACTTAAATCATACAAACATACTTACCTCGAGACCAACGGCGGTTTGAAGAATTCTAAACCAACAATCTTCAGAAATAAATTGAAGGGCCTTCAGAATTTACATAAATAATTAGATAAAAATCCGAATCTTAAAGTTAATTAGCACTGAGTGATAAGATGGGTAAAAGTGCGATTTGTGAAATGGGTATGAATTTGAGCACCAGTAGATGTATAAAAGTGAGTATGGGTCCTATTGCATTTCGACGTGGATAGCGAAGAACCATAGAATTATATGTTTCCAATTGGTAATATATCATACTAGTAATAATTATACATTTTTATTTTGAGTGAATCACATTTTTCGTCGTCTAGGCCAGTTTTTGCACATTTGTATTTGTAGCAAATGCATTCTTCTCATTAATATAGGATAACATATTCATATATCTTGAATTCAAAATACATTTATTTTATGATGCGTTTTGAATTTAAGAAGGACGAATGCAGTCCATTAATACACTTAGGACATGTTGAGTGATAATCCATATCATGCACCCATGTTCTGACAATGTGAACGCATTTTTTAAAATCCTATATTTGGAGAACATGGTCAGAATATGAGATGATGTATGTGGATTATCAGTTCATATGTCCTCAGTCTATTGGTGGGCTGTACCACATGTACTTGATGACGTGATGCAATATTGTTCTAAATAATCTTTCATGAGAGTGATGTATTTACTACGAAAAATTTAAAAGGAAAGAATGTGTTAATGCTGACTTATAAGGATGACGAAAAATGCGATATAGGTTTATTTAGTTAAAAAATGTATATAACCCATATATCAATTACGAAAAAGAAGTTACAAACAAGACACGGAACCTAGATGGTACAAACTACAAAAGATCCATATGTCAATTCGGAACCTCACTCAATATTTGACTTTTATCAGTTGCTTTTACACACTCTCTTGCAGAGAAAAAATATCTTCAAAATTGTTGGCCTGTCTTTCTAACCACATATAAAAAGACATCAACCAACTTATTCCAAAAATAATTACTAGAATCCCTAATTTAGCTAAGTAGAATTACTAAAAAAATAAAGAAAAAGAAATCAAAACGAGTGATTCCACAGTTCCACTTCAGCATCATTTTCCACGTCATCAACCCGATTGTAATTCCTCTCCATGCAATGTTGCGGCGTCGAAGACATCATATTTTCCCCATTCATATAATTATTCATATCAAAATTAAAATTAAAATCAAAATCAAAATCAAATTCAGATAACATACGATCTTTTGAAGTACTACTCCCCTCTTCCTCATAATTAGAATTAATATTTTGTTCCTCAAAAATCTCCTCCTCCGTCATGGGCCTAAACCCTTCCGCCGCTTCGACGGCGGCCCTTCTAATATCCAACTCATCATTGGATGCCGGAACCGGAAGCCTCCACACGGAGTCCGCGAAATTAAGACACGCCTTATGTCCCCTCAACGCCAATGCCGCCACGTCGTGTGCACGCGCCGCCATCTCCGCGGTTGGATAAGTCCCCAACCATATCCGTTTCTGATTTGACGGGTCGCGGACCTCGCAAACCCACTTTTCCGGGTTCCTCTGCCTCACGCCGCGGTACACCGGGTGGCGCGTTTCTTTAAACTTCTTTCTTCCGGCGGGTTTCTTCGGGTTGCAGGATGCCAAGTTCATCATGAACTGACCTTCATTTTGTGTGTTCGTATCCATATCTGAAATTATTAATTAATCTTTTGGTTTAATTTTCTGCTGTTTTTTTTTTTTTCCTTTTTTCAGTGAGGAGTACGAGTACTGAATATGAATTTATATACTTTTTGGCGGGGTCACGAAAACGAACGCGTTGTACTTTTTTTAGATGTCCTTATGATGAACCTTAGGTGTCTGGTTAACACGTGTACCTTTGTAATTAAGATATGTAATTTGACCCTAATCCTCGGTCCAGCTGGAACACGTGTTGAACACTGAAATGGTGACACAGCAGATTTGCTAGTCTAACGGCACAGATGATCTTTAACGGAATTTGTTGTAAATTTATTTTCCATACAATCTACTTTTCTCACTCTCTCACGGTTTTATTTATTTTTGTCTTTCAATCTGTTACCGTATAATCATGGCTACACTACAAGTCATGAAGTTGAGTCCAATAATGATATATGATCTATGAAAGTTTTCTAGACCTTAGAAAAAATACTTTGATAATCAAAGTTGATTTTGGTGGTTGTCGTTCAAATAAGATTTAGGGATTGATAATAAATCGTGTCGAGCAATCAAGTTTTTAGGGGATGTATTAGGCTTTTTGGGTGATACATTGAGTTAATAGTATATATTTATATATACATATATACATATATTATAACAACAATAAATTACAATTCATATAGGGAAAATTGCTTTTTTGGTACTATAGGATAGGCTAACTTGCACGTTTGGTATCATTGGAGACGAAAATGCACATTTGGTACCATAGGATAGGTTTTCATTACAATTTTGGTACCAAACCCAATTTGTCTACAATTTTAATGGCAATTTACCCCCTATGAAATGCATAATGTTCTATTTACCCCTTTATAATTTGGAAAAAAATCAATTTACCCCCTTCAGCCGGAGAGTGTAACTTACTTGCCGAAATTGAAAGTAGACATGCAAACTATTTTATAACATAGGGGGACAAATTGTCACATTTATTATAACACAAGGGGTAAACTGCCACATTATCATAACATAAGTGGGTAAAGTGCCGCCTATAAAAATATCAGGGAGACGATGTGAAACTTTAACAAAATTTCAAGGGGTAAAATGCTCTTTTTTAAACCATGAGGGATAAATTGAACATTATGCACTTCATAGGGGTTAAATTATCAATAACTTTGGGGAAAATTTGGGTCCGGTACCAAAGTTGCAATGAAAACCTATCTTGTGGCACCAAATTTGCATTTGTGTATCCAATGGTACCAAAATTGCAAGTTGGTCTATCCTATGGTATCGAAAATGCAATTTTCCCAATTCATATAAGATTGGTGAAGTTTGGATTTGACAGAAAGTTATCTTGTTTCGGTTGGAATGGACAAGAGTTTTGGATTAAATTATTATATTTGTTTTTTTTTTATTGTTAAAGGATTAAATTATTATATTTGAGTTTGTATTTTGAACCCAAGGTAAATATTACTACTATATTAAAATAAATTTGACCTAATTTTATTGCCTTGCAAATATAGCTCTTTGGTTTTGTTTTTGTTAGATTAGTCTTAGGAAGAATTTGAAAACTTAATTGTCCTATAATAGGAATGAAACTTAAAGAATTATTATAAAAAAATTTAAAAAAAACTAAAAAAAGGGCAACTAGCTAGTTTAACATTGAAGGAAGTTGTGATTCTAGGCTTTACTGTCATATTTAATCTTGTTATTTAGAATTCAGTTTTAATTCTATCGTGGCTTAGTTATAAATAAATGGGATTTTGGAACTTTGCACACTTGAATTATAGGATTTTGGCATTTTGTACCATAACTTAAAAGAGTTAGCACTTTGCACCCTGGAAATACAATTTAATTGACACTTTGCACTCGAGTGTGTGTTTTGAAGAAAAAAGTTTCAGTGATGGAAGGTTAGAATAGTCATTTATAATATTATGGCACTTTGTACCCTAAAAGTATGAGAGAATTTCACTTTTGGTACCACAAGTAACCCTACTTTAAGGTTACGGTACCATAACTTTAAAAACATACATATTTTGTACCACGTGTTAACTGTTCTCAACACATTTGGTACTTTCGCCAAATTTTGTACGGAAAATTTAATTTAAAACTGAAAATTGATGAAAAATTTACAGAATTGGTCCTATAGTTATAGATTGTTGACAAACTTTGCCTCACATATTTTATGGCCGACAAATTTACACCATAATTCACAAGTTTGAAGTATTTTAGTCCCAATTGCAAATATAATTAAATATAAATCCTAGTTATAAATTTTATATACTATAATTATTAAATCTCTTACACTAATTAGATTTTATATATAATATATATAAACTAAATAATATTTTATATAAAATCCAGAAAAAAATATCAATAAATTTTTTTAAACTAAATAGATTTTACATCTAACAAATATAAAATAAATAATAATTTATATAAAATTTGAAAAATAAATATCAATTAAACTTATTAATTTTTTTAAATTGAAAAAAAAAATCTTTTAAACTAATTAGATAATAATATATACAAATTAAATACTATTTATTATAAAAGCTGGGAAAATCTTTTTAAAATTATATAAATAATAATAATTTTAATTAATAAATTAATTATAATTAAAAAAACCCTAATTTAAGATTTTTTTTAATTTTAAAATTTAATAAATATATAGATATAAAGTCATGCCAAAAAAGTAATACTGGTCATTTAGCCCTTTGAGGGGCGCGCAAGTGGGGCATCTATAATTTCGTTAAATAATTTAAATACTTTATAACTGAAGTTGCCGTTTCAATCTTCTACCAGCTATCTTAATCCTAAATTTGCCGCAATTAAAGAAATTGTCACGATTTCCAAGGGGAAGGAATAAATGGAAGGAGATTCTTGTTTTTCTCTTTTGCGCTAATATATGTATGTAAGTGTTCCTGTTGGACAAAATTCTCAATTTATTTGTTTACACTAATTTTAATTTCAACAGTTTAGAACTAAAATAATGGATAAAAAGACTAAAGTTGCGAAAATTTTAAAACTTAAAGAATTTAAATTATTTATCAAAACTACAAGAATTCTATTTCAGTGTTCTGCAAAAGTTAAAGGACTAATATTATTATTTTGGTAAAATTGCAGAAAACGTCTCAAACTAATTACTAATTTTGAATTTTCGTCCTGAACTATTTAACTTGACAAATTTCGTCCCGTAATTTAATAGTGTTTTGGAATATCGTCCCAAACTAATTACTAATTTTGATTTTTCGTCCCAAACTATATCAACTCGCCAAATTTTGTCCCATAATTTACCATTTTGTATGAATTTAGTCCCAATATTAAATTTCTAATTTAATGAAAATAACGTTCAATCTTGTAATTAATTATGGACGATTCTGCAATATTATATAGTTATTCATGTTAAAATTTACCATGTCATGACACCTAAGTAGCCATGTGATAATTCATCGGCAAATGCGCAATTCCGTCTTATAATTATGGTGGGACGATATTCCAAAAAAATATTAAATTACGGGACAAAATTCGCCAAATTAAATAGTTTGGAACGAAAATCCAAAATCAGTGATTAGTTTGGGACGATTTTTGCAATTTTACCTATTATTTTACCTAAATTTGATATGGGCCATGTTGCATCTTCTCCACGTGAATTGAAGATCATAAACAGAAACGGTGTCGTTCTCACTTATTTAAATATCCTACTAGGAATAATTATACACTCTATCCACTTCAATAGTTTTATAGGTTTATCTAGTCCCAAAATAAAAGATATTTATAGATAAATAATTTAACAGACAAAATAAACCCATGTCTTCGAAGCCCCACTCAATAATTGACCTTAACATCTGTGTTTTCACAATCTATTGCACAGTGAAATCTTTAGAATTGTTGGCCGTCTTACCATCAACCACATATAAAAAGAAATCAACCAACTATATTCCAAAAATAGGTATAAATCCCCCTCCCTCTCTCCCCTTCCTCAAACCCACCCTAATTTAGATAAACATAAAATCTTACTCCTCTGTCCTTTTTTTCTGGCTCCTTTTGTTTTTAGCACGGTATTTTATATGAATTGAAAAAGTAAAAATTTTATATTTTATTTTTATACCCTTAAAAATAGTGATGTCAAATCATTACCTTATGTAAAATATTGTGTCGAGAAATATAATTCGAATTGTAAAAAGAGAATCTTATTTTAGGGCATTTCTAAAAGGAAATATGAGAAAAAAATACAGGCAAATTTTAATTATTTTTGAGTCGTGTCAAACATATATCTTATTGTAAAATTGATGACATTATTTATGTTGACTGATAATTTTATTCCATAATATTTCATGTTTGCAAAAATAACCCCTCATCCTAAATTTGTTGATGATTTTAATTCACGTTGTAGCCAAATTTCAAAATTGATTCGAATAAGACCTCGTGCAGATATGTTTAGAGTTTTTACTAATTATGTTTACATCAAAGGGAGTGATTCGATAGTTCCTTTTCAGCAGCACTTCCCACGCAATCAACCCAATTGTTAATTCTTGCGGTGGCAGAGGCATCATAATCAACATTAGAATCAATATTAAAATAAAAATCAAACAATACCCCGAATATATTAAAGTGTTTTATTAATTTATTAAATACTAATGTCGATTTAAGAATTATTAAGATAAAGTAAAAATATTTTATTAGATGTTGTTAATTAATTTATTAATTGATATATAAGTAAAGGGTGTAATTATATAATAATAATAATAATATAATATATAGACGCATTTAGGTATTCAGAGTTGGAGAGGTTAATCTCAAATTCGACCCGTATTCCAAGTAAAAAATTAAAGGGTTTTTAATTTCGGGTATCCAAACCCAAAAAATACTTGTCTCGTTCGAGTATTTAATAATAGAATGGGTCGAATTTGGATTACCCGAACCCAACTTCCACCCCTTATTGTGGGAATGCAAATTTATATTGGGGGCAGTAGATTATTTGTGGAGTTATTCTTGTTTAAAAATGGTAACTAGAACACTAAAACTTTAATTAAAACCAATCATTAATAGTAGCATATGAATAATTATATTCGGACTTTATGTGGGTTGAGTCTTACTAAGCTCTAACTCGATCATAATTTGATCGAGCTTAATTTAATGGTTTAAATTCGGTCTAATTTACAATTATTCAGGTTCGAGTCAAATTTAATTAGAACGAGCCATCAAACTTTTTGTAAACCCAACTCAATTGAGAGTCCTAAGTGCAAGGGGATATACAATTATGTCAAAAAAGCATTATTGGTCCTTTAGCCCTTGCAAGGGCGCACAAGCTGGACATCTATACTTTTGTTAAACAATTTACATACTATATACTATATATAAGTTGTTGCAGTTTTAATCCTCTATCCACAATCTTAATCTTAAGTTTGTCGGAATTAATGATTTTGTCATGATTTCCAAGAGAAGGAAGGAATGTAGGGAGATTCTAATTTTTTTTTTTTTTTTAGAGTTAATAATCAGTATGTAAGGGAAGAAACGAAGATAAATATGTTGTTATGTTTCCTCCAATTTAAGTTCTTTTGACAGTGTGACGTGATGGACGTGTGGCATTCAGTGGGACAAAATCCTCAATTTATTTGTTTGCATGGCAATTTCAAGACACTGATTTTAATTCCAACAAGTTTAATACTAAAATTGTGGGTTAAAGGACTAATATTATTAATTTACCCAAAATTAATTATGGGTCCCTGTGCATCCTCTCCACGTATATAATATAAGATCATAAAAAGCACACATAAGCAGAAAACAAAAAATATCCTACTAGGAATAATTATACACTTCTTCCACTTCTATAGTTTTATATGTTTATTTAGAGACTTCGTTCCAAACAAAAAATAAAAAAAATTAGTTTAACAAATAAAATAACGAACCCACATAGTACAAAATAAACCCTTTTTATTGACTTTAATATCCGTGTTATCACACTTTATTGAACAGATAAAACTCTTCAAAATTATTAGCCGTCTTTCTATCATCCACGTGTAAAAATATATCAACCATTATTCCAAAAATAGGCACTAATCTGAACCCCTCAACCCACCACCTAATTTAGCTAAACAGAAACAAAATAAAATCTTAACTATGTTCCCTTTTTTCCAATTCTTTACTTGTGTCAAAAAATTAGTTTATGTAAAATTATATTTTTGAGAAATATAATACTATTTATAGAAAGAGAGTTATTTTGGATCACCCGAAAAGAAAAGTATTTTTTATTTTATTTTTTAAGAATTTAATCCTTTTGAGACACATAAGACATTATTTAAAAACATTTCCAAATAGAGAATGAATAGCAAATTAACTTTTTGTGTTAATCTAAATAGACAGTTTAACTCCTCGTCATAAATAAAACGGCAAAATATGCCTCCCTCTTGATTTTTAAATTTTTACAAGGAGGTAAAATATTTATTATGCAATATTAGAAGGAGCTAATTAAAGTGCTCATTTACTCGTGTCACATGGAGTAAAGTGAGGTGAATATTTTGTCAATGATAAAGTTAAATTGATCAGTTTTTACATGAAAATGAAGTATTAGTCACATTATAGAGTGTGTGTGTCATACTTTCACTAACATTGAAGTAAATTGCTCGTGATTTCATATCACAAGGAGGTAAATTATCTATTTTCATATCAAATAGAGTTAACTTACCGGAACCCCCAAACAAAAATTCAAACCTGAGTCGTCACTTTGAGGGTAGTAATCCATTTCACTATCCTTCTTGATCAATACTCTTCCACTACATAAATATTAAAAAGAAAAAGAAATCAAAGCGAGTGACACGACACTTCCACCTCAGCATCATATTCCACGTCATCAACCCGATTGTTAGTTCTTCTCCATGCTCTGTTGCGGCGGCGGAGACATCATAACATCACCATCTATATAATTGTTATTCATTTCATCCTTGGTGCAAACAAAATCAATATTAGAATCAATATTAAAATCAAAATCAAAATCAGAAAACATACGATCTTTTGAATTACTACTCCCTTCTTCTTCATGATTAACATTACTATCTTTTTCCTCAAAAATCTCCTCCTCCGTCATTGGCCGGAACCCCTCCGCCGCTTCGACGGCGGCCCTTCTAATATCCAATTCATCTTTGGATGCCGGAACCGGAAGCCTCCAGACAGAGTCCGCGAAATTAAGACACGCCTTCTGTCCCCTCAACGCCAATGCCGCCACGTCGTGTGCACGCGCCGCCATCTCCGCGGTCGGATAAGTCCCCAGCCATATCCGTTTCTGATTTGCCGGGTCACGGACCTCGCAAACCCACTTCTCCGGGTTCCTCTGCCTCACGCCGCGGTACACTTGGTGGCGCGTCTCTTTAAACTTCTTTCTTCCGGCGCGTTTCTTTGGGTTGCTGGAGGCCAAGTTCATCATGAACGGATCCATCCTGAAGTATTAAAATATTTTGAGGGAGTATAATTTAAATATTTAATTATTTTGATTCAGTGAAGAGGACTGATACTGAATTTATATACTTTTTGGCGGGGTGGGAAGAGGGGAGAAAACACGCGCTGTGAAATGACGCGTGATGTTTTTCAGTGGGGTCCATGGGACAGCGACTGTCTGCAACACTGTTTCTGATGAATCTTAGCTGATTGATCGACACGTGTAACTTTGAAATGAAGAAAAGTATCTTTAGACGCTGGGATTTGTTTTGTTTGGTCAAACAGGAACATGTGTTGAACATTGAGATGGTGACACACAAGATTTAAATAAAGTAACGACACAGACGATCACTACCAGATTTTGTTGTAAATTTGTTTCCCACACACTCAATATGAATTGTAAGTTGAGGCATCATAATTTTAAGGGAAAATCGCACTTCACCCCCCAACCTTTTTATGTTTTTGCAGTCTCCCCCCTAACCTTTAAAGTTTTGCACTTTCCCACCTCACCTATTTAAAAAGTCTCAGGCAACCACCTCATTGAGCAAGGCACCCCCCAACCTTTTTAAGTTTTTGCAGTCTCCCCCCTAACCTTTAAAGTTTCGCACTTTCCCATCTCACCTATTTAGAAAGTCTCAGGCAACCATCTCATTGAGCAAGGAAAGGGAATCTGGCGGAATATTTCGTTTGCTTGAAGTGACGTGGCTTTAGTCAAGGGTAGAATAGTCCTTTAAGGCACAAAAGTGCGAAACTGTAAAGGTTAGGGGGGAGATTGCGAAAACTTGAAAAGGTTGGGGGGTAAAGTGCGATTTTCCCTATTTATAATAATTTCTAGATCAAAATTTCATTTCGAGTATATATGTTTTGGTCAACAAAATATTGAAATTTTTTGAAGAAATTCTTCGGAAATATTAAGAAAAATTGTGAAATAAATTTCTTCAAAAAATTTCAATATTTAGTTGACCGAAACATATATACTCGAGATGAAATTTTGATCTAGAAATTATTATAAATAGGGAAAATCGCACTTTACCCCCCAACCTTTTCAAGTTTTCGCAGTCTCCCCCCTAACCTTTACAGTTTCGCACTTTTGTGCCTTAAAGGACTATTCTACCCTTGACTAAAGCCACGTCACTTCAAGCAAACGGAATATTCCGCCAGATTCCCTTTCCTTGCTCAATGAGGTGGTTGCCTGAGACTT
Source organism: Penstemon eatonii (assembly GCA_038501285.1). NCBI lineage: Eukaryota > Viridiplantae > Streptophyta > Magnoliopsida > Lamiales > Plantaginaceae > Penstemon > Penstemon eatonii. The sequence continues at coordinate 56,843,463 of CM076714.1, forward strand.
TCTAAATAGGTGAGGTGGGAAAGTGCGAAACGTTAAAGGTTAGGGGAGAGACTGCAAAAACTTAAAAAGGTTGGGGGGTGCCTTGCTCAATGAGGTGGTTGCCTGAGACTTTTTAAATAGGTGAGGTGGGAAAGTGCGAAACTTTAAAGGTTAGGGGGAAGACTGCAAAAACATAAAAAGGTTGGGGGGTGAAGTGCGATTTTCCCTAATTTTAATAGTCCAAATCCTAACAAAAGTGCAGTTATTTTAATTGGCATATTTGTCAAATTTTTTATTTGTTTGGATTTTCAAAATAATTTTTCAATTTTATCCCTTTTTTATATTTAAGTTGAAAAACTCAATCATCACCACTTATTAATAAAAAAATTTAAAAATAACCATTATTATAAAAGGTATTTGATACATTTTATGATAAAAAAATATATAATAATGAGGTTTCTTAATATGTGTAAAACTAAGAAATGTGACAATTAATACGAAATCGAGGGAGTATTAATTTTATTAATAGATTTCTTTGTATCCTTAATTCAATGGTAGCAGATATTATTTCCATGGATCAAAAATTTGTTTCGAGTGTTTCGGTCAGCCAAATATTGAAAACTTTTCGAGATCTTTCGAAAATATTTCAGAAACACTAAGAAAAATTGTAATAAAAGTTACTAAATTTAGATAAATAACAGAGTTTAAGGCAAACAAATAGCTTCGGAATTACATCTTATTTTCGTTTCGCTTGATTAAAAAACGAAAGCTTTTCGATGTTTTCGAAGGAAAAGAGTTTGATCCATGATTATTTCTATTTGAGGGTTAAGAGAGTGAATTGCATAGATGATCCCTTCTATGTAAGTATTTTTTATTCTTTTATTTTGTTTAAGTTTTTTCTAACATCTAAATAAACTAGTATATGTCCCGTGCTATGCACGGATTTTTTTAAAAATATATATGTTAAGTATCTTGTTTAATATGTTAGAAATATCTATTGTACGACATGGTTAAAATATATAAAATGAAAATACAATATTTATATACAAAGAAAAATAATTTATTAAATATTAACAAATATATCACTCTAAACATCTAAGTTAAATAGGAATATTTACACACCATCATGGCATCATTGTTAAACTAATACCTGAATAATGAGCAAAAGCTATCTTAACGTAATAATTTATTTATTCTCAATGTAAGAATTTTTTGGATTTCAGGTAAGAAAATGAATTATGAATTACTTTTTTTAGCCTAAAATAGGTCGTCCCTTTGGAACATGCGAGAATTCTTCAGACCAGTCAACAGTCAAAATAAATTTCACCGCACGAAAATGTGACCTTGCAAACTTCGGTGGCCACTGGGATGATAAAAATAAATGCACGATGCAGTAATGAAAATACTCTCTCCCTTAACATTTTGATGCCATTTTGCTGAGTAATACATATATTTAAATCAGAGTAGCATAATGATTAGTGTTAAATCTAAACTAATATCAAAATTATATTTATACCTGGTCTTGTAGTTTTTTAAGATATACAACTTTATTGCGAAATATATATTTTGCTTGGTCATCATATAACTTTAAGTTCATAGTTCCACTGCCATCTGCTACTGTAAGACGAAGACGAAATCTAAAAGAAATACATTTGTGTAAATGTAAGAATAAATAGTTAAAAAAAGGATGTATCTAATGAATCAATACCTGAAATTTTGTACAACCTTCTTCTAGTTGAATATAAAAAAATTAGTTTATGAAAAGAAAAAATTTAATACCTTAAATTAGACTTGACCACATCTTCACAGGTAAGAAAAACCACTTTGTCAAACGATGATACGCATAAACCTCTACAATTAACGCAATGTGCTTCCCACATGTCGTTAACATCAATACTTTGAATACGTGCAATGATCCGGAAATTTTTACTCTGCATTGAGAAGTGTCAAAACAATCATACTGAACTATGATTACAACGAAAAATGAGAGGAATAACATACACCCTCATGATGTGATTATTTGGTGCCATTTTTTGGTTTGGTCACCCAAGTATTAAATAAAAATACTACTTACAAATTTTAAGAAAAATAACACAAAGAGACAAATTTTAACTATAAACAAAATCTTAGGTAGGCAGTTTGTTTGAGAAATTGGAACATGATTTAATATCGGAAGAAAGTTCACATCTTTGGTCACCCAAGTATTAAATAAAAAATACTATTTAAATGAACACTAAAAACATCACGTTGAACGCAACTTCTCATTTTTGCCTCGAAAATATAAATTCTTAAAAAAGTGTTCTAATATATATAAAACGACATAAGAATTAGTGGCATATTACTTACCTCTTTGATTAATAAATAACACCTTTAAAATCTTATCAATTGTCTGCCTAAGATATCATTTACCCCACAGCTGTTATCATAAAAATAGAACAAATTAAAAACACTTGAAGACTTAAAATCTTGGCCAAAAAAAGTTAAAAAAAAGCTAAGTTTACCTCTCGATTACAAAATAAAGAACACCACCAAAATCCTCTAAATTTTTTGCCTATCCCTTTATGAAGTGCTGTTATCATAAGAATAAGAATCCAAACATTTAAGGACATCGCATAAAAATAAATGGAAATAGCATAACATAATGAGTTATCGTAAGGAAAATATAAAAATTAGAAAGTTAATTTCTTAACCAAACCGCCAACTTCATGCAATGTTGTGAACTCATTGAAGCTCCATTATGAATAGCTAGGGTTGTGTGGGATATACTAAAAGATACAGAGACAAAATTAGATCAACCAAAAAGATACTATATATTAAAAGAAGTGGAAGAACATGTACATTAGAAGAATACCAACTCAATTTCCGAAGATGCTATGTCGTGGTATGGAAAAATGACATGAAAGTTGTGTAAGATGTTATGTAGATGAGGAAAAAGCCATGAAAATTTGAGAAGAATATGGAAGAAAAAAAAGGAGTAAAACATATTGAGAAGAAGATATGAAAAATTGAATTGTAAGTGGGTTTGAGATTGTACGTGGGTTGGGAGGTAGTTATATTATTAAGTAAAATAAAATAAGGATAATAAGGAGAAAAACATGGGTGGACTATATAGTGGGTTGAAGGTGGTTATAACCTGTATCAAGTTATTATTAAGTAAAATAAAATAAATCAAAATAAGGAGAAAATAGTATTTTGGTCAAAACAAATGAATGGAAATCAAAGACCGCTGTGAAATATATTATAAGGAGAAGATTATATCCATTATTTGTTTTACCGATATTTTTTTGGGGAGATTTATGGCCGTGCCAATAACATGATAAGTTATATGGAAACATTCGTCAATTATAATTAAAAATAATCAGAATATTCATTAAATTAAAAAGTCCTAATTGCAGCACAACTTGAAACCCTTTCGTCCAATTCCTCAAAAGAAAAATAATAATAATAATAATAATAATAATAATCTAGCTCTACCCCTATTGTGTACTCAATTTGTTTGAGACTATACAAAACGGACCCGTCTCGATGGACGGAACATTTATCGTTATGCTAAAATTTATACTCCCTCTGTCCCATTTTAATTGTCGTTTTAGGTGTTTTCACACATATTAAGGCACCTACTTTATTACCTCAATTTTAGGAAAAAAACAAATGATATTCCTAAAATACCCTTACATTCTCTCTCTTCCTTTTTCTTTTATTCTCTCTATCTTTCTCTTTCTATCTCTCTTGGAGTAATAAAGTAAGAGAGAGAAAAAGCAAAGGGCAAAATGGGAAAGTATGTAATTAAAAGTGCATTGAAACTCTAAAGTGACAGATAATTTGGGACAAAAAAAATTCTCTAAAACGACAATTAAAATGGGACGGAGGGAGTAACTAATATCAGTGATTGAACGTGGAGCACTTTGGGAGCTTTTGGTTGGGGTGAACGAGGGGGGACCCCACCTGAAATTCAGACAATAAAATATTATTATTATTTCAATTTAGTACAAAATCCTATTAACCTATTCGTTTGTTTTTGCATAATCGGCTTGAGGTCATGGTTCCGAACCTAGGAGCTAAAAAACACGGAAAATATTGGACAAAGCCAAGGCCATAACTAAGATATCATAGGTTTAACTTCCAATAATATGGATATTTATTACTAGTATTTTATAATCTTCGATCTATTATTAAGTATTTATACTTGAGTAGCTATTGAGATGATTTCTGATATAATGATTAATGAAAGAATGTATTTTAAAAATAGGCAAGAATTTAAGTGTAATTTTTGTGGTGTGAAGAGATGTATAAAATTGAACATGGGTCCTATTGCATCTCGACTTAATTAGAAGAAGGGTAAATTACGAATATTATTTGAAGTAAGACCTAATTACGAAATCCTCTCACGTATTGAGTATTACAAGATCTTCCTCAAGTTTATCATCTTCTTACTATTAGCTCATTACCTCTAAAAAAATTTAATTTTACCATTGAGTGTTATTTGTAATGTTTGTAATATCTTATGATATATTTACTATCAAAATAATTGATAAAATTTATAATTGTGCATAATTTTAATAAATTAATATTGCCAAAAAAAGGTATTTACATATTTATTAACAATTTAAATTGTATAACGATAAATCAGTAAATTTAACCAAATTTATATTGTATAATAAGTCATATATTAATAAAGTTTTATATTTCATTATATTATATATTTATTAATGCAATAAAATATTGTTTATTTAATTAGTGAAAATATATATTATATTTATAAATTTTATTTTAATATATTAAATTAATAATAAATATGTAAAAAGATGCAATATTTATGAAAATTTATGGACAATTTAAATTGATATAATTATTTTGATAGTAAAAATATGACTATCAATATTATAATTTATATAAAAACTAGCACCACAATTTTAAAATTTCTGATTTATAATAAATATTACAAATAATTCCAAATGATAAAATTAAAATATTTAGGGACAAGATATTAATTATAAGAATGTGAAAAATATGAATGAGATTTTAGTAATACCCAATACATTTGAAACTTTTTTATAATTATGCATTACCTTACCTTCTTGGGGATAATCGTAATTTACCCAATAGAAAGAATCATAAAAAGAACACATAAATAGAAAAAGGCATCGTTCTTACTAGGAATAATTATACACTTACACTTCCATAGGTTTATTTAGTCCACAAACAAAAAATATTTACAAAAAGAAAATAGTCCACAAACGAAAAACCGAACCCACATGGTACGAAATAAACCCACGTGGCAATTCGAAGCCCCACTCAAAATTATTGGCTGTTTACTATCAACCACATAAAAAGATATTTCGTTTTTGATAAAAAAAGACATAAAAAAATATCTACAAAGCTACCAACTATATTCCAAAAATAGGTACTATAATCCCAAAACCTCAAACCCCATATTTAGCTAAAACTAAAAACATAATTCAATTAAAAATAATAAAATAATAAAAAAATCAAAAGGAATAATTCCACAGTTCCAACTCACCATTATGTTCCACGTCATCAACCCAATTATAATTCCCCTCCACACACTGTTGTTGCGGCGCCGGCGACATCATAATTTCCCCGTAATTATTTACATTATCAGAATCAAAATCAAAATCAAAATCAAAATCAAAATCAGAGAACATATTATCATTTGAACAACTCCCCTCTTCTTCATCATTAAAATTAATATTTTGTTCCTCAAAAATCTCCTCCTCCGTCATGGGTCTGAACGCTTCCGCCGCTTCCACGGCGGCCCTTCTAATATCCAGCTCATCCTTGGATGCCGGAACCGGAAGCTTCCGAACAGAGTCCGCGAAATTGAGACACGCCTTCTGTCCCCTCAACGCCAGCGCCGCCACGTCGTGTGCACGCGCCGCCATCTCCGCTGTTGGATAAGTCCCCAGCCATATCCGTTTCTGATTCGTCGGGTCTCGGAGCTCGCAAACCCACTTGTCCGGGTTCCGCTGCCTCACTCCGCGGTACACTGGGTGGCGCGTCTCCTTGAACTTCTTTCTTCCGGCGCGTTTCTTCGGGTTGCTGGAGGCCAAGTTCAAGTTCAAGTTCATCATGAACTTTTCTTCATTTTGTGTGTACATATCCATGAATTCGAATTTTTTTGAGAGAGAGAAATTATGAACCTTTTGGTTTAATTTTCGGCTGTTTCTGTTTCTGTTTCAGTGAGAGTACAGATTACTGACCATGAATTTATATATACTTTTTGGCGGGGACGAAAGGGGAAAAAACACGCGCTGCGAAAACGAACGCGTGGTATTTTTTTTTTATTTTATGTCCAGCCTGGGTATTAGTGGGGTCCACAGGTCAGCAACAGCCTGCAACACACTTTCTGATGGATCTTAACTGATTGCAAGCCACGTGTATATTTGTACGGAAAAATAATGTAATTTTATACTATTTTTGGTCAAGCAGGAACATGTGTTGAACATTGAGTTTATGACGCACCAGATATACCAGTAGAACAGCACACAGGATCCTTAGCGGAATTTGTTGGAAATTTTTTTCACACAGTCCACGTGGCTTTTTGATTGAGACGTTTCGCTCTAGGATATTTATTTTTTCTCAATCTGTTTCCGTCATGGCTACAGGAGATGAAATTGAGTTCCAATAATGATATTTTCTTTGTTCAAAAGTCCTATAATGATGTGAAATGTGAATTTTTTGTATGTATGTCATTTTTTTCCGAAACAAGGGTTTTGTTTTATTATAAAATAGGATGAGTTTGAATGGAACTATCAAAGAGACTTAGCCTTATTTGAATGGATTTTTATTCGGTTTAAAAAAAAGTTTGATAAGATTTCGCGAAATATTTGAAATTTTAGTTGATTAGGTTTTGAATGTCTGATTTTGTGTTTTTCAATTAGTTTTATTTCGATTGGGGATGTTGAGGTTTGTGGGAAAAAGTAGGTGGTATGTGTCAAATCAATGTTTTATATATTTCAAGAGTTTCGATAAGAGTTTCTGAATTAGTTTGTGATGAGTTTCATAAGTTTTGTCAAACTCCATTACAAGAGTTCTGGCTCAGTTTCTCGAGACTGGGTCAAAAACCATCCAAATAGACCCTTAGGTGAGTTTGGTCTAGCGGTTGAAACTCTTAAAATCACTTATAGATCTTTATTGTGATTTTTGAAGTGTTTGGCCCCGATTATAAAAATAACTTCTGCTCAATCGTGATTTTCATGGTGTTTGGCGTTAAGATCATAATCACTTTTGGGAACTCGAGAAGCAAAAAATAACATATTTTAGAAGCAACTAAAGTGTTACTTTTGCAAAAGCTATTATACAAAAATAATTATTCTATAATTAATTTTTATTATAATCAATTATTAGCAAAATCAATTGTAGTAAAATTAATTCTTCTATAATTAATTTTCGAATCGCTAGGCCAAACTCACCCTTAATCTTGTGGCGAAGTTAAGGTCTCATGCTCTGGATTAAAATGTTATAGTTTAAAACTAGTATTATTAGTGGATTTCCTTTGTAATTTGTTGGAAGAAAACATTTTATATTTATGGTTCAGAGGATGAATTGGATCAATGGTCATGTGTGATGATATTTTGGAGAAAATGTCACAAGAATTTAATATAGTCATATTTTTAAAAAATATCACAAACTCTAAATGTTATTTTATAATGTTATTTTTAATTACAATGGTAATATTGATACATCTAATCATAATGCTACATCTAAAATTTTTGTAGTGGCAATATATAGAATATTTTTCAACCTGTCACTTGTAACAGTGTGGCTAAAAGTTAAATGTCATTATCATATCAAAAGGTAACATGATGCCATAAAAATAGAAAATGAACATTTATTATTCTTGATATTTTTAAAATAAACATAACTATATTGATTTTTTGTGATATTTCTTCAAAATTTCATCAAATTTAATGCCACAATTAAAATTATTGTAGTTATATATTGCAATTCTGGTTCTTCTTTCCTCCTTTAAATTTTTTTCTAGCACTTGGATCCTTCACATCCATTATTTGTTTCATCGAAAAATTAAAAAAAAAAGGTGACTGGGCCACAACATGACAAATTGGTAGTACGTGATCTGAAATCTTTACTTTTTGTAGTTTTATACACGCCACTTCATGCCTTGGGAGATGTTAGTACTCTGAAATTCAACTACTATGTAGTACGATATTATTATAGGAAAGTCATATGTGTGTAGCGCCTAAAATCAATGTTTTAAAAATTATCAAAAAAAAAAAAAAATCAATGTTTTAAAAACTGAATCGGACATCGAATCGGTGGTTACTGATTAGATCGGTTTAACCGTTCTAACCACTAGTTCAATCGGTGTGACGTCATTACAATATAATATTTTAATTTTAATATATATAATCAACTGTTTAAAAAAATATATTATTCATTTTTTCAAGTTTATTTCTATAAACTAAATATTTATCTCATGATCAATTATTTTCCTATAAAATTTGAGTTAAGAATGAATTATAGCAATAAAATTACAAGTATGATAACATGATATCAACGCAATAATTCAAATTATAATAAACACCATATCAAAAACAATAATTTTATTACTAATCACCTATTAAGAAAGAAAAATTATTGATGAATTTTGTCATTGTATTATATAAAAAAAATAAAAATACTTGAAGTTTGTGAAAAAAATGACTTTTTAATGAATTTGATACTCAAATATATTTATATAACTTATTATATATAAGATTTTTTTGTTTCTTGTTCATTTTGTTTAATTCAAAGTAAAAAATAGAAGAAGAGATGTGAGAATATTGTTGAAGTTTAAGGTCGCGGAAGAGAAATAAAAATCCATAGCGTAAACTTTTTATTTTTATAAGTGAACCAGTGGTTCAATCGGTTCACTGGTTAATTGGTTTTACCGGTTTTTTCGATTCAAACTGGTCATTTTTTTTTTAAATTTTTTTTTATTTTTTTTTTATTTTTTTGGTTTCCCAAGGGTTTAATCCCTTTCGAGGCGCGTTGGGCACATAATGTGGGAACCTCTCCCAACAGGGATTCAAACTGGTCATGAACAAAGCTGGTTTTGGAGGATTAATCGGACCGGATTGGCAAATGGTTACCGTTTAAACCGATCGAACCGGCCGGTCCGATCCAGTTTTAAAAACACTGCCTACAATATATCGGCCGGGTTTTTTTTTTTTACATGAAATAATTTTTATGTTAAATGTCACTAAACTTATTTATTACGACCTTATGCGTAAAAACCTTCCTACATTGTGCTTTCTCAAGTGAAATGATAGCTATACTAATTATTACATAAATTATTATATATATATATATATATATATATATATATATATATATATATATATATATATATATATCAGAAATCATTTTTAATCTATCTAGTCACTTTCAAGATATAAAATAAGTTAAATATTAAGGCTAATATTAAATTAGAGAAATACCAACGTTAGTGGGACTATAACTTAGATTTCTTGATTGGGATCTCAATTTTTATCGGGCGGCAGATCCAAAATTTTTGGTCAAGGGGACCTAAACTTATATAAAAAAAAAAAATTCTATCAAACAGTTAAATTTAAAGTTTATATTATTTACGAGAAAATGTATGATCTCTCTCAAATGTTAGAATCATATAAAGTTATATGAGGTCGTAGACCATGATCACTCGAAAGCTCGGGCAAATTCGTTTCAATATGAAAGTTTGGAAGCTTATGCGGGTCACTTTGAATGTGAACGTTGCTTGAAGACTAATCGTGAAGTGTAGGAGTAGCCTTAAAGTACCTCTCCATATTTTTAACACTATAAAATTTACAAAACAAAGCTATCTCTAGAATAATGTGTTAGCCGAATGATTAATGATTAACAAACAACTTGATATTTGAGTTTGTTTCTTGAGTCTAGTCTTAACAGGAATTATTGAGAAGCTCATTATTTGAAGAAAGAGGCCCATATGCAAATATAGCTTAATCGAGAAGAAAAAACCCAATAAAGATCTTACAAGTCCATCAATGAAGAAAGACCAAATCGAAGATTAGTTTGAAGACCCACGCACCCTTGGAAGGGCCCAATTTTTAATACAAGAAAATTGAGGTCATGTAAATATCAAATGTCTCAAACTATTAAGAGCAAGAAAATTCATAGCCCAAACTTTTTTTTTAAATACTTTAAATCCAACCTCTTGGGCCTTTATTAAAATATTGTTTCATGTCAAGTTTCTTTAAAAAATGAGCCGTGACCTTGATTTATAAATATGGCCGAAATCATTTGTTTAATTAAGCCTAATCACTCTTGAAAATTAAATTAATTTTGGCCATTGTTTTGAATTCTAAATCAAATCAATTCTTTAAGGTATGATTTCTTTCAAATCATTTGATTAGCTAGCAAAACAATTTGTCTTCAATTTGTCTAGCTAAATATCTTACCCTTATATCTAAAATAAATTTTTGGAAAGATTTCTTCTCCATCTAATTACTAAAACTTGTCCACATTCATTGAAAAATTAGTCACATGGTTTAATCTTGCAACATCTTTTTAAATGTGACAAAATCATTTTTGAATTTCAAAATCTTTCCTAAACTATCCAATTTCTCCACCTATAAATTGAGCTTTCTTAAATCATTTTACACACCAACTTTGAGAGAAAAATAGAGCTTTACTTTGAGAAAATTATTCTTGCTTTTTCATGCTTTAATTTGTGAAAATCTTTTGAAAAGCAAAATTCGTTTTTGAATTACACTTGCGAAAATATTTTGTGAAAAACGAAAATCTTTTTAACCCTTTCTCTTGAGAACTTTGAGATATTTTGAGAGGTTAAAAGAAATACTAGTAAACATACTTTTGTACATCTTACTCGAGAGGAGTGTTCATTGTACTACTTTAAAATCATCTTGTAATAGTGCGATAGGAAGTGTCCAAGCAAGCACAATTGTTTAGTGCGATAGGTTGTTTACCTAGCAAGCACATATTTGGTGCGATAGAACAAAGAGTTCTAGCAAGCACATGTTAGTGCGATAGGCCGAGGTCTAGCAAGCACATTGTTGGAGCGATAGGAGGTTGAGCGATAGGAGGTGTCCTAGCAAGCTCGTATCGAGAGAAAGAATTGATATCTTGTAATCTCGAGTGGCGAAGGTTTGTCCTGCAAGCGACGATATATTAGTGAATTTTACCCAGGGGTGCTGGAAGAGAGGAAGTAGGCCGTGGGGTGCGAACCTCTATAAATTGTGTTTGCTCTCTTCTCCTTTTATTATTTGCACTTTGCTTCATATCGTAACTTTAATCTCAAAATCATTGGAACAATTAATTTTTATTTAAAGTTACTGGAACTATTTACTAATTGTCTTCTGGGAAATAAACTCTTTGAAAAAGTTATATACCTAATTCACCCCCCCTCTTAGGTATCATAATGACATACTCAAGAAGTAGAAGTTAAATATAATAGAGACATAATAATGACAAAACTTATTTTTTATTTCATTTGATTAAACAAGAGATGTTGAATCCCAATAGGCCAATAAATGTTAATATAAGACTATTAAGAATATAGGATTAATGTTTGACATTTCAATACAAAAAAAAATATATTAACCATCTAAGATTAGTGTTTGATATGTAAATGAATACTTTTAACTCTATGGCAACTTGATTTAATCATCATATTATTTTAATATAATAGGTATCATCATATCTTAATCTATGAAAATCTTAACAAGTATATAACTTTAAGCAAAAAAATGAAATTTGAATCTAAAAACTGATTTTGGGAAGTGGATATAAACATTAATAATGAGTATATAACACTATTAGTTTATTACATAAGCACAATTGTACAAACATATATCATAAATATATATAGAAAAAATTACTAACATTTACAATTGGGCCTTCTTGTGTTCAAGACTTCAATGGGTTAGGACTTGGGTTGGGGGGATGGCCGGAGGTGGGACGGCGACGGTCTGGTGGCAGGACGCGGCAATGGTGGCTAGAGTTAGAGATTGGAGATGTTGGGAGTAGAAAAAACTTGAGCTTTTCATTGAGGCTTAGAAATTGGATAGAGTGAATTATTATTAGAGTGAATTGTGGGATATTAATTGGACTAAGATTATATTTGGATTGCAAATTTTATATTAGACTAATTTATTGAAATTTTTTTTTAGAAAAAATACACCACTCCTATATTAAAAAAAAAAAAATTCAGGGAGCCCCCTTGCCCCTACGTACGTCCGCCTATGATGATCTCCAATCGGCATAAATACCTACCATTATTTATATTGAAAAAAACACCTTGTATACTAATTTTATTTAAGGCTACACAGTGGTGGAGCTCTTTGTCTGGGGGTGGGGGCGGTCGTCCCCCAAGAAAATTATGCAAAAGGTATATGTAAAAATAATTTGTTAATATTGTGAAACTAAGTTCATTAGTTTGGTGGTTGAGCATGTGCAATTAACTCTTGAGGTGAGAGCTCACTCCATCTTTTTGCTTGTTTTATTTTGTTCATTCTCTATTATTTATGCATGTAGTTTTTTTTTATAAAGCTGGATTTAGATAAATCTTAAATATTTTCATGCTTTATTAATTTTTCAATATTTTGAATCATTTCTTCAATGAACTCTAAAAAAATTCTACTATATTTTTTCATATTTTGTATAAGAAAATTGCTAGTATATATATATATATATATATATATATATATATATATTATATTTTATTGGATAAACTATAGTTACTTTATCTTAAGTTAATTTTTGTTATTTTATAAAAACATAAAAAGACAATAGACTTTACTACCAATTTTTTTTCACTCCCCTACAATTGTCGTCCAACTCCGCCACTGAGACTACAAATACACAAACACATGCAGGGGCAGATCCAGGAATTAGAAGTCGAGGGGGCCGAAACATAGCATCAGTAGAAGTAACTTACTAATCTATATATTTTATTTAAATAAGTACACAAACATAAAACTATTTATAAAATATACTATCACAATATTGAATATAGACTTAAAAAAAATATTTCTTGATTTAAAAAGTTCAGAATTATCACGATATTTTTCGTATCATAAAATTAGTTATAATAAAATCAATATCAAATTCGCAACAATCCTCTCGTTCTCAATGTAAATAATCAAATTATTCATAAAATATCGATCTCATATCTTGTTTCTATGCCTATTTCCACAAGTTTTATTACTTTATAATAATTAATCAAACATCATTGTACTTGTATTATTACAGAAGTTCTACACAATACATACAAATAATTGAGTGAGATAATTACAATTTAATGAATATATTATATTACGGAGTGATTTAAAATAACATGTTTCTGATTTAGATCAATAAAACTCAGTACGAATTAATAATGCTGTAAAAATATAGTATAAGAATCAAAATCTGGGGGGGCCATGACCCCCCAAGGGGCAATGTAGATCCGCCCCTGAACACATGCACATGCATATTTAAGCGAATGGGACCATTTATCGTTGTCTAAAATTTATAATTAATATCAATAATACAGCTCAAATTTCTAATGTTATGCAATAATGAATAGATACAATAAAGTCAAATTGGATATTTTTGCATATCTAGGCCAACAAACATATACTTTTTAGGAATGTTTTTGAAAAGTTATTTCTATGTGATATGTTTAATGAAAAATTTAATTCATGTGATGAAATTAGATAATTTATCTCTCCGGCAAATGAAATAATAAGCAATTTATTTTCCAGTGATAAGAAAATAATAAGTAATTTACCTCGTTGTTAGTGGAGGTATTGCACATGCACTCTATAATGCGACTGTGACTTAATTTTCATTTAAAAAAATGATCAATTTAACCTTACCCTTAGACAATATATTCACCTCACTTTAACCCACCCCCCCCCAATTTACCTCCCTGTGAAATAAAATAATGAGCAATTGATCTCCGTGTGCTAAGAAATAATAAACAATTTACCTCGTTGTTAGTGGATGTGATGTACACACAATCTATAATGCGACTGATACTTTATTTTCACAATTTAACCTTACCTTGACAACATATTCACCTTACTTTATCCCCTCCCCCCTCCGGTGATATGTGTAATTAGGCAATTTACTTCACTGTGATATGCGTAAAGGAACACTTTAACTCCATGTGAAATTGCATAATTGCTATTTAGCCCTCGTAAAAATATAAAAATCAAGAGGGAGGCAGAGTTGTTTCTTTTATAAAAATACGGGAAGATATTTTGCTATTTTATTTATCAGAGGGAATTAAATTATCTATTCAGAATAACAAATGAGGTTAATTTGCTATCCACTCATTTTTAGGCATGTAAAGGACCTTTATAATAGTGTACCAGGGACTAATTAAACTAAAATTGTTGGGGAGGGGCGAGCGGGGCGGTCATGCACCTGATATTTTCTGCTTTAACTTGATAAAATGTTAAAAAATAAATATATTTTATATTTTTGCCTCATATACATTGGAATATAAATATCTTTAGGAGAAATACAATCATTTCAAATTCACATCAAATTCACATGCTGATGTTTTATTGCTTAAAAAACATGTATAATCGATTTTGTGCTAAAAGATTATGAATGTTTTTCTAATCTAATATGTAAAACCATGTACTTTTCCAAAAACTCATCTTCAGTTCTTTCTAAAAACTACTTTTAGTAAGATTCATAATCAAAATCAATTTGAATATATTCAAACTATCCGATATCAGACTCGATTCAGTTGTCAATTCTAATTTAAACTCGTTCATATACTTACAAGTTGAAAGTCAATATGTTACTTAATGACCTTGTTGACAGAAGTTCCTATTCATAAACACAACAATAAACAAATTTAACGGATTTTAGTTATTGAACCATTTTAATTGTGAATGAAATATAGTATATACGTATGTAGTTTAGTCCATACATTCTAATTAGAGTGAATAGCATTTTTGTCCTCTTTATGGATCAAATTTTGCATTTCCGTCACTCTTAATTTTGTTGTAGCATATTGGTCCCTCTTAATTTTTTTGTAGCATATTGGTCCCTCTTATCAATGTAATGTATCACATTCGTTCCTCTTATAACACATTCTTCCCTCTTAAATTTTTTGTAGCAAATCGCCCCTCTTATCAATATAGTGTAACACATTAGTCCCTCTTAAATACAAAATACATCACTTAAATTTAAAATATATTCTAAAGTGGACGAAAATTGATGTATTTTATATTTAAAATGGACTAATATGTTACACTACATTAATAAGAGGGATGAATTTGCTACAAAAAATTTAAGATGGACGAATGTGATATACTATATTGATTAGAGTGACCAATCTGCTATAAAAAATCTAAGAAAGACGAAAATGCAAAAATTAATCCATAAGGAGGATACAAAACGCGATTTACTCTTTTAATTATAATCTACTTTAATAATTTGCAAAACAAAAAAATAAATGGTAAAATGACCCAGCCAAAATAGTACTAATATACCTGAACATATATTATTTTATTTTGGGGTGGGGGTGGGGGGACCATGGTCCCCTGGCTATAGTGTAGCTCCACCCAAATTAGAATACAATTGAATTCAAATTATAATATGTATAGTTGACGTATTTTGGACAAGAATCTAGGATAATGTTACCCGAGCTATGAAGTGTTTTTTTCTTTTTTTGGATAATTCTATGAAGTGTGTATCATAGGATCATAGAATATGTGGGGTGCTCCAAGAAAAGCGATATTTAAGATATTTACTTGTCTCCCAAGGAAAGATATTTAATCGAGTGTAAGTGGAGTTAAATTACGATAATAGCCTTCAGAATTTTGAAGTGACTCACTCATAATAGCAAGAAATTAAACTTGGTGCAGGTTGAGTTGGGGTCCATTTTATATATTCGTGGACAGGAGGCATCCACCCTTAAAAAATTAATGTCAGATGACCTCTCTGTCATTTTTTGGGGAAAGAGAGATGGATCCCTTAAGCAAAATTTCATTTTTGCCCTTTAAAGTCCATAATATAATATATGTTCATTATTATGTCATTATTAATTTAAGTCCTTATGGTTTAAATCATCAATTTATATTTTATTTGATAGAGAACTAATTTCTTTACTGTAAATTATCAATTATGTCCAATTTTATCGAAAAATATAATTTTAGTCAAAAATATCATTTGTCGAATGACACTTAAAAATTGAAAATTTTAGAATCTGACTTCAAAATTTGTAAGTCCAAGTCTCGTGATATGTCCATAACTTCAATTTTTATTATATATTTGAATTGTATAATGAAATTCCTATTGCTAAATTCATATAATTTTTTTTTGAGAAACTAAATTCATATAATTTGGATGTACAAATTTGAGGCTAATGTGATGTGAATTTGACATATTTATTTCTTATATATAAAAATAGGTATCTTCGATTTATGGAGAATTTTAACCGTTTTTCATCAAAAATTGAAGTTATAGACCCATCACGTGACTTGGACTTGCAAATCTTGGGGTTGAATATGAAATTCTCAATTTTTAATTGTCACTCGACAAATATTATTTTGGCTAAAATTAATTTTTTTGGTCAGAATGAACATAATTGTGATTTTCAACGAAAAGTTAATTTTCCAATCAAATAAGTTATAAATTGATGATTGCCAGCGATAATTAAAAATTTTCAATGATAAAGACTAAAATTGATTGACAAAAATGATCAATTTTAAAATAAAACCATTTTAGAGTGCAACAATAAAATTTTGCAGCTACATTACGAAGAAATTGCAATTTTGGTCTCAAATTAGTGCTATTTTTCACTTCTCATCCCACGCTATAACATTTTAGCAAATTCAGTTACCATATTTAGAAACTATTACTAATTTCATTCCATCGTTACATTTTCAACGATAAGACCGTCTACTTATCAAATAATTAATCTCCATGTGAAGCATACGTTAAAATTTGATGGGGAAAGTATCGTTTACAAATAATTAATCTCCATGTGAACGCATACGTTAAAAATTGATGGGGAAAGTATCATTTACAATTTCCTATCATTAAAAATGCGTGGAGGGCTGCCAATAGTTCGAACCAATTAGGTGTGTCCGGGGAAAACTTGATATGTGCAAGGAGAAAGTACTTGTAGCTTGGAATAGCTCTTCTTTTGGAAGGGTTTATAGAAAGATACATAAATTGTGCGAACAAATTGATATTCTTTGTAGAGGGGAGGTTACTGTTGAAACTAAACACACTTTACAACTTCTTTCAATAGAACGGAGGATACTTTAGACAGGGAGGAAAAAATGTGGCAGCAGTGAGCTAAGGCTCATTGGATGAGGGAAGACGACCGCAATACTAGATATTTTCTAAGTCGAACGTCAGGGTGTAAGATGAAGAATTGCATAAGGGGTATAAAGAAATCTGATGGTTCTTGGTGTAAAAAAGATAAGGAAATTGAGGATGTGTTGTGGATTACTTCTCAATTATTTTTACTTTGAGTCAAACGTCAAATGATGAGCTGAACTTGATCTTGGGTGCTATTGGACCGAGGGTGAGTTTTGAAGATAATGAGTATCTCTTCCAGCCATATATTGCAAATCAGGCAACTCAGGCTCTTTTTTCCATGTAAACACTTAAATCCCTTGGTCCCGATGGTTTTCTTCCCCTATTTTTTCAGAAATATTGGTCCATTATTCGTAGTGATGTTATTCAGTGGGTGCTTGATTTTCTTAATATAGGTATTTTTGACGAGTCTAATAACTTCACCAAAATAGTCCTTATCCCTAAATGCTCTGAACCTGAGAGTATGACCCAGTTCTGTCCTACCAGTCACTGTAATGTTATTTATAAAATCGCCTCGAAAACTATAGCCAATCTCCTTAAGCCTATAATGAAATCAGTTATATTCGAATCTCAATCAAATTTTGTATCTAGTAGACATATAACTGATAATGTTCTGGTGCTTATGAGACAACTCATTTTTTGAGAAAACAAATTGAGGGTGACGTGGGCATCTAAGAGAAGTTATGATAGAGTAGAGTGAGACTTCCTTAGGGCCGTAATGATCCTCCCCCTAGGTTTTGATGAGAGATTTGTTGATCTTATTATGTTGTGTGTTACTTCTATTTCCTACTCTTTTATATTGAGTGGTACTCAATTTGGATGTGTTAAACCGGAAAGGGTTATACGATAAGGTGACTTTCTTTTTGCATACTTATTTCTCTTATGTGCTGAGAGTTTAAATATCAATTTAGAGAGATTTTATTCAGAAAAATGTGTCCTGGCCTCTCTTGGAAGAGAGTAATCACTATGTATACATAAAATACATGCTGATATTCAACATCTAAAGCTATATACAAAATTATCATACAACTAACATATCCTATTTAAATGAAAGAATAAAAGATTTAATATCTAATCAAATCTGTAAAGCGTAAAATTTGCTAATCAAACATGTAACTGCTAATTAAAGCATAAAATATGCTAATCAAGATCTGACTAATTCCTTTGACATCCCCTCTCAAATTGATGCCGGTAAATCTACAAGCATCAATTTGCTAACTAGGAAATAATGTCGCTGGCGTGTCATGGATTTGGTGAAGATATCTGCAATCTGTAGAATGGTAGATATGTTGGTATAAGTTAGAGTAGGTTTTGAAGATGACAAAAAGGACATAAAGGTTTTGAAGATCAAAAGGTTAAGTCATCAACTAAGAACAGCTTAGTGAAACCTATCTCAAGGTCTGGAAGCTATGTTACCGAATCAGCCGAATGGGATATCAGATCAGTAAAGATCAGATTGGTGATCATCAGCCGAGTCAAGATAGATATGTTCATTCTTGAATCAGCCGAGTAGCCATCAGCTTAGTACTCCCATCAGCCAAGTGAAGACGGTCAGCAAGCTGTCCAACGGTAACATGCTGAGTGCATTAAATGCGACTGACAGAAAGTACAACAGACTGTACTGTAGCAGTTGCAGAGAGCAGTTCCAGAAATTGGGACATGAACTCGAGGACTGCAGAATTCTGTCTCATCTTCAACGGGCAGAAATTCAAATCCAAGAGTATAAATAGAAGACTAACTGAAGATCTAAAAAGAGACTTGCACAATTCAAGATCACATCTTAAGAGCGAGATCCATCAGTTGAGTTGTCTGATCACAAGCCCAGTCATCTGTTGACGAAGCTTTTCGTTGAAGAACAGAGAACTTGCGTTGTTTGTCTGAGTGACTTTCAACTGAGAAAAGAAAGGAGTGTATATCCATCTGTGTGAAGTGATATAGCTTCTTAGTATAGGTTTTCTTTGTGAGCTCCTATACTGAAAATAGCGTAAGGAGTGTAGATCCATTGGTGTGAGTGATCTAGCTTCGGAGAGTAGGATTTCTGTGTGATTTCTTACTGCGCACTTGTGGCCAGTTCATTTGTTGTTTGGCACAAGCATTGTATACTGTTAACTTTGTGTTTTCTAGTATAACCCAAGATCTGTGTGACTTGGAAGAGTGGACTAAAGGATTTTTATCCATATAACCACTATAAAAATTCCTTGTGTTTGATTACTTGTTTTATCTTGCATATTTTCTGTTGGTCCCAAGTGGTCAGAAGAGGTTTAGAGGGGGGGGGGGGTGAATAAACCTCTTTAAAAATTTCTTCAAATTTAACTTTAAAACTTTACTCTTACTGAACAGACTAAGCTGATCAGATTAGTAAGATACAATTCTGTTCGCGAACAAATCTTTGAACAGTCTTGTTGACCACTCGTCTGATAGTTACTTAGCTGATTTTGCAGAAATCAGTTTTAATACTTAGAGTACTTGCAGCGGATTTTCAAAGTGTTTTTCACAAGTAAACTTAGTAGTTTGAAAAGTAATTCCCCAGTTTTATAAACTCCTTTTAACTTCTTTTCAAACAGTTAACTTAATGTGTTTTTATGCAATTAGGAAATATGCAAGTTTGAAAAGCAATGTAAAAACACAATCAATTTTTATAGTGGTTATATGGATTTGAATATCCTTTAGTCCACTCTTCCAAGTCACACAGATCTTGGGTTATACTATAATCACAAAGTTTACAGTATACTCTGCTTGCGTCGAACAACAAATGAAACGACCACAAGTTCGCAATAGGAAATCACACAGAAAACCTATCCTCTGAAGTTTGATCACTCACAAAGATGGATCACAACTCCGCACAACACTCTTGTTTACAAAATCACTCAGAAGATGTATTTTTCTTTGTTCTTCAACTCTGCTTTCGTCAACAAATGACTCAGCTGATGAGTGAGCTGTTCTTGAGACTTAAAGAATTTTGCTTCGAAAATTTCTCAGAGATTGTGTTGCTTGTTTCTTCTTCGTCTCTTTCAGCTATTTATACTTGAGGATTGAAAAGTGTCCGTTGAAGAGAGACAGGATTCAAATTCCTCGAGTACTGGTCCTTAAAATCCGCGAACGGCTCTTTTGCAGTCTGTCCGTACTGTAAACAGTACTATTCTGCAGGCAGCATTAAATGCAGCATTAAATGCACTCGGCTGATGCGAAGCTTTTCTTCAATCATTTGTCTTAAATATCCTCGTACTTCAGCATTTATTACACCAAGGGGCATTTATTACCGTTGGGAACACTTCATGATCTTCTTCACTTGGCTGACGAAAGTACAAGTCTGATGGTGAACTCGGCTGATCTCAAACTTGAACAAATCTGATTTGAGTCGGCTGATCTTCACTAGTCTGATAACTTTACTTCAGCAGATCAGAAGTCTTGGACCTTGAAACTTTGACTCTTCTGATGTCTTCATTACTTAGTCAAAACTCCTTGATAAGTATATCAGCTAAGTTACTCCATACTTAACCAATCTTTGAAGTTTTGGAATGCATCAAAACCTCCCTTATCAAACTTTCTTTAGTGCCTTCATCTTCATCCTTATCCAACAATTTCCCCCTTTTTGATGATGACAAAACTTCAGCTAAGTACCTGTTAAATACCTAAACTAAAGATTGTAATCCTCAAAATTTTCTGAGATAGAAAAAGTTTATTGGATTGAACTTGGACATTTTATTGATGTGAAAGTGAATTACATGTACAAATTCATCAGATGAGATTTCTGAAAAAGTAAACTGATTACAATTGATTTTTCAATTTCTAACTATCAGCTTCTTCATCAGATTCGAGCACTTCTTCATATTCATAAGATGATTCTTCATCATCTTCTTCATCATCAGCTTCTTCTTCCAAGGTTGCTTTGGCAGCTTCCATCTTCTCCTTAAGTTCTTGTTCTTGAAGAGCTTTCAAAGCTTCCATGGCCTTCTTTGCAGATTCTGTATTCTTGTACTTGGTATCTTCTTTTTCAGTCAATTCTTCTTCTTCTACCGTTCCAAGCTTTTCAATCTTGTCAGCTTTAGCTTCAGTCTTGTCAGCTGTTTCTTCAGTTTCCTTGGCTTCTGTTGTTGCAGTAGTAGTTTCCTCCTTAGTTGATTCTTCAGCAGCAGATTCCTTTGCTGGTTCTTCAGCAGCAGTTTCTTTAACTGGTTCTTCCCTTTCATCTTCCCCCTTTTTGTCATCATCAACTCTGATGACAGTAGAAGGTTCAACAGCAGGGTTTAGAGCAACTGTTGGAATCTTTACTCCAGCGCATAAAGCCTTTAGATTCTGATTAACAACGTCGTGACTGGCTGTTAGATGATGAATGTCAGTGCTGATTACATCAGTCTTATCATTGAAGTAGTCAATATTGAGGTTGATAGTTGCAATTTCATTTTGAACTTCCTGTGCAGCCTTTGCCACTTCTTGCAACATCCCCAGATTGATTTCCTTCTCTTCATGACTGACTTTAATGAAGGTTGCAGTTAAGTCAGCAATCTTGTGCTCAGCTGATTTTAAAGCAGTGTGAAGATGATTCACATCACCCTTCACATCTTCTACGTTCTGGTTCAGTTCTCTTAAGCTGTGCACTAACTGCAATGAATTGTCTTGAGGAATTGGAATACTGTTGATCTCCTTCTTGATGATCTCTTCTGTTGATCCTTGAACAGTTTCCAGCTGAAGTCTGTTGGTTTCTGCCAACTCTGCTTTCAGCTCCTCCTTAACCTTCAGTAGCTGTTGCTTGTGCTTGTCTTCCAGGTCCTTGAGTTGATTTTCCATCAGCATCTGGATTGCTTCCATCAGTGATGAGTGTTGATCAGCTGATGAAGCAGAAGCATCAGCATCAGCTTCCTTCTCCTCAGTCGCCTGTTGAACAGGGACTTCCTCCAAGTCTGTCATCTGATTGTCTTCAGAAGTCTTAGCTGGCGGCTCAATAGCTAAGGACTTATCAGCAGATTTGTGCTCATCAGTGACATCATCGTAGAACAGATTAGTAATGGTTCCATCTTCATTAAAGCACGTTGTCTGTCTAATCTGCCTTACAATAATCCAAGGGTTAACAGGAGCATTGTTACCCTTAGGGACTTCATAGTACTGTTGTACTTCCTTGCCAAAAATGATTTGCTGGATACTTGGCAGTAGTGGCAAATCACTTGAACAGCCTTGCTGATACTTTGACTTCTTAGCCCATCTCTTCAGGGCAGTCATAACAGCAAACTTAATTGCTCTTTCTTCAGCATCTTCAGACTTCTTCTTCTTCTCAGGCAAGGTGCTCTTGATTTTCTTGGCTTCCTCCAATGCAAAGCCTTTTGCATAGCTATGCATGATATCTCTCACATAGCTGGGATCAAGAGCCTTTTGAATGGAGTTTGTCTTCAGCCAACTTAGAACCCATCGTTCTTCATCAGCTAACTCCTTCATACTTTGAAGTTCAGTGATTGACTTGTTCAGCCTGTTGTCCCTCCAACTGATATATCTTGGCTTTTCTTGGTTGAACAGAGTCATCAACATAAGCTTCTGATCATAGTAAGCCAAGGACTTTTCAAATTTCTTGAACAGCTCCTTATCAGCATACACTATTTCAAATGCTTTTCTGACTTCAAACTTGTCCTTTGACTTGAGTTTGGGGGTAGGCAGTAATATCTTCTTTTTGTCCTCTTCAGTCTTGCCTTCTCCAATCTTGATGCCACCTCCATGGACAGGTCCATAGGCATCAACTTTACTCAATTCAATCACCATAGCCATTTCAGCATCCTCAGCAGCTTTTCTTTCTGCTTCAGACATGCGTCTTCTGGCTTCATCCTTTGCTTCTTGAGCTTTGCTTAGCTCAAGTGCTTTCTTCTCTTCAAGCTCATCCTGCTTCCTCTGTTCAGCTTCCTCCCTTGCCTTCTTATCAGCTTTGGAGACTTTCTTTCTCCTTAGCACTATTTTTCTCTTGCCTTTATCAGCAGGGGCTGGTCCAGCAGATGATATGGGAGCAGCAGCAATAGGATAGATGATTTGGACATCTGGATCTTCTTGAGGTTGAGTAACCTCAGCTGTTGATGTGACCTGACTTGGCTGTTGCTCATCAGCCTTGTCAGTCTTAACAGTTTCAACTGTTTCAGCAGACCTTTGAGTAGCTTCAGGGTCTTCCCTTGCTACATTCTCCAGATCAGTAGGTTCTTCAGGAAATGTCATCTGCTTTCTAGCAGTTTTCTTTGTTCTACCTTCACGGTAAGCAGAGGTAACAGTATCTCTCTGTTGACTTCTTGTCCTTTGAGAAATACCCTCAGCAGGCCTCTCTGCTGATGGAGTTCTTGATGGTGATGCAGGAGATCCAGTCCTTACATCAGCAATTATGTTCTCGACAATCTTAGTGGCTTCAGCAAAAGTCACTCTCTCCATCTGCTTAGATTCTTTCTTCTTGGGCTCATCAGCAGCCCTCTTCCTTTTAGTCTCAACAGCCAAACTTGCTGTTTTGACTAATCTCTTTTGCCTTTTGGCATGAACCTCTTTTGGTTCCTCAACTTCTTCTCTTTCAGGCTCATCAGCCTTTCTCTTCTGAACAGGTAGATACTTGTTCATTGCTTTGGACTTGTGAATTTCTTTCCCATTTGTCATAACACAGCCCAACTTTGATAAGAGGTAACTTAAAGTGATTCTGTGGTTGGTGTAAGGGCCTTTTCCCTTCTTCACTTCCAGAAAATCAGCAAGTATATACCATACTATGATGGACCAGTTTACCTCTAGCCCGTAGTATACGGCAGCCATGATGCTGAAACGCTTCATTGTGACAGCATCTAGAGAAAAAGTACAGTTCTCAATCAGCTTTGAGACCATATCAGCCATCCGCTGATATTCATCCTTCAGCTGCTTCTTTCTAATGTTGCCAGACAACATTTCTCCTTCCTTGGCGCAGATCGCCCAAAATTGTTGGTGCTTCTCTTCAGTCAGCACGGTAACTTCGTGTCTTCCAGACTTGGGCAAACAAAACTGTTCATGAAGAACTTCTGGAGTGATGACAACAGATTTGTCACCCACTTTCGCTTTGATTTCTAGTTTGTTGTAGTCAGCCTTTGCCGTTCCGTAATATTCCATAACCTGGTCAGTCCAGATTATTCCTTCATTGTACTCCATGAAATTGACCAACTGTGCCGATTTGAATTTTTCCAACAATTCTTTCATCAAACTTGTACCAGACTGATAATAGGACTCATAATCTAAGAACATACCTTCAGCAGCCATTTCAATCTGTTGAAAGTTAGTGAAAAGGAAAGGATTTTTGCAGAAAACTTGTTTAAATTTTTTTCTCACAATTGCTTTTGAAAGTTTAGGGTGCGTAAAGAGCTACTCGACTGATCAGATGAGAATTTATAGAGTTGGGGTTTTTCGGTTTCCGTGATATCTGCCAACCGTTAGATCCGTTTTTCTGTCAGTGCTGATCGTGCGGCGTCAGTTACGACCTTTCAAATTCAAAAGATATTTTAATGAGGAGCGGGAATATGTACCGCCCGTCAGTTACTTGTAAAAGCGTGTTTTGAATAAAACGTTTTTAGATAGTTCGCTTTTATTTAAGTAATCAGATGAGTATAATAAACACTTATCTGATGAACTACTGTCCTGATGACAATGCTGTTATCAGAGAATGCCAATAGCTGATAACCTTCCTCAGCTGTTTGTCAATCCAGCCAGATAAAGTAACTTCAATCTTCAATAGTTGAGTCTTCTGATGAACACATAACTTCAACTAACTGTCATTAACAAATTTCATCTTTAATTCAGAAGTACCGCTAGTCTTACACGTTCCCCCTGAGTTTAAGAATTCATAAGTTAACTAGTCTGTTGAAGGTTAATCCTTGAAGATAATAATAGATAACTAAGCTGTTGAACTCCAGTCTTCTGATGAGTTCCCCCTCAGCTTATGCTTCCAAATTAAGTAGTCCTAGCTCAGCTCTTAGAGTTGAAAACCTTACTTCACTTAGAGGTTTGGTGAAGATATCAGCAATCTGATTATCAGTATGAACATACTCAATCATTACATTGCCTTTTTCCACATGATCTCTAATGAAATGATGTTTGATCTCAATATGCTTAGTCCTTGAATGACTTGTAGTGTTCTGAGTAAGTGAAATTGCACTTGTATTGTCACAGTAGATTGGTATTCCACTGATTTTGATGTTGTAATCTTCTAGTTGATGCTTCAACCAAAGTATCTGTGCACAGCAAGCTCCAGCAGCTATATATTCAGCTTCAGCAGTAGATATAGAGACTGAGGTTTGCTTCTTACTCATCCATGAGATCAGACGACTGCCTAAGAACTGACATGCACCTGTTGTGCTTTTTCTGTCAATCTTGCAGCCAGCAAGGTCTGAATCTGAATAGCCAACTAGTTCAAATCCAGATTCTCTAGGATACCACAATCCCAATTCTTGAGTGCCTTTAACATACTTCAATATCCTCTTGGCAGCTAAGAGATGAGATTCTTTGGGGTTTGATTGAAATCTTGCACAGACTCCAACTGAGTACATTATATCAGGTCTGCTTGCTGTTAGATACAACAATGAACCTATAATGCCTCTGTATTTGGTTATGTCCACTGATTTGCCATCTTCATCTTTATCCAAACGAAGACTTGTAGACATAGGAATGGTAGCTGTTGAGCTAGTTTCCATACCAAATTTCTTGAACAGATCTCTTGTGTACTTTGCTTGGCTGATGAATATCCCATCAGGCAACTGTCTAACTTGCAATCCAAGAAAGTAATTAAGTTCACCCATCATGCTCATTTCAAACTTATTCTGCATCAGCTTGGAGAACTTATCACACATCTGTTGGTTAGTTGAACCAAAAATAATATCGTCCACATATATTTGCACAAGTAATATATGATTTTCCCATTCAATTGTGAACAAGGTTTTGTCTACCTTACCTTTTCGAAATCCTTTAATTAAAAGAAAATCAGATAGGGTATCATACCATGCTCTTGGAGCCTGTTTCAGTCCATAGAGGGCTTTCTTCAGACGATATACTTTGTCTTCTTCTTGATAGACTTCAAATCCTGGAGGTTGTTCAACATACACTTCTTCTTGCAATTCTCCATTGAGAAAGGCAGACTTCACATCCATCTGATAGACAGTGAAGTTCTTGTGAGCAGCATAGGCTAGAAACAGTCTGATTGCTTCAAGTCTTGCTACTGGTGCAAAAGTTTCATCAAAGTCAATTCCTTCTTCTTGACAATAACCCTTGGCCACTAGTCTTGCTTTGTTTCTGGTAACAATACCATCTTCATTCATCTTATTTCTGAATACCCACTTAGTGCCAATTACTCTTTGATGACTTGGTCTAGGAACTAAGTACCAGACTTCATTCCTTTCAAATTGATTCAACTCTTCTTGCATAGCTTCTATCCAGAAGGAATCATTGAGAGCTTCTTCAATTTGTTTAGGCTCTATTTGAGATAGAAATGTGACAAACATAGCATCTTGTGCAGCAGCTCTTCTTGTTTTTACTCTATCTAAAGGATCACCAATGACTAACTCAGGAGGGTGATTCTTGAGCCATCTGAGATCAGGTTGTAGATCAGGATGTTGTCCTCTGTCTTGATCTTGCAACACTACTGTTGGAGTTCCAGTAGTAGTCTGTTGAACATTTGTAGTCTGTTGAACAGTCTCTGGTCTGTCAGCTGTTAGCAACTCGTCTGTTAGACAATCAGCACTGTGATTTTGAACAGCACTTGAGTTAGCAGCTGAACTTAGATTAGGTAGTATGATGGGAACATATTCTTCATTTCTTCCAACGTCTAACTTCTGTAAATCAGCAGACAGATCTTGATTAACACTTTGATTCTTTTCAGAAGATTGACTTGGCTCATCAAATACTACATGGATAGATTCTTCTATTAGTAATGTTCTTTTGTTAAACACTCTATAAGCTTTACTAACAGATGAGTATCCTACAAAAACAGCTTCATCAGCCTTTTCTGCAAATGCAGCAAAGTGATTTTTCCCATTATTCAATACAAAACATTTACAACCAAAAATCTTAAAGTAATGAATGTTTGGCTTTCTGTTGTTCCAAACTTCATATGGAGTCTTGTTCTGATTTTTGTTGATCATACATCTGTTCTGGGTAAAGCATGCTGTATTTGTTGCTTCTGCCCAAAATCTTTGTGGCAGCTTAGCTTCAGCTATCATGGTTCTGACAGCTTCTTTTAGTGTTCTGTTTCTCCTTTCAGCAACACCATTTTGTTGAGGGGTTCTTGCAGCAGAATACTCATGATGTATTCCTTTGATATTACAATACTCTTCAACAGTAGAGTTTGTAAACTCTGTCCCTCTATCTGATCTGATCTTCAATATTTTGATACTCTTCTCATTCTGGATCAGTTCCATCAGATTTGTAAGATGTTCCTTGGTTTCACTTTTCTTTTTCATGAAAATCACCCAAGTATATCTTGAATAATCATCCACAACAGCTAGGCAGTATTTCTTTCCACCATTGCTGACTGGATCAATGGGTCCAAATAAGTCCATATGCAACAGCTCCAATATTCTTCCAGAAGATTGGTGCTTCTTTTCTTTGAATGATGACTTGATTTGTTTACCCTTCTGACATGCATCACAGAGCTTGTCTTTGCTCATGACTGCTTTTGGAATCCCTTCTACCAGATCATTCTTGATTAACCTGTTTATGGTCTTGAAGTTTAGATGATTCATTCTCTTGTGCCATAGCCAACTGACTTCACTTGGTGCAGATGCCACCAAACAAATACTTGAATTCTTGTCAACAGAATTCCAGTCAACTATGTAGATATTTCCTTGTCGTCTTCCAGATAAGATTACCTTCTTTGTACCAATCTGTTCAACGTAGCACTTATCTGTTGAGAAGATGACTGAATATCCCTTGTCACAAAATTGACTTATGCTCAGCAGATTATATTTCAGGCCTTTAACATATGAGACGTCAGATATCTCTATGTTTCCCTTGATTAATCTTCCTTTAGCTTTAATCTTGCCTTCTTTGCTGTCTCCAAAAGTGACTTTTGGACCATCCACAGCAACTGCATCAGTCAACTCATGTATGTTTCCACACATGTGCCGTGAACATCCACTGTCCAAGTACCAAATCTTCTCTACTTTACTCCTACTCCTAATCCTAACCTACAAAACAAAAATAAAATTGTTTTAGGTACCCTTATTGAGAGGGTCCTGAAGGATTAGTCCCACCCTTGACAACCCAAGATGTTGAAGTCTTAGGCTTCTTAGGTTTCTGAGTTTTAGGAGCATGAACAGTTTCATTTTTATCATAGTTATCAAATAAGTCATGTTGATGATCAGTATGATATGAATAATGTTCATAAGCAGGGTAAGGTGCATGATATGCAGGATATGCATGCATTGGATGAGCAGGGTAAGGTGCATAGTAACTAGGAAATTGAGGTGCATGATACATAGGATGATATGCAGCAGGTTGCACATAATATGACTCATTTCCATACCAAGCATTTTGATTTTTCTTATTCTTATGCTTCTTTGGTTTACTAGGTGCTTGCTCATTTGTTTTTGACTTAGTTTTACCACTAGTCTGATTGACTTTAGCTTTATCAGCAGACTTCTTAGGACTCTGCTGTTTGGTCTTACTAGTCTGATTTCCTACACTAGGCTCTTTGCTCTTTTTAGCCTTAGGAGATTTTTTCTCCTTTACCACTTTCTCAGATGAGGTAGGTTTAGAGGTTTGAACATACAGAATGACCTTACTATTGTCAGCTGATATGAATTTTTCAGTATGGTTCAACTCTAGTTTATCCTTTTCTAAAGGTGTCTCCTGTTTCTTAGGTGTATGCATGGATGCAACAGTTGACTTTTCATGAGACTCAATGATTTTCTCAAGTTCCATGATTTTTCCTTTATATACCTCACATTCAGCTTTCAGAGATTCATGCTCTTGCTCAAGCTGTTTATATTCAGCTGATTCTTTTGGCTTTTCAGCTAAAAGTTTCAGTGAACTATTTTGCTCTTTTAGCAAGTTCATCTCTTCCTTAAGCTTAACAAACTCTCCAGCAATAGTAGTATTATTCAACATCATTTTCTCTAGAGAATTAAACAGTTCATTTTCTTGAGGAGTTACCTCATCCTCAGAGTCATCAGATTCCTTTGCCATCAGGCACAGGAGAGCAGGTTTTTCTTCATCAGACGATTCTTCATCAGACGTGTCTGAATCTGAATCAGATGAGTAGACAGCGGTTAGCTTTTCTGCTTCAGCCATCATTGCCTTGCCTCTCTGATGCTTTCTTTCTTTTCTCATTTTCTTCTCTTCCTCAGTGTACTTTTCTGCTTTTGGATATGGGCAGTCTCTTATGAAGTGTCCCAATTTCCTGCAGTTGTAACACATCAGTTTTGATTTATAATCATCCTTATCCTGAGAAGAAAAATTAGGTTTAGAAGTAGAAGCATTGTTGTATTTGTTTTTCATCTTTCTCTTGTAGAACTTCTTGAAATTGTTCATCAACAGTGCAACATCTCCAGCAGTGTACTCCTTTTTGTTGAGTAGAGTGGCTTCATCAGATGAGTCCACTTCAGCATTTCTTTGAGCCGGTCTTCTTTGGTTTTTAGCAGCAACAAGTGCAGCTGTGGGTCCTGAAGTTGAGGTTTCTTCAATTCCCATCCTTGGCAGTTTATACTCATACGCCTTGAGTACGGAGAACAGCTCTGTAAGAGAAATCTTGCCCAGATCTCTTGATTCTTCCATTGCTGTCACCTTCATGTTGAACTTGGAAGGTAGAGCCTTCAGTACTCTGACAGAGATCTCTTTGTCAGTGAAAGTCTTTCCCAGCTTCAAAACTTCATTCAGAGTTCTGGTGAATCTGGTATCCATTTGATCAATGGTTTCTCCAGACTTCATCTTGAAGTTATCCAGCTTCTCCAAGGCAACACTTAGCTGATGCTCTTTAATTGCATCATTGCCTTCACTCATGTCACGAACCTTATCCCACATTTCCTTTGCAGTTTTGCAATGCTTGACTTTGTCAAACCGATCATTATCCAGGGCTTTGGTCATGATGAATCTTCCGACTTTGTCCAGGTTGAACAACTTTATTTCTTCTGCTGTCATTTCTGTTAAGTCTTTTTCCACCACAATTTGAGCTTCATCTACGATGATGGTCTTGGTGAATTTGAATGGACCTTTGATGATACATGTATACATGTTGTCATTGTAGGCAGCAAGGAAAATCTCCATTCTGATCTTCCAGTCCTCAAAAGACATACCAGCAATGTGGGGAACATGGCTGATACAATCCATTTTTCAAAAAGTTTTTATTTTTCAAAAAGATGCTCTTTTGAAAAGTTTTGAAAACCTTTGAAAAACACTCGGATCAAGCTCGTTGATCAGGCAGCTGATTCTAATGAACCACCTGCTCTGATACCACTTGTTGGTCCCAAGTGGTCAGAAGAGGTTTAGAGGGGGGGGGGGTGAATATACATATATATATATATTCACGCACTCAATAAGATTGGAAATAGAAAGTACGTACATATAACTATCAAACCGAACTCGAAATAAACTTTTAACGTACCAAAACAAACCGACTAACTTGATATAAAAGTTTTTATACTTAAACTAACCATTATAGAACAACAAAGGTCAAAAGTGAAATTTACTATAATAGCAAAAATAACCCCTATCATCAAATTACCACTAAATACCAATAATTTACCTATATTACCAATCTACCATCCCTCTTTCTATAAAAGGAAACGTTTCATCACTCCCAAATCACACCTAAATAAGCTTTCCATTTTCAGAAATTAAACCTCCGTAAGTTATCTTTCTCCCAAGTTATAAGAAGATCAACCATCTCTAAGAAGTTTAGAAGGTAAAGAATTCTTTCCCTCTTCTTTAATAACCATAAAAAGTGTCTTAATCCTAATCACTTTTAATGAAATCTATACCTTTCCTTGTCACTATCAGCACCTAAGTGAATGATGAATATATAAGTTCAAGCTTCTTCCAAATCTCACAACCATAGAAGGAGAATCAAGGTAACTACTTTCCTTTCCCCTGTTTTTGCGCAGCGTCTGTAAATTCGATGTATCTTCAAAACGGCTAAGAATTTTTATAATCTGTTTACACCATTAGAAAGAAGACAAGATTTGGAGGTTGGTGGATCGGGAGGTGTCGAACACCTCCGGCGCGTGGGGTGTCTACAGGCTCAGTTTCAGAACAGTACCGACGAGTGAAACCCACTCGCCGGACTGTTTTGGGGCTGCCTTGTGAGACCAGTTTTAAAAACGAAATTTTCTGCTAATTCTTGCTGTTTTGCACCTATAAATCACTCCCTTTTCCTTTATTTCGTCATTAATTCTGTGTGTTTGCATTACTTTCAAGTGCTATTTTGACACTTAATTCTTAAACTTATTTAACTTTGTTTTGCTGGCCTTAAAAAGTCAAGTATGATATAAGCTCACGTTCTGTTAATTTGGAGTATTACTTTGCACCTATAAATTTCTCTAAACCAACTTAGTAACTTGAGAAATCAATAAGGGAAGGTAATGGTTGTTTATTGTTATGAAAAAAAAAGTGATGTAACTTGCCTATGTTCTTGAATAACTTAATAGCTTAAGAGTTTTATAGGTTGGTGTTCTAAGTTTTTCTTTTGTATGAAAGCAATTTATAAAAAGGCACAAATTTTTATATTAATTAGATTACTTCAAAAGGGGTCGATCCATATTTTACTATAATTCTGAAATATTCTTGAAAGTAAAACAAATGATGTTTTGTCACAAAGAATGAAGTCACATGGTTCAAATAAGCTAATTTCCTCTATTAATGGAAACAAAGAATATGCTAAAGTGTTATTTTAATGGGTACTTGAACTAATCAAGTTGTTCAAATAGAGATTTGGGTGAAAAATTGTCTTAGGATGTATACATATTTCATAGGGTTGAAACTTTAACCATAGCTAATTTTGGTAATGAATGATTGAGGCTAAGGAGTGATGAAATGAATATGAAGACTTAAAGTTCAACTCAAGTCTTTGTAGAAAACTAAAGATAAAAGGATATGGTGATTTTTTTTTAAATGAATATGTTTGCTTGAATTGGCTTGAAAACTTGAAATATAATAAATGATTTGTCTTAGTATCTATACTTGTTTAACAAGAGGTGATGAAACATACATGAAGAAATTCATTGGAAAACCATTTAACTTTTGTACAAAGGCCTATAGGATAAAGTGAAGTAACTAATTAGTACACCAAATGCTAATTTCTTAAAAAGAACTATGGCTAAAGTATCCTAATACTTGTTTGAAATAACATAATTATGTGTATTGATAACTTTACTTGTATTCATTTTTTTTTGCTTGAATGGATAAAAGAATGTAAACTAATACTTTTAAAATCATAGTTTGACATAAGACTAATGGTTAAAAATACATAT
Source organism: Penstemon eatonii (assembly GCA_038501285.1). Taxonomy (NCBI): domain Eukaryota; kingdom Viridiplantae; phylum Streptophyta; class Magnoliopsida; order Lamiales; family Plantaginaceae; genus Penstemon; species Penstemon eatonii. Next base: position 56,876,201 of record CM076714.1, read on the forward strand.
TATTGTCTTATAAAGAAGTCACATAAAAATCATATTATAAACCAATTACATATGTAATGAGTATAGTAACAGATATAATACCCTCATAGAAATATTATCAACTAAAAGTAAATGTGGATTAATATATAAAATCATTATTAAATTAATTCACTCTATTTGACTTACAACACTTAGGTTTGGAGGAATTGACTGAAATGAGGATTTAAGCTTAGACACCCACTCTTCGAATTAAGGTGAGGTTTCTCTTCTTCAAATTCGGCATTTGCCCTGAGAAAATTCTTCCTTTCTAAAACTCTCAATCTTTTGACAATATTTCATTTCATTTCCTTTATTTTGAGCTATTCAGTTTATATCATATCGATCCATTTACATTAATCTCGAGGTTAATTTCAGCTCTTATATATTCTAAGGTAACTAACTTTAATACGTTTCTTAATCCTTTAATAGTCTTGCATTCTTCAATTTCTATTTCTACTCCATCTGGTAAGTGGTATTATTATGAACAACGGACAATGTCCGGCTCCTAGTTCACTTAAACTATTTATACCCTTGAGGACGCTCTTGGGAAGTTGGGCCCTGGGACTAATAATGGTGACTGCTGGGCGGCATCGGGCCGTCGGTGTATGGTCTCATTGTTAAGTACCCCACCGTGATCCAGTTGCTAAGTATAGTTGGAGGTAATTGTACTCTCAACTGGGCCGACATGTACTCGAGCATGTCATTCCGTTTTGTTTGCGAGGTCGCTCCTCGTAGGGAGGTATAAGGATGTTAATTTTCAGAAGTTGGGTTGAATGTATTACTTTACCAGATTCATATTCGAAATGTTTATTTGAATTCCCGTTTATTGTAATTCGATTACTTTGTTATTTCAAATCATCTAATAATCTTTTGCAGGACTATTACATTCTAATTCTTATTCATACATGGATCATAATATTACTGTTGATCATATTACTCATAACCTCAATCCAATATTATAAATCCTCACTAAGTCAAATAAGACTTACGCCTTTCTTTGTTATTTTCTCAGATTAGCGACATGAGTTAGAGGTGGAACACGGTGATATGGATTGACATGGTCTATTCAGTGTCGTAATTATATATTTTATCGAATAATTAAATGATGAAAACTTCGTTCTAAATTTATGTAAAATTTTATCTATTTATGGGTCGGGTAGTGGGGTCGTTGTCCCTTCTTCCTGAAGACCTTAGAATTTCGTTATTTCCGCTGTGATGAATGGTTATAATGTAATTTTATCTATTGTTCAGTTAGTTTGACGCACGGCTAGTTCAAATAGTTAATTAATGTTTTATTTCGAGCTATGTGACCTAGTCGGGGCGCAACAGGTGGTATCAGAGCCTTGGAATAGAAACATGTTTCGTGCAATAAGACCAATATACCTAGAATTAGGTTTGGGTGGTACTTTTGAATCATAAAAACAGTACGTTCATTTTTTTACCTTTCACGATTTTTTTTTGTGTTTCTATTATATTTTATGATTTCCTTATAGATTATATATTCACATATTAAGATTATAATTGATGTAACGCAGGATGGCTGACGGAGGCATAGTTTTGGGGTTAAGTAATGGGCATGAAGAAACTTTAAACACCGTGCATATAAGTAGAGACCATCCTATTAATATATACACTCCTAATAATGCTGCATTGGTTGGTCACTACCCTGATCATGTTGTACTTGCACTTGAGAAAGACAGAGACCGGGTTAGGGGTGATAGAGATCAAATCTTAGTTGCTTATAATTTACAGAATTCACAGTTAAATGACTTACTAGGTGTACGACTACTCTTCCAAGGACAGGTAAGATATCTTCAGGATCAGGTTTCCACATTACAACAACAATCAACAGACGCTGCATTTGCTTGGGACACTCAAAGGATGATTATGAGACAAGACAAGGAACAAGTATTGTTACAGGTCCGAGACTATGTAGACTCAAGGTTGAGAGTGCTTCGCGCTGAAATGGAGCACTTTATGCATATGGTCGAGGAGAATGATACTACTAACTCCATAATGCCATTACTTCATAGTCGTGTGGTAGAACATTGTGATTGGATTGATGCTACATGCAACCAGATTCAGGTGATCGTCAATGGGTCGTTAAGTGGACAGGGTACAGGGATGCATTCAACAGGTTTAGGGGAACTCCCAGGATATTCTAGTGGATTTGTCTATAATTTAGGACTTGATTTCGGACCATGGATAGGAGATATCCAGGATGGTAACTTTATGAGGGGGGAGCCTTCGGGAGGAGGCATTGGACAGACCATTCCACAGGTACACGACTACATAGATGACATAGACCAGGCGTGGCTGCATATGAGTGATATAGGAAGTATTATTGGGCAGGCAGATGTGGACGGTATAGGGCATAATGGAGAGACAGGAGGGATTTCTGGATCTACTGAGATTGGGATTACAGATGGAGAGGTTGGAGCCGCACCTGGCGGCATCCCTCAGTGATGATATTATTACCTGTTTGTCACTAGTTTTCCCCTTTAGTGACAAACTATTTTGATGTTGTACATATGTTATTTGGTATCTAACCCGATATATGACTAGATGGGTAGATACTCGGTAGGTCACGTATATAGACTAGTATTGACCTATATGGTAATTCTAGATTGACTATGCATTCGGCTAACCCCATTTTGTGTATGATACTAGTTAGCCGTAAAATGCACATCTTTTGACATGTAAATAAACTATTGTATCTATTATATAGATGCATATTATTAGTAGTAATTAACATACTAAAATAGTACATTGTTATCATAGTATAAAATGCATGCTGAGAAGAAATAACAGATATTAATGTTACATCCTATTTATGTATGTCTAGTAGAATGGGACGACCAGGCAGACCAAGAAAACAAACGACATCGGCACCCGAGGCTCCACCGACAACATTCCCGCCAACTGTCCAAGTAAATGCAACACCGACTCAAGACGAAGATGTTCCAAACCACGAGCAAGATCATGTTACTCCGGAAACCACTAATGGACAACCACCATTTTCCAGAAACGGAGATTCCGAACTCCCATCGATGTTCACATTCATGCAACAATACATGGAATTTTGTCAACAACAATCACAAGCCAACACCTCCTTGCCTGTTCAACCAACTACAGATCAAACCCTTGAAAGGTTTCTTCGATTCCAACCCCCAAAATTCTTCGGGGAGCCTGATGATCGAAAAGCCGAACTATGGCTTTCTGAAATGGAAAATATTTTCTGTGTAATAAACTATACCGATGCACAAAAGATCAACCTCGCTACATTTCGATTAGAAGATTCAGCAAGACATTGGTGGAGAGTGGTGGAAGAACGTTGGAGGGTAGAGGATACTCCGCGATTGTGGGATAATTTTGTGATTGAGTTTAACACAAAATTCATACCCCAAGTAGTACGGAACCGACGTGAAAGAGAATTCATGGATTTAACTCAAAGTATGCTGACAGTTTCTCAATATGAGGCTCGATTCACACGGCTAATCCAATACGCACCACATTACCAAAACAATGAAGATCGAAAGGTGAGAAAATTCATTGAAGGACTAAAATTAGAATTACGGTGGGCACTGCTTTCGACAGATATAACTAGCTATTCAAAAGCTGTTGAAAAAGCTTTACAAGTTGAGTCGGAAATGAAGGAACTGATGAAGTTTGAACATCTTAAAAGAAGTAGACCATCTGGTTCTAAATGGGAGAATGTAAGGAGATTCGATCAAGGAAAAAAGTACCCTAAGACAGGGCATACAAATTTTAGAAAACCAAATAATAATAGGGGAAAACCTACTAACAAGCAAACTAAACCTACGCCGATTGGACCATGCAACTTTTGTGGGCACCCAAGTCACAGTGAAGCAACATGCTGGAAAAAGAATGGACGATGTATAGCATGTGGAAGTGAACAACATCAAATCAAAGATTGCCCAAGGGCAAGGAATCCATCGTCGGCACCTCAAGGAAAACAAAGTGGTCCATCGAATTCTCGAACAGAGAGGCCTAAGATTCCTGCCCGTGTTTATGCATTGGAGGGTAATAAGGAGGCAATAGACCCATCCGCAGTGGTGGAAGGTAAAATTCAATTACTTAACCAAATTGGTAAAGCTTTATATGATCCAGGAGCTACCCATTCCTTTATTGCTACCTTATTTGCTACAAAACTAAATCTTGAGGCAGAAAAATTACCATACAAATTTGAAGTCTGCACTCCTATGGGTAGTAGTGAAACTACTAATTTGGTGTTTAAGGCATGTCCAATTACAATAGATGGGGTTATATACCCGGCCGATTTAATCCAACTAAACATCCAGGGATACGATGTTATCTTAGGAATGGATTGGTTGTATCAACATCAAGCAGAGCTAAACTGCTATACGAAAGAAATAAAACTTAGCAAAAATAACCAAAAAGGACTTGAGGGTAGTCATGAAAAACCACAACCCATTTCTATCATCTCGGCTATTGAAGCAAGGAAAATCTTGAAAAATGAAGGTTACGGATTTTTGGCCTATTTGATAAATAAACCAAAGGACATGATTCAAATAGAGGAAGTACCAGTAGTAAATGAATTCTTAGAAGTATTTCCTGAGGAACTAAGTTCTCTACCTCCTGATCGCGAAATTGAGTTTGTGATTGAAACTCTACCCGGTGCAGCACCCATCTCAAAAACTCCTTACCGTATGGCTCCTGCTGAGTTAAAAGAATTAAAAACTCAGTTACAAGATCTGATTGAACGAGGGTTCATTCGACCTAGTTCCTCCCCTTGGGGAGCACCAGTCTTGTTTGTTAAAAAGAAAGACGGATCTCTTCGATTGTGCATTGATTATCGAGGACTGAATAATGTCACTATAAAGAATAAGTACCCACTACCCCACATTGATGAGCTATTTGATTTACTACAAGGGTCACAAGTATACTCAAAGTTGGATCTTAGACAAGGGTACTATCAATTAAAGATTCGGGAGACAGACATCCCCAAAACTGCATTCAACTCAAGATACGGTCATTTTGAGTTTGTAGTAATGCCATTTGGATTAACAAATGCACCGGCTGCTTTCATGGATATGATGCATCGAATATTCAGACCTTACTTGGACAACTTTGTGGTAATATTCATAGATGACATCTTAGTATACTCTAAATCCGAGCAAGAACATGCGCATCACCTTAGAATAGTATTGCAAACTCTCAAGGAGAACAAACTTTACGCCAAATTCAGTAAATGTGAGTTTTGGTTGGAACGGGTAACGTTTCTTGGCCATGTGATATCCAGCACTGGAGTTGAAGTTGATCATTCGAAAGTCGAAGCCATAATTAATTGGAAACAACCAACTAACATTACTGAAGTACGCAGCTTCTTGGGACTGGCAGGTTATTACCGCAGATTTGTCAAGGATTTTTCCAAAATTGCAGCACCCTTGACACAACTAACTCAGAAGAAAAATCAATTTATATGGACCGATAAGTGTGATGCTAGCTTTCAAGAACTCAAAAGAAGATTGACAACTGCTCCAATATTAACCTTACCCGAAGGTCAAAGTGGATTTGTAGTTTACACAGATGCGTCGAAAGAAGGTTATGGATGTGTATTGATGCAAAACGGGAAGGTAATATCTTATGCTTCAAGAAAACTAAAGGTCCATGAGCAAAATTATCCTACTCATGACCTAGAGTTAGGAGCAATTGTGTTTGCACTAGCCAAATGGAGACACTATCTCTACGGGACAACATTTGAGATATACACTGATCACAAAAGTCTGAAATATCTATTCACTCAGAAGGATCTAAATATGAGGCAGAGAAGGTGGATGGAGTTCCTGGAGGATTATGATTGTTCAATACTTTATCACCCCGGAAAGGCGAATGTAGTAGCTGATGCATTAAGTAGAAATGCAACGATTTCTCACTTCAAAGGAATAGAAAATCTCATTCAAGAGCAAGAAGTCGAGAAAACTATTGTTCGCATACAATCTTATGCACGTTTGGCCAATCTACATATTCAACCGGAATGGTACTCTCAAATTCGGGCTGCACAACAGGAGGATGCAGATATCAGAAAATTAAAAGAGTCCGAAGAAAAGGTACCAAATTCGAATTTTAGTATGGACCCATCGGGTATATTACGATTAAAGCGAGTTTGTGTACCAATGAAAATGAGAAAAGAATTAATGGAAGAAGCACATAAAACAAAATACACAGTTCATCCTGGAGGCACCAAAATGTACAAAGATTTGAAGAAACAATTCTGGTGGAATGGAATGAAGCGTGATATTGCGGACTATGTTAAGAAGTGCATGACTTGCCAATTGGTTAAGGCCGAACATCAACATCCTGCCGGCAAATTACAACCTCTTCCGATTCCTGATTGGAAATGGGATCAGATCGCCATGGATTTCGTCACTGGCCTTCTGACAATAAGGGGTGGATATGATAGCATTTGGGTCATTGTAGACAGACTAACTAAGTCTGCTCATTTCCTTCCCGTGGGAAAACATTTCAAGGTTGAAACCCTAGCCGAGTTATACCAGAAAGAAATCATCCGTCTACATGGCATACCTTCGAGTATAGTCTCGGACAGAGATCCTAAATTTACTTCTAGATTATGGAAGCAAGTGCAGGAAAATTTGGGAACTAAGCTTAACTTTAGTACAGCTGCACATCCACAAACCGATGGACAATCTGAACGAGTAATTGGATTCCTAGAAGACATGTTGAGGGCATGTGTATTGGATTTCAAAGGTAGCTGGAATAAACATTTGCCACTTGTGGAATTTGCATACAATAATAGTTATCATGCATCAATTCAGATGGCACCATATGAGGCTTTATATGGAAGAAAGTGTCGCTCACCAATCCATTGGGAGTTAGACGAATGGCGAGCTTCTTCAGATGGTTTAAACAGAGCATTAAGGCCAGAAGTTATTCAAGACGCCATTGACAAAGTACAACTGATCCGGCAAAGAATTAAAGCTGCACAAGACAGACAGAAAAGCTATGCCGATCGACGTAGAAAAGATCTAGAATTTGAAGTTGGAGATAAGGTGTTCCTCAAAGTGTCGCCTAAAAAGGGATTCAGAAGAATTGGAAAAGGTGGAAAATTAAGTCCACGCTACGTAGGGCCTTTTGAAATTTCTGAACGCGTTGGAAATTTAGCCTATAGATTGAATCTACCTCTCAACATCACGGGAATTCATGATGTGTTTCATGTATCACAAATTAGGAAGTATCACCCAGACGAATCCCACATTATAGATCCTAACAGTGTACAAATCGAAAGTGATCTATCATATGAAGAAAGGCCAATTCGGATCCTCGATCAAAAATTCCAAGAGCTTCATAACCGCAAGATATCCTTGGTAAAGGTATTGTGGAGAAATCACCAAGTAGAGGAGGCCACTTGGGAACGAGAAGAAGAAATGAGGAAACATCACCTCGAACTCTTCATTCCAGGTTAGAATCTGGGGACCAGATTTTTTTTAAGGGGGGGAGAATGTAATACCCCGATAATGTATATATATATATATACATATATATATATATTCACGCACTCAATAAGATTGGAAATAGAAAGTATGTACATATAACTATCAAACCGAACTCGAAATAAACTTTTAACGTACCAAAACAAACCGACTAACTTGATATAAAAGTTTTTATACTTAAACTAACCATTATAGAACAACAAAGGTCAAAAGTGAAATTTACTATAATAGCAAAAATAACCCCTATCATCAAATTACCACTAAATACCAATAATTTACCTATATTACCAATCTACCATCCCTCTTTCTATAAAAGGAAACGTTTCATCACTCCCAAATCACACCTAAATAAGCTTTCCATTTTCAGAAATTAAACCTCCGTAAGTTATCTTTCTCCCAAGTTATAAGAAGATCAACCATCTCTAAGAAGTTTAGAAGGTAAAGAATTCTTTCCCTCTTCTTTAATAACCATAAAAAGTGTCTTAATCCTAATCACTTTTAATGAAATCTATACCTTTCCTTGTCACTATCAGCACCTAAGTGAATGATGAATATATAAGTTCAAGCTTCTTCCAAATCTCACAACCATAGAAGGAGAATCAAGGTAACTACTTTCCTTTCCCCTGTTTTTGCGCAGCGTCTGTAAATTCGATGTATCTTCAAAACGGCTAAGAATTTTTATAATCTGTTTACACCATTAGAAAGAAGACAAGATTTGGAGGTTGGTGGATCGGGAGGTGTCGAACACCTCCGGCGCGTGGGGTGTCTACAGGCTCAGTTTCAGAACAGTACCGACGAGTGAAACCCACTCGCCGGACTGTTTTGGGGCTGCCTTGTGAGACCAGTTTTAAAAACGAAATTTTCTGCTAATTCTTGCTGTTTTGCACCTATAAATCACTCCCTTTTCCTTTATTTCGTCATTAATTCTGTGTGTTTGCATTACTTTCAAGTGCTATTTTGACACTTAATTCTTAAACTTATTTAACTTTGTTTTGCTGGCCTTAAAAAGTCAAGTATGATATAAGCTCACGTTCTGTTAATTTGGAGTATTACTTTGCACCTATAAATTTCTCTAAACCAACTTAGTAACTTGAGAAATCAATAAGGGAAGGTAATGGTTGGTTATTGTTATGAAAAAAAAAGTGATGTAACTTGCCTATGTTCTTGAATAACTTAATAGCTTAAGAGTTTTATAGGTTGGTGTTCTAAGTTTTTCTTTTGTATGAAAGCAATTTATAAAAAGGCACAAATTTTTATATTAATTAGATTACTTCAAAAGGGGTCGATCCATATTTTACTATAATTCTGAAATATTCTTGAAAGTAAAACAAATGATGTTTTGTCACAAAGAATGAAGTCACATGGTTCAAATAAGCTAATTTCCTCTATTAATGGAAACAAAGAATATGCTAAAGTGTTATTTTAATGGGTACTTGAACTAATCAAGTTGTTCAAATAGAGATTTGGGTGAAAAATTGTCTTAGGATGTATACATATTTCATAGGGTTGAAACTTTAACCATAGCTAATTTTGGTAATGAATGATTGAGGCTAAGGAGTGATGAAATGAATATGAAGACTTAAAGTTCAACTCAAGTCTTTGTAGAAAACTAAAGATAAAAGGATATGGTGATTTTTTTTTAAATGAATATGTTTGCTTGAATTGGCTTGAAAACTTGAAATATAATAAATGATTTGTCTTAGTATCTATACTTGTTTAACAAGAGGTGATGAAACATACATGAAGAAATTCATTGGAAAACCATTTAACTTTTGTACAAAGGCCTATAGGATAAAGTGAAGTAACTAATTAGTACACCAAATGCTAATTTCTTAAAAAGAACTATGGCTAAAGTATCCTAATACTTGTTTGAAATAACATAATTATGTGTATTGATAACTTTACTTGTATTCATTTTTTTTTTTGCTTGAATGGATAAAAGAATGTAAACTAATACTTTTAAAATCATAGTTTGACATAAGACTAATGGTTAAAAATACATATTATTGTCTTATAAAGAAGTCACATAAAAATCATATTATAAACCAATTACATATGTAATGAGTATAGTAACAGATATAATACCCTCATAGAAATATTATCAACTAAAAGTAAATGTGGATTAATATATAAAATCATTATTAAATTAATTCACTCTATTTGTCTTACAACACTTAGGTTTGGAGGAATTGACTGAAATGAGGATTTAAGCTTAGACACCCACTCTTCGAATTAAGGTGAGGTTTCTCTTCTTCAAATTCGGCATTTGCCCTGAGAAAATTCTTCCTTTCTAAAACTCTCAATCTTTTGACAATATTTCATTTCATTTCCTTTATTTTGAGCTATTCAGTTTATATCATATCGATCCATTTACATTAATCTCGAGGTTAATTTCAGCTCTTATATATTCTAAGGTAACTAACTTTAATACGTTTCTTAATCCTTTAATAGTCTTGCATTCTTCAATTTCTATTTCTACTCCATCTGGTAAGTGGTATTATTATGAACAACGGACAATGTCCGGCTCCTAGTTCACTTAAACTATTTATACCCTTGAGGACGCTCTTGGGAAGTTGGGCCCTGGGACTAATAATGGTGACTGCTGGGCGGCATCGGGCCGTCGGTGTATGGTCTCATTGTTACGTACCCCACCGTGATCCAGTTGCTAAGTATAGTTGGAGGTAATTGTACTCTCAACTGGGTCGACATGTACTCGAGCATGTCATTCCGTTTTGTTTGCGAGGTCGCTCCTCGTAGGGAGGTATAAGGATGTTAATTTTCAGAAGTTGGGTTGAATGTATTACTTTACCAGATTCATATTCGAAATGTTTATTTGAATTCCCGTTTATTGTAATTCGATTACTTTGTTATTTCAAATCATCTAATAATCTTTTGCAGGACTATTACATTCTAATTCTTATTCATACATGGATCATAATATTACTGTTGATCATATTACTCATAACCTCAATCCAATATTATAAATCCTCACTAAGTCAAATAAGACTTACGCCTTTCTTTGTTATTTTCTCAGATTAGCGACATGAGTTAGAGGTGGAACATGGTGATATGGATTGACATGGTCTATTCAGTGTCGTAATTATATATTTTATCGAATAATTAAATGATGAAAACTTCGTTGTAAATTTATGTAAAATTTTATCTATTTATGGGTCGGGTAGTGGGGTCGTTGTCCCTTCTTCCTGAAGACCTTAGAATTTCGTTATTTCCGCTGTGATGAATGGTTATAATGTAATTTTATCTATTGTTCAGTTAGTTTGATGCACGGCTAGTTCAAATAGTTAATTAATGTTTTATTTCGAGCTATGTGACCTAGTCGGGGCGCCACAGTAGATCTGATTCATAAAGTTTGTTGGGTATTCGACGAAGACCATTGGATACCTGTTCTACGACAAAGAGAAACGAAAGTATCTCGTAAGAAGCTTGTTCCTCTGTTGACGAAACTCTTGTCAAAGGAAATAAGGAATGTCATAGAACTTGATGAAGTCCAAGGAACTGGACCCATCCCCACAAACAGTGGGAGTAAACCCTGAAACCTGCTGAACCGATCCATGCACAAATAAGGGATATGGCATGAAGCCATAAGATTCAAAGTGGAAAGTTTGACTCACCTAATGGCGATAGGTCATTCTTCAAAAGTCCTTCTAGGACCAATGAGAATACCTTCTCCATTTGCAACGTCAAAATCCATTTCGAAACTATTAGCCATAGAAGGGTGGTTTTGACTACCGAAGAATGACTATTGGAAATGAATCCTGCATCTCACAATTGAAAATTGATGAGAAGATCTCTATTCAAATCCAAAGGTCAATCTGTGACTTTTTCCAGAACTTGGAACATGCAACTTGATAAGTCAATCAAGAATGTTGAAGTTGTCAAAAGGCATGTGGATTCCAAATGTGCAAAATGATCAGTGGGAGCATAGTTAAATTCGCAACACAACGAGATATTGATCTACACATCAAGAACGATATAAGAATATCAGAGAAACACAGACGAAAGCGTGTTATTCACGCAATTTTCCATGATAAGATTTGGGAATTACATCTAACGTACTGGCAATACGTATTTATGGAGATAAAAGCAAAGTAGATGTTGCAATTCACCAAATCGAAGTACAAACACTATATATTGATTAAATTCAATATGGAAGAATCCAAGAATGGATTAGTTCCAAAGAGACAAGATTTCTCTTACTTATTTAAATGAGCCCTACATATAAATGAGTAAAGAAGTAAATGTCTCAAGAAGCCTTATGCTTTGGCATTTGGATTGCATGTAGCATGCAATGTCTTGTACTAGACCTGACACATCAAAATGCTCTGATCATTCAAGAGCTACTGATAGTCGAACACCAATAAAGGACGATGGATGATTTATTCTGTCTCGATGGAGCGAAGGTAAATTGGAAGAAATTCCAATAAGTATACCATTGCCAGCTCAATCAGAATAATAGCACCATTATGATGCAGCACAAGAGAAAATGTTTAGATGAGAAACATTCGTCCAATGATTGGATGAATTACCTAGCATGACAAAAGCCTGTCATAATCTTAACCAATTTAGACAAGGCAATTGCTCAATGAAAGGGAAACGAGATCTCACCGATGATCTGAACACGATATCATATGATTAAACAAGTCATAGATAACTGAGACGCGTAAAAGTACTACGTTATCTCAAAAAGACAAACTTAGCAGATCCACTAATTAAGCACTTTCGCAAATGGGTTCGAGAGACATCTTGGTATAGATGGGTCTTAGAAATGTTGTGATTGGCTTTAGGGCAAGTGGGAGATTGATAGGATAGTGCCCAACAAGCCAATATTAATTAGCTTGTTGAAGTACTATTTTCTTATGGTTTATAATTAATACGCCAGTTCATTCATAGTACGTGAAATTGAACAATGGCCAACTTCATCTCTCGCGAACTTATCTAAGCGATTGGATGAAATCCTAAGGTCACAATAGACTATGGGACGATTCACTTCAGTACTGAGTGCAATCATGAAACAGTCTCAAGGGTCGTGATCTTAAAACCGTTCCAAGTCATAGATTCCGAACTAGACGGGGTATCGTAGGAATCGCCAAGACTTGTACAAGTATGCATGATTCACATGGAGTGAATTTGTAGCGTTTCATGAGCAAGGCATTTTGAGGCCAGTGCATATGAGTAGGTGGTTCAATGGAGGATTGAATGCATCGAACGACCCGAACAAAGAAACCCATTGTGGAAGCGCATGACGCATATCGGTGATGGGATGTTTCTCAAGGCTTATAATAGTGTACGATTTAGTCCTTAGACTTGAGGTTCTAGGGCGAATTCGGTGCACGAGTGTGAGTGCTTAGATTTAGGTACTGGTCACGTAGCCTGGCCGCAAAGTGCCTAAGTTGGGTGCGTACACAACTGTACGCGAGTGGTTAGTACTAAGAAAGGATCTATCGACTCATCCTGATAAGATGAGAGTATTTCCTGTACGTTCTTCGATAATATGTTCCTAGAAACCCATGGCCATGGTTGGTGACAAATTTGGAAAGGGGTTTCCAAATTAAGCAGTCACACCGGAATTATTATCCAGAATTAGAAAGTACAGTATTGAGATAATTAGAGGTGCCGATCAATTCACACACCCTAGGTCTCGATCGGGAAATCATCGTGGAAGGACCGTATGTACATGGCAATTATAAGAGGTGAGGTTCACAATTATCAATTCACCTTTGATTGTGCTTCATGGGCTTGTGGCTAGACATCGACCATGAAGTGTGGGTACTCTTGAATTAATAAGGAAATTAATTCTGGAGTGGTCAATTAAAAGTTGTTTAATTGGTCGGAGCATTTAATTTCTCGTTAATTAAATCACAAAAGTCGTGGGCCTGCTGCCAGTTGATGGTGAACCCAGAGGGTCACACACAATACAATTGGACGGTGACTGTCTTAAAGGAAAGCAAGTGATTTAAAGTTGTTAAATCAAAGTAATTGAATTATGGTATTAATTCAATTGGAGAATATTGATTAGATATCTAATTGATTTATGTTCAATTAATTAATTAGAGTTATCTGATTAAATATGGAATTAATTAAAGTAGTTAATTAATTGGAAGAAGAAATAAACTATGGGTTGATTTTGCAATTATCTTGAAATAGGGGTAGGGGCGATTTTTAGTAAATAAAGAAAAGGAGTTTTTACTTGGAGAGCAAGTTAAAAGAGATCTATCAAATCTCACATTCCTAAGTTGATAAGGAATAAAAGATTTGGAGATTTGATAGATGAGGAAAGAAGATATCTATCAAGAGAAGGATTCTTCTCTTATAAATATTCCTTCTTCTCTTCACAACAAGAAGAACAACACAAGAAATTTTAGAGAGAACAAAATTTTGCTGAAAATAGAGAGAGAAAAATCGATTTACATAGTGAGGAAAATCAAATTTTTCGACAAGAATTTTTAATAGCAAATCGCCCCCTTTACTTTCGCCCAAACCCTAGTCGCCCAAGGTTGACATTGGCTGAACTTAAACTCGACCAGATCTGCCCTGGCCGAACCCTGCTTGATCACATAAGCCCTGTGATTCGATTCTTCCATCTGTATCTCCTAATCTCGATCAAGATCTCAAGTCCAGATCTAGATCCAAAATCCTTTGCTGACAAACCTGCGAGATCCAGTTCTGAGCCTAAGACTTGTAGGCGTCACTACAATCCAGTTGGTGTGGACTAAACTTTGGAGGTGAGACACATGGATCACTCAAGTTGTGGATCGAACCTAACACCTGGAGGAAACCATCACAAAACCGTGGTGAGGTAAATTGCAAAAACCCCCTTGTGTTTAATTAATTGTTTGATTCAACCTTTTTGTATAATTAACTGTGGAGAAAGATTTATGGGACTATTAGGGACCTCGAAAAATTTTAAATTCCGCACTTTGTTGTATTGACAATCGAGCCCCATGATAGAATATCCCAACACATACGTCAGTATGTATTAAGTCCAATGTTTGTTTGGCTCGCTCAGTGTTTCCTTTAAATGGCAACTTAGCCATATTACCCTTTAAACATGGTTCACATGTCTGCCTTTTATCAATGCGATTGATTTCAAGCGCGCCAGATGATGCTAACTTTTGAATCCTTGACTTAGATATATGTCCAAGTCGAGCGTGCCACAATTGGGCAGATATTTCATTATCTTGTTTCCTTTTATTTTGTTGTACGTGCATAACTAACTTAGGTGGTTTTATGATGTAAAGTCAATATTTCAATGTACCAATGAAAAACTAAAATATGCGCTTTTATTAAAAACCATCATTATTCAAAAACATGAATAAAATTTTTTCACTAAAAACCAGTTACATAAAAGAAATATTCCTAACGACTAACATCAAACCACCTAAATCTATCTCCACTTTTGCCTACGGCCTTGGTAGCAGCTCTAGCTCCATTGCTGATTTAACCGGATTTGGTCGGGTTAAAAGGTATCAGTAAAATTGTAATATTGGGGTTCTCAATATATAGTATATAGGGCTCTGTTACTTTACTCAGGATGGATCAATCTCAAGGAAGAGCAATTTCGTAAGAACAATAAGTAAATATCGTAACCAACGCAAGAATAACACAAATATGAAGAGAGAGCTCTTTTCTTTTATTAAGTATGCTGTTTATGCAGAATTCAATGGCGTATTTGCCTTATGATTCGGAGTTGTTTAATACAATGATTGACTAGGTATTTATATCATACTAAACCTAGTGTTACAAGGAAATATAGTCCTAATAGGACTCGGCCCAAATATCCTTCTTGGGTCCGGAGTGTAGTCTTCTTGTTGAAGAAAGCAGTATTCGGCCGGGTCGATAAGATGATCCCGAACTGTCTGATTTGTTCGAACCGATCTTATGTTCTTTAGTCGATCCGCATATTATAAGGGGTGCGAAATAGCCCCCATCAGTACTCCCTCACTTCTTCGAGCGTATAGATAATAGAAGCTCATAGAAGTAGATAATTTTATACGACTGTTTATCTTCTATGAATGGTGCCTCGTTAAAAACCTTTCTTAAGAAAAAACCCTGTGGGAAAAAATCTTAAGTAAGGAAAAGAGTGCTACGCATCATAGATAGTCGTTTTCTCTCTCCAATTACGAATCGTCACGCGTCCTTTCGGGAGGCTTTTAATCTTCTTCCATTTTTGGCGGGAATGTGATTAGTTGTGACGAGTTCGAAACGTCTTTTCTCTTCTCAGCATAAATAGGTGACCTTTGAGTTCGTCATTTTTCCTTTATACTTGCTTATAGTTCGTAGTCATTTTCTTGCTTAGTCGTTCATCATATAAAGTTTTCCTTTTATCGACTTATATCCTCCGAGAATCTGAAAATATGGCTTCTTTAAGAAAATCTTCTTCTTCCTCTAGGGAGAATGTCGCTCCTAATAATGAGGAGGAGTTGCATTCTAATTTTTTGGGCTAACAAACTGCAGTTCCTGAATTTGTCGTTCCTGTTGAAGACACTTTTAAGGTACAAATCCTTTCCGATACAGATGTCGCTACCCGAGCCAAAAAGGGCAAAGGTACTGCTCCTCAAATTTCTGAACCAATTGAGGACCTAGCCTGTGCTTATACGGCGGACACTTTTCCGGAGGTTGTGAACAATTACGCCAAATATTTCCCGGAGGGTTCTGAGATAATTCTCCCTTCTCCTTCTGATAGGGTTACATCTCCACCGGAAGGATGTCGAGCCTTTTACACGGCCCATTTCAATAGCGGTCTGCGTCTTCCGTTGTCTCCCCTCTTTCTTGATATTCTAAGAATATTCAGTGTGTCCTTGACACAATTAGTTCCTAATTCTGTGGCTTTCGTGGTTTGTTTTTCTGTCTTAATGATCGCAAAGGGGTTTAAACCTTCTTTTCGTAATTTTACACAATTTTTCCGGTTCAATATTTCCAGTTCTTCTAATCGTGGATATTTCTTCGCTAGTCAGAGGCCTAGTCGAGCAATTTTCGATTCCCCCGTTTCTAGCAACCCTTTCTGGAAATCTCATTTTTTCTTTGTTCGCCCCCTACCTCATCTTCGTTTGGCGGACGGTTCGACTATACCCTTCTCGTGGGATCACGGCTCCAAATGGGTTTACGGAGGTCGCCTGCCGACCGGTGAATTCATTCCTGATGATGCTCAGTTTATTGGTGAAATCCCCGCTATGCGTGCCAACAAATATCAGAGTGCTCTTCTGATTGGGGAGGCTTTCCTCCGTAAAGCGGGATTGAGTGCTCATCATTTTCCAATCAGTTCATCGTCTGAACCTCTTTGTAAGTACTTCATTTTAGCTTAGGGTTGTGATGATACCTTCTATACAAAGAAACTGACTTTTATCTTGTTTCTTTTTCAGCCCGTATGGTAGAAAACTCCCGACATTCTTCAAAGGGAAAAATGGTGTTATCTAAATCCTCCAAATCCATTGAGAACGTCCCTATCGAGCAGAGAGCGTCTCGAAAGAGAAAGCTAGAATTGAGTCATGATTCCGAGGAGAATGGAGAGGAGTCTCCAGATTCTTCGCAAGGTTCCCCTATTCGTCAAGGGACTGGATCCGGTTATCCCCCCCTTCAGGTTAGGACATCCTTAGGTATTCGTGGATGTCGCAGCTGGTCGATGCCTCATCCTAACGATAATCCGGTGGGGAGAAAGAGGAGTTGCTATGGTCGTTCTGGTAACGATCTCTCTTTACCTGACGACAATCATCCAAAGCCTACTTTGGTCGAAATGATTGAGGATCATTTAGAAGGAAAAAGGGCTGCAGGTTATTCTGTGAAAGATTCTCTTATTCATGACGAGAGTGAGAACTCGGTCGATAAGGCGACTCGTGTTCTTTTGTCCGGTGTTTTTACTCGCGATCTGAATAAGCTTCTTCGAAAGGATCCTCTGGAGAAATTTCAGCGAGCTTCTCTTTATGCTGAAAAGGTAACGTCTTTTTAAGTTTGCTTTATAAAATATTTCCTTTCGAAGGTCTTTCTAATTTGCTTACTTATTTTTGTTTTACTCCTTTACTTTTTTCAGACTAAGACTTGTTTAGCCTCATACGCTTATGAAACTGCTCTCTGGAAACAACAATGTGAGTCTCTGGAAGAGAAATACAAAGCTTTACTCCATAAGTCCTCTGGTTCAGAGGTAGGCCCATCAACGTCTTCTTCCGTTCCAGTCGTTGAGACTAGGGCTACAGGGACTGAAGACCAGGAGATCATGAACAGGGTCCTGGAGACTTCTCGTGCTCAAGAGCAAGCCGATCAAATGGCTAAAAAGTTAGAGGAATTCCAGTTTCGGAGTACTGCTCGGATTAGTGAGCTATAATCTCAAGTATCAAGTCTTCAAGCTTCATTAGAGGAGTACGAGAAGGACATTCCTCTGAGTGGACTCAGGGATCGTTATGGTCGTAATTATGATGAAAAAGTGATTCGTGAATTCCTTAATTCTCCCGTTCATACGGCATTGGTAAATAAGATGGTCGGTCCACTCTTAGAAAATACGTTCAAGAAGGCAATCCATCAGTTGGTCGCTTTCGACTTGATAGATGATCGTCGAAAGGAATACTTTAAAGCGGCACATATTCGGTTGAATCGCTATGGCGAAGTATATTCTCCTTCCGAGCTTCCAGATGTTGTTTATCAAAACTTTCCTTTGTCATACCTCGTTAAAGAGTTCGGAAAACCATTGCCAATTCCTCCTTCAGATATCAATGATGAGCTCGACAAAACCTTCATCGATCCAGAAGATGAAGAAGAAGAAGAAGAAGATATTGGCATAGCCGAGGAAGAGAACGTCGGTAGCGAACAGAAAATTCCAGATAGCGACCAAGCTATATGATATATTGATCTTTTGAAATAATCTTTGTAATTATTTACCCGTAGGTTTAATTGTAAATTTACCCTTTCATCCCTTTGAAATAAACGTTTCGTATTCTGACAGTCGCGTCCTTCCGTGTTCTTATGTAATGATTCAGACAAGTCTTTAACTTCGCCGTAATCATTATGCGTATGTCGTTTCAAATTCCATTGTTTATTCCAAGGCTATCTTAAGTATTTCGCGCCCTTTCTTTAGGTCTGTCGCGTCTTTTCGTGTAGTATAAATACAAAAAGGTAAAAACTTGGCTTGTTATTTACCGTTATACTCGTCTCTTCTAATAGAATACTTTTTCTTTGGCTAGTCGATAAACTTTCTCGATATTTACTCTGTACTTTTCAACAATCCGATCATGAGTAATCTTATTGGCAATACTTCGAAGCGACCCTCCCGTGAGAGCGCTAGGGATAACAGACCTAAAAAATCTCGAAGAGAGGGGCCCTCGATGGAGACTCCTCGTTCGTCTTCAATAACTAGGTCGGTGATCGACACTCCTGTTATCCCTTCTGAACCTTTTTCTGTAATTAGTTCGTCTTTTGTAGAACCAAATTTTTCTTCTTCTACGGAAGTAGGGAGTAGGCCTTCCCCTGGTCGGGTGGCTTTCGGTGATACATAAAACGTGGAGCAGACTTTTGATATACCTGTTTCTTCAGGCGTTTCTTCCTTTGAGCATGTTTTTCATGGAGGGGATTTTGCTAACTCCCTTCCTTTTTCTACTTCTACTGCCCCGATCTTCAGCGAAGGCCAAGTTGGTGAGGGCTCCTTTGTCAATCCTTCCACAACACAATCTATTTTGCAAGATTGTCCTGACTATCTGTTTCATGATACTACTGTGATGACTACTTCTTTCGAATCTAGAGGACCTTCTGGAGGTCGGTTTGGGTCGAGGTCTGGTCGTCGAACCATTATTTCTGCTTCGGGTAAGGAGACCTCAGTTAGTCCTAACGAGAGGGATTCTCCTCGTCCGTTAGACGATCGATGCATCCTTGAGCAGGTTAAGGATATTTTTCGGTCAGTGAGTCCCCGCCCTGACAATGTCCCTCTTCTTAGTGAACTGCCGAGCTCTGTTGAGCATGATGCTTTGTCCTGGGATCTGGGCTTGACTACTATTTTGCCCGGTGAATTGAGGAAGCTTGAGAATACTTCCAATGTGTGCCTTGTTCAGTCACTAGTGAAGTTGTGCGAGCAGGTAGACCTGTCTTTTCATTATTTTTCTGGTTTTCATTTTGATTGCCTTGTTACATAAGGAGTGTTTTCTCTTTCCAGGCTAAGTACTTTGCACTCCAGCTGGGTGTGCAAAATGACGATCTGTGGATAATCAGAAATGCTTATCAACGTCGTTTGGAATCGGAGTCGGCCAAGGTCAGAGGGCAGAGTCTCCAACTGCAGATTGCCAATGATGATTTGAAAAAATTGGAAGAAGAAAAGTCTGTCTGGGAGAAAGAGAAAGGTGACTTGGTTCAGGCTGCTGCCCTAGCAGAGGAGTCTCGACGGCGGTCTTATGAGGAAGGTTATGACGCCGGTTATCTAAAGCGTCAAGAGGAGTTGATGGCGTTTGCTGGTAACTTGACTCCTCGGAAGACTGTTTCCGCTAGTCGGCCTGTTGATAACAACCCTTCTCAGTGATTTGTCTGACCTGGCAGGCCTTGGACTGTCGCTTCTTTTTTTTTTTTTTTTTTTTTTTTTAGTGCCCAACTTTTTTGTGTAGTTGTTTGGGCTGAATTTTTGTATTGGGAGAACGACTAAATTTGAAATTATGATCTTTTGTAGGCAGATCCTTGCCTTGATCAATTTTATTCTGTAGATATATTTTGTTATGCACATTTTGCTGTTATGCATAAATATAACATCATGAAATAATCAGCATAGATTTGGCATACTTATCTGATATTGATCCTTGCGGAGGATACCAAGAATAGAGAATAAGGTAGCTTAATCTTGCTAGGTCACTATATAAGTAACTGAATAATATACTGTTTGCTCTGCAAAATAAATTTTTTGTTGATCAACCCAGTATAGTCCCTTGGTTTATACCCAAAACCACGTTGTTCATCAAAATGTAGATAGTAGGTCATTCATATCGATAATCGATTGAATAGCAGTTTAAGGAACGCTCAGCATCTTGGTCGATGTTCAATCCATGCCTTGTAAATTTGTCTTTTTGTGATATATATCTTATATAAGGAGGCTATTATTCCTTCTGTTGAACTCTACTTTTCTTTTCATAAGACTAAGAGAAGATATCCCTTTCAGTATCTTCCTAAACTTTATGTTTCTTTGCATTAACTGTGAACTATATGTTCCTCAACCAGTGTATCATTATATAATTTCTTTGATATGGGAGGAATTGGAAAATGTAGAATTATTAGCCAGATCTGGCCTGCTCAGACCTCCTTCAGCAATTCTTTGGAATTTTAGGCAGTGACGATTTTGAAATCTTGAGTAATGACGGCTATTCTCCTGATTTCCATGTCAGATTTCTTGGATTCCAAATGAGGTCCGAACATGGTTAGCTAATAATTATTTTCCGTGATATATGAGGCAGTTACGCCCTCGTAGGTCCGAACACCATAAGCATGAGCGAATAGCATATGTGAGTGTGTAAATTTCCTTAGTCCGGAGCTCTTTTAGATCTGGTTTCTAGTGCATTGATCGAAGCGATCTACTTTCGTTTTCATTTCCGATTCAATGAGTCGATCAGTTAGGCGCCGTTCCAACTTACTTGCATTTATTACGGGGAGTCAAAAGGTCGCATTTCTATCCCTTGATCAGATTTCTATCCACCGTAGGGTCATTTGCAGGAGCGCCTATAAATAAGTAGGTAGTTTCCATATCTTTTATTCAGAAAAGATGGAGATCTCGGTTTCCTTAGATTTCATTTTGCCTTCTGATCCCATAATATTCAAAAAGTCACATTATCGTGATTCATACCATAATAGTTTAATGTTCTTCTGCCTTGTACTGACGGGTCCCATGGAAGCCCTACCTTGTACTAACGGGTCCCATGAGGCCTCAATCTTTGTCTTCACAGATTTGAGGTCCGTGGTTTCTGTTTGCACATGGAGGGTTCATATTTGCCAGTCACCCCCGCTCTTCGATGTTACTTCCGGAGTGATAGACTACCGGGGTGTGCTGGTAAATGCGTTTATCGCGACGGTCCTCGCGAGATGCTGCTTCAGAGTAAAATGCCAACTCCTAATGTAAAAGCAGTATCTTGTTGTGGGTGAATGAGTATTGCCAGTTATCTGGCTGGGAATGCTCATTTCGTATGGAAGAACATTTGATCTTCAGAGCCTGGCCGTCGAACCAAAGAAGTCGACCATCCTGAGCAGCATGCTTCTTAGGTGGTTTATCATAATCGACGAGGTACTAGGGAGGAGATTGGTGTTTCCGTGGACATTGTCGTGAAGATCGCTGATCTATAAGATCATTTTATCTAAACCATTGTAACGATGTTTAAGTAGTGTGTATACCTCTGTAATTTAGGACGTTTGTATGTAATTGATTTGATGAATAAAATATTACTTTTATTCCCTTGCTTTTTCCTTTTTTGTTGATGTTGTCATAATTTTATTTATGAGGAGCGTTTTCCGAGCAGATGGATTCATACTCAATTCGTTTTCACGACTTAGGTGTATTAGCAGATCTTTTTAGATCGTTAGGAATAGGTTGAGGAGTGTTTATCGAGCGGATCAATGTATACTCAACTCTTTTATAATTTAGACTTAGGTTTTTATAACAAAAGCCTTTTAGATCGTTGAAAACAGATCGAGGAGTGTTTATTGAGCGGATCAATGTATACTCGACTCGTTTAATTTAGACTTAGGTTTTTATAACAAAAGCCTTTTAGATCGTTGAAAACAGATCGAGGAGTGTTTATTGAGCGGATCAATGTATACTCAACTCTTTTAATTTAGACTTAGGTTTTTAGAACAAAAGCCTTTTAGATCGTTGAAAACAGATCGAGGAGTGTTTATTGAGCGGATCAATCTATACTCAACTCTTTTATTTATCTAGACTTAGGTTTTTATAACAAAAGCCTTTTAGATCGTTGAAAACAGATCGAGGAGTGTTTATTGAGCGGATCAATGTATACTCAACTCTTTTAATTTAGACTTAGGTTTTTAATACCAGAAGTCTTTTAGATCGTTGAAAACAGATCGAGGAGTGTTTATTGAGCGGATCAATGTATACTCAACTCGTTATTATTTAGACTTAGGTTTTTATACCAAAAGCCTTTTAGATTGTTGAAAACAGATCGAGGAGTGTTTATTGAGCGGATCAATGTATACTCAACTCGTTATAATTTAGACTTAGGTTTTTATACCAAAAGTCTTTTAGATCGTTGAAAACAGATCGAGGAGTGTTTATTGAGCGGATCAATGTATACTCGACTCGTTTTGTTTAGACTTAGGTTTTTAATACCAGAAGTCTATTAATCGTTGAAAAATTGATCGAGGAGTGTTTATTGAGCGGATCAATGTATACTCGACTCGTTTTGTTTAGACTTTGGTTTTTAATACCAGAAGTCTATTAATTGTTGAAAAATTGATCGAGGAGTGTTTATTGAGCGGATCAATGTATACTCGACTCGTTTTGTTTAGACTTAGGTTTTTAATACCAGAAGTCTATTAATTGTTGAAAAATTGATCGAGGAGTGTTTATTGAGCGGATCAATGTATACTCGACTCGTTGTTCGGTTGGATCGAGGAGTGTTTATTGAGCGGATCAATGTATACTTAACTCCTTTTGTCCCGATCTCCACCAATATGATAGTAGAATTCCAAGGAGTGTTTACCGAAACAATCGATTTATACCCAATCTTGACTTAATATTTAAAATTGATAAAATCTTTAATAATTGAACTCTAGGCTAAGGCCTTTATTACAAAGATTAAAACTTAATAAAATAAAATAAAATAAAACAGCATAATCTGCTAAAATTTATTTACCATAGTATTTCCTAAGGTTGACTGCATTCCAGGTTCTTGGTAAGGCTGTTCCATCCAAGTGTGCAATTTTGTATGAACCTTTCTTTCCTACGCCAATGACAACGTAAGGTCCATCCCAATTTTGTTGTAATTTTCCCACATGCTTTGATACTTCTACCTTTTTCAAGACCAGGTCTCCTTCTTTGAAGGTTCGGATGCGTACCTTTTGATTGTATGCCTTTTCCATATTTGCTTTAGTGACTTGCAAACGTACAGCGGCTTTTTCTCTTAAAGCTTCTGTTAAATCGATATCATTTTCTCTTGTCTTTTCATTTTCCTGATCATCGTACATTTCAATTCTTGGTGTTGGAATTAGAGTTTCAACAGGAATAACAGCTTCCGAACCATATACTAAGCTAAATGGGGTTTCCCCGGTTGAGCTCCTGACAGTGGTTCGATTAGCCCAAAGTACTCCTGGGAGTTCATCGAGCCATTTTCCTTTGGCCACTCCTAATCTTTTTTCCAAGGATTTTATTATTTCTCGGTTTGCGACTTCAGTCTGTCCGTTCGCTCTAGGATGCCCGACCGAAGTTTAATTTTGTTGAATCCCAAGTTTCAAACACCATTCTATTACCTGTTTTCCCGTGAATTGGGTTCCATTATCAGAGATTAGGATCCTTGGGATGCCAAATCGACAAACTATGAATTTCCATAGGAAGTTGATCACTTGGAATTGAGTTATTCGTGCAAGGGCGATGCATTCTATCCATTTGCTGAAGTATTCTACAGCGACCAGGACATAAGCTTTCTTGGATCTAGCCACTGGGAACGGTCCCACGATGTCCATTCCCCATTGGTCGAAAGGCCAACATACCAGTATAGGGTGCATATTTTCTGCTGGTTGATGACATATATTAGCATGGACTTGGCAGTGATGACATTGTTGGACATACTGAGCGGCATCATTGTTGATGGTAGGCCAATAATAACCTGTTCGGAGGCATTTTAAAGCCAATGCCCTTGCTCCGCTGTGATTCCCTGCATTTCCTTCATGTACCTCTCGTAGAATATCAGTGGTTTGTGATTCAGAGACGCATTTCAGAAGAATTCATGACACTGATCTCCGGTAGAGTTTTTCTCCCACTAATGTATATTTTGGAGCCCGATATTTTATTTTCCGAGCTTCATTCTGGTCAAGCGGCAATTTTCCTTCTCGAAGATAGTCTATCATTGGAGTCATCCAATTTTCTTCTGCTTCTTCGATTTCCATTATATCGACCGCCGGTACCTCATCGATGTCGATGGCCGGTGTACTAGAGATTAACCAATTGATCACCCTTTCAGTTTTTCCGTCATGGGCTCCTGTGAACCTAGATAGTTGATCGGCCCATTTGTTTTCCGAACGTGGAATGTTCTGTATACCGAAGCTTTCGAATTTTTCCGCTAGTGTTTTCACTTTGGTAAGGTATTTAACCATATTAAATTCCATAGCCTCATATAGGCCTTCTATTTGTCTTTGCACTAACTCTGAATCGGTTAATACTTTAAGGCTTCTAATGTTTGCCTTGATCGCCATTTCCATTCCTGTGATTAACGCTTCATATTCTGCTTCATTGTTTGTTACGACGAAGTCCAATGTTATTGCATAATTTAAATCCTCTTTATTCGGTCCGGTGAAGTTGATTCCAGCGCCTCCTCCTTCTCGGCACGAAGCACCGTCAACATGCATTAACCAAGTTTGATCTTCTATGATCAAGATATCTTCGTTGAGGCTGCTCGATATTAGGTTGCTTGTGTGGGAGTTTCCAGTAGGAAATCAGCTAACACTTGGGCCTTAATTGCAATTCTCGGTTTGTAGTCGATTTCGAATTGACCGAGTTCGATAGCCCACTTTATTAGTCTTCCGGAAGCTTCTAGCTTTGCTAAGACTTGTCTTAGCGGTTGGTTTGTTAAAACTACGATTTTGTAGGTTAAAAAGTAAGGTCGAAGTTTTCGTGCTGCCACTACTAAGGCCAAAGCGAATTTCTCAATTTCCAAGTAATTCTTCTCCACCCCTTGTAGTAATTTGCTTAAATAATAGACAGGCTTATGTTCGGATCCTTCTATTTTGATCAGTACTGAACTAACGGCCGCATCGGAGATCGAGATGTAGATATACAATGGTTCCCCTTCGGTCGGTTTGGCCAACAACGGGGATGTTGTTAAATATTCTTTGAGCTGGTTGAAGGCCTGATCGCATTCTTCGGTCCAAACGAAGTTTTTTGCTTTTCGAAGCGTTTGGAAGAAGGGCAAACTTCTGTCTGCTGATTTTGATATGAATCTGTTCAGCGCTACGATTTTTCCTACCAAGCTTTGTACTTGGGAGATGGTTTTGGGAGGCTTCATTTCGGCTATGGCTCGAATTTTTTCTAGGTTGGCTTCGATTCCTCGTTGATGTACCAAATAGCCCAAGAATTTTCCTGACTTAACACCGAAAGTGCATTTCGCGGGATTTAACTTCATGCGGGATTTTCTCAATATTCGGAAACATCGATCAAGATGTTTTACATGATCTGCTTCGTTCATGCTTTTGACTAACATGTCGTCTACATAGACTTCCATTATCTCTCCGATTAACTCTTTGAACATTATGTTTACTAACCTTTGGTAAGTAGCCCCGGCATTCCTTAAGCCGAATGGCATTACAATAAAGCAATATACTCCCTGCTCGGTTATGAACGCAGTCTTCTCTTGGTCCCGCTCATCCATATATATTTGATAAAACCCTTGAAAGGTATCCATCATGCTGAAAATCTCGAAGCCAGCGGTTGAGTCAACTAATAAGTCGATCTTTGGGAGGGGATATGGATCACGTGGGCATAATTTATTAAGGTCGGTAAAATCATTACACATTCTCCATTTGTTGTCCTTTTTATCCCCTTTTGCTACTAGAACAACATTACATAGCCATTCTGAGAAATGTATTTCTCGGATTTGTTTTGCTTCAAGTAGCCTTTCTACTTCGGCTTTTATGATTTTATCTTTTACTGGCCCGTGATTTTTCTTCTTTTGTCTAGCGGGTTTTGCCAAGGGATCAATTTTTAGCGAATGCTTGATTATTCGAGGATCAATTCCTTCAATGTCATTCGCGCTCCAAGCGAAGACGTCGACATTATCTCTGAGAAAGTCAATCAACATTACTTCCCCTTCTTTGCTCAATTCAGTACCTATTCTTGTTGTTTTCGACGAGTCCCCTTGCACTAGAATTACATCGTTATGTTCAGGTGGCTTCAAAGCTAAATCTAGCGGTTCTTTTCCCTTTTTATCTATTCGATCAGTACTAGGGATTTGAACCTCGTTTCCAACGTCATCGTCTACGAGCTTTCTTTTGCTCGGGGTAATTGATTCGGGGTGGTTTTTCAAAGTTAATGAGGTGCTGTAGCAATCCCATGCCATACAGTGATCATTCATTATTTCCCCGATACCTCTGTCGGTCGGAAATTTTATCTTCTGATGATAAGTAGAGACAACAGCTCGGAATAGGTTGATGGCTGGTCGTCCTAATATTGCGTTATAAGCGAAGGGTGTTTCTACTACTAGAAATTTTACTAGCTTCACTGTCCGGTGCGGTTTTTTCCCGAGTGATACACTTAAGGTTATTGTTCCGCTGGGGACGATTTCGGATCCTCCAAACCCTACTTATGGCGTAGCTACTTTCTGTAGGTTTATTTGTCCCAAGTTCATCTTGGCTAAAACCTCCCGGGAGATGATATTCGCCGAGCTCCCATTATCGATTAGGATCCTTTTGACATTATAATTCGCTATTTCTAACGACACTACCATTGGGAAATCGGGGTTATCCTCTTTTGTGTCCCAAACAATGTTTTTGGGTACTTCGCCTTCGTTAAAGCTGATCAGCTGGTCGTTTGTTGGTTTGTTTTCTAGAGTCCATATTTCTTTTGGGTATTTTAAGCTTCCAATTATGGATCTAGCGGTCCTTCGTCGAGCGTTACGACTATCCCCGCCTGCGGGTCCTCCGGAAATTGTATGGATGGTACCATTGATCTGGTCATGGTTCAACTCCTGTGTAGGACCGTGCTCGGGTATCCTTCGACGAGAACTCCTTCTTTGATTATTATTCCGAGGGCTTCTACTTCTTCCACTCTTGCGGTTATCTCGCTCTAGATAGTCGTCTAGTTTTCCCTGTTCGATTAGTTTTTCAATTTCTTTTTTAAGGTGAAAACAATTTTCTGTTCGATGTCCATGTGCCCAATGGTACTTGCAGTATAACTCATAGTTTCGTGAACCTGGTCTGGGCTGAGCGATTTTCTTCGCTTCAGGGATCCAATTATTCCTTTCTAGTACTTCCAATATCTCTTCTAATGGAGCATTTAGCCTTGGGTGTTCTACTTGATTAACCCTGCCTCTGATCGCTAGTTCGGGGTTTCTTGGTCTTTGATAGAAATTAGGCTGTCTGTCTTGGTCGGTTTTATTGTATTCCAACTGCTGGAAAACGTTGCCTTTTCTAAAAGATCGTTCATAATCTAAAAGATCGTTCATCTCTTCTTGGGTCATATATTTAGATGCCAAGCTCATGATGTCGGCGAACGTTCTTGGTTGTTTTCGACTGAGGGCATTTCCGAACTGCCTATTCTTTGTGAGGTCGAAGAGAATAGAGATTATGTAATCGATATTTGGGGAATCGATTTTAAGTAATTCTACGTTAAATCTTGCCAACCAGTTTCTTAAGGATTCTCCCTCTTGTTGGTGTATAGTTCCTAAGTAGCTCATCGGAAGTTTTTGCCTCTTCTGACTGGCAAACTGCTGTGTCAATTTGTTGCATAATTCCCGAAAACTGAATATGGAGTTGGCAGGTTGCTTGGCGAACCAGTCCAAAGCGAGTCCTTCAAATGTGGTCACCATTAATTTGGCGGTGAATTCCGCCAAGTGAGCGTATAAGTTCATTATATTCGTGAAGCTAAAAATATAGTCATCTGGATCAGTGGTTCCGTCGTATCGGGGTAGTCTACTCGGGACCTGTCCGATAGACTGTGCCTCTTTTATTTCTCTGCAGAAGGGAGAACAGGCCGCAAGGCTCTCCTGGAGTTCCGTGGTTCGGGCCCACGGGTTTTGAACAGATCGTAGGCGTTGTTCGGTCGTTCCCGTACCATCATTTCGATTTCTCTTTCCGAGAATCACATTGTTCATGGTCGATCTGGGATTGCATCATCTATGTCATCCTCGATAGGGATTATCGTACGTTCCTTGGACCCGCTGCGTCCCGACTGTGGTTTTCTTTGTCCTGGTTTCCTTCGGGGATGGTTATCGGAGGGTTTTGAATTGCCCTGCTGCGGACTGTGTAGCGAGCGCCGCTCGCTTGCCGGGCTGTCAGCTTGTTGAGAGGTTTGATGGTTTTTCCTTGGCGCTCTTTGAGCGGGATTTGCCCTAGCAGTCCTATCGTTTCGAGGAACTTGTTCAAGTACGAGTAATTCCTCTGGGGAGAGTGATTTAACGAGCATAGCCATCTGTCGCAATTTTTCCTGAGCGCCCGGGAGAGGAACGGGGATCGCAGGGACTTCCGGTTCTTTCGGTATGGTACCGGTAAGATCTCCTTGGGGTTCCTGCTGATGAGGAAGAGGACCCTGCAAATTCTCGTTGGTGTCGTGGGCGTTATTATCATTATTATCCTGCGGATCTTCAGATGTGTTATGACCGGTGGTTGTGTTACTTCTTGCTTCAATACGAGCGCTTTTCCTTGGGCGAGCCATATGTCGATCGAATAATTAACCTAGCCCCACGGTGGGCGCCAACTGATTTAACCGGATTTGGTCGGGTTAAAAGGTATCAGTAAAATTGTAATATTGGGGTTCTCAATATATAGTATATAGGGCTCTGTTACTTTACTCAGGATGGATCAATCTAAAGGAAGAGCAATTTCGTAAGAACAATAAGTAAATATCGTAACCAACGCAAGAATAACACAAATATGAAGAGAAAGCTCTTTTCTTTTATTAAGTAATAGTGAGTTATGCTGTTTATGCAGAATTCAATGGCGTATTTGCCTTATGATTCGGAGTTGTTTAATACAATGATTGACTATGTATTTATATCATACTAAACCTAGTGTTACAAGGAAATATAGTCCTAATATGACTCGGCCCAAATATCCTTCTTGGGTCCGGAGTGTAGTCTTCTTGTCGAAGAAAGCAGTATTCGGCCGGGTCGATAAGATGATCCCGAACTATCTGATTTGGTCGAACCGATCTTATGTTCTTTAGTCGATCCGCACATTATAAGGGGTGCGAAATAGCCCCCATCAATTGCCTAATATCAAGATCCAATCCCCATGCTCAAGTGGCCTTGTTGCTCCCATCACCTGTAAATCATTACAAAGATGAGAACCACAATCAGTGTCTAACACCAAAGATGCACAGTTAATTGTAAAATTAACTTCAACAAGGAATATACCTGTTCGAACACTCCATAGGTTCGAGCTTAATCCTTTCCCTTGACCTTGTGCAATAAGGAGCTCTGGTTTCCATTTGCCTTGACTTTGAACGCCGCTCAGTCTTTTCGCCAACCCTTGCTTTATTTCAAAAAGAAGCCTCGTGTTCCTCGAGCATTTGTCGCAGGACGTGTACAGTGATCTCTCGTCTCTGGAGATTCAAGTACGCGATAAATCTGCCATATGATCTAGGAAGAGATTGCAAAATAAGATCCACTCGGAAATCATTGTCCATCACGACACCCATATCATCGAGTTCAGACAGAAGTCGAATCATCTTGTGTACGTGGATTCCGACAGGAGTTTCCCTTCTCTTTCTTGCTTGTAAGAGTTCCCTCGTGATCGCGAATCTGCGACAACCATCTCTAATCCCATAAAGGAATTTGAGATTCGAGAGAATCTCTTTTGCGGATACCATATGCTTATGTTGTAACCGCAGATCAAGTGACATATATTCCAACATGTATTCACGATCTAAGCCATCATCCAATTTCCACTTGGTGATGCTTTTTCGGAGCTCATCAGGAACATCATGTGAAATAACAACGGGTGGTGGTATAGACAAAACATATGAGATGTTTTCAGCTTCAAACAGTCCATTCAAATGATGCGTCCAGAAATGCAAGTTGGGTCCAGTTAAAATATTGCGTTCAAGTGATGAGATGGACAAATCTCTAAGTGCTCTAAGTTCTTTTGACATCATATCTATAAAACGACGAAGAAAGAAATAAATACGCGAAAGATTAATTTAAAATGCACAATTTACAAACATGGATTTTATTTGTAAATTACTTCCACTATTTTAATCAAAATCTTATGCCCCCACATAAGTTTCGGGAATTTAAAATATCCTAGCGGGCTCAAGGCCCAAATGCAATCTCCTAGTACCCACGACTCGTTGGCCATACTATTTGATTCACTTGGTGGTCGACTATGTCGTCGGTTAACCATCGCAGCTAACCCTTGAGTTCATTTAGCCTCGTTTTTCGATATGGACCCACGACTCGTGAGACATTCATACTTACTAGCGTTAAATCATGTCCAATACTCGTGGAGATAAATAGTTCAATCTTAGACGTCCCACGACTCGTGAGACAGCACCCAAAACCTTGCTATCCCCTCATTTGGCACTAAAATCATGCATCGAGGCAATAGACATATCATCTTCCTATAGCTCAACCCACGACTCGTGAGACATCGAGATATATTCGTACAATATTCCTAAGACCTAGTAATTGGGTAGGCTCGGACCATAGACACTATTCTTATGCGCTATTCTAATTGAGCTTTTAAGTTCAATTGGAGGTTTAAGTATTCTTGTGCGAGGTCTCATTAGATTATGCTTTATCTTGTTTACGTGATCTATTCTAAGCATGCAAGACATACATCAAATAATATAAGTAAACATATATCGCCTAGCAGGATATGATTGATCGATTGCCCATCCTATGCGATCCATCACGAGCCATGCGATGGATCAATTGGTCAGTCTAGGGTGGAAATTAAATGTCCTAACTATTACAATTTTCAAACCAATACATGCATGGGCTTTCTTGTAATTTCCTCCTTGATTGGGCCTCCATGTCCTCCAAGGTTATGGGCCTCCATGTGGATCTCCAAGTCTTCATGAGGTTTTCTCGGCTCCAAGCCTAATCTAAGTCTAACTTATAAAAATAAAGGGTCCTATTCTATTACATTTGTTTGCGCAAGCAAGGGCACCAATCAGGCCCATTTAATTACAACACATAAAATTAAATAAACCAAAACTACACAGGGCTTAGGGGCAAATTTCGACCAATCCACATATTCACTCAAGAACATGCATAAATTCACATAAGGGCATAAATATAAATTTATCGGCTCATTTAATATTAATTCACAAAATTTATCCAAGTTAATTAATTTTGAATTAACAATTAATCTCTAAGATTAATCAACTCTTACTTGAGTTCTAAGTAATCTACAATTCTTATCTTGATTAAGTTGGTTAATTATGATAGACCAAATCTCTAAGATTCCTATCCTATCCAAAACTCTAAGTTTCTCAATTTTCCAAATCTCCAAGATTCTCAAGATAATCATATTTTGACTAGATTAGTTTAATTAAGGTAGTGTTCAAATCTGACAAGATTTCTACCTTATCCGAAAACTCCAAGTTTCCTAATCTTTCAAATCTCTAAAATTTTCAGAATTTCCAAAATAGGCAGAATTAGAGTCAAACCAAAAATCAACCAGTCAAGGCCAATCGGAGACTGCCATGTGGGCAGCACACGTGCGGCCACGAAGTCCGCGCATGCGCTGCCTGTAGCAGCCGTTGCTGCGCGTGGCAGCATGCGGCTGGCAGCCCGTAGGCTGCAGCCGTGTGCTGCATGCGTGGCCAGTGTGCTGTTTGCACGCTGCCGTGGGCAGCAGCTCGCGGAGGCCGCCCAGCCGCCCGCGGTTGGATCCAATTAATTTTTTTTGTTCGATTACTTGTTGATTTAATTAGAAACATATCCAGTTCAATTAATTCCTAATCCAAAAATAAAAATTAACACGACAAAATTTCGAATCAAAATTTTACATTAACTCTAAGTTAATAGATCCATGTCCTAAAACATATACAGTTAAAGAACAAGCCATAAATAAATCAAACATATGATTTAAAACACAGAATTTGCAAATTAATATATATATACCAAGCCTAAACCTGGCTCTGATACCACTGTTGGGATTCGGTAATATAAACAGCCCTAATCACAGCGGAATTTAATAATTTTTAGGACCTCTTACGAAATCTTGCCAGTATACTACTCTAGTTGTATGTATATGAATATTAAATAAACGACAGTAATAACAGATCTACGTTACACCTGCCTCCTTGCAAATCCTAGTCAGCAATCGAAGTTAGATTCTTCCCTCAGGTAGATCGATCCAAGCCCTGCTACAGCGCCCTACGTGTTGCGCCTCTATGAGCTGATACACCACAATATCACGAAATATAATATATCCTGATCGGCTAGAACACATGATATATTAAGATCCAGGGTTAGGGAACAAGTTGGGAACATGAATCGAAAAAACGAACTCTTCCTAATACAGGATAGGGTTCGGCTTTTGCTTGGGAGAGAGGGAGAGAGTGTTTTGCTTGACTTGGTTTTTGGCTCTTGAATGTTCTGTGTGTGTTATGTCACCTAGCCTCTTTATTTATAGGTGTCTAACTCTCCTAATCCTCCTATGACTAGGACTCCAAGTCTCCTACATGGGTCATGACCATTTTAATTAGAAGACTAAGTCTTCCAATTAATTCATGGCTCACATAATTAATTTAATCAGGCTTTATTTAATTTCCCAATTAAATAGCTCATTTAATTAATTACTCTCCCAATTAATTAAATTAGACTCCAAGTCTTATTTAATTAAATCTTCCTATAATTAATTAAATCCAATTTAATTAATTAACACAAAAATTAAATTCAAATTTAATTTATAATCTTGATGCAATTCCAATCGGATCCAATTTGTTCCAATTGCGTCGACCCAGTCACTCAATCGACCCAGTCGACCCAATCGACCCAGTCAATTTGGTCGACCCTGTTGTTTCCTTTTCCTTCGCTTTCGCTTCATGTGTATTGTGTATGCCCCCATAGGTTCACCACATAATTGGCCGTGGGTTATAATTAAATATTAATTTAATTATTCAAGTATTAAAAATTTAAATAAGTTGAACACTTTGTCGAATGATCATTCCAAAATTAGCACCCCTGCAAATTTAGGAATTCTCCCACACTCCACGGTCGATGTCTGGCCACAAGCCCATGGAGCCCAATCACTGGTGAATTAATTCAGTGAACCTTTCATCATTTACAATTACCATATACGACATAATCTCTCCATCGATCAATCTCTCAGTCGAGACTTAAGGGTATGTACTTTTCATCGGTTCCCTTTTTGTTTTATCTTGACCTTATGCATTCTGGTCTCGAAATAATTCTCTTTGACTTAATCTTTATGAGCTACTTACATAAAGTCGTCAGATACCTTGGCCAAGGATTTTTACCAGAATTAATTTCTCACAGAAATCCATAGGAGAAATTCCCAACCTATCAAGTCGGGTGAATGGACCCTTTGTTGATGATATGAACCTGCATACGAGTTCCTCTATACCTAACATGAGTCCACAGAGACTTTCAAGTAATCTCCAGTCAGTCGGAACTCACATCTAAGTATAGACGTTCTCGCACCAGATAAATCCTATCATCTAAAGTATTTAGGGATCGTTTCTCGTACTCTATTGTAAATTGGAATAACTTCAACCCCGATATGCGACTGCCGCTTCCATGGTGAGTTATTTCCTTATTGGGGTATTCAGTGCACTTGCCATCCAGCAAGCCACCCACTAATGTGTATCGACTATCCCAGTCATGCTTGTGGACCCCAGCGTTCTCCAGTTCATCGGAGTATACACAACATGAGAGTCTAACCGAATCCAACAATGTCTTATCTCGATTGGATTCTACGACTCTTGAATATGTTCTAGATCACGGCCTTGGAGATCAGTCCACAGGTTGTCCCATAGCCCTGTGATCTAAGGACATCTATCCTTATGCGTAGATAATTATTACATAAGATAAAGTTGACCATATACTAAAGTGCATTATTAATCAAAATTGAATAGTTCCTTTATTTATTATAATAAATGCTAGCCATACAGTTGGCTTGCCGGACACTATTTCTATCAATCTCATTATCAGAGTCATTTGATTCTTAGGCCATTAAACAAAGCAGTGTTGGTGTCTCATCTTCAGTAGAGTCATCTTCTCACGTCTCTGAATCTGAATCAGAATAGTAGATGGCTGCTATCTTTTCAGCTTCAACCAAGAACACCTTGCTTTTGTTATCTCTTTCTTTTCTGAATTTCTTTTCCTCCTCTGTATACTTCTCAGCTTTATGATATGGGCAGTCCTTGATGAAATGTTCCAATTTCCTGCAATTATAGCACATTAGTTTGGATTTATAATTATCCTTACTGTCATGAGAATGAGAAGTATGGTTAGAAGTAGAAGCATTGTTGAATTTGTTCTTCATTTTTTTTTTGTAGAACTTTTTGAAGACATACAACAACAACGCAACATCGCCAGCGGTGTACTCCTTTTTATTGAGCAACATGGTCTCATCAGATGAGTTCATTTCTTTGTTCTTTCCAGCTGATCTTCTGGGTTTGTCTGCGGCAACCAGTGCAACAGTGGGACTAGAATTTGAGGTTTTTTCTATACCCATCCTTGGTAACTTGTACTCATAAGCCTTGAGTACTGAAAACAGCTCAGCAAGAGAGATCTTCCCCAGATCCCTTGATTCTTCCATTGCTTTGATCTTCATGTTGAACTTGGGAGGTAGCGCTTTCAGAACATTAACAGTGATCTCCTTATCAGTGTAGGTATTTCCCAACTTTAACACATCATTCAATGTCCTCGTAAACCTTGTAATCATTTGATCAATGGTTTCTCCGGACATCATCTTGAAGTTTTCTAACTTCTCAAGAGCTATGCTTAAGTTGTGCTCCTTGATTGCATCATTTCCTTCGCTCATGTCACTAACTTCGTCCAACATTTCTTTTGCAGTTTTACAGAGTTTAACCTTGTGAAACTTGTCCTTGTCAAGGGCTCCTGTCATGATGAATCTTCCAACTTTATCGAGATTTTCAGCTTTATTTCCTCGGCTGTCATCTCTTCCAGTTCTTTGTCAACCACCATCTCTTGGTCATTGAATTTGATTGTTTTTGTGATTTTGAAATGAACCTTGGTTATGAACGTGTACATATTGTCATTGTAAGCAGCAAGGAAAATTTTCATGAGTATATTTCAGTCCTCAAAACTCATATCGTCGATGTGGGGAACACGGCTGATACAATCCATTTTTCAAGAATTTTGTTTTTCAAAATATGCTCTTTTGAAAACTTTTGAAAAATACACACTAGGATCAAGCTCGTTGATCAGGCAAATGATCCAAACGAACCACCTGCTCTGATACCAGTTGTTGGTCCCAAGTGGTCAGATTAGGTCTAGAGAGAGGGAGGGGGTTTGAATAGAACTCTGAAACTTTTAGAATTTCTCCAGCTTTTCTTATCAGCAGAGTAATCTGATCGAAAACTCGTGAGACTACTTCACTGATTGTGTACTTAGCTTAATCAGCAGAGTTGACCACTCATCTGATTTACTTATCTGTTTCAAATTGAATTAGAGTTTTGAAACTTGTATGCAGCGGATTTATCAAGTGTTTTTCAAATAAGTTATTTTTCTTACCGAAAGATTTTATTCCCAGGTTTAAAACTCCTTTTTAAAATCTTTAGTCTGATCAATGTGTTTGTATGCTTTTGGAAATATGCAAGTAATCAAACACAGAGAATTTTTATAGTGGTTATATAGACAAGAATGTCTTTTAGTCCACTCTTCTAAATCACGAAGATTTAGGTTATACTAAAAACACCAAGTAACCTAGTACACTATTCTTGCACTTTTACAACAAATGAGAATGCCACAAGTTCGTTACAGGAATTCACAAAGAAAACCAATACAATGAAGTCATATCACTCACAAAGATGGATATACACTCCGCACAGAACTCTCAGTTTATAGAATCACTCAGATTAAGTGCTTGACTTGTTTCTTCAACTCGGCTTCGTCAACAGATGACTCAGCTGATGGTGTTCAGTTCTTGAGTTTGAGATTTAGAAAAAATTTCTTGTTTGATTTTGCTCTCAGTTCTTGTGTTGTTGTTTCTAACACTTTAATCACGAACTATTTATACTAGGAGTTTGAATTCTGCCTGTTGAAGTGAGATAAAATTCAACATATCCTGAGTACTGGTCCCCATTTTCTGGAACGACTCTCTGCAACTTTTCACTATGCACTCTGATGTACTTCTTGTCAGTCGCATTTAATGAACTCTGATGATCCGAGGTTTCTCTTCAATCATTCGTCTTTAATACCCTTCTCTTACAACATTTATTACTACAAGTGCATTTATTACCGTTGGAAAGACTTTATGATCACTTCTACTCAGCTGATCGAATTCACTTGGCTGATGAACACTCTGTTGATTCAAACCGAACTCATCTAATTTGACTCTGCTGAAATCCACCAGTCTGATTTCGAACTCAACAATAGATCAGTAGTCTTCTGGACCATATATTAACCCTTCTGATTTGCACTCGTCTCTACGCTGAAATATCTTATGAGGTTGACTAAGCTTCCAACACTTAGCTAATGACTTCTGAAAATCATCAAAACCTCCCTTCACTTCTTCATCTTCGTCCAACATAGACATAAGTAGTCTTCAAAAACCAACTAATGCATGTCCACCTTGGGTAGAGAAACTTGCTTGGCCACCCTAGGAAGCTATAAAGGCTCTCCTATCAGCTACAATCAAGTATGGGCGGAATTTACCATTTGCCTTGTAAAGTTTCGGTAAAGAGCATTTTTGCCCCATAATTATTTATTTTGCACTATTAAGTCCAAATATTTTTCAAAAGAGGTATACTATTATTTTATAGTATTTTTTTTTTGTTTCTAAATCATTTCGAAGTTAATGAGGACATAGTATATAATTTCACATTTTACCCAAAGTAACTTAATTTTTCGAAATAAGATATAACACATGAAATTGGATTAAAAATCCAATAAATTAATATTAAAAAGGTTCAAAATTTACGGGGCGTTACACGAGTCCTTCCCTTGTGGCTATAAATTATGTCTGGGTAATGGAGCAAGTTCTCACTCTACCACTAAAGCCAAATAATTATTTTCCTTCCTCAATCCTGATAATGATGGGCATCCAAAACGTGAACCAACCTTCTATTGGAGGATCCCACTTTTGAGAATGGACAACTCTAAGATAGGGGCTCCTCCAAAAATTATCCTGAATATCTAGGACTCTTCTTACAAGCTAATTTTGAATCTCTTATGGCATGACCGATGAAAAACCTTATAGGCCTCCACTTGAATGGTCCATGCCTCTTTTGGGCCTCTTTTGGACCGTTTCTTGTGACACAAAACTCGCTCCTCCATCTTAATTCGAAAAAAGAAAACGTGTTTACTGTAATTATGAAAAAAAAACATCTGTTTACTAGGAACAATGGTGTTCGCACTTATGATACCAAATGATAAAGGCTAAAACTTCAAGATTCTATTGTGGATATGATCCGAACAATGCCTCATCTGGAATGGGTAATATATAGAAGCATTTTTATTTCTCAAAATAGAGATATATCAAATTAGGGTTATTCCAATAGAACCTCATTCGAGGCTTAAGCCGATTGAGTATTGGAACTTCGAATTAAGAAGTATAGTAAAGACCGAGTAATTCTAATATTAGTTGTAAATGGTAATACCTAAGGGGTATTTATACCTGTTTGAAGTCGAGAAAGATTTTGAGTCTGGCCATTGCTACGGAATTTGGGATTTTTTTAATTAAGAAAATGATTGCATCTTAGGACTTATCTTCGCATAGAATTGGGAATTTTATTAATGTACTGATTATGCTGATGGATTTCCTTCCTAGAGGTTGGATCCACCAAACCTTGCTCGCCTTGTTGGCATAACCCAGTTCATTGCTAGGGTGAGGATACATTAGGGAAGGGAGGGATGTCGGAATAAACACATATGCATACACAACGAATAAGCATAAACACAAACAAAGAAATATAGTTTATAAATCTTCTATTAGAAAAAGAAAGGTGGAGGAGAAATAGAAATAATAACCCAGTTAAATCTTATTCGATTTTGTCACTCTACAAAGAAAACAACTGCAAAATCTATACAACTCTCAAACTTTTCTAGTCTTTGATATTATGACTTTTCTTCATATAATATGAAATAAGAAATACAAGACTCCGATATATAGGAATAAATCCTACAATAAATTTCAAAATTAAAACTCTTGAACCATATTACAGATCACCATATATGAATACCCCTTATCCCAAATAAGGATTAATTCAAATTCAAATATCAACAAATTAAGCTAACTCAACCAAATCTATAAGATGTTTACAACATAGTCATGTGTTGTTTACATCATCTAAAATATGACTTTACAAAATACTTAAGTCGAAATCGATCCAACTTTTTTATTCATAGCCAAAACAAATATACCCGACTACCCAATAACCCATAATACCCAAAAACAAGAAAGGACTCCCAATACAAATATAATAATTCTTGAAATCTTTAGTACGTTTGACTTAGTTCAAATCTTTCCATGACATCAAAGTTCACTGAGTAGGATTAGACCCAGGATGATTATTATCAGATGACCAATGATTTGGATTGTAGGAAGAATTCGCCTGATCGCCGCCCTCTACTGTGTTGCCACTAGTTGAACCATTCCGAAAATAAGCCCCCCCGCCAACTACAGAATTTGAAGTGCCTCTATTGAGAAATCCTTGAGTCCAAGAACTCAATGGCCTTGACGGAATCAAGTTTTCTTGTGATGAGAGAGACTGATTATGCCCTTGAAATTGTTGTGGTGGCATTTGAGATCTCAAAGATTGAAAGCGCATACCTTGCAAAAGCGCCAAGTTGAAACCAAATTGGCCTCCGCCACCTCCCCTGCCAGTGTTGCCGCCCAAAGTCACCGGTGCCGTCCCAGGGTTGACCCTCGATGGTAACGAAGATGTAATCGCTCCACCATTGTGGAAAGAATTACCCATTGGTGGCGGTATCTCCGGAAGAGAAAGAGTAGTCCTGAAAGATTGGTTAGAAATCATACCAGAATTATTTTGTTGTGCGGATGATGAAGATGCGGTCGAGTGTTTCGATCGCTTGTTTTTCCGAGAACCTCCTCCAATTGGGACATTTCTTAAGGTTCCGCCATGAGTCCAGTACCTTTTGCAATCCTTGCAGAAGTACCGCGGCTGGGACGCACTGTAGTTATTGTAATAACAAAACTTGGTGTTTGAAGATTCACACCTCTGACAATTTTGTGGTGAGGGTGGCGGTAGCGGTGCCGGTGGTGGTGGTGGTGGTTGATTCTCTGGTGGATTCATCTGATCTTGTTGCCTTTTCATATGCTCCTCCGTTGTTCGCCTCTATTCCGTGTTCATTTTTGTATATCATTGGGGCCTATATATAGCAAATTGTGAACATATGTGAGGGTAGAGGCTATAATTGCAAGTTGAGATTATTCAACGCATGGGATATGAATGTAATCCATAGCTGTCAGTTGGGATTATGAGAATCAAAAAATTCGATATGAAATATGTTGAAAATGATGCGTGGGATTGAGTCGATTTGTTCTCTACCTACCAAAAATTTAATGGTTCAATTATTATTTTTTTCCGTATAATTCAAAAGAGGCTAAATGAAATTGAAGTACTAAATTTAGTTTCATATCTCTCTCAAAATCTTCACAGATTTAGTAAAAAAGCCGAAACAAACAGCTTTGCGTCTAAAGACCTTATCTAAATCTTCCGTAATCTATCTTTAAAATCTTCATAGATTTAGTATTGTACGAATTGGGTTTCACAGAATAGAGAAAAAAGTGAAAAGGGCAAGGTCAAAATTTAGTATGAGAGAAGAGACACCTGCCCTTTTCTTGTTCTAGACTTGGGATTGAAGGAAAAAAAGAATGACTTATTACAAATTTTACAAATTAGGTCTTATGTAATCTCTGTCTTGTCTAGAACTATTCTTGATGAAGTATAATGAGAGAGGCGAATGGTTTTCCTACCGTTAAAAGTTCACAGACAGAGTACAAAATTGCACACGAAAAATAACAGTTTGAACTAGTGATCAATAAAAAAATGTGTTTCCTAGTTCTTAAATTTCTTAAAACTATTATTAGGTGGTGATTTGGGACAATTACTTCTTTGAAAAACAATTTCGTGTTTGCAGTTTAGGACATTTGGTTGAAATTTCAATCCATTTTCTCCGAATTAAAAAGCTTGAACCGAAATTTATCTCAAGAGCAACAAATGTGTTGGTCCCAAGTGGTTAGATGAGGTCTATAAAGCGGGGGAGGGGGGGGGAGGTGCGAATAGACCTCTGTTTTTGTTTTAAAATTTTTCTCAAACTTTTCTTATTAGAGTAAGCTGATATGGACTTATGAGACTACTCTACTGATCGCGCACAAAGCTTGTTCAACGAAGTTGACCACTCGTCTAATTTTACATATCTGTTTTCAAAACAAATCAGAGTTTGAAACTTGTTGCAGAGGATATAAGTCTAGTGTTTTTCAAACAAGTTTTAAATAACTTAAAGATTTTATCCCCAGTTTTACAACTCTTTATAAGATCTTAAGTCTTTTTGAAATATTGGTTACTTATGAAAA
Source organism: Penstemon eatonii (assembly GCA_038501285.1). Classification (NCBI taxonomy): domain Eukaryota; kingdom Viridiplantae; phylum Streptophyta; class Magnoliopsida; order Lamiales; family Plantaginaceae; genus Penstemon; species Penstemon eatonii. The sequence continues at coordinate 56,917,318 of CM076714.1, forward strand.
TATGCAAGGAATGAAAGTAAACCAACACAAATAATTTTTATAATGGTTATATAGACAAGAATGTCTTCTAGTCCACTCTTCTAAATCACGAAGATTTAGGGTATACTAAGAACACAAAGTAAATAGTACACTCTACTTGCGCTTTTACAACAAATGATTAAGCCACAAGTATAGGGGATCACTCAGAAAACCTATACTTAGAAGTATATTCACTCGCTAAGATGGAAAACTACTTCTCACAACACTTAATGTTTACAGAAATCACTCAGATTTGGGTGTTTACTTGTTTCTTCAACTCAGCTTTGTCAACAGATAACTCGGCTGGTAGTGTTCTGTTCTTGAGTTTTTGAGACTTGGAAAGATTTGCTATATTGAATTCGCTCTCAGTAGTTGTGTGTCTCTAACTCATTGAATCACGAACTATTTATACTTGAGAATTTGAATTATGCCAGTTAAAGTGAGACAAAACTCAGCTTTTCTCGAGTACTGATCCCCATTTCTGAAATGACTCCCTGCAATTGTTCACTGTACATCTTTGTTGTACTTCTTGTCAGTCGTATTTAGTGCACTCTGCTGATCCGAAGTTTCTCATAAATCATTTGTCATAAATACCCTTCTCTTACAACATTTATTACTCCAAGTGCATTTATTACCGTAGGAGAGACTATCTTATCACTTCGACTCTATTGATTGGATGTAACCCACCAGACTTATTTCATACTCAACAACATATCAGTAGTCTTCTGGACCAAAGATCACTTCTGGAGCAAATATTTGACCTTTGGTTAAATATCTTCAGAGGTTGACTAAGCTTCCAATACTTAGATGGTGACTTTTGGAAAACATCAAAACCTCCTTCACTTCTTCATCTTCTAACAAGTTTTCCCTTTTTGATTATGACAAAACTTCAGCTAAGTACATGTACCTAAACTAAAGCTAAGTCTTCATACAAAATTTTGGAGACAGAAATTAATTTGGAAACTTGTAATATTTTATTGATAAAGCATTTGTTACATTTCGAACAGATCACAAAGATGGAAAAGTTACAAAGAAAGTGACAATGAAGTGATAAAAGTGAAGTAAAGTAGTCTATTCTTCTAGTTCTTCTTCTTCTTCTTCTTCAACTTCTTCTTCTTCTTCTTCTTCTTCTTCTTCTTCATCCTCACCACTAGAGAATAGTTCTAATTTCTTGGTAGCAACCTCGATGTTACCTTTGATTTCCTCTATTTTCTTAGCTTTCCGAATTGGCTTGAGTTGTTCTTCAACATAATTATTAAGGGAAGCAATTTCTTTTTCATTCTTTGCTACATCATTGGGTTCTTCTTCATTTGTTACAGCTCCTTCAACATCAGTTACATCAGTAGGCTTATTAATGGCTTTTTTAGAACCTACTAACTCAGTAACTTCTATTGTGGTTTCAACATTCCTCTAGTTGGCTGATTCTTTTCCCCCCTTTTTGTCATCATCAACAGGGTCGAGATCTTCAACTTGAACAGGAGTGATGTTGACTACATTGCACAACATCCTGCTGTTTGATAGGATAGGGCCCAGCAAGCCAACAAATATAAGATTGTTAAGGAACTACCTTTAGAAGCAATCTTATGATTCATAAGATAATACGCCCGTTTATTCATAGTACGTGAATTAAACGATGGCCAACTTCATCTCTCGCGAACTTATCTAAGCGATTGGATGAAACCCTGAGATCACTCATGACTAAGGGACTATTCCCTTCAGTATTGGGTGCGATTAATCATGAAACAGTCTCAAAGGTCGTGATCTCAAAAACGTTCCAAGTCATAGATTCATATCGAGACGGGGTATCGAATGAATCGTCAAGACTTGTAGGATTCTGCATGATTCAAATGGAGTGAATTTGTTGTCGTTTCATGAACAAGGCATTGAATGCTAGTGCATATGACTAGGTGGTTCGATAGGGGATCAAACGCATCGAACGACCCGAAGAGAGAGACCGATCGTGGAAGTGCGTTAAGCATATCGGTAATGGGATGTATCTCAAAACTTATAATAGTGTACGATTAGTCCTTTGACTTGAGGTACTAGGGCGAATTCGGTACACGGGAATACGTACTTTGATTTAGGAGCCGATCACATAGCTTGGTCATTGTGCGACTACTTTGGGTGCGTATGAACATGTGCGCGGATGGTTAGTACTAATATAGGATCTATCGACTCATCCTGATAAGGTGAGAGAATTTCCTGTACATTCTTAGATAATGATATCCGAAGAACCTGCGGCCACAGTCAGTGACGGATTTGGAAAGTGGTGTTCAAATTTAGCAGTCACACTGGAATTATTATCCTGAATTAGAAAGTACATAATTGAGATAATTAGAGGTGCCGACCAATTCACACACCCTAGGTCTCAATCGGGAAATTAGTCGCTAGAAGGACCGTATGTACATGGCATTTATAAGAGTTGGAGGTTCACGAATATCAAATCACCTGAAGTTGGTCCTCATGGGCTTGTGGCTAGACATCGACCATGAGGTGTGGGTACTCCTGAATTAATAAGGAAATTAATTCTGGAGTGGTCAATTAAAGTGGTTAATTGATCGGAGCAATTAATTATATATTAATTGCTCACTAATTAAATCACGAAAGTCGTGGGCCTGCTGCCAATTGATGGTGAACCTAGAGGGTCACACACAATACAGTTGGACAGTGACAGTCTGAAAGGAATTAATTGATTTGAGGAATTAAATCAATAAATGAATTAAAGTATTAATTCAAAGAAGAAGAATAATTAATTAGAAGTAACTAATTAATTAATCAAGAATTAAAGTATTAATTCTAAGTGTAGAATCATTAATTAGGAGTAACTAATTAATGAATCAATTGGAATTTCGGATTGATTAAATCCTCAATTAAAGTGTTAATTGGAAAGGAATAATTGATTAATAGTGGATTAATTAATTAAAGCATATGGGCCAATTATTGTTAAGATAAATTAATCTGGGATTGATTAATCTTACATGGGCCGATTTTGCTAAGGGTGACTTGATTAAATTGATTTAAGATTGATGAAGCATATGGGCATGGTTGAATTAATTAATTGATCTCTTGATCAATTAATTTAGTCATGGCCGAACCATGCTAAGAAAATTAAATTGATCTTATGATTAATTAGTCAAGGGGCCGATTTTTAATGGAAGAGGTTAGGAAAGATTTTCTTGTGAAGAGATATAGCATATCTTGTGAAAAGAAATGGCATATCATGTTTCCTTAGGAAATAAGGAAAGATATGCAAAGAGATATATCTTATATCTAGAAGGACTCTTCTAAATATAAGAGATATATCATAATCTCTTTAAGTAAGCAAGAAAATCTCAACAAACAAACAACCCCATTAAATAGGGAGCAGAGATCGAAATTTTCAACCAAGAAAACCCAATCAACAAAGGAAAAATCGATTTCTCTCCCTGTTTAGTTTTCTCTGAAATCGGCCCACCCCTGTGTAGGATTTTTCTCCATGTTTTTCTTCCCGGATCTGAATCCAATTCCTGACGAGACAATTCCTTAGTCCTAGTCCTGAGCTTGGGGATTACGCGAAGTTACTCAAATCCAATTGGTGTGGACTTTCTCTAGAGGCACAACACTTGGGGTGCTCTAGTGAACAACTGAAGACCGGAGAAAAACCACCACCTTACCTGTGGTGAGGTAAAATAGCTTTTACTTTCTTATTTATTTTTAGTATATGCTTGCTGAAAATAAATTCAACATTTATTCATATGTGCTAATAAGAAACCCTGGGATTTGGTGTATAAATAAAAATTTTAAATTCCGCACTGTTGTAGTTGACAATTATACCCATAAAATTCCAACAGTGGTATCAGAGCCTAACTTATTATGCACATATGAAAAAGGCTTGAACACTTCAAATTTTCGTGATTATGTTTATTTGTCGTGTTCTATGCATGGATCTTGCTGATTATGATTAATTATGTGTTTGGGTAAATAGCATAATTCTTATTTGGGCCAGATCTACAATTTACGAATTTTATAGGACTAAAAACTGCAATTTATGATTTTTATAAAATCTGGACAGAATCTAAAATTTATTTTTCTAGAAATTTTGGGCTGAAACTGAAAATCTGTTTTTCTATGCGATAGGGGTCTGTTTTGCAATTTCCGTAAGTTGTGGGGCTGTTTTGCAATTTATGAAAACTTCAGGGTCTGTTTTGCGATTATTAAAAGTTTCTGGAAATAAAATATTAATTTCTGTTTTCTGGGCCAATTTGCACGTTATGGAATTTTTGGGGTTAATTTGTTATTTCCGAAAGATTTAGGTCAAAACGTAATTTTTGAAAATTTAGGGACCAAACTGTAATTTCAAAATTTGAAATTTCAAGAACCTGAATTATGTTTCAAAGGTGTCTTATTATCCGAAGGGTTAATTTTTCATAATTAGTAGTGGACTAAAGTAAGAACCATGAGATATTTTAAAAGGGGGTTTTAAAATAGAAATTGTGATTTAATTTTAAAAGGGATTTAAAATAAAATCAAAGGGTCATTTTAAAAGGGGTTTTAAAATGATAGTTAAGAGATTGTTTTAGAAAAGGGTTTTCAATACTAGAATCTAAAAGTTATTTTAAAAGGTAGTTTTAAAATAATATAAGAAATAAGAAAATTATAATTTTGCTTGTTTCTTGCTCTACGTGAAATTGTTTACGTGGTTTTTTATCGCGCCAAGCCTTGACCTTTAGGTTAGATGTGATTGGTTGATTTTAATCTTATTGGTTTTATTGGGCCTGCGAGCCTTAAGTTTTGGGCCACTTTGAGCCATTGTAATAGATAGGGATTTACTGTTTTATTAGTTTAGGATGGAGGCCCGTTACAAGCGAGGTGGGAGCCCAAGAAGACTAAATGCCATGTATGCATGGTAAAATGTTTAATAGAGTAGGTCTCTGTGAAACCTAATAGATTGACCAATAGGACCATCGTCTTTGGCTCGATGGTTGTCCGCATAGGAGGCTCCCGATCGAAAACATATTGTGGTAGCATGCATGCTAGGTGTGAATGTTTTATTTTTATTGGTTGATTTATTTTAGGCTTGCACGCTAGAATTTAGATTACTAAATAAATAATAAAGCATAATTAATGCGGTGAGATCTCGAGGAGAGTTACCTCAAACTTCCTAAAACCGAAAATCCCCTCTCGAAATAAAAGATTAAGTCATATTGGGTAAACTATAGAATGAAGTTTTATAGATCCAAGCCTTCCATCAATAGGGACTAGTGTATGTTGTCTACTTATCGATAGAGGTGATCCAGAGTCCGGCACCCGAGTCGAAGAAAGGGACAATACACGAAATTCCTTGATTCTTGTTTTTAACTAAACTCGACAAGGGTGGGGACTGGTCGGGATGTGAAAATCGACCGATAACCAGTTACGGGGATTTCATGACCGGGCCAGTTGCTCATCAAGATTGACTGGGTTAGACTTAAACGAGTAGTAACATTTATGATGTAGCAGTGCTAGATAAATGCGAAAATCGAGGCAAAATAGCTTGAAGGTTGTGGAGTAACACAATTGGTAAAAGTATACCTACCTAGGGAGTTAATTGTATGGCCGCGAGTCGTGGGTACAATTAATGTCTGCTAGGACGTCAAGACCTACTAGGAAATAGAATTTCCCGAACAATGCAAGGGGTTATTGTTTCGATAAAATAGTGGGAGAACTTTTTCGATAGAAAGACCAATCTTCGTTAATTATAAGTATTATCTTAAATCTGTCTGCTTATTGTTGTCTATTATTTATATTTAGCCATGCCAATATTCACTGTCAATTGCGAACAAACAATATTGCAAATCTGGGAATCATCACTCCACGAGAAAGGCATGACCGGGTTCAAAAATATTAGTGAATATTGTTTGTACCTGATCAAAAGACTAAATCGAATCAATGAGCTTGGAGCTAAATTGACTCTAGATGATAAAATGGTAATCATCACAAATGGCCTGCCTGAATCATTCTCTCATTTTATCGATCATTGTGAAGTTCCATGTAAAGGAATTGAGACCAATGATTTGCGTAAATTGTTAGACAAATATGAGAAAGCCCTCAAAAGAGGACAAGGATTGATCGAAGGAAAGAATTGTCCCTTATGTAAGAAAGATGAGGAACTGAGGAACATGACTGATGAGGAATTCCGAAACATACTTGACCAAGGTATAACCTGAGTTATTTCCTTTTGATGAAAAACATCTTAAGATTTTCTTTTGATGTAAAACATCTAACATTTCTGGTTTCTGTAAAAGTGTTTACAGAGGATGACTGGAACGTGCTGCATGTAACCAAGTTCGGGTTTCGACTGCACATGAGGGAAACATACTTCAGGGAATAGGTCAAGGAGCATCTGGATTTTTCTTATTAGCATATGTTTTTCTTTAATTCTGGATTAGGCATTAGTTAGAGTTTTGTCTATTTATTTCGAACTTTGTACGAAACTTCTTAGCTTTACCATTATGAATGGAGTTATTTTAATTAAAGCTTTTAATTCGTACATAATTGCTTTACCGTCGTAAATAAAGCAAAGGAATAAGCATTGATAAAACTTAAACAATTATGCTAAATCAAGAAAAGAAAAACAAATTAGATAATTATCCACATTCGATCATAATTCCTGAAAGAGGGAATCGATGAATTGTTTTCATTCATGGCTCTTGAAAAATAGAAGATTGATGAAATAAAAAAACATGCGAATCCTGTCTTAATAGGAAATCAGTCGATTAAAGGTATTTTGAAATACCAAGTGTTTAATGGATGGAAAACCATTAATACACATGTGGATCACTAAAGCATTAGTACGAGTAATTAATTGTTTCATGAAGTATCCTGATAGCATTTAGGATACGAGTACTTTGGAAAGGTTGAAAAGTTCAAAGTGTTTCATAAAGGCACTAGGTAAAGTGCAAGTATGGAAATGTTGAAAGGATTCAAAGGATTCCAAAATAGAAGCAATTAAGGACATTAAAGTATGATCATTCGATTTAATCGAAGTGGTTAGTACATAAGTCCTAAATTACTCAAATTATCTAAATCAAGAATAGAATTCTTGAATAGCAAGTTAAAACCTAATAAAGGGAATCAAACTATGAAAGACTAGATTCATTCCTTATATTAGTATTGCTCAAACTCCTCAATCCATCGGATACCTGTTCCATGATCCTAAAACGAAACGAGTCCGTTGCTAAGGATACCCAATTCTTAGAGGGTGGTTCCCTCGCTAATAGAAATCGGATATTACCATGGAACTTGGTGAAGTCCTAGACTTGGACACATCCCTACAAATAGTGGGAGTATATTTTCAAACCTACTGGACCTAAATTTTGTACACCAAATTTCGAAGATTCGATCGAATTTGAAAAGAACTAGTACGTTCACGAATATGATCGATCGGATAGTGATCCAAGAACTTTTCAAATATTTATGTATAACATAGATTCGAGAACATAGCTTAAAACGCTATGTAGTCTGAGTGGATTTCTTATAATCTATTTAGAAATGCTGAACCGTAGAAGCTTCGTATGACTACGAGGCAAAACCATTGGATGTAATTCCAAAGGTGAATCTATGATTCTAGACCAGTATCCCGAAGCTGGAACATGCAACTAGATGAGACAGTCAAAGTAGTTGACTTTATCAAAATTGCATGTAAATCTCAATGTACAAAAGAATCAGTGGGAGTTTTTGCATTGTTCGTAATATAAACACTAAAGTTGACATAGATGTTGTAAGAGTGTTAAACGCAGACGAAAGCATGTTCATTCATGCAATTCTTCATTAAAAGATTTAAGGGATACATCTCACGTATTGGCAGTACGTATCTATTGTGATAGATTAGAGAAGATGTTTTGGATTCCCAAATCATAGTACATGGACAAAAACTGAATAAAATCAGTATGGAAAGTCATAGAGATGACAGTTTCCATAGAGATATAAAATCTCTCTCAAAGTCAATGCACCCTATATTTGATGAGTAAAGAGGATAATATCTCTGAACACCTTCAAACTAAAAGGTGGCATAGTATATGCAACGTCATGTACAAGACCAGACTAAACAGAAGCTATGAATATCATAAAGCTACTGTTTGTCGAACACCAGTAAGAAGTACTGAATTACCGAAAAGAGCATTCCTTAATAACTCTAGGAGTTTTGAGGATATATTGCTGGTCAACGGTAATAATGAAGAATTGGAACTCAAAGGATTTAGTGATTCGAGTTTCCCGTCTGAAGTGAATTCAATATTCTGGTTTTATGGGGCAACGATGATTTGAAAGTAGTTCAAAAGGACAATCGATGCCGGGTTAACCAATAAAACAGAATATTTCGCAGTATTAAATACAGCAAAGTAAAGTGTTTGGACGGAAACTTCTTCCAATAAATTGGAAGTAGTACCTAGCATTGCGAGGCCTATAGTTATCTTCTATGATAACTTAAGGCAATTGCTTTAGCAAAGGAATCGAGATCTCACCCATGATCTAAACACAAATAAACCATATGATCTGGAAAATCATAGGTAGAATAAGACGTGGGGGTAAACCACGTCAAGAGACAACATAGCAGATCCACTAATTAAGTCATAATCACAAAAGGGTTCGACGGACATCTTGAGAGAGATGGGCCTTAGAAACGTATGTGGTTGGCTTTAGGGCAAGTGGGAGATTGATAGGATAGTGCCCAGCAAGCCAACAAATATAAGCTTGTTAAGGAACTACCTTTAGAAGCAATCTTATGATTCATAAGATAATACGCCCGTTTATTCATAGTACGTTAATTAAACAATGGCCAACTTCATCTCTCGCGAACTTATCTAAGCGATTGGATGAAACCCTGAGATCACTCATGACTAAGGGACTATTCACTTCAGTATTGGGTGCGATTAATCATGAAACAGTCTCAAAGGTCGTGATCTCAAAAACGTTCCAAGTCATAGATTCATATCGAGACGAGGTATCGAATGAATCGTCATGACTTGTAGGATTATGCATGATTCACATGGAGTGAATTTGTTGTCGTTTCATGAACAAGGCATTGAATGCTAGTGCATATGACTAGGTGGTTCGATAGGGGATCGAATGCATCGAACGACCCGAACAGAGAGACCCATCGTGGAAGTGCGTTAAGCATATCGGTAATGGGATGTCTCTCAAGACTTATAATAGTGTACGATTTAGTCCTTTGACTTGAGGTACTAGGGCGAATTCGGTACACGGGAATACGTACTTTGATTTAGGAGCCGATCACATAGCTTGGTCATTGTGCGACTACTTTGGGTGCGTATGAACGTGTGCGCGGATGGTTAGTGCTAATATAGGATCTATCGACTCATCCTAATAAGATGAGAGAATTTCCTGTACATTCGTAGATAATGATATCCGAGGAACCTGCGTGTTGGTCCCAAGTGGTCAGAAGAGGTTTAGAGGGGGGGTGAATAAACCTCTTTAAAATTTTCTTCAAATTTTAACTTTAAAACTTTTACTTTAAACTGAACAGACTAAGCTGATCAGATTAGTTAGTTACAATTTTGCTCGCGAACAAATCTTTGAGCAGCTTTGTTGACCACTCGTCTGATGGTTACTTAGCTGATTTTGTTAAAATCAGTTTTAATACTTAGAGTACTTGCAGCGGATTTTCAAAGTGTTTTTCACAAGTAATCTTAGCAGTTTGAAAAATGCTTCCCCAGTTTTATAAACTCCTTTTTATCTCTTTTTCAAACAGTTAACTTAATGTGTTTTTATGCAAACAGAAAATATGCAGATTTTAAACAATGTAAAAACACAAGTAATTTTTATAGTGGTTATATGGATTTGAATATCCTTTAGTCCACTCTTCCAAGTCACACAGATCTTGGGTTATACTATAATCACAAAGTTTACAGTATACTCTGCTTGTGTCGAACAACAAATGAAACGACCACAAGTTCGCAATAGGAAATCACACAGAAGACCTATTCTCTGAAGTTTGATCACTCACAAAGATGGATCACAACTCCGCACAACACTCTTGTTTACAAAATCACTCAGAAGATGTATTTTTCTTGATTCTTCAACTCGGCTTTCGTCAACAAATGACTCAGCTGATGAGTGAGCTGTTCTTGAGACTTAAAGAATTTTGCTTCGAAAATTTCTCAGAGATTGTGTTGCTTCTTTCTTCTTCGTCTCTTTCAGCTATTTATACTTGAGGATTGAAAAGTGTCCGTTGAAGAGAGACAGGATTCAAATTCCTCGAGTACTGGTCCTTAATTTCCGCGAACGGCTTTTTTGCAGTCTGTCCGTACTATGAACAGTACTATTCTGCAGGCAGCATTAAATGCAGCATTAAATGCACTCGGCTGATGCGAAGCTTTTCTTCAATCATTTGTCTTAAATATCCTCGTACTTCAGCATTTATTACACCAAGGGGCATTTATTACCGTTGGGAACACTTCATGATCTTCTTCACTTGGCTGACGAAAGTATAAGTCTGATGGTGAACTCGGCTGATCTCAAACTTGAACAAATCTGATTTGAGTCGGCTGATCTTCACTAGTCTGATAACTTTACTTCAGCAGATCAGAAGTCTTGGACCTTGAAACTTTGACTCTTCTGATGTCTTCAATACTTAGTCAAAATTCCTTGATAAGTTTATCAGCTAAGTTACTCCATACTTAGCCAATCTTTGAAGTTTTGGAATGCATCAAAACCTCCCTTATCAAACTTCCTTTAGTGCCTTCATCTTCATCCTTATCCAACAATTTCCCCCTTTTTGATGATGACAAAACTTCAGCTAAGTACCTGTTGAATACCTAAGCTAAAGAATGTAATCCTCAAAATTTTCTGAGATAGAAAATAATATTGGATTGAACTTGACTTTATATTGATGTTTGAAAAGTATTACAGTGCAAGTTCATCAGATGAGATTTCTGAAGAAATAGATAAAGTAAACTGATTACAAAGGATTTATAATTTCTAACTATCAGCTTCTTCATCTGATCCTTCAAGCACTTCTTCATATTCATAAGATGATTCTTCATCATCTTCTTCATCATCAGCTTCTTCTTCCAAGATTGCTTTGGCAGCTTCCATCTTCTCCTTAAGTTGTTGTTCTCTGATTAGCTCCATTGCTTTCCTGGCAGATTCAGTGTTCTTGTACTTGGTATCTTCTTTTTCAATCTTTTCTGGTTCTTCTACCTTTCCAAGTTTTTCAGTCTTGTCAGCTGTTTCTTCAGTTTCCTTGGCTTCAATAGTTGCAGCAGCAGTTTCCTCCTTAGTTGATTCTTCAGCAGCAGACTCCTTTGCTGGTTCTTCAGCAGCAGATTCTTTAGCTGGTTCTTCCCTTTTATCTTCCCCCTTTTTGTCATCATCAACTCTGATGACATTAGAAGGTTCAACAGCAGGGTTGAGAGCAACTGTTGGAATCTTTACTCCAGCGCATAAAGCCTTTAGGTTCTGATTAACAACGTCATGACTTGCTGTTAGATGATGAATATCAGTGCTGATGACGTCAGTCTTGTCATTGAAGTAGTCAATGTTAAGGTTGATAGTTGCAATCTCATTCTGAACTTCTTGTGAGGCCTTTGCCACTTCTTGCAACATCCCTAGATTGATTTCCTTCTCTTCATTACTGACTTGAATGAAGGTTGCAGTCAGATCAGCAATCTTGTGCTCAGCTGATTTTAAAGCATTATGAAGGTGGTTGACATCACCCTTCACATCTTCTACGTTTTGGTTCAGATCTCTCAGGCTGTGCACTAACTGCAATGAGTTGTCTTGAGGAATGGGAATACTGTTGATCTCTTTCTTGATGATTTCTTCAGTTGATCCTTGAACAGTTTCCAGCTGAAGTCTGTTGGTTTCTGCCAACTCTGCTTTAAGTTCAACCTTCAGCTCCTCCTTAACCTTCAATAACTGTTGCCTGTGCTTGTCTTCCAGTTCCTTAAGTTGGTTTTCCATCAGCATCTGGATTGCTTCCATCAGTGATGAGTGTTGATCAGCTGATGAAGCAGAAGCATCAGCATCAGCTTCCTTCTCTTCAGTCGCCTGTTGAACAGGGACCTCTTCCATATCCGTCATCTGATGATCTTCAGAAGTCTTAGCTTGGCATTCAATAGCTAAGGACTTGTCAGCAGACTTGTGCTCATCAGTGACATCATCGTAGAACAGATTAGTAACGGTTCCATCATCATTGAAGCATGTTGTCTGTCTAATCTGCCTTACAATAATCCAAGGGTTAACAAAGGCATTGTTTCCCTTAGGGACTTCATTGTATGGTTGTACTTCCTTGCCAAAAATGATTTGTTGAATACTTGGCAGCAGTGGCAAGTCACTTGAACATCCTTGCTGATACTTTGACTTCTTTGCCCATCTCTTCAAGGCGGTCATGACAGCAAACTTAATTGCTCTTTCTTCAGCGTCTTCAGACTTTTTCTTCTTATCAGACAAGGTGCTTTGAATCTTCTTGGCCTCCTCCAATGCAAAACCTTTTGCATAACTATGCATGATGTCTCTTACATAGCTGGGATCAAGGGCCTTTTGAATGGAGTTTGTTTTCAGCCAAGTCAGAACCCATTGTTCTTCATCAGCTAACTCCTTCATGGTTTGAAGTTCTGTTATTGACTTGTTCAGCCTGTTGTCCCTCCAACTGATATACCTTGGCTTTTCTTGGTTGAACAGAGTCTTCAACATAAGCTTCTGATCATAGTAAGCTAGAGACTTCTCAAACTTCTTGAAAAGCTCCTTATCAGCATACACTATCTCAAAGGCTTTTCTCACTTCAAATTTGTCCTTTGACTTGACTTTGGGGGCAGGCAGTAATATCTTTTTCTTGTCTTCTTCAGCATCTTTGCCTTCTCCAATTTTGATGCCACCTCCATGGACAGGTCCATAGGCATCAACTTTGCTCATTTCCAAAACCATTGCAAATTCAGCATCTTCAGCAGCTTTCCTCTCTGCTTCAGACATGTGCCTCCTTGCTTCATCCTTAGCTTCTTGAGCTTTGCTTAGCTCAAGTGCCTTCTTTTCCTCAGCCTCATCCTGCTTTCTCTGTTCAGCTTCTTCTCTTGCCTTCTTGTCAGCTTTAGAGATTTTCTTTCTCTTAAGCACTATCTTCCTCTTCCCTTTGTCAAAGGGGGCAGGAGCTGGACCAGCAGATGATAGGGGAGCAGCAGTAATAGGATAGATGATTTGGATTTCTGGATCTTCTTGAGGTTGAGCAACCTCAGCTGTTGATGTGACTTGACTTGGCTGTTGCTCAACAGCTTTGTCGGCAGCAGCAGTCTCATCTGTTTCAGCAGGCCTTTCAGCAGCTTCAGGGTCTTCCCTTGCTACATTTTCCAAGTCCGTTGGTTCTTCTATAAATTCATCTGCTTTCTAGCAGACTTCTTGGTTCTCCCTTCACGGTAAGTGGTTGTAGCAGTATCTCTTTGTTGACTTCTCGTTCGTTGAGAGATCCCTTCAGCAGGCCTCTCTGCTGATGGAGTTCTTGATGGTGATGCAGGGGATCCAGTCCTTACATCAGCAATTATGTTTTCAACAATCTTAGTGGCTTCAGCAGCAGAAGTCACTTTCTCCATCTGCTTAGGAATCTTTTCCTCAGGCTTGTCAGCAGCCTTCTTCTTTTTGGTCTCAACAGCTAAGTCAGCAGTCTTGACCAGTTTCCTTTGCCTTTTGGCAGGAACCTCTTTTGGTTCCTCAACATCAGCTTCCTCAGGCTCACCAGCCTTCCTCTTTTGAACAGGCATGTACTTGGACATCGCCTTAGATTTGTGAATCTCCTTTCCATTCACCATAGGACATCCTAATTTGAACAGTAGATAACTGAGTGTAATTCTATGGTTGGTGGAGGGGCCTTTTACTTTCTTGTCATCAAGAAAATCAGCCAATATGTACCAGACTATGATAGACCAGTTGACCTCTAGTCCATAGTATATGGCGGCCATGATGCTGAACCTTTTCATGGTAACAGCGTCTAGTGAGAAGGTGCAGTTCTCGATCAGCTTTGCTACCATATCAGCCATCCGCTGATATTCATCCCTCAGTTGTCTCTTCCTTATGTTTCCAGACATCACTTCTCCCTCCTTGGCGCAGATCGCCCAGAATTGTTGGTGCTTATCTTCCGTCAGTACAGTGACGTCATGTCGTCCACTGTTAGGAAGTCCAAACGTTTCGTGCAGAACAGCAGGAGTAATAGTGATAGATTTACCTCCCACTGTAGCCTTAATCTCCAGTATGTTGTAGTCAGCTTTCGCTGTGTTGTAGTACTCCATCACTTGATCAGTCCAGATCACTCCCTCATTATATTCCATAAAATTTACCAAGTTCGCAGACTTGAACTTCTCCAGAAGTTCTTTCATCAGTGACGTACCAGATTGGTAGTAGGAATCATAGACGAGAAACATACCTTCAGCGGCCATTGCTAATCTGTTGAAGGTTAGGAAAACAGAGAGAAATTTGCAGAGAAGTGCAAGTAATTTTTCTCACAAGTACTTTTGAATGCTTAGAGTGCGTAAAGAACTACACGACTGATCAGATGGGGATTTATAGAGTTGGGGTTTTTCGGTTTCCGTGATATCCGCCAACCGTTAGATCCGTTTTTCTGTCAGTGCTGATCGTGCGGCGTCAGTTACGACTTTTCGAATTCAAAAGATATTTAATGAAGAGCGGGAATATGTACCGCCCAACAGTTACTTATAAAAGCGTATTTTGAATGACACGTTTTAAATAGTTCCGCTTTTATTTAAGTAATCAGATGAGTAACATAAATACTTATCTGATGGACTACTGTCCTGATGACATAGTTGTTATCAGAGAATGCCAATAGCTGATAACCTTCCTCAGCTGTTTGTCAATCCAGCTAGATAAAATATCTTTAATCTTCGATAGTTGAGTCTTCTGATGAAAACATAACTTCAACTAACTGTCATTAACAAATTTCATCTTTAATTCAGAAGTACCGCTAGTCTTACACGTTCCCCCTGAGTTTAAGAATTCATAAGTTAACTAGTCTGTTGAGAGTTAATCCTTGAAGATAATAACGAATAACTAAGCTGTTGAACTCCAGTCTTCTGATGAGTTCCCCCTCAGCTTATGCTTCCAAATTAAGTAGTCCTAGCTCAGCTCTTAAAGTTGAAAACCTTACTTCACTTAAAGGTTTAGTGAAAATATCAGCAATCTGATTGTCTGTATGAACATACTCAATCATAACATTGCCTTTTTCCACATGATCTCTAATGAAATGATGTTTGATCTCAATATGCTTAGTCCTTGATTGACTTGTAGTGTTCTGAGTAAGTGAAATTGCACTTGTATTGTCACAGTAGATTGGAATTCCACTGATCTTGATATTGTAGTCCTCTAGTTGATGTTTCAACCAAAGTATCTGTGCACAGCATGCTCCAGCAGCTATATATTCAGCTTCAGCAGTAGATATAGAAACTGAGGTCTGTTTCTTACTCATCCATGAGATCAGACGACTACCTAAGAACTGACAGGCACCTGTTGTGCTTTTTCTGTCAATCTTGCAGCCAGCAAGGTCTGAATCTGAATAACCAATAAGTTCAAATCCAGATTCTCTAGGATACCACAATCCCAATTCTTGAGTGCCTTTAACATATTTCAATAT
This sequence comes from Penstemon eatonii, assembly GCA_038501285.1. NCBI lineage: Eukaryota > Viridiplantae > Streptophyta > Magnoliopsida > Lamiales > Plantaginaceae > Penstemon > Penstemon eatonii. The sequence continues at coordinate 56,932,943 of CM076714.1, forward strand.
CCTCTTGGCAGCTAAGAGATGAGATTCTTTGGGGTTTGATTGAAATCTTGCACAGACTCCAACTGAGTACATTATATCAGGTCTGCTTGCTGTTAGATACAACAATGAACCAATAATGCCTCTATATTTGGTTATATCCACTGATTTGCCATCTTCATCTTTATCCAAACGAAGACTTGTAGACATAGGAATTGTAGCAGTAGAGCTAGTTTCCATACCAAATTTCTTGAACAGATCTCTTGTGTATTTTGCTTGGCTGATGAATATTCCATCAGACAACTGTCTAACTTGCAATCCAAGAAAATAATTAAGTTCACCCATCATGCTCATTTCAAACTTCTTTTGCATCAGCTTGGAGAACTTATCACACATCTGTTGGTTAGTTGAACCAAAAATAATATCGTCCACATATATTTGCACAAGTAATATATGATTTTCCCATTCAATTGTGAACAAGGTTTTATCTACCTTACCTTTTCGAAATCCTTTAATTAAAAGAAAATCAGATAGGGTATCATACCATGCTCTTGGAGCCTGTTTCAGTCCATAGAGGGCTTTCTTCAGACGATATACCTTGTCCTCTTCTTGATAGACTTCAAATCCAGGAGGTTGTTCAACGTACACTTCTTCTTGCAATTCTCCATTGAGAAAAGCAGACTTCACATCCATCTGATAGACAGTGAAGTTCTTGTAAGCAGCATAGGCAAGAAACAATCTGATTGCTTCAAGTCTTGCTACTGGTGCAAAAGTTTCATCAAAGTCAATTCCTTCTTCTTGACAGTATCCTTTGGCCACTAGTCTTGCTTTGTTTCTGGTGACAACACCATCTTCATTCATCTTATTTCTGAATACCCACTTAGTGCCAATTACTCTTTGATGACTTGGTCTAGGAACTAAGTACCAGACTTCATTCCTTTCAAATTGATTCAACTCTTCTTGCATAGCTTCTATCCAGAAGGAATCATTGAGAGCTTCTTCAATTTGCTTAGGCTCTATTTGAGATAGAAATGTGACAAACATGGCATCATGTGCAGCAGCTCTTCTTGTTTTCACTCTATCTAAAGGATCACCAATCACTAATTCAGGTGGGTGATTCTTGAGCCATCTGAGATCAGGTTGTAGATCAGGATGTTGTCCTCTGTCTTGATCTTGCAACACTACTGTTGGAGTTCCAGTAGTAGTCTGTTGAACATTTGTAATCTGTTGAACAGTCTCTGGTCTGTCAGCTGTTTGCAACTCGTCTGTTAGACAATCAGCACTGTGATTTTGAACATCACTTGAGTTAGCAGCTGAACTTAGATTAGGTAGTATGATGGGAACATATTCTTCATTTCTTCCAATGTCTAGCTTGTGTAAATCGGTAGACAGATCTTGATTAACATTTTGATTCTTTTCAGAAGATTGACTTGGCTCATCAAATACTACATGGATAGATTCTTCTATTAGTAATGTTCTTTTGTTAAAAACTCTGTAAGCCTTACTAACAGATGAGTATCCTACAAAGACAGCTTCATCAGCCTTTTCTGCAAATGCAGTAAGGTGATTTTTCCCATTATTCAATACAAAACATTTACAACCAAAAATCTTAAAGTAATGAATGTTTGGTTTTCTGTTGTTCCAAACTTCATATGGAGTCTTGTTCTGATTTTTGTTGATCATACATCTGTTTTGGGTAAAGCATGCTGTGTTTGTTGCTTCTGCCCAAAATCTTTGTGGCAGCTTAGCTTCAGCTATAATGGTTCTGACAGCTTCCTTTAGTGTTCTGTTTCTCCTTTCAGCAACACCATTCTGTTGAGGGGTTCTAGCGGCTGAATACTCATGATGTATTCCTTTGATATTACAATACTCTTCAATAGTAGAGTTTGTAAACTCTGTCCCTCTATCTGATCTGATCTTCAATATTTTGATACTCTTCTCATTCTGGATCAGTTCCATCAGATTTGTAAGATGTTCCTTGGTATCACTTTTCTTTTTCATGAAAATCACCCAAGTATATCTTGAATAATCATCCACAACAGCTAGGCAGTATTTCTTTCCACCATTGCTGACTGGATCAATGGGTCCAAATAAGTCCATATGTAGTAGCTCCAATATTCTTTCAGAAGATTGATGCTTCTTGCTTTTGAAAGATGACTTGATTTGTTTACCCTTCTGACATGCGTCACAGAGCTTGTCTTTGCTCATGACTGCTTTTGTAATCCCTTCTACCAAATCATTCTTGATTAATCTGTTGATGGTCTTGAAGTTTAAGTGATTCATTCTCTTGTGCCATAGCCAACTGACTTCACTTGGTGCAGATGCCACCAAACAAACACTTGAATTCTTGTCAACAGAATTCCAGTCAACTATGTAGATATTTCCTTGTCGTCTTCCAGATAAAATTACCTTCTTTGTACCAATCTGTTCAACATAGCACTTATCTGTTGAGAAGATGACTGAATATCCTTTGTCACAAAATTGACTTATGCTCAGCAGATTATACTTTAGGCCTTTAACATAAGAGACGTCAGATATCTCTATGTTTCCGTTAATTAATCTTCCTTTAGCTTTAATCTTGCCTTCTTTGCTGTCTCCAAATGTAACACTTGGACCATCCACAGCAACTGCATCAGTCAACTCATGTATGTTTCCACACATGTGCCTTGAACATCCACTGTCCAAGTACCAGATCTTCTCTACTTTACTCCTACTCCTAATCCTAACCTACAAAACAAAAATAAAATTGTTTTAGGTACCCTTATTGAGAGGGTCCTGAAGGATTAGTTTCACCTTTGACAACCCAAGATGTTGATGTCTTAGGCTTCTTAGGCTTCTGAGTTTTGACAGGAGCATGAACAGTTTCATTTTTATCATAGTTATCAGATAAGTCATGTTGATGATCAGTATGATATGAATAATGTTCATAAGCAGGGTAAGGTGCATGATATGCAGGATATGCATGCATTGGATGAGCAGGGTAAGGTGCATAGTAACCAGGAAATTGAGGTGCATGATACATAGGATGATATGCAGCAGGTTGCACATAATATGACTCATTTCCATACCAAGCATTTTGATTTTTCTTGTTTTTATGCTTCTTTGGTTTACTAGATTCTTGCTCTTTAACAGACGACTTAGTTTTCTCACCAGTCTGATTAGTTTTAACCTTATCAGAAGACTTCCTAGGACTCTTCTGTTTGGGTTTACTAGTCTGTTTTTCTACACTAGGCTCTTTGCTCTTTTTAGCCTTAGGAGATTTCTTCTCCTTTACCACTTTCTCAGATGAGGTAGGTTTAGAAGTTTGAACATACAGAATGACCTTACTATTGTCAGCTGATATGAATTTTTCAGTATGATTCAATTCTAATTTATCCTTTTCTAAAGGTGTCTCCTGTTTGCTAGATGTATGCATGGATGCAACAGTAGACTTATCATGAGACTCAATAATTTTCTCAAGTTCCATGATTTTTCTTTTATAAACCTCACACTCAGCTTTCAGAGACTCATGCTCTTGCTCAAGCTGTTTATATTCAGCTGATTCCCTTGGCTTTTCAGCTAAGAGTTTCAGTGAACTATTTTGCTCTTTTAGCAGGATCATCTCTTCCTTAAGCTTTTTATATGCTTCAGCAATACCAGTATTGTTAAGCATCATTTGTTCAAATGAATTAAATAATTCATCATTAAGAGGAGTTACCTCATCCTCAGAGTCATCAGAGTCTTTTGCCATCAGGCACAGGAGAGCAGGTTTTTCTTCATCAGAAGATTCTTCATCAGACGAGTTTGAATCTGAATCAGATGAGTAGACAGCAGTCAGCTTTTCTGCTTCAGCCATCATTGCTTTTCCTCTCTGATGCTTTCTTTCTTTTCTTACTTTCTTCTCCTCTTCAGTGTACTTTTCTACTTTTGGATATGGACAGTCTTTGATGAAGTGTCCCAATTTCCTGCAGTTGTAACACATTAGTTTTGATTTATAATCATCTTTATCTTGAGAAGAAAAGTTAGGTTTAGAAGAAGAAGCATTGTTGTATTTGTTCTTCATTTTTCTCTTGTAGAACTTCTTGAAATTGTTCATCAACAGTGCAACATCTCCAGCAGTGTACTCCTTCTTGTTGAGTATTTTGGCTTCATCAGATGAGTCCACATCTTTGCTTTTCTGTGCTGGTCTTCTTTGATTTTCAGCAGCAACCAGTGCAGCTGTGGGTCCTGAAGTTGAGGTTTCTTCAATTCCCATTCTAGGCAGTTTATACTCGAATGCCTTGAGTACAGAAAACAGCTCAGTAAGAGAGATTTTTCCCAAATCCCTTGATTCTTCCATTGCTGTAACTTTCATGTTGAACTTTGGAGGTAGAGCCTTTAGCACTCTGACAGTAATCTCCTTGTCAGTGAAGGTCTTTCCCAACTTTAAAACTTCATTCAGAGTCCTGGTGAATCTGGTATCCATCTGATCAATGGTTTCTCCAGACTTCATCTTGAAGTTGTCAAGTTTCTCCAAGGCAACAGTGAGCTGATGCTCTTTAATAGCATCATTGCCTTCGCTCATATCTCTGACTTTGTCCCACATCTCCTTTGCAGTTTTGCAGTGTTTGACTTTGTCAAACCGATCATTATCCAGGGCTTTAGTCATGATGAATCTCCCAACTTTATCTAGATTGTAAAGCTTGATTTCCTCTGGAGTCATCTCGTGAAGGTCTTTTTCCACAACCGTATCTACTTCATTGATCTTTATGGTCTTTGTGAATCTGAATGGACCTTTAATGATACATGTGTACATGTTGTCATTGTAGGCTGCTAGAAAGATTTCCATTCTAATCTTCCAGTCTTCAAAAGACATACCAGCAATGTGGGGAACATGGCTGATACAATCCATTTTTCAAAAAGTTTTGGTTTTTCAAAAAGATGCTCTTTTGAAAAGTTTTAAAAACCTTTGAAAAAACACTTGGATCAAGCTCGTTGATCAGGCAGCTGATTCTAATGAACCACCTGCTCTGATACCACTTGTTGGTCCCAAGTGGTCAGAAGAGGTTTAGAGGGGGGGTGAATAAACCTCTTTAAAATTTTCTTCAAATTTTAACTTTAAAACTTTTACTTTAAACTGAACAGACTAAGCTGATCAGATTAGTTAGTTACAATTTTGCTCGCGAACAAATCTTTGAGCAGCTTTGTTGACCACTCGTCTGATGGTTACTTAGCTGATTTTGTTAAAATCAGTTTTAATACTTAGAGTACTTGCAGCGGATTTTCAAAGTGTTTTTCACAAGTAATCTTAGCAGTTTGAAAAATGCTTCCCCAGTTTTATAAACTCCTTTTTATCTCTTTTTCAAACAGTTAACTTAATGTGTTTTTAAGCAAACAGAAAATATGCAGATTTAAAACAATGTAAAAACACAAGTAATTTTTATAGTGGTTATATGGATTTGAATATCCTTTAGTCCACTCTTCCAAGTCACACAGATCTTGGGTTATACTATAATCACAAAGTTTACAGTATACTCTGCTTGTGTCGAACAACAAATGAAACGACCACAAGTTCGCAATAGGAAATCACACAGAAGACCTATTCTCTGAAGTTTGATCACTCACAAAGATGGATCACAACTCCGCACAACACTCTTGTTTACAAAATCACTCAGAAGATGTATTTTTCTTGATTCTTCAACTCGGCTTTCGTCAACAAATGACTCAGCTGATGAGTGAGCTGTTCTTGAGACTTAAAGAATTTTGCTTCGAAAATTTCTCAGAGATTGTGTTGCTTCTTTCTTCTTCGTCTCTTTCAGCTATTTATACTTGAGGATTGAAAAGTGTCCGTTGAAGAGAGACAGGATTCAAATTCCTCGAGTACTGGTCCTTAATTTCCGCGAACGGCTCTTTTGCAGTCTGTCCGTACTATGAACAGTACTATTCTGCAGGCAGCATTAAATGCACTCGGCTGATGCGAAGCTTTTCTTCAATCATTTGTCTTAAATATCCTCGTACTTCAGCATTTATTACACCAAGGGGCATTTATTACCGTTGGAGGTTCAAGAATATCAATTCACCTGAAGTTGGGCCTCATGGGCTTGTGGCTTGACATCGACCATGAGGTGTGGGTACTCCTGAATTAATAAGGATATTAATTCTGGAGTGGTCAATTAAAGTGGTTAATTGATCGGAGCAATTAATTATATATTAATTGCTCACTAATTAAATCACGAAAGTCGTGGGCCTGCTGCCAATTGATGGTGAACCTAGAGGGTCACACACAATACAGTTGGACAGTGACAGTCTGAAAGGAATTAATTGATTTGAGGAATTAAATCAATAAATGAATTAAAGTATTAATTCAAAGAAGAAGAATAATTAATTAGAAGTAACTAATTAATTAATCAAGAATTAAAGTATTAATTCTAAGTGTAGAATCATTAATTAGGAGTAACTAATTATTGAATCAATTGGAATTTCGGATTGATTAAATCCTCAATTAAAGTGTTAATTGGAAAGGAATAATTGATTAATAGTGGATTAATTAATTAAAGCATATGGGCCAATTATTGTTAAGATAAATTAATTTGGGATTGATTAATCTTACATGGGCCGATTTTGCTAAGGGTGACTTGATTAAATTGATTTAAGATTGATGAAGCATGTGGGCATGGTTGAATTAATTAATTGATCTCTTGATCAATTAATTTAGTCATGGCCGAACCATGCTAAGAAAATTAAATTGATCTTATGATTAATTAGTTAAGGGGGCCGATTTTTAATGGAAAAGGTTAGGAAATATTTTCTTGTGAAGAGATATAGCATATCTTGTGAAGAGATATGGCGTATCATATTTCCTTAGGAAATAAGGAAAGATATGCAAAGAGATATATCTTATATCTAGAAGGACTCTTCTAAATATAAGAGATATATCATAATCTCTTTAAGTAAGCAAGAAAATCTCAACAAACAAACAACCCCATTAAATAGGGAGGAGAGATCGAAATTTTCAGCCAAGAAAACCCAATCAAGAAAGGAAAAATCGATTTCTCTCCCTGTTCAGTTTTCTCTGAAATCACCCCACCCCTGTGTAGGATTTTTCTCCAAGTTTTTCTTCCCGGATCTGAATCCAATTCCTGACGAGACAATTCCTTAATCCTAGTCCTGAGCCTGGGGATTACTCGAAGTTACTCAAATCCAACTGGTGTGGACTTTCTCTAGATGCACAACACTTGGGGTGCTTTAGTGAACAACTGAAGACCGAAGAAAAACCACCACCTTGCCTGTGGTGAGGTAAAATATCTTTTACTTTCTTATTTATTTTTAGTATATGCTTGCTGAAAATAAATTCAACATTTATTCATATGTGCTAATAAGAAACCCTGGGATTTGGTGTATAAATAAAAATTTTAAATTCCGCACTGTTGTAGTTGACAATTATACCCATAAAATCCCAACAATGTTTTGATCTATAGTGTGAAGTTGCATCACTTGAAGCTTCTAATTTGTCATAAGCACTGCAGCTTGATTACTTAGATAGTCCAGATTATGATGAAGAGCTGTAACCTCTGCACTTATCTGATCAGTTGTCTCGCAAAAGCTTTGGGCTAGATTTGTTGTCTTTACAGATTCAACTTTTGTTAGGTCTGCAAGTCCATGGAAAATATTCACCCATTCAGTATCATGTTGTTGAAAAATATCACCAATTTGTTGAACATCAGCCTTCACATCAACAACTTGATTTGATAAAGCAATAATGCCTTGTTGGATAAGGATGAAGATGAAAAGCACTGAAGTCAATTAGTAAAGGGTGGTTTTGATGATTTCCAAAACCTAAGATCAGCTAAGTATGGAAAACTTAGTTGTAAAATCCCTTAGAAGAATTTTGACCAATTAAGAAGACTATCAGAAGGGTCAAAGATTCAAGGTCCAGAAGATTACTGATCTGCTGAAGGAAAGAAATCAGACTGGTGAAGATCAGTCGACTCATCAGATTTGTTCAAGTTTGGGATCAGCTCTGTTCATCATCAGACTTGCACTTTCGATCAGCCAAGTGGAAAGGATCAATAAGTCTACCCAACGGTAATAAATGCCCCTGGAAGTAATAAATGCTGAAGTACAAGGTTATTAAAGACAAATGATTGAAGAAAGACCTCGTATCAGCTTGGTGCATTTAATGCTGCCTGACAGAAAGGACAGTCTGCAGTACTGTCACTGTGCAGAGAGCCGTTCGCGGATTTTAAGGACCAGAAATCAAGAGATTTGAATTTTGTCTATCTTCAACAGACATAATTCAAAGAGTGACTATAAATAGCTGAAGAGACGAAGGAAGAAGAATATACAACTTCTGAGAGATTGAATTCAAAGCCAAAATATTTTCTAAGTCTCAAAAGCTCAAGAACAACTCACTCATCTGCTGAACGTCATTTGTTGAAGCCGTTGAAGTTGAAGAAAACATTTTCTGAGTGAATCTGTAAGAGAAAAGAGTTGTGAGGAGTATATATCCATCTTAGTGAGTGATATTACTTCAGATAATAGGAGTTTCTTTGTGATTTCCTATTGCGAACTTGTGGCTGATCATTTGTTATGAAGCACAAGCAGAGTATATTGTAAACTGTGTGTTTATAGTATAACCCAAGATCTAAGTGACTTGGAAGAGTGGAATAAAGGATTTCAATCCATATAACCACTATAAAAATTCTGGTGTTTATTTCTGCATAAGTTTTTTTGCATATTTTCAGATCTGCATAAAACACTTTATAAAACTGTTTGAAAATTAATTTAAAGGAGTTTACAAAACTGGGGACAAAATTTTCAAACTACTAAGTTTACTTATGAAAAACACTTTGAAAATCCGCTGCAAGTACTCTAGTATTGAAACTAATTTTAACAAAAATCAGCTAAGTAATTATCAGATTAGTGGTCAACAAAGCTGTTCAAAGATTTGTTCGCGATCAGCCTTGTAAACTTACTGTTCGGTAACAGCTTAGTCTGTTTAAGTTTGAACAACAGTTTTGAAGTTTAAAATTTGATTAAAAAGTTTCAGAGGTCTATTCACCCCCCCTCCCCCTCTAGACCTCATCTGACCACTTGGGACCAACATGCCTTCTTATAGCAATACATTGTTATCAGCAGACTGAGGGATGCTTTGCATAGTGCTATGAACAAGTCTGGAAGCAGCTTCTTCAAATTTTCTTAGCAACTCATTGTTCTTTTACTCCATTTCTTTCATTGCATTTTCAATCGGAGCCTTCATGGAATCCATAATTGTTGATTGAACATCTTCAATGGCAGGAATAACACTTCCTTTCTTTTCAGGAGTAGCTTCAGCTTCCCAGGTAATAGCTAAACGCTCATTTTCAGTAATAACTTCATCTAGTGGAACTTGAGTATCAACAATGTGAAGCTCCACAGATGAGTCATTTCCAGTAATATGATTCAGATTAGCACCATCATATGTAATATTAACAAAATCAACACCATCAGTAGACACGACTATTTTATGATGAATAAAATCTGCAGGTATAAACGGTGAAGTCGTCTGATGTAAGTTGACTGATTCTTGGTATTTGATGATTTTTAAACCAAAGGCAATATGTTGCAAACTTGGTAGGCTTGACAGATCACTTGATGTTCCTTGACTGTAGCTTGATCTTTCAACTCATTTATCTGAGGTTACACAAATTGCTATCTTCACATCTCTTTCAGTCAAATCTTCACCCCTACTGGGCTTGTTTGTCATTGTCTTTCTCAAAGTTGTGAACTCTTGTTGTACAACGAGTTTCACATACTCATGTACTCGATCATGGTAGAAGTCAGAATCCAGTGCTTGTCTGATAGAATTAGTTTGCAGCCAATTCAGAATCCATTTTCCTTCATCAGCAAACTCCTTCCAAGCAAGGATTTCAGCTTTTGATTTCATCAACATGTACTCCCTCCACCGATTGTATCTGATCTTTTCGGCTAGGAAGGTAGTCTTGGTTTGCAGCAAGTTGTTGAACCTCTCCAATTCAACTTTAAACCTTGCAAAGACAATAGGGCCACTCTTCACAATTTCCAGTGTCCTTTTTACTTCCTTTTTCTTCTTCTTTACAGGTTGAGGACGAGGTAACACAAACTTTGCCTTCATAGAACTTCCAATAACAATACCACCCCTTTGTTTGGGGCCGTGAGCATCTATTTTGCTCGCCTCAAGAGCCTTTGCTAATCCTTCCTCTTCCTTAGCAGTCAACTCAGCCTCAGTCATATGTCTGACTTCAGCCTCAAACTTTACTGGCTTCTAAAGCGGCTTTGAGTTCCGTTTCATCATTTTTTCTTTGCTCAACTTCTTCCCTGTTTTTCTTGTGGAATCTAGTTATCTTGGCTTTGCCAGTTTTCTTCCTTTTGGCAGCCGGAGGTTCAAATAACTGTGATGTTTGAACAACAATCTTATCGGCTTGAGAAACAGATACCTCAGCTGTTGTCTGATTTGTGGTATCAGATTCCTTCACTGGTTATGCAGGTCCTTCAACAGATTGGGGATATTTTCCTACTTTTTCAGAAAGAATAATAGTTGGTTCAATCAAGACTATCATCTTTCTGGCAATTGCATTGGTGTGAACAAGTTTAGTGACAGCAGGGTCCTTGATGGCACTTCTTGTTCTCTTTGATACATTTTCAGTAGGAAACTCTTCTGATATTGTTTTTTCAGGAGAGTCCTCTAAAGGCATTTCATCTATGGCCTTTGCAACTTTAGAGATGATCTCATCAGCGATTTCAGCTTTCACTGATCTGGCTTCAACATCAGGGTGAGTTGTTTGATCAGCAGGCTCAACAGCCTTTGCTTTGCTTTTCTTAGCCTTGATAGCAGGCTCATTTGCTTCATCAGCTTTTCTCTTCTGCTGCTTTCTTTCAGGTGTTGCATTTTGCTTTGATGGTCTCATACACCTTTACTTCTTTTGCTCTGTGAATAACTTTTCCTTGGGTCATTCCACAACCTTAGTTCATCAGTAGATGACTTAAGAGGATCTTATGATGATTGTGTCCAGTCTCCTTGTGATCAGCTATCACATAGAACACATAAACAACCAGTTTAATTTCAATCCAACGACTATCATCGAATGCATTCTTCTCTTTGGTAAACTATCCAGCGCACTTGTACAGTTTTCAATGACTTTTGCCAACTTGTCAGCCATTCTCTGAAACTCATCTATCACTTGCGTCTTCTTAACAGATCCAGAGAGGATTTCTCCTTCTTTGCAAAGATGTTCCAGAAGTTTTTCTCTCGTGGAGCAGCCAAACACTAAAGAATCAGTAGCTCTTTCATTCTTTAAGCTATATTTCTCACTCAATAAGGCAAGAGCGATGCATATGTCTTTTCCTCCAACCTTATCCTTAATTTCCATTTTATGAAGATCAACCTTGGCATTTCTGTAGAACTCATCTACCTTAGGGTTGAAAACCATCATTTTTGTGAGCCTCTATGTAATTAACCAGCGAAGTAGCTTTGATTTTCTCCATGATTCCCTTCATAAGCTTCGTGCCAGTAGCATGGTACATCTCATAATTTAGGCATCTCCCTTCAGCGTTTGTTGGATGAAGATGAAGATGAAGACAATATTGAAGGGAGGTTTTGATGAATTCCAAAACATCAAGATCAGCTAAGTAATGGAAGCTTAGTAAAACCCTTGTAAAGAAGTTTTGATCAAACATACAAGATAAATCAGAAGGGTCAAAATTTATGGTCGAGGAGACAACTGATCTATTGCTGAAGAAGGAAATCAGATTGATGAGATTCAGCCGACTCAACAGATCTGTTCAGTTTGGGATCAGCCGAGAGTTCATCAGACGAGAGACTTCGGACTGCTGAGTTAATGTGATCGGACAAGTCACCTTAACGGTTATAAATGTACTTAAAGAAATAAATGCTAAAGAGGAAGGGTATTTATGACAAATGATTGAAGAAGAACCTCGTATCAGCTGAGTGCATTTAATGCGACGGACAAAGAAGTACAACGGATAAGACAGTACTGATAACGGCGTTAAAATGTCATTATTATGTGTCTTCCTAAACCGATAACAACTTGCTTTGATTTGAGTTTTGCATGCTTTTGCTTATTTTCGCGTCTTTTGCATTTTTTGGTCCTTTGTTGGATTTTGTGTGTCTTGGTTGTTTTTGTGTGTTTTGTAGGGAGATGTAGAAAAGAGCTTCAAAGGAATGAAAAACCGAAGTCAAAACATAGAAGAACGTAGATAGCTTCTCACTAGAACATGCATAAATATTTCATGGATGATCCAAATGATCTGAAATTCGGAATCAAAAGATATGACACTCGGAAGGAAATGTGGCAGGGCAGAAAACTCTCTGCCTCAAACTCGCGGCCGCGAGGTCCTGTTGTGGTGCGAAATATCAGCATATTCTCTGCGTTTTCAAGGGGCATTTTCGGGTTTTCTCATAAGGGGGCTATTAGGGCAAGATAATAGAACAATTTTCACAAATCTTCCACAATCTTTCCCTCTTTCTTTGCCTCCCTTTCTCTCTAGCCTCCCTCAACTTTCTCTCTTTCATTTTTCTTATTTTTTTGCTTTGAAGACTCCACCAAGGGGGTGAGTTAATCACCACCCTTGGGGAGTGATTATGTGGTGATTAAGGGGAGGAGAATCCATCTCTCGATTTCATTCCGATTAGGTGATATCTTTCTATTTTCTAGTTGTCTATGATTAGGAGATGAATGTTGTTATTTTCTTTTTGGAACAATGATTGTGGATTTGAATTCTCCGGATTTGTATATATTTATGTTATTGTTTGATTAATTATGAGTTGAAGATTCATATGATGCTTATATGTGTTCGTTAATCTGATTTCGTGGTTATTGTTCATCTTATGGTTTGGCCAACATTGAGGTGAATTCTTTTGATTCTTGATTGCTAGACATAGTAATTTTGAGGATTTTATTATGAAATTAGATTGTGATTCGATTTTAGGATAGACGTATACCTATGTCGTTTCATATTCGTTTAAGGTTTGAGTTTAATGCATCGATTAGATTTTAATCCACGAGCATAAGATATCAATTGTCGAGTCATTATCAATTGTTTGATTAGTTATGTTTTGATGTTGGGTTATGTTTGATTTGTTGGGTTTATTGTTTTATCGCACTTTTGGCCAATGATTGTAGTAGATTATTGTTTAAGTACTTTGATTTGCCATAATCATATAATCGGGTTTAATTATACCTTTAATGCAACCTAGACATAGGACGTTGAAGGTTAGGCGAGTGACGATTTGTGGATTTCAACCTAGGATAGGCATATACCTAGTTTGGTCCGTGTTTGTATTATGGGTTCGTTCGTGAATGCATCAAATAACTTAGATTCTCTTTATTCGGGGATTCGGGTTAGTTTTAGGTCCCGGGTGACAACGGTACACCTTAGAATCCTCTTTTGGGTACGGACTTTCCTTAGAGCATCGGTTGACAGCGATGTTCGTTATTGATCTGGAGATGTAGAGTTTGGGTAGATTGGTAGAGTTAAGTGAAACCGACATGGAGACTTAACTAATTTGAACTCACAAACAATGACTAAACCTAGGATTGTTTGCATAGCTAACCTAACAACCGCATGATTATCTTCTTTAACTAATTGCTTATGAATCCTCCTTACCGCATAATTAACTCCCCATTTATTTGCTTTCGTAGTTAGATTTACTTTGCCGCTCGTAGTTAAATAAAATCACCCTTATCATATGTTTGGGTTCTATCTTCTTGTATCAAGCATTCTTAGATGAAATAAGCCATCAATTGATTCATTTATTCCCACCTTTTACTCATTCATGAGGATTCGATACTCGGTATGTACTTACCATTTTATATTACTTGTAACGACCGTATACTTGCGTAGTTTGCGTATTAGTATTTGGAACGCAACAAGTACACTGTCGTAGGTAGCCGTTCCTGAGAGATAGGGACCAATGCTCGAGATGAAGACTTCTGTTTTCCTTCAATGGACAGATTTCAAATCTCAAGTATAAAATGGAAGCTTGTTCGAAGAGTTCGAATATACGACACAACACGAGACAACTTTGAGAGCATTCAGAAGCAAAATCTTTCTAAGTCTCAAGAACTCAAGAACAGCTCACTCATCAGCTTAGTCATTTGTTGACAAAAGCAGACATTAAAGAAAGAAGATATCTGAGTGATTCTTGTTAGAAAAAGTGTTTTGAGGAGTAGATATCCATCTTTGTGAGTGATATTACTTCAGAGGATAGGTTTTCTTTGTGATCTCCTATTGTGAACTTACGGCCAGTTAATTTGTTATTAGGCGTAAGCAGGGTATATTGTAATCTTTGTGATTATAGTATAACCCAAGGTCTAAGTGACATAGAAGAGTGGACGAAAGGATTTCAATCCATATAACGACTATAAAAATATCGGTGTTTTACATTATGCATTCTTTTCTTGCATCTTTCAAAAGGAGCATACTTTTGTTAAAACTATTTTGAAAAGAATTTTGGAAAACTGGGGATAAAACTTTGAAACCAAGTTTTGATTGCTTGTGAAAAACACTCTACAAATCCACTGCAAGAAACTTATCTTGGAACTCTGATTTCATTAAAATTAGCTAAGTGAATCAATAGAAGTGGTCTACTACACTGCTCAAAGCTAAGTGCGCGAACAGTCTAGTAACTCGGCGTAACTTGATCTGCCTAGTCTGTTCATTCGAAAAGTTGGGGTTTAAATTTTAAAGTTGTAAAATTTTCAGAGGTCTATTCACCCCCTCTTCTAGACCTTAACTGACCACTTGGGACCAACAAGTGGTATCAGAGCGGGTGGTTCATTAGAATCAACCATCTGATCAACGAGCTTGATCCGAGTGTTTTTCAAAGGTTTTAAAATTTTCAAAAGAGCACGTTTTTGGAAAAAAAATCAAAAGTTTTTGAAAATGGACTGTATCAGCCATGTTCCCCACATCGGCGGTATGAGTTTCGAAGACTGGAATATTAGAATGAAAATCTTCCTTGCTGCTTATAATGACAACATGTTTTCATGTATCACTAAAGGTCCATTCAAAATCACCAAGACAATAAAAGTTGATGAAGTAGATATTGTGGTGAATAAAGAACTTGAAGAGATGACGGCTGAGGAAGTCAAGCTGTTTAATTTGGACAAGGTTGGCCGTTTCATCATGAAAAAAGCCATTGATAATGATCGGTTTGACAATGTCAAACATTGCAAAACTGCAAAAGAAATGTGGGATAAAGTTTGTGACATGAGCGAAGGAAACGATGCCATAAAGGAGCACCAGCCGAGTGTTGCTCTAGAAAAGTTGGATAACTTCAAAATGAAGTCTGCGAAAACCATTGACCAAATGGATACAAGGTTTACCAGAACACTGAATGAAGTTCTAAAGCTAGGAAAGACCTTCACTGACAAAGAAATTACTGTCAGAGTACTGAAGGCATCGCCTCCAAAATGTAACATGAAGGTGACAACAATGGAAGAATCAAGGGATCTGGGGAAGATCTCTCTTACAGAGCTGTTTTCCGTACTCAAGGCATATGAGTACAAATTGCCAAGAACGGGTATTGAGGAAACCTCAACTTCAGGCCCCACAACTGCACTAGATGTTGCTGAAAATCCAAGAAGGACAGCAAACAAAAGCAAAGATGTGGATTCATCTGATGAAGCCACACTACTCAATAAAAAGGAGTACACTGCTGGAGACGTTGCACTGTTGATTAACAATTTCAAGAAGTTTTACAAAAGAAAGATGAAGAACAGATACAACAATACTTCTACTTCTAATCCTACTTCTTCTTCTCATCATAGTAAGGATGATTATAAGTCCAAGCTAATGTGCTACAATTGCAGGAAATTGGGACATTTCATTAGAGATTGCCCATATCATAAAGCTGAAAAATACACTGAGGAAAATAAGAAATTAAGAAGGGAGAGAAAACATCAGAAAGGCAAGGTACTAATAGCTGAAGCAGAAAAGCTTGCTGCCATCTACTCGTCTGACTCAGACTCAGATACTTCAGAAGAAGAATCTACTGAAGATGAACAACCTGCACTTCTCTGTCTGATGGCCAAAGAATCAGATGATTCTGAGGATGAGGTAACTCCCTTTGATAATGAATTATTTAATTCATTTGAGCGAATGATTGTTAATAATACAAGTATTGTTGATGCATTTGCTAAGCTTAAGTAGGAGATGATATTGCTAAGAGAGCAAAACAGTTCACTGAAACTTAAGGTTGAAAGACCAAAAGAATCAATTGAATATAAAATGCTTGAGCAAGAGAATGAATCTCTAAAAGCTGAATGTGAAGTATATAAGGGTAAAATCATGGAACTTGAGAAAGTCATAGAGTCTCATGACAAGTCATCTGTTACATCATTGCATATGTCTAGTAAACAGAAGATGCCTTTAGAACAGGACATGTTAGAACTGAATCATACTGAAAAATTCATATCTGCTGACAATAGTAAGGTCAAACTGTATGTTCAGACTACTAAACCTGCTTCACCTGAGAAAGAATTTAAGAAGAAGAAAGATTTTAAGGCTAAAATGAGCAAATAGCCTAAAATTGAAAAACAGACTGGTAAGACCAAACAGCACATCCCTGATAAAACTGCTGATAAGAGTAAAACCAATCAGACTAGTGAGAAAGCTAAGTCGTATGTTAATGAGCAAGTAAAGAGTAAACCAAAGAAGCATAAGAACAAGAAGAATCAAAATGCTTGGTATGGAAATGAGACATCATATTATGTGCAAACTGGTGCATATCCACCTGTATATTATGCACCTCAATTTCCAGGTTACTATTCACCCTATCCTGCTCATCTAATGCATGCATATCCTGCATATCATGCACCTTATTCTACTTATGAACATTATCCACATCATTCTGAATATCATAGCACATCTACTGACTATGATGATGAGAAAACTGTTCATGCTCCTGTTAAAACTCAGAAGCCTAAGAAACTTAAGACTTCAACATCTTGGGCTGTCAAAGGTGAAACTAATCCTCCAGGACCCTATCCATAAATGGTACGTAAAACAATTTTACTTTATTTTGTAGGTTAGGATTAGGAGTAGGAGTAAAGTAGAAAAGAAATGGTACTTGGACAGTGGATGTTCAAGACACATGTGTGGCAACATACATGAACTGACATATGCTGCTGTTGTGGACGGTCCAAACGTTACATTTGGAGACAGTAAAGAAGGCAAGATTGTGGCATGCGGAAAGCTAATCAAAGGCAACATTGAGATAGCTGACGTCTCTTATGTTAAAGGCCTCAAGTACAATTTGCTGAGCATAAGTCAATTTTGTGACAAAGGTTTCTCGGTTATCTTCTCATCAGATAAACGCTACGTTGAACAAATCGGTACAAAGAAGATCATCTTATCTTAAAGACAACAAGGAAACATCTATGTAGTCGACTGGAATTCTGTGGACATGAATTCAAATGTTTGTTTGGTGGCATCTACACCAAGTGAGATTAGTTGACTATGGCACAAAAGAATGAATCACGTGAATTTCAAGACCATCAACAGATTAATCAAGAACGATTTGGTTGAAGGAATTCCTAAAACAGTCATGAGCAAAGGTAAGCTCTGTGACGCATGTCAGAAGGTTAAACAAATCAAGTCATCATTTAAAAGCAAGAATCACCAATCTTCTACAAGGATTTTGGAGCTACTACATATGGACTTATTTGGACCCATTGATCCAATCAGCAACGATGGAAAGAAATACTGCCTAGCTGTTGTGGATGATTATTCAAGATACACTTGGGTTATTTTCGTGAAAAAGAAAAGTGAAACAAAGGAGCATCTAACTAATCTGATGGAACTGATCCAAAATGAAAAGAATATGAAAATATTGAAGATCAGATCAGACAGAGGGACTGGGTTTACAAACTCAACTGTTGAAGAGTATTGTAATATCAGAGGAATCAGTCATGAATACTCTCCTACCAGAATCCCTCAACAAAACGGAGTTGCTGAAAGGAGAAATAAAACTCTAAAAGAAGCTACCAGAACAATGATAGCTGAAGCAAAAATGCCCCAAAGATTATGGGCAGAAGCCACAAATACAACCTGCTTTACCCAGAACAGATGCATGATCAACAAAAATCTGAACAAGACGCCATATGAAGTTTGGAACTACAGGAAGCCAAACATTCATTACCTTAGAATTTTTGGTTGTAAATGTTCTGTGTTAAATAATGGGAAAAATCACCTTACTGCTTTTGCAGAAAAGACTGATGAAGCTGTCTTTGTCAGTTACTCTACTGTTGATAAAGCTTATAGAGTTTTCAACAAAAGAACTTTACTAGTAGATGAATCTATTCATGTAGTATTTGATGAACCAAATCAATCGTCTGAAAAGAATCAATCTACAAATCAAGAACTGTCTACTAATTTTCAGAAATTGACTACTGAAAAAAAAAAAGAATATGTTCCCATCATACTACCTGATCTCAACTCAGCTGCTAGCTTAAGTGCTGTTCAAAATCAGCCTGCTGATTGTCTAGCAGACGAGTTACTAACAACTGATAGACCAGAGACTGTTCAACAGACTACTACTGGAACTCCAACAATAGTGTTGCAAGATCAATCAAGAGGACAACATCCTGATTTGCAACCTGATCTCAGATGGCTCAAGAGTCACCCACTAGAGTTAGTGATTGGTGATCCTTTGGATAGAGTAAAGAGCAGAAGAGCTGCTGCAAATGATGCTATGTTTGTCAGCTTTCTATCCCAAATCGAGCCCAAACAAATTGAAGAAGCTCTTAGTGATTCTCACTGAATTGAAGCAATACAAGAAGGGCTGAATCAATTTGAAAGAAATGAAGTCTGGTACTTAGTACCTAGACCTAGTCATCAAAGAGTCATTGGCACTAAGTGGGTTTTCAGAAATAAGATGAATGAAGATGGTATTGTCACCAGAAACAAAGCAAGACTAGTGGCCAAAGGTTACTGCCAGTAGCAAGACTTGAAGCAATCAAACTGTTTCTCGCCTATGCTGCTCACAAGAACTTCACTGTCTATCAGATGGATGTGAAGTCTACTTTTCTAAATGGAGAATTGCAAGAAGAAGTGTACGTTGAACAACCACCCGATTTTGAAGCCTATCTAGAAGGAGATAAGGTATATTATCTAAAGAAAGCTCTCTATGGACTAAAACAGGCTCCAAGAGCATGGTATGATACTTTATCCGATTTTCTTTTAATTAAAGGATTTCGAAAAGGTAAAGTTGACAAGACCCTGTTCACCATTGAATGGGAAGAACATATATTACTCGTGCAAATATATGTAGATGATATTATCTTCGGTTGAACTAACCAACAGATGTGTGAAAAGTTTTCCAAGCTAATGCAAAACAAGTTTGAAATGAGTATGAAGGCAGAACTTAATTACTTTCTTGGTTTCCAAGTAAGACAGTTGCCTGATGGAATATTCATTAACCAAGCTAAGTACACAAAATATCTGTTTAAGAAATTTGGTATGGAAACTAGCTCAACTGTTAGTGTTGCCATGTCTACTGGACTTCGTCTGGATAACCAGATATAGAGGCATAATAGGATCATGGCTATATGTAACAGCTAGCAGACCTGATATTATGTACTTAGTTGGGGTATGTGCGAGATATCAATTAAATCCTAAGGAATGTCATCTTTTAGCTGCCAAAAGAATACTTAAATATTTTATGGGCACACAAGAATTGGGATTGTGGTATCCTAGAGAATCATGATTTGAACTTATTGGTTATTCAGATTCTGACCTTGCTGGCTGCAAAATTTATAGGAAGAGCACTACAAGTGCTTGTCAATTTTTGTGTAGTTGTCTGATCTCCTGGATGAGTAAGAAGCAAACTTCAGTATCTATATCTACTGGTGAAGCTGAATACATTGCTGCTGGAGCATGTTGTGCACAAATACTTTGGATGAAACATCAACTAGAAGACTACAATATCAAGATCAGTGGAATCCCAATCTACAGTGATAACACAAGTGCAATCTCACTTACTCAAAACACCACAAGTCATTCAAGAACAAAGCATATAGAGATCAAACATCACTTTATCAGAGATCATGTGGAGAAAGGAAATGTCATCATTGAATATGTGCATACTGACAATCAGATTGTTGATATCATCACCAAACCACTAAGTAACGCGAGGTTTTCAACTCTGAGAGCTGAACTAGGACTACTTAATTTGGATGCATAAGCTGAGGGTGAACTTATCAGAAGACACAAGTTCAACAGCTTATTCATTTGGATCTTCAACTCCAAGATTAACTTTCAACAGACTAGTTAACTTATGTATTCTTGAATTCAGGGGGAACGTGTAAGACTAGCGGTACTCTTGATTGAAGATGATATTTGTTAATGACTGTTAGTTAAAGATAAATGTACAAGGAGATTTGATGAAGACTGAAGATTAATTTATCTTGCTGATTGATAAACAGCTGAGGAAGATTACTAGTTATTGGCTTTTCCTAGTAATATTAGTTATCACAACACTTGTCTGTCAGATAAGTTAAAGTTTACTAATCTGATAAATTATAAAAGTGTTTATTATCAGCATATCTTAAAATACGCTTTTATAAAAATAAACTAAGGACGGTTCGTATTCCCGCCTTATGTATTTATTAAATCTAAAAGTTTGAAATGCGTAATTGTCTCTCAAACGATCAAACACGTCGCAGTAACTGATCAACGGTTAATGTTAAATCATGAAAATCGAGAAAGTTCTATAAATATTGAACTGATCAGCACACTCATCTTTTACGCACCCTCAAACCTTCAAAACCCTAGAGAGAATTTTGCTACCTGTTTCCTGCAAATCTACTCTCTGTTTTTTCCAATCTTTCAAAAGGAAACTACCATGGGTAAAAACACCAATGAATAAGACACTGAAGGAAGGTACCTCGTCTACTAATCTTTCTATGCTACTAGTACTCCACTGATGAAAGAAATTCTCGAAAAATTTAAAGCTGCTTCACTTGTGAAACTCATGGAAGCACACGAAGAAATGGTCTTCCGAGACCAGATTATGGAGTCTTATGGTTCATCTGATGAACCTAATTTTGTAAAGAAGGAGATAAAAGCTAAAGTCGGAGGAGTCGATATTTGCATCACTCCTGCTCTACTAAATGAGAAGTACGGACTGTCTATGGAGGGAAGATTAGACATCTCTACTTTGGCTGAGGCAAAAGAAGCTGAATTCTGGAGCATTATTTCCAAGGAAAGAGAAAAATTGGCTGGAAACATTAAAAAGAATCAGCTGAAGGACGAATATCAGAGGATGGCTGATATTTTCTCAAAGGTCATTGAGAACTGCACTTTCTCACTTGACAGCATACCAATTAAGTGGTATCGTCCTATGATTGCTGTTCACTATGGAATTAATGTGAATTGGGCAACCTTTGTTTGGTATATTTTGGCAGATCATGTCAAAAATGGAAAAACCCATCACAGAATATTTCTCTGCCACATGTTCGCAAGTTTAACATGCTCAATGACTCATAGAAAGGTCATTCACAGTGCTAAGGTTATGAATGTATATCAAACTGTGAAAGAGCAAACCAAGAGAAAGGCTGCTGATGAGCCCATGTAGACAACTAAAAGGATAAAAAGAAGTAAAGCCACTGCTCCTAAAGCTCCTGCTTCATCAGCACAGTCTACTGCTCAGATTGGAACAGGAAAATCTACTGAAGAAACAGCTGCAGATGGTATTATAGATCTGACAGTTAAAGAAATTGAAGATATGGATGTTGGTTCTCCATCAAGGACGGACTCTGACGATCTAACCTTGGAAGCAATTGCAACACAAACAAGGAATGTAAAGAAAGATACAAAGTGTAACGGCCCGAGCCCCCGGGTCGGGTCCGACGTGGATCCACCCCCGAGTCCGGGTCCGTGTTCGATGATCACAACCAAAATTTGACAAGAATTTTTTTTTTAAACAACAACACAGTAATTAGAATCATAATAGATAAATAACAACATAAAAAACCGGTACACTGCGATATGCAGGAGCGGGCTCAAAATACAACATAAGCGCAATCGCGCATTAACCACAAGGATCCAAACACTACTTAGTCTTTACATACTTAATCATAATTAATA
Organism: Penstemon eatonii; assembly: GCA_038501285.1. Taxonomy (NCBI): domain Eukaryota; kingdom Viridiplantae; phylum Streptophyta; class Magnoliopsida; order Lamiales; family Plantaginaceae; genus Penstemon; species Penstemon eatonii. Next base: position 56,955,005 of record CM076714.1, read on the forward strand.
CATAATAATACATAACATAACAAGATTCAAAAGATAACATGACGACCCACGAAGACCGACAGACAGGATCTCGGAGACGAACACCAACTCTAGTCATCAGACCCTGGGATACCTGTATCTGAAAAGAAGTAAACGGTAATGCGTAAGTTGGTCGTCCAACTCAGTGAGGCTGTAGTGCACATGTATGCGTTTAGTGTATGAATATAGCATAATACATGTGTGCATATTTAATCCAGTAATTAAACGCATGTATTATCAATTTAAAAGTTAAACAAAAAAACGAAGGTTGCTGATGCCGTCCTCCTCTTATCCTCCAATTCATATTCGTGAAAACCACCACCGAACACTCCAGTATGGTGCGACCTTACATTACAGTGCGCATTGACGTCAAATGCCAGGAGTTTGACATTCACTCCCCAAGTGTAACCTCCACACTTGGCTCGTGAAGCGGGTCTACGGTGGATCGAGGTAACCCTCTGGCCCTCACCTTCCGGGTTATCCACGATTCCGCACACCAAAATAGGGCCCACATAGAAATAACAAACAGTACAGTACAGTAACAATTCAGTAACAGAAAATCGGTAAACAACTCAATAACAGTTCAACACACAATATCAATGATTCATAAGAAGATAGGCATAAGCAATAATTCAATGTGTAGCTCATCTTAGCAGCCGAGTTCTTTATGTTATCATACATCACATACTTGTTCGTTTAGGAACTAAGTTACAGTTCTGACTCGACCTACTAGCACATTTAAACTTACACACAAGTAACACACAACACTCACATGTGTTGCTTAGGTTTCTTGAACGAAAAGTAAAGCGTCCTCGGTTCCTGTACATATGTATGTAACGACTTAGAATCCAGCCATAATACAAGCACCTAATTAGCTACTAAAGAAATGCTTTAGTCGAACATGCATATGAATCGTGATTGCAATCGAAGTCACGATTAAAATTTGAACATTTAGGTCCGATTTAATGGTTTCAGGTTTGTTCGGGTTGCGTGGTAACATAGCCACGAAAGTTAACTTGAACTTAGTCATTTAAGGTGAATTTAAAATTTATTTATAAATTTAGCTTAAGTTATCTCTTTCAAGAAAATTTACGTAATAAGTTATATTTGGAAATATTTTTATTATTAATAGTTTAAAATTAAACTTAACTCGAAAATTTGTAACTCTTTTATTATATGTAGTAATTTTTTTTTTGGAATTTTTTTATTTATTTATTCTTGAAAACTTATTATCCAAAAACTATTTTTTTTTATTTAAGAAATTAATTATTTCCTGAAAATAATTATTCAAATTATTTACTAATTTTCTTTATAAAAATAAAGTTCAAGATTAATTAAAATTATATTATTCATTTTATTTTTTTATTTTTTTGAATTTATTAAATTTAGAAAATATTTAATCAAAAATATATTATTTTATTTATTTTCCAGGAATATTATTCAAAATTATTTTATTTTACTTAATTAATAATTAATGTATCCTTGAAATTATTTTCATTTCAAAATTTTTATTTAATCATGATCTTATTCGGAAAATAATTTATTATTAATTAATCTTCTTTTTTATTCTTAAATTATTTAAGTAATTTATTTAGTTCTGGAAATTATTTATCCAAGATTATTTTAATTATTATTTTCAAATGTTATTTAAATATTTATTCAAAATTATCTAAACTTATGTAATTTTTTTTTTTTGAAATTCATTTTAGACAAATATTCAAGTATAAATATCAAAATTATATTAAATTTTACAAACTTTATTTTTCAGAATTAAATTTTTAAATTTATTATTTTCAGAATTATTTATCATTATCATTTTTTTTGAATTTTATTTAGAAATTTTGAATTTAATAATTAAACTTGATTTATAAATTCATTTCTTTTGAATTTTATTAATTCCAGAAGATTACATATAAATTTTATTATTATTAATTTTCTTTCTTTCTTTCTTTCTTTCTTTCTTTTTTTTTTTTTAATATGGGCTGGCCATAAGGGCCAGCCCACTTATCAAATAGCAACAGGCCCATTAAATGGGCCTGTTGGTCTGTTGCAAGTTGCAACAGGCCCATAATGGGTCTGTTGCAATTTGCAACAGACCACAAACAGCCACGGCCACTGGTCACTGCAATGGCAGTGGCCGGTGGTTGCTTGCTGGTGGTGGGCTGGCTCTGGCCAACCCTACCGGAAAATGCACAAGAGACCAAATTTTTCTTTTTGATTTTGCATAAAATGTCCAAAACACTCAACATCTTAAATTAATAACAACACTCCCATGTAAAAGATAAATCTTTTAAGACAAAAATAATTCCAATTTCAAGCATCTAACATTTTAAGAAGATTCATCTTCCTTGTAGATCTAAAATGTAACACAAAATTTGTCTTCAAGATTTTATTTCAACAATCCTTTTAAAAAAAAAATTCAAACAAAGAAAACATGAAACAACCATTTTCCTCATACATTTATGATCATATAATATTTCACTCAAATGCTAAAATCCTAAACATGATAATCTAATTTTTCTAGATTCTAACTCATAAAATTACATATTTATCTAAAATTTAGTTAAACATGATTTTGGGGTTCAAGAGGTGGGTTTTCTACAAGAAGCAAAATACCGTACTAGTTTATCTTCCAAGAGTGGTACGGCGTGGGTGCGAACAGCTGCTGTCTACGGTGGCTCACGGCGACAGCTGCAGCTCACAGTGGCTGTGGTGGTGGTGGTCCGTCGGGAGGTGGTGCTGATGGTGGTGTTTCCTCATATACTCTCCTACTCTCTATATAATTTCTCCTACTCTCTATATAATTTCAAGAACCCTTTACTTTCTCTCTAACTTTCTCTCTAACTCTCTCCAATTTACTCCAAGGAAATGAATGGTGTAGGGGAGACACAAAATCTGATTTAGGGAGCTAATATAGAGGGTAGTGGAGTGTGTGAATGGAGAAAGAAGGTGGAGTGTTTGAATGGAGAAATGGGCATGGTCTCTCCCTGCCATAGCTGATTTCTTGGCTTACCAAGGAGAAGAAATCATGGCCTGCTCAACCAATGGAGGAGAAGGGGCATTTTTGCAGTTTTGACCCATAAAATTTCAAAAAGTGCAAAATGACCCCTAAATCAAAAAAATTCGCACACTTTAGTCCAAACTAATTACAAAATGACCCCAATTTAAAAGGCAATATACATGTTTTCTAAATTATTTCTAGGTCCAATATTCCATAAGAAATAATTTATGTATTTAACATAGCCCAAAAAGAGTAAAATTTAACTTTAAATCACATTAGCATATAAAATTGGATATTAATCCAATTAAATTACAACTAAAGGACCAAAAAAAAAAATCTCGGGATTACAATCCTTCCCCCTTAAAGAATTTGCTCCCCAAATTCAATCTTGAGGTTCGAAGAGTTCAGGGTATTGCTGACGCATCTTCTCTTCCGGCTCCCAAGTAGCTTCCTCAATGCTTTGACTGCGCCAAAGAACTTTCACTATTGGAATCTTCATTTTTCGTAATTCTTGGAACTTCTTATCCAAAATACGAATAGGCCTCTCAACGTACGATAGACTCTCTTGGAGTTGCAAGGGCTCGTAGTCTATCACGTGAGACGGGTCCGGTAAATATTTCTTCAAGAATGAAATATGGAACACGTCGTGTATCCCTCCGAGGTTTGCTGGCAGCTCCAGCTTGTACGCTACACTCCCAACTCTTTCCAAGATATTGAAAGGTCCGACATACCGAGGATTGAGCTTTCCTCCTTTTCCATGTTTGATAAGACCCTTTTTAGGTGAAACCTTAAGAAACACCTGATCACCTACCTCAAATTCTAGAGGTTTACGACGGCGATCGGCATAACTCTTATGGCGATTCTTAGCAGCTAGCATCCTTTTCTTAATTACCGGTACAATATCAATTGCTTCCTGAATCAAATCAGGTACTCCCTCAACCGTGGTAACCAAAGTTTGGGATTTATGTTCATCCAAATCCCAGTGGATTGAAGATCTGCATTTTCGACCATATAAGGCCTCATAAGGCGCCATTTAAACCGTCGATTGAAAGCTATTGTTATAAGCAAATTCTACTTGTGGCTGATTCTTGTCCCAACTTCCTTTGAAATCGAGGGCACAAGCTCGAAGCATGTCTTCGAGAATTTGAATAGTCCTTTCTGATTGACCATCAGTTTGTGGGTGTGCTGTAGTGCTACATTGAAGTTTCGTACCCAGAGCATCTTGAACCTTAGTCCACAGTCTTGATGTAAACCTAGGGTCACGATCAGAAGTTATATCCCTTGGTACCCCGTGTAATCGAACAATTTGATCTCGATACAACTCTGCAAGTCGCTCGATAGAATACTTAACATTAACGGGGATAAATCGGGCTACCTTTGTCAGTCTATCGACAATAACCCAAATGGAGTCATGTTGTCCACGGGTTCGCGGAAAACCAGTCACAAAATCCATCGTTACTGATTTCCATTTCCATTCGGGTACCGTTAATGGTTGCAGCAACCCTGAAGGTCGCTGGTGTTCTGTATTCACTTGTTGACAGACTAAACATCTTGCCACATAATCCGCCACATCTTTCTTCATACCGTCCAACCAGAAATGAGCCTTCAGATCCTGATACATCTTGTTTCCTCCCGGATGAATGTTGTACCGGGAACGATGGGCTTCCTCCAAGATTTGCTCCTTTAGCCCAGTATCCATGGGGACACACAACCTCCCCCGAAACCTGAGAACTCCTTCAACATCCACGTTAAAAGGTGAATCATCTATTTTCGGTATTGATTCTTTGATTTTTTCGATCTTTTCATCTAGTTGTTGAGCCGATGCAATCCGTTGGAGTATGTCCGATCTCACTAGCAAACAAGCGAATAAGATTCACATCTTAACTTCCTCTGGATTCCAACAACAAAGACTTTCCAACATTTCCCACTCTCTTGCCATAAGGTGAGACACGTTGACCTTTCGACTCAACACATCCGCTACCACATTTACTTTGACGGGATGGTACTGAATTGTACAATCGTAGTCGTCCAATAATTCCATCCAGCGTCTTTGTCTCATATTCAGCTCCTTTGAGAGAATAAACATTTTAGGCTCTTGTGATCTGTGAACACCACAAACGACACCCCATAAACGTAGTTCCTCTCGTACGGCTTCAACTTCCTTGAAGCGTAAGCTATTACCTTGCCGTTTTGCATTAGGATGCATCCCAAACTTTCTTTCGATGCGTCGGTGTAAACCATAAAGTTTTCTGACCCATCGGGTAAAGCCTACACCGGCGCAGTCGTCAATTTCTTCTTCAATTCCTGGAAGCTTGCCTCACACTTCTTGTTCCAATCGAATGGAAATTTCTTCTGAGTTAGCTTTGTCAAAGGCGAGGCTATCTTCGAGAAATCCTAAATAAAGCTACGATGATACCCAGCCAGACCTAAGAAACTCCGAATCTCGGTCACTGTCTCTGGCCTCTTCCACTCAGTAACCGCTTCAACCTTAGATGGATCGACCGCTATCCCATCTCCTGAAATAATGTGCCCTAGAAAGGCAATTCTATCTAACCAAAATTCACACTTGCTGAACTTTGTGTACAATTTATGTTCACGCAAGGTTTGGAGCACCTTCCGAAAATGAGCCTCATGTTCTTGCCTAGATTTCGAGTAGATCAATATATCATCGATGAATACTACAACAAACTGATCTAAAAATGGCTTGAAGACTCTATGCATTAAATCCATGAAGACGGCAAGGGCATTCGTGAGGCCGAAAGGCATCACGACAAACTCAAAGTGTCCATATCGCGAGTTAATGGCCGTTTTCGGTATGTCTTCCTCCTTAATCTTTAACTGATAACACCCTTGCCTTAAATCCAACTTTGAGTATACCAGAGATCCTTGAAGTTGATCGAACAACTCTTCGATGTGCAGCAGAGGGTATTTATTCTTGATAGTCACACTATTCAGATCGCGATAGTCGATGCATAGCCGCAAGGAACCGTCTTTTTTCTTCACGAACAAAACAGGGGCACCCCACGGAGACGAACTAGGTCTGATAAATCCTTGCTCCAACAACTCCTAAAGTTGAGCTTTTAGCTCCTTAAGCTCGGCGGGGGCCATGCGGTATGATTTATTCGCAACCGGCATCGTTCCTGGTACGAGATCAATTGTGAACTCCACTTCTCGATCTGGTGGTAAAGTCGTAAGTTCTTCCGGAAAAACGTCCGCGAACTCTGCCACCACGGGTACCTCTTTTAAATCAACTTTACCCTTCGGCTTGTTGATGAGGTAATCGATAAATCCTTGTCCGCCCTGGCGTAATTCCTGACGAACTTGGGCCGCGGACAACAAAAGAACTTTTAGGGCTTTCCGAACACCCCAAAAACAAACATCTGGTTTTTCGGGGGTAGAAAGTGTTACGGTTCTATGTCGACAGTCTAAACGGGCAGCATGGGTGGATAACCAATCCATCCCCAAAATTACATCAAAACCTTGGATCGGCAATGCTATTAAATCAGCAGAAAACACCCTCTCCTCGATCCTAACCTCACATGCTTTGTAAACCGAACTCGTTATGAACGAGGTTCCTAATGGAGTATGAACCTCTAACTCATAGGGTAAAATTTCTACTTTACTCATTAGTTTCTTACTATAGGAAGGTGTTACGAATGAATGAGATACACCAGAATCGAATAACACATTACATAAATGCCTGAAAACATAAAGTGTACCTTCCACAACATCGTTTGCATTAAGATCTGACAGCTCCTCCCCCTCCATAGCAAAAGCTCATCCAGGCACCCTCGGCTTTGGTGGTCTCCCAGCCTGGGACGATCCTCCACCTGCTGGAATAGGCGCAGGAGGTGCCTTGGGGCAATTTTTGATAAAATGATCCTGAGCCCCACACCTCAGGCACTTGCCAGTCTTTTTCTAACATTTGGGTTCTCCATGCCTCTTCAGTCCACAAAAGGTACAAGCTCCATCTGGTGTCTTCCCAGGAGCATTCTGTGGCCGGTTGTGCTGTTGATGGCCCTTTGGATTCCCTGTGCTTGATTGACCAATTCTTGGTGTTTTTCCCTGCATTCCTTCTTGATTGCCAGTTTGTCTGAGGAGGCCTCGACCTCTTTTCTGGAAACTGCATAGCATTCAGCTCTATCAGCCCATTCTCAATGCGAGTGGCTCTCTCCACTGCTTCAATGTAAGTGACAATGTTGTGAGAGAGAAGTGCACGCTGGAGTTTCGGCCTTAGGCATTTGATGAACCATCGTGTACGACGAGGTTCATCAGTCATCAAATGGGGAGCATAACGGACGAGTCGAGAGAAAAAAACTTCAAATTGAGGAACTTTCATGTTTCCTTGCCTTAAAGCATTAAATTCCTCCTCACGCTGTTCAAGAACCACAGGGGGAACATATTTGTCATTAAATTCCTTCACAAAATTTTCCCAAGTCCTCGCAGTTTGGTCCCTATCCCAAACCATCTCCCTCGTCTGCCACCAGGACCTAGTAGCATCCTCAAATCGATAAGTAGCCAACGAAATCTTTTTACTGTCCGAGTAGTCCAAAGCGCGAATTTTTTTTTTCAATTTCAGCCAACCAAGCCTCATCTTTTCGATCATGAGGTTCCCCAAGGAACTTGGGTGGTTGGAACCGTAGAAAACTTTCCAAAGTCTGGTCTAAGGCAGGCGGTGCCGGGGGTGTAGGCACAGCCGGCGCAACGCCTTGCAGTGCTTGGGTAAACTCGGCCAAGGCGACGATGATCCGCTCTATCTGGTCAACAGGTGGTGCTGCTGGTGGAACTACTGGTGCCCCCTCAGATTGGTCAGAGGGAACCCGACGTCCAGCACGGCTATCAGCTCGATTTCCTGCCATTCTGGACATCGAAAGTGGCTCATTAGGGAAATATAACCAATCATACACATATTACCACTACAAGGCCAAGAACCACATAAAATTAAAACATAATATCATAATAGGCAAACCGTCAAAACAAAGTACAGCCAAAACGGCACAAAAGAGTCAAAACATGTCTAGCATACCAAATAAACATAAACAAAAGTCAAAATGACTTCACTATTACAAAAGGTAGTCCTAAAGGCCTCTCAATCCTACTCGTCTTCAGCACCATTCCCTGGGACCTCCTCACTGGGGTCCTCCTCCTCATCCATAGGGTCTGCAGCAACTTCTGCCTCCATATGAGGGCGCCCCTCCTCGATCAGTGTTCTATTATCTGCCTCTATCTCGTCAGCTAGGGCCCTCAACCCTTCTATAACCTTGGCGGACTGCAGCACCCTACGATTCCTGATGACCCGAAGCTCCTGCAAGCGGAGTTCCATGGAATCGGCTCTATCATTGGCGTCTTGGGCATTGATGTCCGCCATCAAAGCAAGGTCAGCATACCGATCACGATCAGCCTCTAACTGGTGAACCACACGGTTCGGGTAATGGCCTCGAAGCTGTCCATTATCGCGACGCCTAGGGGTCCAAGTAGGACGATAGATCCTACGAGGTCTAGAGCGGCGAATAACTAGGGGATGAGGTGCCGAGTCATCACTAACAAGGCCATCATTGGCCCTACGGAGCCCCATATATCTGCGAATGACTCTACTCCTTTGTCCAACGCTCGAACTACGGCTACCCTGGCTCGACATCCTATCATACTCATAAGATAAGAACAACCACTTAACATATAATAATTACACATAAAGACTCAGAATGCAGTTAAAAGACGACACAACATACGACTTCCGAGGATCCATAACCTGACTTAAAAGCCTAAGCTCTGATACCACCTGTGACGGCCCGAGCCCCCGGGTCGGGTCCGACTTGGATCCACCCCCGAGTCCGGGTCCGTGTTCGGTGATAACAACCAAAATTTGACCAGAATTTTTTTTAAACAACAACATAGTAATTCGAATCATAATACATAAATAACAACATAAAATCCCGGTACACTGCGATATGCAGGAGCGAGCTCAAAATACAACATAAGGGCAACCGCGCATTAACCACGGGGATCCAAACACTAATTAGTCTTTACATACTTAATCATAATTAATACATACTAATACATAACATAACAAGATTCAAAAGATAACATGACGACGCACGAAGACCGACAGACAGGATCTCGGAGATGAACACCAACTCTAGACATCGGACCCTGGGATACCTGTATCTGAAAAGAAGTAAACGGTAATGCGTAAGTTGGTCGTCCAACTTAGTGAGGCTGTAGTGCACATGTGTGCGTGTAGTGTATGAATATAGCATAATACATGTGTGCATATTTAATACAGTAATTAAACGCATGTAATATCAATTTAACAGTTAAACCAATAACCGAAGGTTGCTGATGTCGTCCTCCTCTTACCCTCCAATTCATATTCGTGAAAACCACCACCGAAAACTCCAGTAAGGTGCGACCTTATATTACAGTGCGCATTGACGTCAAATGCCAGGAGTTTGATATTCACTCCCCAAGTGTAACCTCCACACTTGGCTCGTGAAGCGGGTCTACGGTGGATCGAGGTAACCCTTCGGCCCTTACCTTCCGGGTTATCCACGATTCCGCACACCAAAATAGGGCCCACATAGAAATAACAAACAGTACAGTACAGTAACAATTCAGTAACAGGAAATCGGTAAACAACTCAATAACAGTTCAACACACAATATCAATGATTCATAAGAAAATAGACATAAGCAATAATTCAACGTGTAGCTCATCCTAGCAGCCGAGTTCTTTATGTTATCATACATCACATGCTTGTTCATTTAGGAACTAAGTTACAGTTCTGACTCGACCTACTAGCACATTTAAACTTACACACAAGTAACACACATCACTCACCTGTGTTGCTTAGGTTTCTTGAAGGAAAAGTAATGCGTCCTCGGTTCCTGTACATATGTATGTAACGACTTAGAATCCAGCCATAATACAAGCTCCTAATTAGCGACTAAAGAAATGCTTTAGTCGAACATGCACATGAATCGTGATTGCAATCGAAGTCACGATTAAAACTTGAACATTTAGGTCCGATTTAATGGTTTCAGGTTTGTTCGGGTTGCATGGTAACATAGCCACGAAAGTTAACTTGAACTTAGTCATTTAAGGTGAATTTAAAATTTATTTATAAATTTAGCTTAAGTTATCTCTTTCAAGAAAATTTACGTAATAAGTTATATTTGGAAATATTTTAATTATTAATATTTTAAAATTAAACTTAACTCGAAAATTTGTAACTCTTTTATTATATGTAGTAATTTTTTTTTGGAATTTTTTTATTTATTTATTCTTGAAAACTTATTATCCAAAAACTATTTTTTTTTATTTAAGAAATTAATTATTTCCTGAAAATAATTATTCAAATTATTTACTAATTTTCTTTATAAAAATAATGTTCAAGATTAATTAAAATTATATTATTCATTTTATTTTTTTATTTTTTTGAATTTATTAAATTCAGAAAATATTTAATCAAAAATATATTATTTTATTTATTTTCCAGGAATATTATTCAAAATTATTTTATTTTACTTAATTAATTATTAATGTATCCTTGAAATTATTTTCATTTCAAAAATTTTATTTAATCATGATCTTATTCGGAAAATAATTTATTATTAATTAATCTTCTTTTTTTATCTTAAATTATTTAAGTAATTTATTTATTTCTGGAAATTATTTATCCAAGATTATTTAATTATTATTTTCAAATGTTATTTAAATAGTTATTCAAAATTATCTAAAGTTATTTAATTTATTTTTTTTGAAATTAATTTTAGACAAATATTCAAGTATAAATATCAAAATTATATCAAATTTTACAAACTTTATTTTTTAGAATTAAATTTTTAAATTTATTAATTTCAGTTTTATTATTTTAAGAATTATTTATCATTATCATTTTTTTGAATTTTATTTTGAAATTTTGAATTTAATAATTAAACTTGATTTATAAATTCATTTATTTTGAATTTATTAATTCCAAAAAATTACATATAAATTTTATTATTATTAATTTTCTTTCTTTTTTTTTTTTTTTTTTTTTTATATGATGGCCAGCCCACTTATCAAATAGCAACAGGCCCATTAAATGGGCTTGTTGGTCTGTTGCAAGTTGCAACATGCCCATAATGGGTCTGTTGCAATTTGCAATAGACCACAAACAGCCACGGCCACTGGTCACTGCTATGGCAGTGGCCGGTGGTTGCTTGCCGGCGGTGGGGTGGCTCCGGTCAACCCCACCGGAAAATGCACAAGAGACCAAATTTTTCTTTTTGATTTTGCATAAAATGCCCAAAACACTCAACATCTTAAATCACCACTTCTATACTTAACCAGGCCTTTGCACTTTTCACACACTCTTTTATGTTGGTTTTGGTTGCGGTGAGAGGTTGGTGGTGTTGGTTGTTTTGGTAGAGTTGTGGTGGCGCTTTTTATCTTTGTGCTTTGGCATCCACTTTGTTTCTTCGTGGTTGTTTTGGTTGGTGGACGTTTTGCTTGTGGTCCAGCTTTTCTCTCAGGTCTCAGAGGTGGCTATATGTTGGAGGCTGTTTGAGGAGTTGCTCAGAGGACTATTGATGGTGACTATAGATGGACTTTTGCTAGTGGCTTCGTTTTTCATCAGGGCTCAAAGGTGACCATATTATGGAGGCTGATGGAAGAAGTTGCTACTTTTGTTTTGGTTGTTATTTTGTTTTTGCCCCTGCGTGGGTGTTTTGGCTTGTTCCTTTTTGTGCCCCTGTGTGGGTTGTTTATTTTGCTTTTTCGCTTTGCTTTCTCGCTTTGTTGTTTTCGTTTTTCTTTTGCCTCCCCTGTTTTTGGGGTTGGTCCTTTTGTCCCGTACATTTTATTGGGGTTATATGAATTGTGAGTTCCCCCTCACGTTATTTCATCTTAAATTAATAACAACACTCTCAAGTAAAAGATAAATCTTTTAAGACAAAAATAATTCCAATTTCAAGCATCTAACATTTTAAGAAGATTCATCTTCCTTGTAGATCTAAAATGTAACACAAAATTTGTCTTCAAGATTTTATTTCAACAATCCTTTTCAAAAAAAATTCAAACAAAGAAAACATGAAACAACCATTTTCCTCATACATTTATGAACATATAATATTTCACTCAGATGCTAAAATCCTAAACATGATAATCTAATTTTTCTAGATTCTAACTCATAAAATTACATATTTATCTAAAATTTAGTTAAACATGATGTTGGGGTTCAAGAGGTGGGTTTTCTACAAGAAGCAAAATACCGTACTAGTTTATCTTCCAAAAGTGGTACGGCGCGGGTGCGAACAGCTGCTGTCTACGGTGCCTCACGGCGGCAGTGGTGGTGGTGGTCCATCGGGAGGTGGTGGTGATGGTGGTGTTTCCTCCTATACTCTCATACTCTCTATATAATTTCTCCTACTCTCTATATAATTTCAAGAACCCTTTACTTTCTCTCTAATTCTCTCCAATTTACAATGAATGGTGTAGGGGAGACACAAAATCTGATTTAGGGAGCTAATATAGAGGGTAGTGGAGTGTGTGAATGGAAAAAGAAGGTGGAGTGTTTGAATGGAGAAATGGGCATGGTCTCTCCCTGCCATAGCTGATTTATTGGCTTACCAAGGAGAAGAAATCATTGCTTGCTCAACCAATGGAGGAGAAGGGGCATTTTTGCACTTTTGACCGCCAAAATTTCAAAAAGTGCAAAATGACCCCTAAATCAAAAAAATTCGCACATTTTAGTCCAAACTAATTACAAATTGACCCCAATGTTTTTAAAAGGAAATATACATGTTTTCTAAATTATTTCTAAGTCCAATATTCCATAAGAAATAATTTATGTATTTAACATAGCCCAAAAAGAGTTTAATTTAACTTTAAATCACATTAGCATATAAAATTGGATATTAATCTAATTAAATTACAACTAAAGGACCAAAAAAAAATCTCGGGTATTACACAAAGGATCAAAGGAAGACACACCAAAGCCACCATCAGAAAACAGATGACTCCTATTGAGTCATCCATTAGGTTGTCAGATCCTGTTATGGATGATCTTCAAAGACGAGAAAAATCTACTGGAAATGAAGAGGAGTCGGCTATTGCAGAGTCAGCTGCTGAACGGACCAATTCAACATCTGTTGTTGAGGCCTCACAACTTCAAGAGGATGATGATGTTCAGATCCTCGAACCAATGAATGCCGAACCTATTGCGACTGCTGCACCTGAATCAACTGCTACTGCTCAGACATCCAAGCCTCAGAAAAGAAATAGACTTGTGAAGAAGAGGGTGTCTGCTGCTGACAAGAAAATGAGAGAGGAAGCAAAGCAAAGGAAGAGGTACGAAGAAGAGCTTCGCACAACCATTGAGCTGAGCAAACCTGAAGCTCTGAAAGAAGCTAGAAGATAACAAATGACGGATGCAGAACTCAGAGCAAGAAAGGAGGAAGAACTGGCAAACGTGGTAGAACATAGCAAAGAAGATGCTTACGCCCCATGCAGGGCTGGTGGTATCAATATTGGTGGAACTATGAATGCCAGACAGATACTACCTCACGGACAAAGGCCAAAGAAAAGAATTTGAAGTAAAAAGAGCCCTTAATATTGTCCAAAATTATGTACTTGCTTTTGGCAGGTTTGAAGCAGCTTCGGAAGCTTTTGATAACAAGCTGCAACAAAGAACGATGTTTCTTCAAGAAAAGATCAGATACACAAGATGGAGAGACTACAGAACCAGCAAGTCTTTTAAATAAATTCGAGCCTGGAAAGAGTTTGCTGATGAAGAAAAGTTGGTCCTCAGATGGCTGCACACTTCTTCAGTTACTTAGGCCTTGGACACAAACTATGTCCATGATGTCTTCCATGGATATGCACGAGGCATAGTTGCAAAGGAAGCAGAAGTCATTAGGAATGCACTGCCAGCCAAGAGAAGAAGAGGAGATAGTCCTATAGAAAGGGCTGTGCAATTGTTGTATATACTGCTTTGGAGAAGTGGGCTGATAAAGCTAGATATGGTCAGGGTTCTCCAAGTGACCTACCCCACTTACCAAGTGTTCAAGAAATTGCATTTGGCTCCGAAAGTCAGCACGTTCCAAGAGCAGCCTAAAAAGAAGACTCATATAAAAGAATGGTTACCTGCTCTGCTAATCAATCAGACAACAGTCGTGAATGAAGATGGAACTGCTGAGACAATCAAGATGGAACAGGCTACTACCAAAACACCTTCAGCAATTGAGTGGAAAGCTGAAGATGAAGCTGTTCTTGAAGATGCGCCTGTCCACCAGGAAAATAATTCTGCTTCAACCTCTATTCCAACAGATGTTACTTGATAAATCTCTCCAGGAGTTGGAAGTAAGGAACATGTTGTTGATGAAGCAGATGCAAGAGGAAAATGCTAAAATGGTGAGAGAAGCCATTGAAAACTTCCCTCTGCCGCCAGACAATTCCTTAATGTTGACTCAGAGCATTCTTAGGATGAACAAAAACATTGAAGACGTCAAGGCTGATGTAATTCAACTTAACACCGCTCTTCAAAAAAAGTGAGTCAGACATTGCAAATCTAACATGAGTCTTCAGACAAGTTGGAGAAATGGAGACTGAAAAGAGCCTGGCTTTGATTGGGGAGGTTCAAACCTCAGCTAACAAAGTTCAAGAAGAAACCGGCATCATCAAATCTATTCAATTTCATCAAACTGCTCAACTGAATGTAGTGGATCAGAATGTCAGAAGACTTTGTGCTGCTGTTAATATCTCGACAGTTGAACTCGACCCTGCTAGTGATGACAAAAAGGGGAAAGAGAGATCAGTCACAGCTGCTGCTGCTCAAGCTACTGCTGAAAAGGATTCTGTTGCTGCTCAAGAAAAATCAACTCAAGATGAAGAGTCAAAGAAGCCAGTACTTGAAGAGGAAACTGGAGATAAAGAAGCTGCCAAGCTGCTGAGAAGGAAGAAGCAAAGCAAACAGCAAAATCTGACAAAGAAATTACAGCTACCAAGGATACACCTGCTGAGCAACTTAATCCCTATGAGAAGTACAAGAACTTGGAGCACCTCAAGAGAAAGATTGAAGCTGCAAACATTTAAATCTGGCTCCTGAAGATGATGAAGAGGAACTTGATGAAGAAGAGAATGAGGAAGTTGAAGAAGAAGGAAGTGAAGAAACTGATGACTAATTTAGAAATTCGAAGCTAGTTTTCTTTTGAATATTTTGTATCAGTTTACTTCTTTATGTCTCATCTGCTTGAACTTGTAATTGTAATCATGTCTTATCTATAAAAATTCAAGTTAGTTCCAACACATTATTTCTATCTCAGAAAATTTTGAGGAATTAACTTTAGTATAGGTACATGTACTTAGCTGAAGTTTTGTCATCATCAAAAAGGGGGAAATTGTTGGATGAAGATGAGAAAAATATTGAAGGGAGGTTTTGATGAATTCCAAAATATCAAGATCGGCTAAGTAATGGAAGCTTAGTTAAACCCTTGTAAAGAAGTTTTGATCAAACATACAAGACAAATCAGAAGGGTCAAAATTTATGGTCGATGAGACAACTGATCTATTGCTGAAGAAGGAAATCAGAATCTGATTAGATTCAGCCGACTCAACTGATTTGTTCAGTTTGGATAAGCCGAGTGTTCATCAGACGAGAGACTTCGGACACCTGAGTGAATGTGATCAGACAAATCACCTTAACAGTTATAAATGCACTTAAAGAAATAAATGCTGAAGAGCAAGGGTATTTATGACAAATGATCGAAGAAGAACCTCGTATCAGCTGGGTGCATTTAATGCGACTGACAAAGAATTAAAGCGGATAAGACAGTACACAATCGCAGGTAGCCGTTCTTGAGAGATAGGGACCAATGCTCGAGATGAAAACTTCTGTTTTCCTTCAACAGACATATTTCAAATCTCAAGTATAAAAAGGAAGCTTGTTCGAAGAGTTCAAATATACGACACAACACGAGACAACTTTGAGAGTATTCAGAAGCAAAATCTTTCTAAGTCACAAGAACTCAAGAACAGCTCACTCATCATCTTAGTCATTTGTTGACAAAAGCAGACGTTGAAGAAAGAATAAATCTGAGTGATTTTTGTTAGAAAAAGTGTTGTGAGGAATAGATATCCATCTTTGTGAGTGATATTACTTCAGAGGATAGGTTTTCTTTGTGATCTCCTATTGTGAACTTACATGCCAGTTCATTTGTTGTTTTGCGTAAGCAGGGTATATTGTAATCTTTGTGATTATAGTATAACCCAAGGTCTAAGTAACTTGGAACAGTGGACTAAATGATTTCAATCCATATTACCACTATAGAAATATCGGTTTTTTACATTCTGCATTAATTTCTTGCATGTTTCAAAAAGAGCATATTTTTGATAAAACTATTTTGAAAAGAATTTTGTAAAACCGGGGATAAAACATTGAAACCATGTTTTGATTGCTTGTGAAAAACACTCTACAAATCCGCTGCAAGTAACTTATCTTGGAACTCTGATTTCATTAAAATCAGCTAAGTGAATCAATAGAAGTCGTCTACTACACTGCTCAAAGCTAAGTGCGCGAACAGTCTAGTAACTCGGCCTAACTAGCCTAGTCTGTTCATTCGAAAAGTTGGGGTTTAAATTTTAAAGATGTAAAATTTTCAGAGGTCTATTCTCCCCCCCCCCCCCCCGACCTCAACTAACCACTTGGGACCAACAGCGTTTGCAGCAGCCTTGGAACCCATGATATATGATAGAAAATTAAGTAGAGTGCAAAGAAATATCTCACGAGAATACAGAGAGAGAGTTAGTAGTTCTTGCGAGTTTAAGAAATTCTGGGTGAGTAAAGGTCAATGATCTGATCAGATCTGTATTCATAGAGTTAAAAAAAAGTTTGGTTTTGGTGATCTCCGCTAACCGTTAGATCTGAATGTGTCAGTTTCGATCGTGTGTGCGATATTTCATGATTTCAAATTTCATATTTCAAGTCAGACTAGGCGGGAAGGCGAAACGTGCTGGGATAGTGGTTGGGTTGCCTCGATTGTCAGAATAACGAAAGTGCGGAATTTAAAATTTTTCGAAGCACCCAAGGTCCCATATAAGATTCTCCATATTATTTATACGCAAGCAAGAAACAAAAACACACATTGAATTAAACAAGGGGGTTTTTGCGATTTACCTCACCACAGGCAAGGTGGTGGCAACCTTCAGTTTTGATTCTGAATCTTGATCTGGATCTGGTTCACAGAAGCGATCCAAGCGTCTCACCTCCAAAGATAGTCCACACCAACTGGATTCTGGCAACACCTCCTAGTCTTAGGCTCAGAACTGGATCTAGGAGATTTGTCGTAGCAGGACTGTGCAGATCTACTTGGCAAGGCAAGATCTAACACGGTGGAACAAGGGAGAGGCGACGGCGGCGGCGCTAGGGCAGCTCACGGCAGCAGGTGGCGGCGACACTAGGTTGGCGGCGCAAGGAGAGGGGGCGGCGGCTAGGTCAGAGAAAAGAGGCTAGAGTTTTTGCTAGGGTGTTTTCGCTTTTTGAGCTCTAGTAGAACCCTATTTATAGACTCCCTTTTGACCTAGGTTTGCAAGACTCCTTATGGGCTTTTAATTAAAGGCCCATGTCTTGCAAGCCTTTCATTTAATTAATTACTTAATTAAATGCCCAATCCAATTAAATCAATATTTCTTTTATATAATTAATTAGCAACTCAATTAAGTATTTAATTAATTAAGTCAGCCAATTAATTAATCTCCCACTTGAATTAAATACTGTAATTCATTTAATTGATTTAATTACCTTTAAATCAATTAATTCCTTTAGTATCCTTTTTCAACAGTCACCGTCCAATTGTATTGTGTGTGACCCTCTGGGTTCACCATCAATTGGCAGCAGGCCCACGTATTCCTCGTGATTTAATTTATGAACAATAAATTGCTAAGGTCAATTAAACAACCTTTAATTGACCACTCCTAGAATCAAATCCTCTATTAACTCAGGAGTACCTACACTTCATGGTCGATGTCTAGCCACAAGCCCATGAAGCCCAACTTTAGGTGAATTGATACTTGTGAACCTCGTCTCATATAATTACCATGTGCATACGGTCCTTCTATCGACTAATATTCCCGATCAAGACTTAGGGTGTGTGAATTGATCGGCACCTCTAAATTTGTCTCGATAACTATACTTTCTAATTCAGGATAATATTCCAGTGTGACTCCTAAATTTGGAAACCCCTTTCCAAATCCGTCACCGACTGCGGCCGCAGATTCCTTTGATATATTATCTAAGAATCGTATAGGAAATTCTCTCACCCATTACAGTGAGTCAATAGATTCCATATCGGTACTAACCACTCGCGTACATGTCCATACGCACCCAACCTAGGCATGTTATGACCAAGCTAAGTGGCCTATACCTAGATCTAAGTACGCACTTTCATGCACCGAATTCGCCCTAGTACCTCAAGTCAAAGGACTAAATTGTACACTATTATAATCCTTGAGAAAGATCCCATCACCGATATGCGACATGCGCTTCCACAATGGGTTTCTCTGTTCGGGTCGGTCGATGCGTTCAATCCTCCATTGAACCACCTACTCATATGCACTGGCCTCAAATGCCTTGCTCATGAAACGCTACAAATTCACTCCATGTGAATCATGCATACTTGTACAAGTCTTGGCGATTCCTACGATACCCCGTCTCGTTCGGAATCTATGACTTAGAACAATTTTAAGATTACGACCTTTGAGACTGTTTCATGATTGCACTCAGTACTGATGTGGCTTCTTACAGAATAGACCTATTACAAGCTAATTGACCTATTACAAGCTAATTTAACTGGCTAGCTGGGCACTATCCTATGAATCTCCCACTTGCCCTAAAGCCATTCACCTATGGTTCTAAGACCCATCTTCTCTAGATGACTATCGAACGCCTTTTGTGAAAGTGGCTTAGTTAGTGGGTCAGCTACGTTGTCTTCCGATTTGACATACTCCATGTGCATGTTTCCTCTACCAATGATCTCCCTGATCACATGGTATTTCCCATGTACGTGTTTGGATTGATGGTGTGATCTCGGCTCTTTTGCTTGAGCTATCGCCCCGTTGTTGTCACAGAAGACGACTACAGGTTCAGCAATGCTAGGAACAACATCCAATTCTTGGATGAAGTTTTTCATCCATACACTTTATTTTGCCGCATCTGATGCTGCGATATTCTGCTTCTGTGGTTGAGTCGGCAGTGGTAGACTGTTTACAGCTTTTCCAACTGACCGCTCTTCCATTGATGCGTAATATGTATCCAGAGTTGGATTTGAAGTCATCCACGTCAGACTGGAAACTCGAATCAGTGAATCCTTCAAGTTTCAGTTCTCCACTACCACCGTAGACCAAAAACATATCCTTAGTTCTTCGCAGGTACTTTAGGATTGCTTTTACGGTAGTCAAGTGCTCTTCGCCTGGATTTGACTGATAGCGGCTCGTTACACTTAGAGCGTGTGCTATGTCTGGTCGAGTACACAACATCTCATACATTATGCTCCCTATAGCAGAGGCTTAAGGTATGAGAGACATTCTCATCTTTTCTTCGTCAGTTGTAGGGCACATTGACTTAGAAAGAGAGATACCATGTCTCATTGGAAGCAATCCTCTCTTGGATTCTTCCATTTTGAATCTCTTCAAAATAGTGTTGATGTACTGAGATTGGGAGAGTCCTATCATCTTCTTCGATCTATCCCTATAAATACGTATTCCCAATACGTAAGATGCGTCTCCCATATCTCTCATGGAAAACTGCGTGGATAACCACGCTTTAGTCTGCGCTAACATCTTGATATCGTCTCCGATTAACAAAATGTCGACGTACAAAACAATGAATTGTATCGAGCTCCCACTATTTTTCTTGTATACACAAGGTTCATATACGTTTTTTATGAAGCCAAATGCTTCGACTGTCTCATCAAATCGTATGTTCCAGGTTCGAGACGCCTGTTTGAGGCCATAGATTGACCTTTGAAGTTTACACAATTTGTGCTCACTTCCTTTGGACGCAAAACCTTCAGGTTGTTGCATAAAGATCTCCTTGTCAATGTCTCTGTTGGTCCCAAGTGGTCAGAAGAGGTTTAGAGGGGGGGGGGGGTGAATAAACCTCTTTAAAAATTTTCTTCAAATTTAACTTTAAAACTTTACCCTTACTGAACAGACTAAGCTGATCAGATTTGTAAGTTACAATTCTGTTCGCGAACAAATCTTTGAACAGTCTTGTTGACCACTCGTCTGATAGTTACTTAGCTGATTTTGCAGAAATCAGTTTTAATACTTAGAGTACTTGCAGCGGATTTTCAAAGTGTTTTTCACAAGTAATCTGAGCAGTTTGAAAAATGTTTCCCCAGTTTTATAAACTCCTTTTAACTTCTTTTCAAACAGTTAACTTAATGTGTTTTTATGCAATCAGGAAATATGCAAGTTTAAAAACAATGTAAAAACACAATCAATTTTTATAGTGGTTATATGGATTTAAATATCCTTTAGTCCACTCTTCCAAGTCACTCAGATCTTGGGTTATACTATAATCACAAAGTTTACAGTATACTCTGCTTGCGTCGAACAACAAATGAAACGACCACAAGTTCGCAATAGGAAATCACACAGAAAACCTATCCTCTGAAGTTTGATCACTCACAAAGATGGATCACAACTCCGCACAACACTCTTGTTTACAAAATCACTCAGAAGATGTATTTTTCTTGATTCTTCAACTCTGCTTTCGTCAACAAATGACTCAGCTGATGAGTGAGCTGTTCTTGAGACTTAAAGAATTTTGCTTCGGAAATTTCTCTCAGAAAGTGTGTTGCCTCTTTCTTCTTCGTCTCTTTCAGCTATTTATACTTGAGGATTGAAAAGTGTCCGTTGAAGAGAGACAGGATTCAAATTCCTCGAGTACTGGTCCTTAAAATCCGCGAACGGCTCTTTTGCAGTCTGTCCGTACTGTAAACAGTACTATTCTGCAGGCAGCATTAAATGCAGCATTAAATGCACTCGGCTGATGCGAAGCTTTTCTTCAATCATTTGTCTTAAATATCCTCGTACTTCAGCATTTATTACACCAAGGGGCATTTATTACCGTTGGGAACACTTCATGATCTTCTTCACTTGGCTGACGAAAGTATAAGTCTGATGGCGAACTCGGCTGATCTCAAACTTGAACAAATCTGATTTGAGTCGGCTGATCTTCACTAGTCTGATAACTTTACTTCAGCAGATCAGAAGTCTTGGACCTTGAAACTTTGACTCTTCTGATGTCTTCATTACTTAGTCAAAATTCCTTGATAAGCTTATCAGCTAAGTCACTCCATACTTAGCCAATTTTACGAAGTTTTGGAATGCATCAAAACCTCCCTTATCAAACTTTCTTTAGTGCCTTCATCTTCATCCTTATCCAACAATTTCCCCCTTTTTGATGATGACAAAACTTCAGCTTAGTACCTGTTGAATACCTAAACTAAAGATTGAAATCCTCAAAATTTTCTGAGATAGAAAAAGTTTATTGGATTGAACTTGACTTTTCATTAATATTGAAAAGAGTTACATGTACAAGTTCATCAGATGAGATTTCTGAAAAAAAATAAACTGATTACAATGGATTTTGCAATTCCTAACTATCAGCTTCTTCATCAGATTCTTCCAGCACTTCTTCATATTCATAAGATGATTCTTCATCATCTTCTTCATCATCAACTTCTTCTTCCAGAATTGCTTTGGCAGCTTCCATCTTCTCCTTAAGTTCTTGTTCTTGTAGAGCTTTCAAAGCTTCCATGGCTTTCCTGGCAGATTCAGTGTTTTTGTACTTGGTATCTTCTTCTTCTACCTTTTCAAGTACTTCAGCCTTGTCAGCAGTGTCTTCAGTTTCCTTGGCTTTCATAGTTGCAGCAGCAGTTTCTTCCTTAGTTGAATCTTCAGCAGCAGATTCCTTTGCTGGTTCTTCAGCAGCAGTTTCCTTAGCTGGTTCTTCCCTTTTATCTTCCCCCTTTTTGTCATCATCAACTCTGATGACATTAGAAGGTTCAACAGCAGGGTTGAGGGCAACTGTTGGAATCTTTACTCCAGCACACAAAGCCTTCAGATTCTGATTAACAACGTCGTGACTTGCTGTGAGATGATGAATGTCAGTGCTGATGACATCAGTCTTATCATTGAAGTAGTCAATGTTGAGGTTGATAGTTGCAATTTCATTTTGAACTTCCTGTGCAGCCTTTGCAACTTCTTGCAACACTCCCAGATTGATTTCCTTCTCTTCATGACTGACTTTAAAGAAAGTTGCAGTTAAGTCAGCAATCTTGTGCTCAGCTGATTTTAAAGCAGTGTGAAGATGATTCACATCACCCTTCACATCTTCCACGTTCTGGTTCAGTTCTCTTAAGCTGTGTATCAACTGCAATGAGTTGTCTTGAGGAATTGGAATACTGTTGATCTCCTTTTTGATGATCTCTTCTGTTGATCCTTGAACAGTTTCCAGCTGAAGTCTGTTGGTTTCTGCCAACTCTGCTTTCAGCTCCTCCTTGACCTTTAATAGCTGTTGCTTGTGCTTGTCTTCCAGTTCCTTAAGTTGGTTTTCCATCAGCATCTGGATTGCTTCCATCAGTGATGAGTGCTTATCACCTGATGAAGCAGAAGCAGCAGCTACGTCCCTTTCATCAATTTCCTGGTGGACAGGAATATCTTCCATCTTTTCGTCTTGATGATTTCCAGAGTCCGTAGCTTTCCACTCAATGGCCAGGGGATCATCAGCAGCCTTTTCAGCAGACTTGTCTTCAGTCTGATCAGCAGACTTATCAGCAATTTGATCAGCAGGCTTGTCAGCAGTCTGATCAGCAGTCTTGACTTCAGTCTGATCAGCAGACTTGACATCAGGCTTGTCCGCAGCTTTAGGCTCATCAGTAACATCATCATAGACTAAGTTGGTAATAGTGCCATCATCATTGAAGCAAGTGGTTTGTCTGATTTGCCTCACAATGATCCAGGGGTTAACAAAAGCATTATTCCCCTTTGGCACTTCATAGAACGGTTGCACTTCCTTGCCAAAAATGATTTGCTGGATACTTGGCAGTAGTGGCAAATCACTTGAGCAGCCTTGCTGATACTTTGACTTTTTAGCCCATCTCTTCAGGGCAGCCATAACAGCAAACTTAATTGCTCTTTCCTCAGCATCTTCAGACTTCTTCTTCTTTTCAGGCAAGGTGCTCTTGATTTTCTTGGCTTCCTCCAATGCAAAGCCTTTTGCATAGCTATGCATGATATCTCTCACATAGCTTGGATCAAGAGCCTTTTGGATGGAGTTTGTCTTCAGCCAACTTAGAACCCATCGTTCTTCATCAGCTAACTCCTTCATATCTTGAAGTTCAGTAATTGACTTGTTCAGCCTGTTGTCCCTCCAACTAATATATCTTGGCTTTTCTTGGTTGAACAGAGTCATCAACATAAGCTTCTGATCATAGTAAGCCAAGGACTTTTCAAACTTCTTGAACAGCTCCTTATCAGCATAGACTATCTCAAATGCTTTTCTGACTTCAAACTTGTCTTTTGACTTGGTTTTGGGGGCAGGCAGCAATATTTTCTTCTTGTCTTCTTCATCCTTCCCTTCACCAATCTTGATGCCACCTCCATGGACAGGTCCATAGGCATCAACCTTGCTCAATTCAATCACTGCAGCCATTTCAGCATCCTCAGCAGCTTTTCTTTCTGCTGCAGACATGCGTCTTCTGGCTTCATCCTTTGCTTCTTGAGCTTTGCTTAGCTCAAGTGCTTTCTTCTCTTCAAGCTCATCCTGCTTCCTTTGTTCAGCTTCTTCCCTTGCTCTTTTGTCAGCTTTAGTGATTTTCTTTCTCTTAATCACTATCTTTCTTTTGCCTTTATCAACAGGAGCTGGTCCAGCAGATGATATGGGAGCAGCAGCTATAGGATGGATGATTTGAACATCTGGATCTTCTTGAGGTTGAGCAACCTCAGCTGTTGGTGCTTCCTGACTTGGCTGTTGCTTATCAGCTTTGTTAGTCACAACAGTCTCAACTGATTCAATAGGCCTTTGAGTAGCTTCAGGGTCCTCCCTAGCTACATTTTCCAGATCAGTAGGTTTTTCAATGAATGTCATCTGCTTTCTAGCAGACTTCTTTGTTCTACCTTCACGGTAAGTGGTAGCAGCTGTACTTCTCAGTTGACTTCTTGTCCTTTGAGAAATATCCTCAGCAGGCCTCTCAGCTGATGGAGTTCTTGATGGTGATGCAGGGGATCCAGTCCTTACATCAGCAATTATGTTCTCAACAATCTTAGTGGCTTCAGCAGAAGTCACTCTCTCCATCTGCTTAGATTCTTTCTTCTTGGGCTCATCAGCAGCCCTCTTCCTTTTAGTCTCAACAGCCAAACTTGCTGTTTTGACTAATCTCTTTTGCCTTTTGGCAGGAACCTCCTTTGGTTCCTCAACTTCTTCTCGTTCAGGCTCATCAGCCTTCCTCTTCTGAACAGGTAGATACTTGTTCATTGCTTTGGACTTGTGAATTTCTTTCCCATTTGTCATGACACAGCCCAACTTTGATAAGAGGTAACTTAAAGTGATTCTGTGGTTGGTGTAAGGGCCTTTTCCCTTCTTCACTTCCAGAAAATCAGCAAGTATATACCAAATTATGATGGACCAGTTTACCTCTAGCCCGTAGTATACGGCAGCCATGATGCTGAAACGCTTCATTGTAACAACATCTAGAGAAAAAGTACAGTTCTCAATCAGCTTCGAGACCATATCAGCCATCCGCTGATATTCATCCTTCAGCTGTTTCTTTTTAATGTTGCCAGACAACATTTCTCCTTCCTTGGCGCAGATCGCCCAAAACTGTTGGTGCTTCTCTTCAGTCAGTACGGTAACTTCGTGTCTTCCAGACTTGGGCAAACCAAACTGTTCATGAAGAACTTGTGGAGTGATGACAACAGATTTGTCACCCACTTTCGCTTTGATTTCTAGTTTGTTGTAGTCAGCCTTTGCCGTTTCATAATACTCCATAACCTGGTCAGTCCAGATTATTCCTTCATTGTACTCCATGAAATTTACCAACTGTGCTGATTTGAATTTCTCCAACAATTCTTTCATCAAACTTGTACCAGACTGATAATAGGACTCATAATCTAAGAACATACCTTCAGCAGCCATTTCAATCTGTTGAAAGTTAGTGAAAAGGAAAGGATTTTTGCAGAAAACTTGTTTAAGTTTTTCTCACAATTGCTTTTGAAAGTTTAGGGTGCGTAAAGAGCTACTCGACTGATCAGATGAGGATTTATAGAGTTGGGGTTTTTCGGTTTCCGTGATGTCTGCCAACCGTTAGATCCGTTTTTCTGTCAATGCTGATCGTGCGGCGTCAGTTACGACCTTTCAAATTCAAAAGATATTTAATGAAGAGCGGGAATATGTACCGCCCAACAATTACTTATAAAAGCGTGTTTTGAATATACGTTTTAAACAGCTCCGCTTTTATTGAAGTAATCAGATGAGTAACATAAATACTTATCTGATGGACTATTGTCCTGATGACAATGCTGTTATCAGAGAATGCCAATAGCTGATAACCTTCCTCAGCTGTTTGTCAATCCAGCTAGATAAAATAACTTCAATCTTCGATAGTTGAGTCTTCTGATAAAAACATAACTTCAACTAACTGTCATTAACAAATTTCATCTTTAATTCAGAAGTACCGCTAGTCTTACACGTTCCCCCTGAGTTTAAGAATTCATGAGTTAACTAGTCTGTTGAGAGTTAATCCTTGAAGATAATAACGAATTACTAAGCTGTTGAACTCCAGTCTTCTGATGAGTTCCCCCTCAGCTTATGCTTCCAAATTTAGTAGTCCTAGCTCAGCTCTTAGAGTTGAGAACCTTACTTCACTTAGAGGTTTGGTGAAGATATCAGCAATCTGATTATCAGTATGAACATACTCAATCATTACATTGCCTTTTTCCACATGATCTCTAATGAAATGATGCTTGATCTCAATATGCTTGGTCCTTGAATGACTTGTAGTGTTTTGAGTAAGTGAAATTGCACTTGTATTGTCACAGTCGATTGGAATTCCACCGATCTTGATGTTGTAGTCTTCTAGTTGATGTTTCAACCAAAGTATCTGTGCACAGCAAGCTCCAACAGCTATATATTCAGCTTCAGCAGTAGATATAGAGACTGAGGTTTGCTTCTTACTCATCCATGAGATCAGACGACTGCCTAAGAACTGACAGGCACCTGTTGTGCTCTTTCTGTCAATCTTGCAGCCAGCAAGGTCTGAATCTGAATAGCCAACTAGTTCAAATCCAGATTCTCTAGGATACCATAATCCCAATTCTTGAGTGCCTTTAACATATTTCAATATCCTCTTGGCAGCTAAGAGATGAGATTCTTTGGGGTTTGATTGAAATCTTGCACAGACTCCAACTGAGTACATTATATCAGGTCTGCTTGCTGTTAGATACAACAATGAACCAATAATGCCTCTATATTTGGTTATGTCCACTGATTTGCCATCTTCATCTTTATCCAAACGAAGACTTGTAGACATAGGAATGGTAGCTGTTGAGCTAGTTTCCATACCAAACTTCTTGAACAGATCTCTTGTGTATTTTGCTTGGCTGATGAATATTCCATCAGGCAACTGTCTAACTTGCAATCCAAGAAAATAGTTAAGTTCACCCATCATGCTCATTTCAAACTTATTCTGCATCAGCTTGGAGAACTTATCACACATCTGTTGGTTAGTTGAACCAAAAATAATATCGTCCACATATATTTGCACAAGTAATATATGATTTTCCCATTCAATTGTGAACAAGGTTTTATCTACCTTACCTTTACGAAATCCTTTAATTAAAAGAAAATCAGATAGGGTATCATACCATGCTCTTGGAGCCTGTTTCAGTCCATATAAGGCTTTCTTCAGACGATATACTTTGTCTTCTTCTTGATAGACTTCAAATCCTGGAGGTTGTTCAACATACACTTCTTCTTGCAATTCTCCATTGAGAAAAGCAGACTTCACATCCATCTGATAGACAGTGAAGTTCTTGTGAGCAGCATAGGCAAGAAACAGTCTGATTGCTTCAAGTCTTGCTACTGGTGCAAAAGTTTCATCAAAGTCAATTCCTTCTTCTTGACAATAACCCTTGGCCACTAGTCTTGCTTTGTTTCTGGTGACAACACCATCTTCATTCATTTTATTTCTGAAAACCCACTTAGTGCCAATTACTCTTTGATGACTTGGTCTAGGAACTAAGTACCAGACTTCATTCCTTTCAAATTGATTCAACTCTTCTTGCATGGCTTCTATCCAGAAGGAGTCATTGAGAGCTTCTTCAATTTGCTTGGGCTCTATTTGAGATAGAAATGTGACAAACATCGCATCTTGTGCAGCAGCTCTTCTTGTTTTCACTCTATCTAAAGGATCACCAATAACTAATTCAGGAGGGTGATTCTTGAGCCATCTGAGATCAGGTTGCAAATCAGGATGTTGTCCTCTGTTATGATCTTGCAACACTACTGTTGGAGTTCCAGTAGTAGTCTGTTGAACATTTGTAGTTTGTTGAACAGTCTCTGGTCTGTCAGCTGTTAGCAACTCGTCTGTTAGACAATCAGCACTGTGATTTTGAACAGCACTTGAGTTAGCAGCTGAACTTAGATTAGGTAGTATGATGGGAACATATTCTTCATTTCTTCCAACGTCTAACTTCTGTAAATCAGTAGACAGATCTTGATTAGCACTTTGATTCTTTTCAGAAGATTGACTTGGCTCATCAAATACTACATGGATAGATTCTTCTATTAGTAATGTTCTTTTGTTAAACACTCTATAAGCTTTACTAACAGTAGAGTATCCTACAAAAACAGCTTCATCAGCCTTTTCTGCAAATGCAGCAAGGTGATTTTTCCCATTATTCAATACAAAACATTTACAACCAAAAATCTTAAAATAATGAATGTTTGGTTTTCTGTTGTTCCAAACTTCATATGGAGTCTTGTTCTGATTTTTGTTGATCATACATCTGTTTTGGGTAAAGCATGCTGTGTTTGTTGCTTCTGCCCAAAATCTTTGTGGCAGCTTAGCTTCAGCTATCATGGTTCTGACAGCTTCTTTTAGTGTTCTGTTTCTCCTTTCAGCAACACCATTCTGTTGAGGGGTTCTTGCAGCAGAATACTCATGATGTATTCCCTTCATGTTACAATACTCTTCAACAGTAGAGTTTGTAAATTCTGTCCCTCTATCTGATCTGATCTTCAATATTTTGATACTCTTCTCATTCTGGATCAGTTCCATCAGATTTGTAAGATGTTCCTTGGTTTCACTTTTCTTCTTCATGAAGATCACCCAAGTATATCTTGAATAGTCATCCACAACAGCTAGGCAGTATTTCTTTCCACCATTGCTGACTGGATCAATGGGTCCAAATAAGTCCATATGCAACAGCTCCAATATTCTTCCAGAGGATTGGTGCTTCTTTTCTTTAAAAGATGACTTGATTTGTTTACCCTTCTGACATGCATCACAGAGCTTGTCTTTGCTCATGACTGCTTTTGGAATCCCTTCTACCAAATCATTCTTGATTAATCTGTTTATGGTCTTGAAGTTTAAATGATTCATCCTCTTGTGCCATAGCCAACTGACTTCACTTGGTGCAGATGCCACCAAACAAACACTTGAATTCTTGTCAACAGAATTCCAGTCGACTATATAGATATTTCCTTGTCGTCTTCCAGATAAAATTACCTTCTTTGTACCAATCTGTTCAACGTAGCACTTATCTGTTGAGAAAATGACTGAATATCCCTTGTCACAAAATTGACTTATGCTCAGCAGATTATATTTCAGGCCTTTAACATAGGAGACGTCAGATATCTCTATGTTTCCCTTGATTAATCTTCCTTTAGCTTTAATCTTGCCTTCTTTGCTGTCTCCAAAAGTGACTTTTGGACCATCCACAGCAACTGCATCAGTCAACTCATGTATGTTTCCACACATGTGCCTTGAACATCCACTGTCCAAGTACCAAATCTTCTCTACTTTACTCCTACTCCTAATCCTAACCTACAAAACAAAAATAAAATTGTTTTAGGTACCCTTATTGAGAGGGTCCTGAAGGATTAGTTCCACCCTTGACAACCCAAGATGTTGAAGTCTTAGGCTTCTTAGGTTTCTGAGTTTTAGGAGCATGAACAGTTTCATTTTTATCATAGTTATCAGATAAGTCATGTTGATGATCAGTATGATATGAATAATGTTCATAAGCAGGGTAAGGTGCATGATATGCAGGATATGCATGCATTGGATGAGCAGGGTAAGGTGCATAGTAACTAGGAAATTGAGGTGCATGATACATAGGATGATATGCAGCAGGTTGCACATAATATGACTCATTTCCATACCAAGCATTTTGATTTTTCTTGTTCTTATGCTTCTTTGGTTTACTAGATGCTTGCTCATTTGTTTTTGACTTAGTTTTACCACTAGTTTGATTGACTTTAGCTTTATCAGCAGACTTCTTAGGACTCTGCTGTTTGGTCTTACTAGTCTGATTTCCTACACTAGGCTCTTTGCTCTTTTTAGCCTTAGGAGATTTCTTCTCCTTTAACACATTCTCAGATGAGGTAGGTTTAGAGGTTTGAACATACAGAATGACCTTACTATTGTCAGCTGAAATGAATTTTTCAGTATGGTTCAACTCTAGTTTATCCTTTTCTAAAGGTGTCTCCTGTTTCTTAGGTGTATGCATGGATGCAACAGTTGACTTATCATGAGACTCAATGATTTTCTCAAGTTCCATGATTTTTCCTTTATAAACCTCACTTTCAGCTTTCAGAGATTCATGCTCTTGCTCAAGCTGTTTATATTCAGCTGATTCTTTTGGCTTTTCAGCTAAAAGTTTCAGTGAACTATTTTGCTCTTTTAGCAAGTTCATCTCTTCCTTAAGCTTAACAAACTCTCCAGCAATAGTAGTATTATTCAACATCATTTGCTCTAGAGAATTAAACAGTTCATTTTCTTGAGGAGTTACCTCATCCTCAGAGTCATCAGATTCCTTTGCCATCAGGCACAGGAGAGCAGGTTTTTCTTCATCAGACGATTCTTCACCAGACGAGTCAGAATCTGAATCAGATGAGTAGATAGCAGTCCGCTTTTCTGCTTCAGCCATCATTGCCTTGCCTCTCTGATGCTTTCTTTCTTTTCTCATTTTCTTCTCTTCCTCAGTGTACTTCTCTGCTTTTGGATATGGGCAGTCTCTTATGAAGTGTCCCAATTTCCTGCAGTTGTAACACATCAGTTTTGATTTATAATCATCCTTATCCTGAGAAGAAAAATTAGGTTTAGAAGTAGAAGCATTGTTGTATTTGTTTTTCATCTTTCTCTTGTAGAACTTCTTGAAGTTGTTCATCAACAGTGCAACATCTCCAGCAGTGTACTCCTTTTTGTTGAGTAGAGTGGCTTCATCAGATGAGTCCACTTCAGCATTTCTTTGAGCCGGTCTTCTTTGATTTTCAGCAGCAACTAGTGCAGCTGTGGGTCCTGAAGTTGAGGTTTCTTCAATTCCCATCCTTGGCAGTTTATACTCATACGCCTTGAGTACGGAGAACAGCTCTGTTAGAGAAATCTTGCCCAGATCTCTTGATTCTTCCATTGCTGTCACCTTCATGTTGAACTTGGAAGGTAGAGCCTTCAGTACTTTGACAGTGATTTCTTTGTCAGTGAAAGTCTTTCCCAGCTTCAAAACTTCATTCAGAGTTCTGGTGAATCTGGTATCCATCTGATCAATGGTTTCTCCAGACTTCATTTTGAAGTTGTCCAGTTTCTCCAAGGCAACACTGAGCTGATGCTCTTTAATAGCATCATTGCCTTCACTCATGTCACGAACCTTATCCCACATCTCCTTTGCAGTTTTGCAATGCTTGACTTTGTCAAACCGATCATTATCCAGGGCTTTGGTCATGATGAATCTCCCAACTTTATCAAGATTGTAAAGCTTTATCTCTTCTGGAGTCATCTCATGAAGGTCTTTCTCCACAACCGTATCTACTTCATTTATCTTTATGGTCTTTGTGAATCTGAATGGACCTTTAATGATACATGTGTGCATGTTGTCATTATAGGCAGCAAGGAAAATCTCCATTCTGATTTTCCAGTCCTCAAAGGACATACCAGCAATGTGGGGAACATGGCTGATACAATCCATTTTTCAAAAAGTTTTGATTTTTCAAAAAGATGCTCTTTTGAAAAGTTTTGAAAACCTTTGAAAAACACTCGGATCAAGCTCGTTGATCAGGCAGCTGATTCTAATGAACCACCTGCTCTGATACCACTTGTTGGTCCCAAGTGGTCAGAAGAGGTTTAAAAATTTTCTTCAAATTTAACTTTAAAACTTTACCCTTACTGAACAGACTAAGCTGATCAGATTTGTAAGTTACAATTCTGTTCGCGAACAAATCTTTGAACAGTCTTGTTGACCACTCGTCTGATAGTTACTTAGCTGATTTTGCAGAAATCAGTTTTAATACTTAGAGTACTTGCAGCGGATTTTCAAAGTGTTTTTCACAAGTAATCTGAGCAGTTTGAAAAATGTTTCCCCAGTTTTATAAACTCCTTTTAACTTCTTTTCAAACAGTTAACTTAATGTGTTTTTATGCAATCAGGAAATATGCAAGTTTAAAAACAATGTAAAAACACAATCAATTTTTATAGTGGTTATATGGATTTAAATATCCTTTAGTCCACTCTTCCAAGTCACTCAGATCTTGGGTTATACTATAATCACAAAGTTTACAGTATACTCTGCTTGCGTCGAACAACAAATGAAACGACCACAAGTTCGCAATAGGAAATCACACAGAAAACCTATCCTCTGAAGTTTGATCACTCACAAAGATGGATCACAACTCCGCACAACACTCTTGTTTACAAAATCACTCAGAAGATGTATTTTTCTTGATTCTTCAACTCTGCTTTCGTCAACAAATGACTCAGCTGATGAGTGAGCTGTTCTTGAGACTTAAAGAATTTTGCTTCGGAAATTTCTCTCAGAAAGTGTGTTGCCTCTTTCTTCTTCGTCTCTTTCAGCTATTTATACTTGAGGATTGAAAAGTGTCCGTTGAAGAGAGACAGGATTCAAATTCCTCGAGTACTGGTCCTTAAAATCCGCGAACGGCTCTTTTGCAGTCTGTCCGTACTGTAAACAGTACTATTCTGCAGGCAGCATTAAATGCAGCATTAAATGCACTCGGCTGATGCGAAGCTTTTCTTCAATCATTTGTCTTAAATATCCTCGTACTTCAGCATTTATTACACCAAGGGGCATTTATTACCGTTGGGAACACTTCATGATCTTCTTCACTTGGCTGACGAAAGTATAAGTCTGATGGCGAACTCGGCTGATCTCAAACTTGAACAAATCTGATTTGAGTCGGCTGATCTTCACTAGTCTGATAACTTTACTTCAGCAGATCAGAAGTCTTGGACCTTGAAACTTTGACTCTTCTGATGTCTTCATTACTTAGTCAAAATTCCTTGATAAGCTTATCAGCTAAGTCACTCCATACTTAGCCAATTTTACGAAGTTTTGGAATGCATCAAAACCTCCCTTATCAAACTTTCTTTAGAGCCTTCATCTTCATCCTTATCCAACAGTCTCCATTGAGAAAGGCGGTCTTTACGTCCATTTGCCATATTTCGTAGTCATGCCACGCGGCTATGGCAAGTAGTATCCGAATGGATTTCGACATCGCCACGGGAGAAAAGGTTTCCTCATAGTCTATTCCAGGCCTTTGAGAATATCCTTTCGCCACTAAGCGAGCTTTATGAGTTAATACCTCTCCATTCATTCCAAGCTTACGCTTGAAGATCCATTTGCATCCTACAGGGATAGTTCCCTCAGGTGGATCGACCAAGGTCCAAACCTTGTTGGAATGCATGGAATCCATTTCGGATTGCATGGCTTCGAGCCACGCACCCGAGTCTATGTTTAACATCGCTTCTTGATAGGTCTTTGGATCATTATCAACTTTCTCGTTTTCATGAATGAAACCAAATCGCTCTGGCTCCTTACGAATTCGATCAGACCTTCGAAGAGTAGGTGTACTAGTAGGTTCAATAAATTCTGGTTCAGCTCCCACTCTTTGTGGGGATGAGTCCGATTCCTGGACTTCATCAAGTTCTACGATTGTCCCATTTCGGTTGGTGAGGAAATCCTCTTCCAAGAAGTGGGCGTTCCTAGATACGAACGTATTACGTTCTTTAGGATCGAAGAACAGGTATCCAATGGATTCCTTTGGATACCCCACAAATTTGCACAAACTAGATCTACTATCTAGCTTATCTCCCTTATTGTTCTTTACATACGCTGGAGATCCCCATACTCGTAGATACAAATACACGGGTGCTTTACCATACCATACTTGGTGCTGTGTTGTTGGCACTGACTTCGAAGGTACTATGTTTAGTATCTTCGAGGCAGTTAATAGGGCTAAGCCCCAAAACAAAAAGGGAAGGTCAGCGAAGCTCATCATGGAACGAACCATGTCTAACAATGTTCGGTTCCTCCGCTCGGACACTCCATTGAGTTGGGGCGTCCTAGGGGGAGTTCGCTGGGCGAGAATTCCATTCTCTTTTAGATAATCAAGGAATTCTTGGCTTAAGTACTCACCACCTCTATCAGAACGAAGTGCTTTAATACTATGTCCAAGTTGATTCTCAACTTCCATTCGAAACTCTTTGAATTTCTCAAAAGTTTCGGATTTGTGTTTCATAAGATACACATATCCATAACGACTAAAATCGTCGGTGAATGTTACGAAGTAAGAGAATCCTCCTCTCGCATTGACACTCAATGGTCCACAAACATCAGTATGGATTAAATCCAATGTTTGCTTGGTTCGCTCGGGATTCCCGGTGAAGGGTGATTTGGTCATCTTTCCTTTGAGACAAGACTCGCAAGTTGGGAGTTCATCCAAGTTCTTTATTTCAAGAGCCTTAGAGGAAACCAGCTTTTGAATCCTACTCTTCGAAATATGTCCAAGTCTAGCGTGCCCAAGTTGTTGAGTTTGATTATCATATTTTCTTTTTCTAGATTGAATGTTCATGACGTCGGAATTTGTAAGTTCTAGGGAATACAGACCATCTATCAAAGTACCACGAGCATACATTAAACCACCTTTAAATATGCAAAAAGGTCCATTTCAATGGAAAAATTAAAACCATCAATATCCAACATAGGAATAGAAATGATGTTCTTAATAATGTTTGGTACGTATAGACAATCCCTTAAAATCAAAGAAAAATTTCCTAAAACCAATTCGACGTCCCCAATAGCCTCAGCGGCGATCCTAGCTCCGTTTCCAAAACGCAGGATTCTATCCCTGGGCTTCAGGTATCTTACTGCTCCCATCACCTGCAAATCATTGCAGATATGAGAACCTGCTGCGGTGTCTAACACCCACGATGCACAGTTAATAGAAATATTAACTTCAACCAAGAAAATACCTTTGGCTACCAGTTTCATCTTTAAGTAGTCTAGGCAATTCCTTTTCCAGTGCCCTACTTTCTTGCAGTGGAAACATTCGTCTTCTGGGCTCTTGCGCTTCTTTTCAACCACCTTTGTGACTGCCTTCGATGAAAATACCTTCTTCTTCTTCTTCCTACCTCTCTTGGGCTTTGCAGCCTTCGATTGGTGTGCAATCATTACCGGCTTCTCTTTCTTGAGAGTCGATTATGCCGTTACCAACAAATTGGTCAGTTCGTGAAGAGCGAGGGTTCTATCCTCCATGTTATGTGGTCAAAAGAACGAGGCAGCGTATGGAGGAGGAGGTCAGTGCTAAGATCAGCGTGCAAATCCACGTCCAATCGCCCCAGTTTTTCAACCAGGTTGATGAAACGCAGACAGTGATCCTTGACACTGCTTCCCTCCGCCATCTTGAGATGAAACAACTCCTTAGTGGTCGCGAACCTTTCGGTACGAGACCTCTCTCCAAACATCTGCTGGAGGTGGAGAAGTATCTCTCTAGCAAGCGGCATTGCAGCATGCTGTTTCTGCAGTTCATTCGACATCGAGGCTAGCATGAGACATCGAACCTGAAGATCATCATCAACCCTTTTAGCATGGGCGGTTCGTTGTTCCTTACTAGCTCGTGCTGCGGGTGCAGCAGGCATAGGTGTGTCGAGCACATAGCTTCGTCGCTCGGAGTCGAGGACAATTCTGAGATTTCTCAGCCAGTCAATGAAGTTTGAGCCATTCAACTTGTTTGTGTCGAGGATAACAGATAATGGATTCTTAGACATTGTACTTAATATCTACAAATGGAAAGAAGACAACGTTTAGCTAACTGATCTTATGTCTAATACTTATAATTATCGAATTTTGGACTTGTTTTCGAAAAAGTTCTCCCACTATTTTATCGAAACAATCACCCCTTTGATTGCTCGGGAAATTTAATTCCTAGTAGGTCTTGACGTCCCAACAACAATTAATTGCACCCACGACTCGTGGCCATACAACTAATTCTCCAGGTAGGTATACTTTTACCAATTGTGTTACTCCACAACCTTCAAGCTATTTTGCCTCGGTTTTTGCACTTATCTAGCACTGCTACAGCATAAGTGTTACTAATCGTTAAGTCTAACCCATCAATCATGATGAGCAACGGGCCCGGTCGTGAGTTCTCCGTAACTAGTTATCGGTCGATCCTCACATCCCGACCAGTCCTCACCCTTGTCGTGTCTAGTTAAAAACAGGAGTCAAGGAATTTTACGTATTGTCCCTTTCCTCGACTCGGGTGCCAGACTCTGGATCACCTCTATCGATAAGTAGACAACATACGCTAGTCCCTATTGATGGAAGGCTTGGATTTATATAAATACTTCATTTTATTTTAATCCAATATGACTTAATATTTAATTCGAGAGGGGAATTTCTGGTTTGAAAGTTATACTAACTCTCTTCGAGATCTCACCGATTCAGTTATGCTTTATCTTTTATTACGATCTAGATTCTAGCGCGCATCTCATACAAGCTAAATATAAATCGACAAAATAAATAAAAGCGATACAAGCCTAGCATGCATACTACCACAATATGTTTTCGATCGGGAGCCTCCTATGCAGGCCATCATCGAGCCAATGATGTTGGCCCTATTGGTCAATCTAAAGGGTTAGTAAATAGGCCTATGCTATTACACAATGTACCATGCATACATGGCCTTCATATCTTCTTGGGTTCCCACCTTGCTTGTAAACGGGCCTCCATCCTAAACTAGGAAAGCAGTAAAGCCCTATTCTATTACAAAGGCTCAAAATGGCCCAAAAACATAATAGGCTCGCAGGCCCAATAAAAAACCAAACAATAAATTAAACCAATCACATCTAACCTAATGTCAAGGCTCGGCTCGATCGAAAACCACGTAAACAATTCACGTAGAGCAAGAAACATGCAAACATCCTTTACATATTTCTTTCTTAATTTTAAAACTACCTTTTAAAACTAACTTCCTATGATTCTTACTTTTTAGTCACTACTAATTATGACAAAATGAATATTCGGGTAAACAAAAATAAATTTTCTGCTCAAATTCAGATTCTGTTTTTCAACTTTTGAAAATTGCATTTTCGCCCATCAACTTTCGAACATTGCACTTTGACCCCAAAACTTTTAAAAAGTTACAAAATCACCCTTGGGCAGATTCGGGCAGCTACCAGAAAATAAAATTTTGAATTCTGAAATTTTTTTATTTTTTCCCTGAATTTTCGGTAATTGCAAAACAGTCCCTAAACTTTTGGAAATTACAAAACGACCCCAAAAAGCGTGCGACCAGATTTGCAAAACAGTCCAGTAATTTTGAAATTTCCAGATTCGAAAAAATTTAATTTTCAGCCCCTGAAAACCCTAATCTCGATTTCTTTGCATAAAAGTCCTGAAGTTTTCAAAAACTATAAAATCGGCACAGATCTGAAAAAGCAGTTTTACCCAATCATAGATCCAGTCATAACAAGTAAGAATTAATTTACAGAACATAATTATCACGTGTTTACATATACATAATTAAACATATACGATGAAAACACATTATGTTCAGGCTTTTCGTATAATAATGATGGAGTTGGCTCTGATACCACTGTTGGGATAGTGGTTGGGTTGCCTCGATTGTCAGAACAACGAAAGTGCGGAATTTAAAAATTTTCGAAACACCCAAGGTCCCATATAAGATTCTCCATATTATTTATACGCAAGCAAGAAACAAAAACACACATTGAATTAAACAAGGGGGTTTTTGCGATTTACCTCACCACAGGCAAGGTGGTGGCAACCTTCAGTTTTGATTCTGAATCTTGATCTGGATCTGGTTCACAGAAGTGATCCAAGCGTC
This sequence comes from Penstemon eatonii, assembly GCA_038501285.1. NCBI lineage: Eukaryota > Viridiplantae > Streptophyta > Magnoliopsida > Lamiales > Plantaginaceae > Penstemon > Penstemon eatonii. The sequence continues at coordinate 56,992,426 of CM076714.1, forward strand.
TCACCTCCAAATATAGTCCACACCAACTGGATTCTGGTAACACCTCCTAGTCTTAGGCTCAGAACTGGATCTAGGAGATTTGTAGTAGCAGGACTATGCAGATCTACTTGGCAAGGCAAGATCTAACACGGTGGAACAAGGGAGAGGCGACGGCGGCGGCGCTAGGGCAGCTCACGGCAGCAGGTGGCGGCGGCACTAGGTTGGCGGCGCAAGGAGAGGGGGTGGCGGCTAGGTCAGAGAAAAGAGGCTAGGGTTTTTGCTAGGGTGTTTTCGCTTTTTGAGCTCTAGTAGAACCCTATTTATAGACTCCCTTTTGACCTAGGTTTGCAAGACTCCTTATGGGCTTTTAATTAAAGGCCCATGTCTTGCAAGCCTTTCATTTAATTAATTACTTAATTAAATGCCCAATCCAATTAAATCAATATTTCTTTTATATAATTAATTAGCAACTCAATTAAGTATTTAATTAATTAAGTCAGCCAATTAATTAATCTCCCACTTGAATTAAATACTTGAATTCGTTTAATTGATTTAATTACCTTTAAATCAATTAATTCCTTTAGTATCCTTTTTCAACAGTCACCGTCCAATTGTATTGTGTGTGACCCTCTGGGTTCACCATCAATTGGCAGCAGGCCCACGTATTCCTCGTGATTTAATTTATGAACAATAAATTGCTCCGGTCAATTAAACAACCTTTAATTGACCACTCCTAGAATCAAATCCTCTATTAACTCAGGAGTACCTACACTTCATGGTCGATGTCTAGCCACAAGCCCATGAAGCCCAACTTCAGGTGAATTGATACTTGTGAACCTCGTCTCATATAATTACCATGTACATACGGTCCTTCTATCGACTAATATTCCCGATCAAGACTCAGGGTGTGTGAATTGATCGGCACCTATAAATTTGTCTCGATAACTATACTTTCTAATTCAGGATAATATTCCAGTGTGACTCCTAAATTTTGAAACCCCTTTCCAAATCCGTCATCGACTGCGGCCGCAGATTCCTTGGATATATTATCTAAAAATCGTATAGGAAATTCTCTCACCCATTACAGTGAGTCAATAGATTCCATATCTGTACTAACCACTCGCGTACATGTCCATACGCACCCAACCTAGGCATGTTATGACCAAGCTAAGTGGCCTATACCTAGATCTAAGTACGCACTTTCATGCACCGAATTCGCCCTAGTACCTCAAGTCAAAGGACTAAATCGTAGATATTATAATCCTTGAGAAACATCCCATCACCGATATGCGACATGCGCTTCCACAATGGGTTTCTCTGTTCGGGTCGTTCGATGCGTTCAATCCTCCATTGAACCACCTACTCATATGCACTGGCCTCAAATGCCTTGCTCATGAAACGCTACAAATTCACTCCATGTGAATCATGCATACTTGTACAAGTCTTGGCGATTCCTACGATACCCCGTCTCGTTCGGAATCTATGATTTGGAACAATTTTAAGATTACGACCTTTGAGACTGTTTCATGATTACACTCAGTACTGAAGTGAATCGTCCCATAGTCAAATGTAATCTAAGGGTTTCATCCAATCGCTTAAATGTATTCGCGAGAGATGAAGTTGGTCATTGTTTATCCTTATACACATATAAATAAACGTGCGTATTATTATAAAATCAAAAGATGGTTTCTTACAGAATAGACCTATTACAAGATAATTGAACTGGCTTGCTGGGCACTATCCTATCAAAACGCCCTAGTCTTTACCTATAAAAATGCGTATGTAAATAAAATGTTTTTAGTACAACGTATCATATTAGTTAATTTCACTTATCTGATAGATGAATTGTCTGATACAATACATCACTAGAGAAAGTCGCTGTTTGTCAATCCATCAAGAAAAATAATCTTCAACTCTTCAAGAATTAAGAACACATCTTCTGATAACACAACAACTAACTGTCATTGAATATTTCATCTTTCATCAGGGATACTGCTAATCTTACACGTTCCCCCTGAGTTCAAGATTCTCTCAGTCAACTAGTCTGTTGAGAGTTAATCTTGAAGAACACTTCTTATTAATATCAGATTAGTCAGCTGATGACCCATAGCCTTAGGACAAGTTCCCCTTAAGCTTATGAATCCAAATTTAATAAGCCTAGTTCCACTCTTAGAGTATGAAATCTTGCATCACTCAATGGTATGGTGAAAATGACAGTGATCTGAATATCTATATGAACATATTCGATAATGACATTTCCTTTTTCCACATGATCTCTTATGAAGTGATTATTGATCTTAATATGCTTCGTCCTTGAATGACTTGTAGTATTCTTAGTAAGTGAGATTACACTTGTATAGTCACATTAGATGGGTATTCCACTGATTTTGATATTGTAGTCTTCTAGTTGATTTTCAACCAAAGTATATGTGCAGTACATGCTCCAGCAACAATGTTTTCAGCTGCTACAGTAGATATGGATACCGAAGTCTGTTTGTTACTCATCCATGAGATCAGACGACTACCTAAAACTTGAGAAGTACATGTAGTACTCTTTCTATCAATCTTGCAGCCGACAAGGTCATAATCTGAAAATCCAATAAGTTCAAATCATGATTCCCTTGGATACCAGAATCCCAATTTTTGTGTGCTTTTAAGGTATCTCAGAATTCTTTTGGCAGCTACGAGATGAAATTATTTTGGATTTATTTGAAATCTCCACAGACCCCAACAGAGTACATAATATCATGTTTGTTTGCAGTGAGATACAACATAGACCCAATTATGCCTCTATATTTGGTGATTTCCACTGATTTTCCATCTTCATCCTTATCTTAGCGAAGTCCAGTAGACATAGGAATAGCAACAAACCAGCTAGTTTCCATACCAAATTTCTTGAACATATATGTTGTGTACTTTGCTTGATTAATGAAGATACCATCAGGTGGTTGTTTCACTTGTAATCCAAGAAAAAAATTAAGCTCTCCTGTCATGCTCATTTCAAACTTGTTCATCATCAACTTAGAGAATTTTTCACACATCTGTTTGTGAGTTGAACCGAAATAACATCGTCCACTAATATTTGCCCTAACAATATGTGATTATCCCATTCAACAGTGAACAAGGTCTTGTCTACTTTACCTTTTCGATATCCTTTAATTAGGAGAATGTCAGATGAAGTATATATCATACCATGCTCTTGGAGCTTGCTTTACTCCAAAGAGAGCCTTCTTCAGATGATATAGTTTGTCTTGAAATCCAGGAGGTTGTTCAACATATTCTCTTGCAGTTCTCCAGGAAAATTAGACTTCATATCCATCTGATAAACAGTGAAGTTCTTGTGAGCAGCATAGGCTAAGAATAGTCTGACAGCTTCAAGCTTAGCAACTGGTGCAAATGTCTCATCGAAGTCTATGCCTCTTCTTGGCAATATCCTCTAGCAACTAGTCTTGCTTTGTTTCTGGTAACTATACCATCTTCATTCATCTTATTTATGAAAAATCCACTTAGTTCCAATGACTCTTTGATTAGTAGGTCTGGGTACTAAGTACCAAACCTCATTTTTGCATCATGTTGGTCCCAAGTGGTCAGATGAGGTCTAGAGGGGGGGTGAATAGACCTCTGAAAATTTTTGAACTTAAAAACTTTTCAGTCTTCTGTCAGCAGACTAAGCTGATGAAGAACAGTAAGCAGACTAGTCTGATCGTGAACAAATCTTGAACAGACGACTGACCACTCTTCTTACAGTGACTTAGCTGTTTTTCAGCAAAACAGTTTTCCAAGAGTATACTTGCAGCGGATTGTTTGAAAGTGTTTTTCACAAGTAAACCAAGTTCTAAAAAGATTTTATCCCCAGTTTAGAACTCCTTATAAAATCTTTTGATTGATTCAAAGTGTTTAAAATGCAAACTTTAAAATATGCAAGAAAACTTTAAATGCAAGATAACACAAAGAATTTTTATAGTGGTTATATGGATAAAAATCCTTTAGTCCACTCTTCCAGATCACACAGATTCTGGGTTATACTATAATCACTTAGATTACAATATTTCTCCACTTACACCTAAACAACTAATGAGAAGGCTGTAAGCTCACAATAGGAAATCACAAAGAAAGCCTATCCTCTAAAGTAGAATCACTCACAAAGATGGATTCTCACTTCGCACAACACTCAGCTATTACAAAATCACTCAGATAATGTTTTTCTGATTTCTTCAACTGGGTTTCTGTCAACAGATGACTACCACCAGACGAGTGAGCTGTTCGAGCTTTTGAGACTTAGAGAAATTCTGCTTCAAAATTTCGATCTCTGATTGTTGTTGTGTATATGCTCGATTTGAAATTCAGCTCTATTTATACATGGAGATGAAATTGTGACCGTTGAAGGCAAGTCACAAATCAAATCCATCCTTCAGCTCTTTTTGAAACGGCTCCCTGCAGCATTCCGTACTGTGTACAGTACCTTTCTGTCCATCGCATTTAATGCTGCATTTAATGCACTCTGCTGATCCGAGGATATCTTCAATCATTTGCCATTACTACCCTTCTCTTCCAGCATTTATTACACCAAGTGCATTTATTACCGTTGGACTAATCTCTTGATCTCTTCCACTCTGCTGATCAAAACGACTCTGCTGATAGATACTCTGCTGATCAAATACTGAACTCATCTGATTTGACTCGGCTGATGATCTACCCTTCTGTTCGCTGTTTCAGCAAGAGATCACTAGTCTTCTGAGCTTTGAACTTTGAACTCTTCTGATGTCTTCTTTTACTTGTTCAAAATTCTTCTAAGGGAACTAAGCTTTCCATACTTAGCTGATTATGATGTTTTGGAAATCATCAAAACCTTCCCTTAATTACTTGTCTTCTTTCATCTTCATCTTCATCCAACAATTTCCCCCTTTTTGATGATGACAAAACTCCAGCTAAGTACCTGTACCTAAACTAAAGTTTTGATCCTCAAAAATTTCTGAGATAGAAATAATATGTTGGAGTCAAACTTGCAATTTTATAGATATTGAATTGATTACATTTTACAAGCTTTGAAAGATGAAAAGTACAAAACACTTTAGAAGATTACAAGGATTTTTAACATAAAAGGAAATCTAGCCTAAACTAGTCTTCTTCCTTCTTCTCTTTTTCTGCTTCCTTGTCTTCTTTTTCAGATTCTTCATCAGATGACTTGGAAGTCTCAGCTTCCAAATTTTCAAAGAATCTTTTTCTTAACAGCTCTATCTTTTTATATTTTACATCAGGGTCAAGCTGTTCTTCAGCTGAATCTTTGGCAGCAGCTAGTTCCTTATCAGATTTGGCTTTTGCTTCAGATTCTTCAAGTTCAGCTTGCTCTTCTTCTTCTGTAATTTTCTCATCTGTTGGTCTGCTTGATTCTCCCATATCTCTTTCAGTCTCACCAGCAGATTCTTCTAATACTTCAGTTTCTTCAGCATCTTGATTTCCTTCTTCCCTTTGGAAATCAACCCTTTGCTGTCCAAATATCCTTTCTTCCCCCTTTTTGTCATCATCAGCAGGGACAGGTGGATATTGTGGCACAACTGGTGTGATTAGAAGTGAATCACAGAGAAGCTTGATGTTCTCTTCCATAGCATTAATCTGAGCTTGCTGTCTGAGTTGATTGGCCTTAACATTTTTCACTTCTTTGAGTAGATCTTCTCCTTGATCACCCAATTGTATTTGTGTTCCCAAAATCCAATTAGATGAAGCAGTGAAGTCTTTCATCATGTTGCCCATGACTTCATCTTCTGCTTGGAGAGCCAATTCAACTGTTTGTTCAATCTGCTTCCAACCTTCAGTAGTGCTTTGTGTCCTCCTTCGAAGTATATCCATATCCTGACATATGGATTTTACATTCTGAGCAGTATCTTCTATTAAATCAGTTGGGACAGCAGCAGCTTTCTGAGCTGGTTGTTTAACAGCAGCTAACACTTCTGCTTTTAACTCCTCTTTCATTTCCTTCAAAGATGTTGTAAACATTTGATGAATGGAGTCCAACAGATTTGTTTGAGTACTTTGGGAAGTTGAAGGCATATCTGTTGTAGCAGCAGGTGTTTCTTTGATAAGTTGCTCTGTTGGTTGAGTTATCAATGCAAGAGACTGATCTGCTGATCTATCAGCATGGCTTGGAGTGCTTTCCTTCTCCTTAGCTTGATCATCTCCTTCAGCAGCAACTTCTTTTTCCTTGTTCTGATCTGCTTGAATATCTTCTTCTTTCTTTGAGGCATCAGCAGCATCAGACTTATCACCTTGTGCTTGGTTCTGATCAGATGGGTCTGATGTACCCTCTAATTGCTTTGGTTGATCAGAAGACTTATCTTTCTCTTCATCAGCAGGTGATATTATCTTCTTGACAATTTCAACTGTCTTCATCAGTCCTTCATTGTCCACTGCTGACCTGTTACAAATCCAAGTAAAGTTGTCAAGAGGAATGAAAGTAGTTGATGGTTCCTCTGGCAGCTCTTCATAGGGTTTGATGTTTGGTCCATAGACAATGTGTTTGATGTTAGGAAGTGGGACCAGTGAGCTTGGTTGTCCCCTTAACTTCCTTGACTTCTTTGCCCAAAGCTCCATTGCTTGAGCAATTGCCAACTTAATTGATCTTTCTTTGAGGTCCACTGATTCATCATAATCTTCAGAAATGGACGCAAAGATCTTCTTGGCTTCCTCTTTGACTATGTGACTTATTCTCATTCTTAACCTATCCAGAAAGAATTCTGAATCAATTGCTTGAATGAGAGAATCTGTCTCAAGCCACTTCAATACCCATGCTTCTTCAGCAGCAAAGGCTTTCCATTTGGTCATTTCAGCTGGACTCTTTGTCAGTCTGAATTCCCTCCACCTGTTGTATCTGATCTTCTGATTTGTGAACTGTGTCAGGCGGTTGACCCTTTCATTCTCAGCATCAAGCCTTTTTAGGAACTCTTCAAAGATAGCAGGATCTTCCCTGACAATCTCTAAAGACAATCTAATCTCTTCTCTCTTCTTTGGCTTTGTCTTGGGTGCAGGCATAGCTGGTATTGGTTTGTTTGGATCCCTTGGTTCACCAATAGCTATCCCACCAGTATGCTGATGTCCGTGAGCATCCTTGGTGCTTGCTTCAATAGCAGCTTCCAACTCTGCTGCCTCAAGAGCATCCCTCTGCTCCTGAGTCATCTTGCTGGCTTCTTCCTCCAGCCTTTTTAGCTCTAGGCTTTTCAGCCTATCTTCTTCTGCTTTCTCTGCAGCCTTCCTTCGCTTTTCAGCATCATCTTGTCTTTTCTTTTCTGCAGCAGTCAGATAAGTAGCAATTTTGCCAGTCCTTCTTCTTCTTGTTTCAGGACTCTCAATTGCTTGAAGAGGGATTGCAGCAACTGTGGTAGGATGCAACAGAGGTGCATCTCCTTCATGTGTTGTACTAATCTGCTGTGCTCCTTTAACTTCAGCAGATGGTACAGCAGATGAGTCTTCTGTTGACCCTCCAACTTTAGAAACAACTTCAACTTCAGCAGCAGGCTCTTTAATTGTCAATGGTTTCTCTGCTTCTGATGTTGTCTCTCTGACAGTTGTAACAGGTTCTTCAGAGAATGTGACCTTTCTCTTAACCTTTGACTTTGCAATCTTTTTGACAACGGGGTTGGCAGTAGGAGGTCCCCTTGCCTCACTTTTTGTTCTCATCCTCTTCAACCTTTGAAGAGGAATTTCTTCCTCAGATTATGTTCTCTCAGGAGAGGAAGCAGTACTCATCTGCTCAATCTCCTTTGTAAAGTCTTCAATTTCCTTTTCAGGAACTTCATCTTCAGGAAGTGCTGAAACAGTTTCATCAGCAGACTGTGCTGTTGGCTCAGCAGACTGACTAGTCTGACCTTCCTTTTTGCTCTTCTTAGAAGGAGTCTTTTTCGATTTTGCAGCAGCCTTCCTCTTTGGAGCAGCCACTAACTGTCTCACTGGCTCATAGAGTTTGAACTCTTTGATACCATGGGTTTGCTTTCCACCTCCCATAGGGCATTGTAAGGATGCAAACAGATTGCTCAATAAGATGGCATGTGAAGGCCTTTTGTCACTCAGCAGCTCATACACATGATCAGCCCAGTTAACCTTAAACCCATAATAGATACACACCATTGTGTAGTATCTTTTCCTTGGCAACCCATCCAAAGAACCAGTAGCACAATCCAGAAACTTTGCTATGATATCAGCAAATCTCTGGTATTCATCCTTCAGCTGGGTCTTCATCAAAGTCCCAGTCATCTCTTCTCCTTTCTTAGCACAAATGGCCCAGAACTCCTCTTCCTTTTCTGACCCTAACGAGGTCACATCTCCTCCCTTGTCTGATAATTTATAGATCTCACTGAGAACAGCAGCCGAGATCGCAATCTTCTTTCCTTCTATTTCAGCAGACATGATCGTGTCATTTTTAGAGAATTTCCTGGTTATGTAGAAGTGCTCAACATCTTCTAAGTAGACCCTTTCTTCGTGAGCCTCCAAAACAGGAACTAACGAAGCTTCCTTAATCTTTTCCAGCAACGAGCGCATCAGATCAGTGCCCGAAAAATGGAATTTGCTGTAGTTGAAGTACCTTCCTTCGATAATCTTCTCCATTTCTGAAATTTTAAGAGTAGAAATCTACAAAGATGCAGTTAACTTTTTCGCAACAGAAGGGTTTGAGAGTTAGAGAGTTTTGAGAGTATTTGGGTGCGTAAGACGACTGTACTGTTTAGATCGGATTTTATAGGTTTCCTTTTGATTAGGTTTCCGTGATTTATCAGAACCGTTGATCTAATCTGACAGTTTTTAATCGTATGGACAGGAGAGACGGATTTCAATTTTATTATTTTATTGTCAGATGGGCGGGAAACTCTATCGACACTAATCTGTTACTTATAAAAGCGCGTTTCTAAAGATACGTTTTATGACCATGCTTATATAAGGTATCAGATGAGTAGAGTTTAACTTATCTGACAGACGAGTGATCTGTTATCTGATATTACTAGAGAATGCCAATAGCTAGTAATCTTCCTCTGCTGTTTGTCAATCCAGCAAGATAAAATAATCTTCAATCTTCAAGAATTAAGAACACGTCTTCTTGATATTCTTAACTTCAACTAACTGACATTAACATATTTCATCTTTTAGAGCAGAAGTACCGCTAGTCTTACACGTTCCCCCTGTCTTTAAGAATTCATGAGTTAACTAGTCTGTTGAAGGTTAATCCTTGAATAAAATAACTGATGACTAAGCTGTTGAACTCCAGTCTTCTGTTGAGTTCCCCCTCAGCTTATGCATCCAAATTGAGTAATCCTAACTCAGCTCTTAGAGTTGAGAACCTTGCTTCACTTAGAGGTTTGGTGAAGATATCAGTAATCTGATTATCAGTATGAACATACTCAATCAAAACATTGCCTTTTTCCACATGATCTCTAATGAAATGATGTTTGATCTCAATATGCTTAGTCCTTGAATGACTTGTAGTGTTCTGAGTGAGTGAGATTGCACTAGTATTGTCACAGTAGATTGGTATTCCACTGATCTTGATGTTGTAGTCTTCTAGTTGATGTTTCAACCAAAGTATATGTGCACAGCAAGCTCCAGCAGCTATATATTCAGCTTCAGCAGTAGATATAGAAACTGAGGTTTGCTTCTTACTCATCCATGAGATCAGACGACTACCTAAGAACTGACAGGCACCTGTTGTGCTTTTTCTGTCAATCTTGCAGCCAGCAAGATCTGAATCTGAATAACCAACAAGTTCAAATCCAGATTCTCTAGGATACCATAATCCCAATTCTTGAGTGCCTTTAACATACTTCAATATCCTCTTGGCAGCTAAGAGATGAGATTCTTTGGGGTTTGATTGAAATCTTGCACAGACTCCAACTGAGTACATTATATCAGGTCTGCTTGCTGTTAGATACAACAATGAACCAATAATGCCTCTATATTTGGTTATGTCTACTGATTTGCCATCTTCATCTTTATCCAAACGAAGACTTGTAGACATGGGCATGGTAGCTGTTGAGCTAGTTTCCATACCAAATTTCTTGAACAGATCTCTTGTGTACTTTGCTTGACTGATGAATATTCCATCAGGCAACTGTCTAACTTGCAATCCAAGAAAGTAATTAAGTTCACCCATCATGCTCATTTCAAACTTATTCTGCATTAGCTTGGATAACTTATCACACATCTGTTGGTTAGTTGAACCAAAAATAATATCGTCCACATATATTTGCACAAGTAATATATGATTTTCCCATTCAATTGTGAACAAGGTTTTATCTACCTTACCTTTTCGAAATCTTTTAATTAAAAGAAAATCAGATAGGGTATCATACCATGCTCTTGGAGCCTGTTTCAGTCCATAGAGGGCTTTCTTCAGACGATATACTTTGTCCTCTTCTTGATAGACTTCAAATCCAGGAGGTTGTTCAACGTACACTTCTTCTTGCAATTCTCCATTGAGAAAAGCACACTTTACATCCATCTGATAGACAGTGAAGTTCTTGTAAGCAGCATAGGCTAGAAACAGTCTGATTGCTTCAAGTCTTGCTACTGGTGCAAAAGTTTCATCAAAGTCAATTCCTTCTTCTTGACAATATCCTTTGGCCACTAGTCTTGCTTTGTTTCTGGTGACAACACCATCTTCATTCATCTTATTTCTGAAAACCCACTTAGTGCCAATTACTCTTTGATGACTTGGTCTAGGAACTAAGTACCAGACTTCATTCCTTTCAAATTGATTCAACTCTTCTTGCATAGCTTCTATCCAGAAGGAATCATTTAGAGCTTCTTCAATTTGTTTGGGCTCTATTTGAGATAGAAATGTGACAAACATGGCATCTTGTGCAGCAGCTCTTCTTGTTTTCACTCTATCTAAAGGATCACCAATAACTAGTTCAGGAAGGTGATTCTTGAGCCATATGAGATCAGGTTGTAGATCAGGATGTTGTCCTCTGTCTTGATCTTGCAACACTACTGTTGGAGTTCCAGTAGTAGTCTGTTGAACAGTCTCTGGTCTGTCAGCTGTTGGCAACTCGTCTGTTAGACAATCAGCACTGTGATTTTGAACAGCACTTGAGTTAGCAGCTGAACTTAGATTAGGTAGTATGATGGGAACATATTCTTCATTTCTTCCAATGTCTAACTTCTGTAAATCAGCAGACAGGTCTTGGTTAACACTTTGATTCTTTTCAGAAGATTGACTTGGCTCATCAAATACTGCATGGATAGATTCTTCTATTAGTAATGTTCTTTTGTTAAACACTCTGTAAGCTTTACTAACAGTAGAGTATCCTACAAAAACAGCTTCATCAGCCTTTTCTGCAAATGCAGTAAGGTGATTTTTCCCATTATTCAATACAAAACATTTACAACCAAAAATCTTAAAGTAATGAATGTTTGGTTTTCTGTTGTTCCAAACTTCATATGGAGTTTTGTTCTGATTTTTGTTGATCATACATCTGTTCTGGGTAAAGCATGCTGTGTTTGTTGCTTCTGCCCAAAATCTTTGAGGCAGTTTAGCTTCAGCTATCATGGTTCTGACAGCTTCTTTTAGTGTTCTGTTTCTCCTTTCAGCAACACCATTTTGTTGAGGGGTTCTTGCAGCAGAATACTCATGATGTATTCCTTTGATGTTACAATACTCTTCAACAGTAGAGTTTGTAAACTCTGTCCCTCTATCTGATCTGATCTTTAATATTTTAATGCTCTTTTCATTCTGGATCAGTTCCATCAGATTGGTAAGATGTTCCTTGGTTTCACTTTTCTTCTTCATGAAAATCACCCAAGTATATCTTGAATAATCATCCACAACATCTAGGCAGTATTTCTTTCCACCATTGCTGACTGGATCAATGGGTCCAAATAAGTCCATATGCAACAGCTCCAATATTCTTCCAGAAGATTGGTGCTTCTTTTCTTTGAAAGATGACTTGATTTGTTTACCCTTCTGACATGCATCACAGAGCTTGTCTTTGCTCATGACTGCTTTTGGAATCCCTTCTACCAAATCATTCTTGATTAATCTGTTTATGGTCTTGAAGTTTAAGTGATTCATCCTCTTGTGCCATAGCCAACTGACTTCACTTGGTGCAGATGCCACCAAACAAACACTTGAATTCTTGTCAACAGAATTCCAGTTAACTATGTAGATATTTCCTTGTCGTCTTCCAGATAAAATTACCTTCTTTGTACCAATTTGTTCAACGTAGCACTTATCTGTTGAAAAGATGACTGAATATCCCTTGTCACAAAATTGACTTATGCTCAGCAGATTATATTTCAGGCCTTTAACATATGAGACGTCAGATATCTCTATGTTTCCCTTGATTACTCTTCCTTTAGCTTTAATCTTGCCTTCTTTGCTGTCTCCAAAAGTGACTTTTGGACCATCCACAGCAACTGCATCAGTCAACTCATGTATGTTTCCACACATGTGTCTTGAACATCCACTGTCCAAGTACCAAATCTTCTCTACTTTACTCCTACTCCTAATCCTAACCTACAAAACAAAAATAAAATTGTTTTAGGTACCCTTATTGAGAGGGTCCTGAAGGATTAGTTCCACCCTTGACAACCCAAGATGTTGAAGTCTTAGGCTTCTTAGGCTTCTGAGTTTTAGGAGCATGAACAGTTTCATTTTTATCATAGTTATCAGATAAGTCATGTTGATGATCAGTATGATATGAATAATGTTCATAAGCAGGGTAAGGTGCATGATAAGCAGGGTATGCATGCATTGGATGAGCAGGATAAGGTGCATAGTAACTAGGAAATTGAGGTGCATGATACATAGGATGATATGCAGCAGGTTGCACATAATATGACTCATTTCCATACCAAGCATTTTGATTTTTCTTGTTCTTATGCTTCTTTGGTTTACTAGTTGCTTGCTCATTTGATTTTGACTTAGTTTTACCACTAGTCTGATTGACTTTAGCTTTATCAGCAGACTTCTTAGGGCTCTGCTGTTTGGTCTTACTAGTCTGATTTCCTACACTAGGCTCTTTGCTCTTTTTAGCCTTAGGAGATTTCTTCTCCTTTACCACTTTCTCAGATGAGGCAGGTTTAGAAGTTTGAACATACAGAATGACCTTACTATTGTCAGCTGATATAAATTTTTCAGTATGATTCAGTTCTAATTTATCCTTTTCTAAAGGTGTCTCCTGTTTACTAGATGTATGCATGGATGCAACAGTTGACTTATCATGAGACTCAATGATTTTCTCAAGTTCCATGATTTTTCCTTTATAGACCTCACATTCAGCTTTCAGAGATTCATGCTCTTGCTCAAGCTGTTTATATTCAGCTGATTCTTTTGGCTTTTCAGCTAGAAGTTTCAGTGAATTATTTTGCTCTTTTAGCAGGATCATCTCTTCCTTAAGCTTTTTATATGCTTCAGCAATACCAGTATTGTTAAGCATCATTTGTTCAAATGAATTAAATAATTCATTATTAAGAGGAGTTACCTCATCCTCAGAGTCAGCAGAGTCCTTTGCCATCAGGCACAGGAGAGCAGGTTTTTCTTCATCAGAAGATTCTTCATCAGACGAGTCTGAATCTGAATCAGATGAGTAGACAGCAGTTAGCTTTTCTGCTTCAGCCATCATTGCTTTTCCTCTCTGATGCTTTCTTTCTTTTCTTACTTTCTTCTCCTCCTCAGTGTATTTTTCTGCTTTTGGATATGGGCAGTCTTTGATGAAGTGTCCCAATTTCCTGCAGTTGTAACACATTAGTTTTGATTTATAATCATCTTTATCTTGAGAAGAAAAGTTAGGTTTAGAAGAAGAAGCATTGTTGTATTTGTTCTTCATTTTTCTTTTATAGAACTTCTTGAAGTTGTTCATCAACAGTGCAACATCTCCAGCAGTGTACTCCTTTTTGTTGAGTAGAGTGGCCTCATCAGATGAGTCCATTTCTGCATTTCTTTGAGCTGGTCTTCTTTGGTTTTCAGCAGCAACCAGTGCAGCTGTGGGTCCTGAAGTTGAGGTTTCTTCAATTCCCATCCTTGGCAGTTTATACTCATACGCCTTGAGTACGGAGAACAGCTCTGTAAGAGAAATCTTGCCCAGATCTCTTGATTCTTCCATTGCTGTCACCTTCATGTTAAACTTGGAAGGTAGAGCCTTCAGTACTCTGACAGAAATTTCTTTGTCAGTGAAAGTCTTTCCCAGCTTCAAAACTTCATTCAGAGTTCTGGTGAATCTGGTGTCCATCTGATCAATGGTTTCTCCAGACTTCATCTTGAAGTTATCCAGCTTCTCCAAGGCAACACTTAGCTGATGCTCTTTAATTGCATCATTGCCTTCACTCATGTCACGAACCTTATCCCACATCTCCTTTGCAGTTTTGCAATGCTTGACTTTGTCAAACCGATCATTATCCAGGGCTTTGGTCATGATGAATCTTCCGACTTTGTCCAGGTTGAACAGCTTTATTTCTTCTGCTGTCATTTCTGTTAAGTCTTTTTCCACCACAATTTGAGCTTCATCTACGATGATGGTCTTGGTGAATTTGAATGGACCTTTGATGATACATGTATACATGTTGTCATTGTAGGCAGCAAGGAAAATCTCCATTCTGATCTTCCAGTCCTCAAAAGACATACCAGCAATGTGGGGAACATGGCTGATACAATCCATTTTTCAAAAAGTTTTTATTTTTCAAAAAGATGCTCTTTTGAAAAGTTTTGAAAACCTTTGAAAAACACTCGGATCAAGCTCGTTGATCAGGCAGCTGATTCTAATGAACCACCTGCTCTGATACCACTTGTTGGTCCCAAGTGGTCAGATGAGGTCTAGAGGGGGGGGGTGAATAGACCTCTGAAAATTTTTGAACTTAAAAACTTTTCAGTCTTCTGTCAGCAGACTAAGCTGATGAAGAACAGTAAGCAGACTAGTCTGATCGTGAACAAATCTTGAACAGACGACTGACCACTCTTCTTACAGTGACTTAGCTGTTTTTCAGCAAAACAGTTTTCCAAGAGTATACTTGCAGCGGATTGTTTGAAAGTGTTTTTCACAAGTAAACCAAGTTCTAAAAAGATTTTATCCCCAGTTTAGAACTCCTTATAAAATCTTTTGATTGATTCAAAGTGTTTAAAATGCAAACTTTAAAATATGCAAGAAAACTTTAAATGCAAGATAACACAAAGAATTTTTATAGTGGTTATATGGATAAAAATCCTTTAGTCCACTCTTCCAGATCACACAGATTCTGGGTTATACTATAATCACTTAGATTACAATATTTCTCCACTTACACATAAACAACTAATGAGAAGGCTGTAAGCTCACAATAGGAAATCACAAAGAAAGCCTATCCTCTAAAGTAGAATCACTCACAAAGATGGATTCTCACTTCGCACAACACTCAGCTATTACAAAATCACTCAGATAATGTTTTTCTGATTTCTTCAACTGGGTTTCTGTCAACAGATGACTACCACCAGACGAGTGAGCTGTTCGAGCTTTTGAGACTTAGAGAAATTCTGCTTCAAAATTTCGATCTCTGATTGTTGTTGTGTATATGCTCGATTTGAAATTCAGCTCTATTTATACATGGAGATGAAATTGTGACCGTTGAAGGCAAGTCACAAATCAAATCCATCCTTCAGCTCTTTTTGAAACGGCTCCCTGCAGCATTCCGTACTGTGTACAGTACCTTTCTGTCCATCGCATTTAATGCTGTATTTAATGCACTCTGCTGATCCGAGGATATCTTCAATCATTTGCCATTACTACCCTTCTCTTCCAGCATTTATTACACCAAGTGCATTTATTACCGTTGGACTAATCTCTTGATCTCTTCCACTCTGCTGATCAAAACGACTCCGCTGATAGATACTCTGCTGATCAAATACTGAACTCATCTGATTTGACTCGGCTGATGATCTACCCTTCTGTTCGCTGTTTCAGCAAGAGATCACTAGTCTTCTGAGCTTTGAACTTTGAACTCTTCTGATGTCTTCTTTTACTTGTTCAAAATTCTTCTAAGGGAACTAAGCTTTCCATACTTAGCTGATTATGATGTTTTGGAAATCATCAAAACCTTCCCTTAATTACTTGTCTTCTTTCATCTTCATCTTCATCCAACACATCATTCCTTCTTCGCTCGTTGGGGCTCCGCGCCATGAGAAAATGCTCTAGCGACGAGAAAGTGGCCACTAGTTACAAAGCTCCAATAAGGTATCGAGAGGGGCCCCGAAACTGACCCACGGCACAGCGCCCATTCGCTTCACGCGTGGGGAAGGCAACGAAGTTTATTCAGATTGATTCAACTACTCTTCCACCGCTTCATTCCATTGAGACTCACTAAGAGCTTCAACAATCAATTTGGGCTCAATTTGTGAGAGAAAACTTACAAACATTGATTCATTTACAATTGCTCTTCTTGTCTTTACTTTATCCAATGGATCACCAATCACTAGATCAGGTGGGTGATCTCTAAGCTATCTAAGATTATGTTGCAAATCAGGATGTTGTCCTCTTGATTGATCTTGCAACACTACTGTTAGAGTTATAGTAGTATTCTGTCGAACAGTCTCTGGACTGTTAGCTGTTTGCAATTCATTTATTAGACAATCAGTAGACCGATTTTGAACAACTCTTGAGTTATCAGCTGGGTTGAGATCAGGTAGTATGATGGATACATATTCTTCTTTTCTTTCCACAGTCAATTTCTGAAAATCAGTAGACATATTTGAATGAGTACTTTGATTCTTTTCAGAAGATTGATCTACAAGTAAAGTCTTTTTGTTAAATACTACAAGTAAAGTCTTTTTGTTAAATACTCTATAAAATTTACTAGCAGTCGAATGATCTACAAAAACAACTTCATCAGCTTTTTCTGCAAAAGCAGTAAGGTGATTTTTCCCATTGAGAGAATTTCACTTTTGATACCACAATTATACCAACTTTAGGGATTTGATACCACAACTATTTATGTCGACACATTTGATACCATATCTCAAATCAACTTTACACATTTAATACTTTTTTCAAATTAATGACGGAATTGTCACGTACCCGTTAGTTCTCGTGAAATCTGAATTGAGAATTTCACTATTGATACCACAATTATACATACTTTAGAGATTTGATACAACAACTATTTATGTCTACACATTTGATACCATATCTCAAATCAACTTTACACATTTAATACTTCCATCAAATTAATTACGAAATTGTCACGAGATTGTCACGTGCCCGTTAGTTCTCGTGAAATCGGAATTTGGGGGGAGACTCATTCCAGGTGGCATCGTTTTTTGAGGGAAAATTGTTATGTCAGCTGCCCCAATTTCATTACATAAAAGACGGTCACATATGCAGAGCCCTAATTGTCTTCCTCTTCAACTGCAAACTCCAGGCGTTATTTCAGCACTGAAAAGGGTGTTGAAGTGTTTTTGTCAAGAAACCACCATTCCCAAGACTTCTTACAAGAATGGAATCTCCTACCTGGATTCTCCTTTGTCCAAGAAGTCTTGAGAATGGTGGTTTCTTGACAAAAACACTTCAACACCCTTCCAGTGTTGAAATAACGCCTGGAGTTTGCAGTTGAAGAGGAAGACATTTTTGCTTTTGTGATTGTGAATGAAGAGGAAGACAATTAGGGCTCTGCATATGTGACCGTCTTTTATTTAATGAAATTAGGGCAGCTGACATAGCAATTTCCTCCCAAAAACGATGCCACCTTGAATGAGTCTCCCCCCAAAATTCAGATTTCACGAGAACTAACGGGCACGTGAAATTCCATCATTAATTTGACGGAAGTATTAAATGTGTAAAGTTGATTTGAGATATGGTATCAAATGTGTCGACATAAATAGTTGTGGTATAAAATCCCTAAAGTATGTATAATTGTGGTATCAAAAATGAAATTCTCAATTCAGATTTCACGAGAACTAACGGGCACGTGACAATCTTGTGACAATTCCGTCATTAATTTGACGGAAGTATTAAATATGTAAAGTTGATTTGAGATATGGTATCAAATGTGTCGATATAAATGGTTGTGGTATCAAATCCCTAAAGCAGGTATAACTGTGGTATCAAAAGTGAATTCTCTCTTTTCCCATTATTCGAAACAAAACATTTACAACCAAATATCCTAAGATAGTGAATATTAGGCTCCATGTTGTTCCACAGTTCATAAGGAGTCTTGTTCTGAGTCTTGTTGATCTTGCATTTGTTCTAGGTGTAGCATGTTGTATTTGTAGCTTTTGCCAGAAATCTTTGAGGCAGTTTTGCTTCACTTATCATTGTTCTTGTAGCTTCTTTTAGAGTTTTGTTTCTTCTTTCAGCTACTCCGTTTTGTTGAGGGGTTCTGGCAGCAGAGTACTCATGGTTGATTCCTCTGGAGGTACAATACTCTTCAACCGTAGAGCTTGTAAACTCAGTGCCCCTATCTGATCTGATTTTCCATATCTTTAGGCTCTTTTCATTTTGGATCAGCTCCATCAGATTGGTAAGATCTTCCTTGGTTTCACTCTTCTTTTTCGTGAAAGCCACCCAAGTATATCTTGAAAAATCATCCACAAAAGCTAGGTAATACTTTTTTCCACCATTGCTGATCGGATCAATAGGACCAAAAAAATCCATGTGAAGTAGCTCCAAATTCTAGGTTGAAGATTGGTGCTTCTTGCTTTTAAAAGAAGACTTGATTTGTTTACCATTCTTACATGTGTCACATAGCATGTCTTTGCTCATGGTTGTTTTTGAAATTCCTTCTACCAAATTGTTCTTGATCAATCTGTTGATGGTCTTGAAAATTTACATGATTCATTCTTTTGTGTCATAGCCAACTAACTTCACTTGTTGTAGAAGACACCAAACAAACATTAGAATTCCTGTCCACAGAATTTCAATCGACTATATAAATATTCCTTGTCTTCTTCCAGATAATATCAACATCTTAGTTCCAACTTGCTCTAGATAGCACTTATCTGATGACAAGATTACAGAAAATCCTTTGTCACAAAATTGACTTATGCTCAGCAGATTGTATTTCAGGCCTTTAACATAAGAGACAACATATATCTAAATGTTATCTTTGATAAGCTTTTCACACGCAACAATCATGCATTTGCTGTCTCCAAATGTAACTTTTGGACCATCCACGACAGCAGCATCAGTAAGTTCATGTATATCTTCACACATGTGCCTTGAACATCCACTGTCAAGTACCATTTCTTCTCTACTTTACTCATACTCCTAATCCTAACCTACAAAACAAAATAAAATTATTTTAGGTGCTCTTCATTGAGAGGATCCTGAAGGATTAGGTTCACCTTTGACAACCTAAGATTTTGATGTCTTAGGCATCTTAGGCTTAGTGGAGTTTGATGGAGCATGAGTTACTCCTGGTTCATCATAAGTTCCAACATATATGTTTTTATAATAATCATTATGAAGTGAGTGATGCTCAAAAGTATGGTAAGGTGCATGATAAGCAGGGTAAGCATGCATCAGATGATGAGCAGGGTATGCAGCATAGTAAGATGGAAAGTGATGTGCATGACAAAATGAAGGCTAAGCAGGTTGCACATAATGAGACTCATTTACATTCCAGAAATTTTCATTTTTATAATTCTTATGCTTCTTTGGTTTGCTCTTAGCTTGCCATTAACTGACGACTTAGAATTATTACTAGTCTGATTGGTTTTACTATTATCAGCAGACATCTTCGGACTACTCTGATGTTTAGCTTTACCAGTCTATTTTTCAATTTTAGGCTCTTTACCTTTTTTAGCCTTTGGATATTTCTTCTCCATTTTTCCTGGTTCTTGTGATGTAGGTTTAGTTGTCTGAACATATAAGACAACTTTACTGTTATCAACAGATACAAATTTTTCAGCACGATTCAGTTCTAAACTTTCTTTTTCTAAAGGTAGTTTCTGTTTACTAAGTATGTTATCTGATGCAACATAAGACTTGTCATGAGACTCCATTATTTTTTCAAGTTATATGATTATTCCTTTATAGACTTCACATTTAGCTTTCAGAGATTCACTATCTTGTACAAGCTTTTTATACTCAGCTGATTCTTGTGGTTTTTCAACCTTAAGTTTCAGTGATGTATTTGCTCTTTTAGCATAGTCATCTCTTCCTTAAGCTTTGCAAATGCAGTAACAACGCTTGTGTTATTAATCATCATTTGCTCAAATGAACTAAACAACTCATTTTCATTTTCAACATAAGTTACCTCATTATCATAGTCACCTGATTCTTTAGCTACGAGACAGAGCAGTGCAGGTGTCTCATCTTCAGTAGAGTCATCTTCTGAGGTCTCTGACTCTAAATCAGAAGAGTATATTGCTGCTATCTTTTCTGTTTGAGCCAACATCACTTTACTCTTGTTGTGTCTCTTCTCTTTTCTAATTTTCTTTTCTTCCTCTGTATACTTCTCAGCTTTAGGATATGGGCAGCCCTTTATGAAGTGTCCCAAATTCCTGCAATTATAGCACATTAGTTTGGATTTATAATTATCCTTACTATCATGAGAATGAGAGGTATGGTTAGAAGTAGAAGCATAGTTGAATTTGTTCTTCATTTTTCTTTTGTAGAACTTCTTGAATCCATTTAATAAAAATGCCACATCACCTTCAGTGTACTCCTTTTTGTTGAGCAGTATGGTCTCATTAGATGAATTAATTTCCTTTGCTTTTCCGGTAGAACTTTTGGGTTACTCTACGTCAACCAGGGCAGTGGGACTAGAAGTTGAGGTTTCTTCTATACCCATTCTTGGCAGTTTATCTTCATACTCCTTTAGTACAGAAAACAACTCCGTCAGAGAGATCTTCCCTAGATCTCTTGATTCTTCCATGGTTATGATCTTCATGTTGAACTTAGGAGGTAGCGCCTTTAAAACTTTGACAATGATCTCTTTATCAATAAAGGTCTTTCCTAACTATAACACTTCATTGAGCGTCCTTGTATACCTTGTATCCATCTGGTCAATGGTTTCTTCGGACTTCATTTTGAAGTTTTCTATCTTCTCAAGAGCAATGCTCAAATTATGCTCTTTGATTGTATCATTTACTTCGCTCATATCGCGAACCTTGTCCTAGATCTCTTTAGTTGTTTTGCAGTGTTTGACCTTGTCAAACATGTCATTAATGAGGGCTCTGATCATGATGAATCTTCCAACCTTGTCAAGATTATTCAGCTTTATTTCTTCGGCTGTCATCTCTTTAAGTTCTTTGTCAACTACCATCTCTTGGTCATTGACTTTGACTGTCTTGGTGATTTTGAACGGACCTATGATAATGCACGTGTACATATTGTCGTTATAACAGCAAGGAAAATTTCAATGCAAATTTTCCAGTCCTCAAAACTCATACCGCTGATGTGGGGAACATGACTAATATAATCTATTTTTTAAAGATTTTGATTGTCAAAAATACAAAATAATGTTTAGAATTTTTTCGGTTTTTCTCTATTGCAGATTAATAGTAGTTCCAATATATTGTGATGCAGGTTTTCTCTCTTTCCTTGGCTACTTATATCAGATATCATCGACGTAATTGTGGTGGTTGGGGTGGTGGTGGTGGTGGTGGTGGTTGTGGTGGTGGTCGTGGTGGAGGAGGAGATGGAGTTCCTTACCTTTTTCCAAGGATTAATGTTAAATGAAAAGAAAGAAACGCCCATCTCCTAAGTTCCACTGATGAATATAATTGGTGGTTAATATTCACATTTAAACCATTTATTGGATTTTCATGATTCACAAATAGACGATGGTGTTGTTTGACTATGATTAGTTCATGGATTCAACATTCAAAATGAAAATAAATTATTGTTGTTATAGGTAGTGATAATAAATTACTGGTTAGCACTTAGAAAGTAAGAATAGTTTACTCCAAGTAGAATTATTTTAATCAAAGTGTTAAATTGTTTTCTTAATGGAGATTGTTCCTTAATACTCTGGTTCAGTTATGTAATATTTACATAAAATGCGTTACACTAAAATAAGACTATGTGTGCGAGTACCGTGTGCCACAACGACTTGTCCATGAAAAGAAAGGTTGCATTTCATTTGGCTTTATGCCCTTTATAATCAGAATCATAAATCAGATCTGTTCCTACTAATTTGTTTAGATCTATTTTATTTATACAATATACATATTTCTTTTATTTCTTATTTCATAATTTTTCCTTTTTTCATTTATATCACTCTAATTTTGTCTTTTTAGTAGTCATGGCTGTTTTCTAAGACGACCAAGGTATGCAGGGTTCCATTTTTTTTGTTTAAGTTCTGTTTCTGTTACAACTTTTGTTTTATTATGTTTTGATTTGGTTTTCTATTAGGTTGCAGAAGTCACCATTCCGTGGAGTTTATTTTGGTCGTGTCAAAGTTGAGAAAGAATATTGCGTTGTTCGGGCTTTTTCTACCTATGTTTGTGAGGTTCTGCGATTCCGATTTAGTGTTTTCGTTAACCTCCTTGTGTTTGATGGTGCGGATTTTGCGAGTATTCTATGCTCTTAATCCGTACTTTCATTCTTGAATCTTTGCTCTTTTGTTGCCTTGGTGTGCTTTATGTGTAGGTGAGTGTGTATTTCCTATGAAGATGATATTATTACACAAAACAATAGGAATTTTTTAATCTATTCTATGAGAACTGATGTTTATCTGCTTAATTATAGAACTTAAACTCTTCATTTCTCCCCTATATTATTAAACATTAAAATCTGCTCAATTTGGTGTTTTGAGCTTTCAAGTATATGATGAAATTTTTGGGTGGATTTTGGGTGATTTTTATATTTATCTTTAATGTAATTCTAACAAAACAAATTTTTACATTTCAAAAAACTGTCAGCAAACAAAAAAGTGTAAAGAATGGTTAGGGCGGTAAAATGCGAATTATTTGAAGTTTTAGTTTAGTGTAAATTTAAAGTTCTAGTTTGATATCAAATATATGTTTGTTAATTATTTGTACTTGGTCGATAAAAAATGTTGGTGCTTTGTATATTTTGTATGATTTTCGAAAAGATGTTTGCTGTAATTGTATTTGTTCAAACATTATTTAAAAATTTATTAAATTTAAGATTTGGGCTATATACAACAATAAATAATAACACATGATATATATTAAGAATTCAAAATTCTTTAAAAAAAAAAATCCCAGCTTATTCTCGGCACTTTTACAGCGTCTAGAATAAAGTTCAAAAACATCGAAAATAAGTTTATAAAAGCACCGGGAATAAAGTTCAATAACATCGGGAATAAGTTTTTCCTGTGCTGGCGGCTTTTATATTCCCGTCGCCCTTTTTTACCGAGGGGCGCCTTTTACTCACCAGTAAAGACTTGAATGTTGAATGTTTGTATCAATCGAATTTGTTGGTCACAAGTGGTCAGATGAGGTCTAGAGGGGGGGGGGGGAGTGAATAGACCTCTGAAAATTTTACCAAATTTTAATTTTACGACTTTTACTTAACTGTTGGCAGACTAAGCTGTTATAGAACAGTAAGCTGACAAAGCTGATCGCGAACAAATCTTTGAACAGCTCGGTTGACCACTAATCTGATAATCACTTAGCTGATTTAGTCAAAATCAGTTTTAATACCAGAATACTTGCAGCGGATATTTTAAGTGTTTTTCACAAGTAAACTTGGTAGATTGAAAGATTTTATCCCCAGTTTTGTCAAACTCCTTAAAAATATTTTCAAACAGTTTTATCAAAGTGTTTTTATGCAAACTGAAAATATGCCAGTAAAAATGCAAAGTAAAAACACAAGGATTTTTATAGTGGTTATATGGATGTAAATCCTTTAGTCCACTCTTCCAAGTCACACAGATCTTGGGTTATACTACAATCACAAAGTTTACAGTATACTCTGCTTGCGCCAATCAACAAATGAAAAGGCCACAAGTGCGCAATAAGAAATCACAAAGAGGACCTATTCTACATAGACTTATCACTCACAAAGACGGATAAGAACTCCTCACAACACTCTCTTTTACACAGATTCACTCAGAAAATGTATTCTTTTTGTTTCAACAAGCTTCTGTCAACAAATGACTTCAGCATGCGAGTGAGCTGTTCTTGAGCTTCTTGAGACTTAGAAAATATTCTGCTTCGGATAATCTCTCAGATGTTGTGTTTTTATTTTTTCTTCGTCTCTTCAGCTATTTATACTCACAGATTGAAAAGTATCCGTTGAAGAGAGATACAATTCAAATTTCTTGGTTTCTGGTCCTTAATTTCCGCGAACGGCTCTATGCACAGTGACAGTACTGCAGACTGTACTTTCTGTCAGGCAGCATTTAATGCACCAAGCTGATACGAGGTATTTCTTCAATCATTTGCCATTAATACCCTCGGTCTTCAGCATTTATTACTCCAAGTGCATTTATTACCGTTGGGGAGACTTCCTGATCCTTTCCACTTGGCTGATGAGAACACAAGTCTGATGATTGAACAGAGCTGATCCCAAACTTGAACAAATCTGATTAGAGTCGGCTGATCTTCACCAGTCTGATTTCTTTTCTTCAGCAGATCAATAGTTTTCTGGACCTTGAATATTTGACCTTTCTGATTTGTCTTCTCACTTGGTCAAAATTCTTCTAAGGGTTTTAACTATGTTTTCTATACTTGGCTGATCTTGATGTTTTGGAAATCATCAAAACCTCCCTTAACTTTTCCAATTTCAGTACACCCTATCTTCATCTTCATCCAACAATTTCCCCCTTTTTGATGATGACAAAACTTCAGCTGAGTACCTGTTACCTATACTAAAGTTTTAATCCTCAAAATTTCTGAGATAGAAATGTATGTTCGAGTAAAAACTTGAACTTTTATATATATATTGAAAATGATTACAAGTTACAAGCTTTTATCAGTAAACTGATACGATGATAAGATAGTCTATACTAATCATCAGCTTCTTCACTTTCTTCTTCTTCAACTTCCTCATACTCATATTATGATTCATCATCGTCTTCTTCTTCATCATTTACGTCATCAGTTAGAAGATTTTGCTGAGCAGCTTCCATCTTTTGCTTCATTTCTTTTTCACGTTCTAGTTCCTTTTCTGATTCATCAATTCTTCTCTTCAGACGTTCTATATTTTTGTTCTTGGTGAATGGATCCAGTTGCTCTTCAGGAGTGTCCTTTTCTGCAGCTAATTTTTTATCAGACTTGACTGGTCATTTAGGTTCTTCTTCAGCAGCTTGTTCATCAGCTTCCTTGTTATCAGCTTCTCCATCTCCTTCAGTTTTTTCTTCAAGTACTTGTTCCTCTGGCTCTTTTGGTTCTTCTTGAGCTGCAGCAGAGTCTTCTTGAGTACTTGGAAAAGTTGGCTCTTCCCTTTTCTCTTCCCCCTTTTTGTCATCATCAGCAGGGTTAATAGTAGGGTTGAGTTCAACAGCTCGGATTTGGACAGCAGCACATAAGTTCCTGATGTTCTGATCCATTACATTCTGTCTTGTGTTGAGATGATTCAGAGTAGATGTGATAGTTCCAGCTTGATCATTTACGCAATCAACATTGAGTTGTAAGGTAGAGACTTCTTGATGGACTTTATTGGCAGTGGCTTGAATTTCCGCAACCAATAACAGATTTTTTACAGTCTCTTCATTACTAACTTTGATGAGTGTGTCAGTCAAATGAGCTATGGTGTCTTCATTTCTCTTAGAAACAGCATGAAGATGACCAACATCAGCTTTAACATCTTCAATACTTCTGTTCATATCCAGAATACTATTGGTCAGCATAAGTGAATTGTCTTGCGGCAATGGGAAGTTGTCAATGGCATCCTTAACCAATTTTGCATTTTCCTTATGCATTTGCTCCATCATCATCATGTTCCTCTCTTCCATATCCTTGAGTGAATTTTCAAGCATCAGCTGGAAGGATTCCATCAGCGACGAGTGCATATCAGCTGTTGGAATGGAGGTTGATGCAGTCTAATTTTCTTCCTGTTGGACAGGAGTGTCTTTGAGAACAGCTTCTTCTTCAGTCTTTTCCTTAGCATCCCACTCAATGGCTAAGGGCTCATCAGCATCCTGTTCCTTGACATCTTCAAAGATCTTGTTTACCACAGTTCCATCATCAGTGAAAACAGTAGTCTGACGCATTCTCTTTATAACAGGGAGACTACTTGAAGCAGATGTCTTCACTTTAGGCAACTCTTGGTAATGTTTTATTTCTTGTGAAATGTGATCTGATGTACGCTAGGTAGAGCAGGCAGATCACTAGGAGAACCTGGTTCATATCTTGATTTTTCAGCCCATTTCTCCAAGGCAGTGTGAACAGCAATTTGCACAGCCCGTTTGATGGGATCATCTTGCTTTCTTCTCTTGGCTGGCAATGCATCAGAGATGGTCTTGGCTTCTGCAGCAGCATATTCTTGTGCATATTTGTGCATCACATCTCTGACATAAGCAGCATCCAGTGCTTTGGTGATTTAAGTAGTTTGCAACCAGCTGAGGACCCACTTCTCCTCATTTGCAAACTCTTTCCAGCTCTGGACTTCTTCAACAGACTTGTTCATCCTAAAGTCTCTCCATCTGATGCATCTTTCCTTTTCTTGGGTGAACAATGTTTTACGCTGCAACTTCTCATCAATATGAGCCAAGGCAGCTTCAAATCTGTTGAAAACAGTAGTGTCAGTATTAACAATCTCAAAGGCTTTTCTCACTTCAAACCTTTTTTTTTCAGGTATCTCGCTAGCAGGCATTTTCTTCTTGGCATTCATTGATTCTCCAATCTTAATGCCACCAGCTATGTTTGGGCCATGTGAGTCTTTCTTGCTGAGCTCAAGCACGAGTGCCAATTCTGCATCTTCAGCAGCTTTGCGTTCAGCCTCAGACATTTTTCTTCTTTGCTCTTCCTTTTCAGCCTCAATTTTGCTAAGTTCAATTACCCTTTGCTCTTCCTGTTCGTCTCTTTTCCTTTGCTCTGCTTCTCTCTCTTTTTCTTATCAGCAGCAGACACCTTCTTTCTTCTGATAACAATCTTTCTTTTTCCTTTCTTCTTATCAGCTGTCTTTGCTTCCTTAGCAGTAGCAGGTTCAGGAGCAGTAGATGCAATTGGTGCAGCTGCAACAGGTTCGATGATCGGCACTTCAGGATCATCTTGAGGTTGAGCTACCTCAGCTGTTGGTGCAGTAGAAGCAGTCTGTTGAGTAGCTTGATCAGCAGCTGACTCCTTGGCAGTAGACTCTTCTTCAGCTCAAGCAGGCCTCTCTGCTGATGGAGGACTTTCTCTGACTAAGTCAGAAGGTTTAGCAGGGGATGGTTCAAAAACTACCTTCCTCTTAGCAGACTTCTTTTTGGCAGGCTTCTCTTTGACAGGTTTAGAAACAGCAGTGTCTCTCAACTGGCTTCTAGTCCTTTTTGCTACTTTGTCAGCAGATATTTCTTCTGACACTGTTCTTGATGGAGAAACAGCTGATATCTCCAAAACTTCATCTGTAATCTTCTTTATAGCAGCGTCAGCAGCAGCTTGCTTTTTCTTGTCTGTTCTGGCTTGAACAACTGGCTTTGCTGTTTGAACATACTTCTTTTGTTTCATTGCAGGAACCTTGTCCTTAAGTTCCTCAGCCTCTTCCTCATCATCATTTTTCCTCTTAGAACCTCCCTTAACAGCTTGGTAGTGAACCATAGCCTTGGCATTGTGTATGACTTTCCCATTAGTCAAATCACAACCCAGCAATACGAACAGATGACTAAGAGTGATCCTATGATTTGTCTGCTTCTTCTTATGGAAATTTGCCAAGATATACAATACAATTTCGGCCCAATTCACCTCAAACCCATAATGAACAGCTATCATCAAAGCATACCTCTTCATAGTCACACTATCTAAAGAGAAAGTGCAGTTCTCAATTACCTTCGCCACCATATCAGCCATACGCTGATATTCATCCTTCAACTGCCTTTTCTTTATATTTCCAGATAGTATTTCTCCTTCGTGAGCACAGATGCTCCAGAATTCTTGTTCCTTCTCCTCGGCCAATGTCGTCAGGTATGTTCTTCCTTGGCCTATGGTTCGATTTTTAAAGATTTTAGCAATTTTAAATATTAAATCAAAGCTCGATTAAAGAAATATATCAAAACGAGTTGAGTATAAATCGATTGATTCGGTAAACGCTCCTTGGAATTCTACGATCATCTTGGTGAAGATCCAATAAAGATATGACGAGTTGAGTATAAATTGATCAGCTCAATAAACGCTCCTCGATCTAACAATAGAATGAGTTGAGTATAAATTGATCCGCTCAATAAACGCTCCTCGATCTAACAATACAAAGAGTTGAGTATAAATTGATCCGCTCAATAAACGCTCATCAATCCACTTTTAACGATTAGACAGGCTTTGGTATGAAAACCTAAGTCTAAATGAAAAGAGTTGAGTATAAATTGATCAGCTCAATAAACGCTCCTCGATCTATGTCTAACGATTAGAAGGCTTTGGTATAAATACCTAAGTCTAAATGAAAAGAGTTGAGTATAAATTGATCCGCTCAATAAAAGCTCCTCGATCTATTTTCAACGATTAAAAAGGCTTTGGTATAAAAACCTAAGTCAAATGAAAAGAGTTGAGTATAAATTGATCCGCTCAATAAACGGTCCTCGACCTATTTTCAACGATTAAAAAGGCTTTGGTATAAAAACCTAAGTCAAATGAAAAGAGTTGGGTATAAATTGATCCGCTCAATAAACGCTCCTCGACCTATTTTCAACGATTAAAAAGGCTTTGGTAAAAAAAAACCTAAGTCTAAATGAAAAGAGTTGAGTATAAATTGATCCGCTCAATAAACGCTCCTCGATCTATTTTTAACGATTAAAAAGGCTTTGGTATGAAAACCTAAGTCTAAATGAAAAAAGTTGAGTATATATTGATCCGCTCAATAAACGCTCCTCGATCTATGTCTAACGATTAGAAGGCTTTGGTAAAAAAAACCTAAGTCTAAATGAAAATAGTTGAGTATAAATTGATCCGCTCAATAAACGCTCCTCGATCTATTTTTAACGATTAAAAAGGCTTTGGTAAAAAAAAAACCTAAGTCTAAATGAAAAGAGTTGAGTATAAATTGATCCGCTCAATAAACGCTCCTCGATCTATTTTCAACGATTAAAAAGGCTTTGGTATAAAAACCTAAGTCAAATGAAAAGAGTTGGGTATAAATTGATCCGCTCAATAAACGCTCCTCGGCCTATTTTCAACGATTAAAAAGGCTTTGGTAAAAAAAAACCTAAGTCTAAATGAAAAGAGTTGAGTATAAATTGATCCGCTCAATAAACGCTCCTCGATCTATTTTTAACGATTAAAAAGGCTTTGGTATGAAAACCTAAGTCTAAATGAAAAAAGTTGAGTATATATTGATCCGCTCAATAAACGCTCCTCGATCTATGTCTAACGATTAGAAGGCTTTGGTAAAAAAAACCTAAGTCTAAATGAAAATAGTTGAGTATAAATTGATCCGCTCAATAAACGCTCCTCGATCTATTTTTAACGATTAAAAATGCTTTGGTATGAAAACCTAAGTCTAAATGAAAAGAGTTGAGTATAAATTGATCCGCTCAATAAACGCTCCTCGATCTATTTTCAACGATTAAAAAGGCTTTGGTAAAAAAATCCTAAGTCTAAATGAAAAGAGTTGAGTATAAATTGATCCGCTCAATAAACGCTCCTCGATCTATTTTTAACGATAAAAAAGGCTTTGGTATGAAAACCTAAGTCTAAATGAAAAGAGTTGAGTATATATTGATCAGCTCAATAAACGCTCCTCGATCTATGTCTAACGATTAGAAGGCTTTGGTAAAAAAAACCTAAGTCTAAATGAAAATAGTTGAGTATAAATTGATCCGCTCAATAAACGCTCCTCGATCTATTTTTAACGATTAAAAAGGCTTTGTTATGAAAACCTAAGTCTAAATGAAAAGAGTTGAGTATAAATTGATCCGCTCAATAAACGCTCCTCGATCTATTTTTAACGATTAAAAAGGCTTTGGTATAAAAACCTAAGTCCAAATGAAAAGAGTTGAGTATAAATTGATCCGCTCAATAAACGCTCCTCGATCTATTTTCAACGACTAAGAAGGCTTTGGTAAAAAAAAAACCTAAGTCTAAATGAAAAGAGTTGAGTATAAATTGATCCGCTTAATAAACGCTCCTCGATCTATTTCTAACGATTAAAAAGGCTTTGGTATGAAAACCTAAGTCTAAATGAAAAGAGTTGAGTATAAATTGATCCGCTCAATAAAAACGCTCCTCGATCTATGTCTAACGATTAGAAGGCTTTGGTATAAAAACCTAAGTCTAAATGAAAAGAGTTGAGTATAAATTGATTCGCTCAATAAACGCTCCTCGATCTATTTTCAACGATTAAAAAGGCTTTGGTATAAAAACCTAAGTCCAAATGAAAAGAGTTGAGTATAAATTGATCCGCTCAATAAACGCTCCTCGATCTATTTTCAACGATTAAAAAGGCTTTGGTAAAAAAAAACCTTAGTCTAAATGAAAAGAGTTGAGTATAAATTGATCCGCTCAATAAACGCTCCTTGATCTATTTTTAACGATTAAAAAGGCTTTGGTATGAAAACCTAAGTCTAAATGAAAAGAGTTGAGTACAAATTGATCCTCTCAATAAACGCTCCTCGATCAACATCCAAAGGCTTTGGTATAAGAACCTATGTCTAAATGAAAAGAGTTGAGTATAAATTGATCCGCTCAATAAACGCTCCTCGAGCTATTTTTAACGATTAAAAAGGCTTTGGTATGAAAACCTAAGTCTAAACGAAAAGAGTTGAGTATAAATTGATCCGCTCAATAAACGCTCCTCGATCTATGTCTAACGATTAGAAGGCTTTGGTATAAAAACCTAAGTCTAAATGAAAAGAGTTGAGTATAAATTGATCCGCTCAATAAACGCTCCTCGATCTATTTTCTACGATTAAAAAGGCTTTGGTATGAAAACCTAAGTCTAAATGAAAAAAGTTGAGTATATATTGATCCGCTCAATAAACGCTCCTCGATCTATGTCTAACGATTAGAAGGCTTTGGTAAAAAAAACCTAAGTCTAAATGAAAATAGTTGAGTATAAATTGATCCGCTCAATAAACGCTCCTCGATCTATTTTTAACGATTAAAAAGGCTTTGGTAAAAAAAAAACCTAAGTCTAAATGAAAAGAGTTGAGTATAAATTGATCCGCTCAATAAACGCTCCTCGATCTATTTTCAACGATTAAAAAGGCTTTGGTATAAAAACCTAAGTCAAATGAAAAGAGTTGGGTATAAATTGATCCGCTCAATAAACGCTCCTCGACCTATTTTCAACGATTAAAAAGGCTTTGGTAAAAAAAAACCTAAGTCTAAATGAAAAGAGTTGAGTATAAATTGATCCGCTCAATAAACGCTCCTCGATCTATTTTTAACGATTAAAAAGGCTTTGGTATGAAAACCTAAGTCTAAATGAAAAAAGTTGAGTATATATTGATCCGCTCAATAAACGCTCCTCGATCTATGTCTAACGATTAGAAGGCTTTGGTAAAAAAAACCTAAGTCTAAATGAAAATAGTTGAGTATAAATTGATCCGCTCAATAAACGCTCCTCGATCTATTTTTAACGATTAAAAATGCTTTGGTATGAAAACCTAAGTCTAAATGAAAAGAGTTGAGTATAAATTGATCCGCTCAATAAACGCTCCTCGATCTATTTTCAACGATTAAAAAGGCTTTGGTAAAAAAATCCTAAGTCTAAATGAAAAGAGTTGAGTATAAATTGATCCGCTCAATAAACGCTCCTCGATCTATTTTTAACGATAAAAAAGGCTTTGGTATGAAAACCTAAGTCTAAATGAAAAGAGTTGAGTATATATTGATCCGCTCAATAAACGCTCCTCGATCTATGTCTAACGATTAGAAGGCTTTGGTAAAAAAAACCTAAGTCTAAATGAAAATAGTTGAGTATAAATTGATCCGCTCAATAAACGCTCCTCGATCTATTTTTAACGATTAAAAAGGCTTTGTTATGAAAACCTAAGTCTAAATTAAAAGAGTTGAGTATAAATTGATCCGCTCAATAAACGCTCCTCGATCTATTTTTAACGATTAAAAAGGCTTTGGTATAAAAACCTAAGTCCAAATGAAAAGAGTTGAGTATAAATTGATCCGCTCAATAAACGCTCCTCGATCTATTTTCAACGACTAAGAAGGCTTTGGTAAAAAAAAAACCTAAGTCTAAATGAAAAGAGTTGAGTATAAATTGATCCGCTTAATAAACGCTCCTCGATCTATTTCTAACGATTAAAAAGGCTTTGGTATGAAAACCTAAGTCTAAATGAAAAGAGTTGAGTATAAATTGATCCGCTCAATAAAAACGCTCCTCGATCTATGTCTAACGATTAGAAGGCTTTGGTATAAAAACCTAAGTCTAAATGAAAAGAGTTGAGTATAAATTGATTCGCTCAATAAACGCTCCTCGATCTATTTTCAACGATTAAAAAGGCTTTGGTATAAAAACCTAAGTCCAAATGAAAAGAGTTGAGTATAAATTGATCCGCTCAATAAACGCTCCTCGATCTATTTTCAACGATTAAAAAGGCTTTGGTAAAAAAAAACCTTAGTCTAAATGAAAAGAGTTGAGTATAAATTGATCCGCTCAATAAACGCTCCTTGATCTATTTTTAACGATTAAAAAGGCTTTGGTATGAAAACCTAAGTCTAAATGAAAAGAGTTGAGTACAAATTGATCCTCTCAATAAACGCTCCTCGATCAACATCCAAAGGCTTTGGTATAAGAACCTATGTCTAAATGAAAAGAGTTGAGTATAAATTGATCCGCTCAATAAACGCTCCTCGAGCTATTTTTAACGATTAAAAAGGCTTTGGTATGAAAACCTAAGTCTAAACGAAAAGAGTTGAGTATAAATTGATCCGCTCAATAAACGCTCCTCGATCTATGTCTAACGATTAGAAGGCTTTGGTATAAAAACCTAAGTCTAAATGAAAAGAGTTGAGTATAAATTGATCCGCTCAATAAACGCTCCTCGATCTATTTTCTACGATTAAAAAGGCTTTGGTATAAAAACCTAAGTACAAATGAAAAAAGTTGAGTATAAATTGATCCGCTCAATAAACGCTCCTCGATCTATTTTCAACGATTAAAAAGACTTTTGTAAAAAAAAACCTAAGTCTAAATGAAAAGAGTTGAGTATAAATTGATTCGCTCAATAAACGCTCATTGATCTATTTTTAACGATTAAAAAGGCTTTGGTATGAAAACCTAAGTCTAAATGAAAAGAATTGAGTATAAATTGATCCGCTCAATAAACACTCCTCGATCTACATCCAAAGGCTTTGGTATAAGAACCTAAGTCTAAATGAAAAGTGTTGAGTATAAATTGATCCACTCAATAAACGCTCCTCGATCTACATCCAACGATCAAAGAGATTGGGTAAAAAAAAAAAAAAAAAAAAAACCTAAGTCTTAAAAATGAGTTGAGTATAAATTGATCCGCTCGATAAACGCCCCTCGATGATAATAATAAATAAGATTGAGATGAAATCAACAACAAGAATAATGCAAGGAATAAAAATAAAGTTTTATTCATCTATGTTCAGGGAACGTGTAATAAATTACATACAAAAGCTTTGATCAGATTACAAAGGTCTATATACGATTTACACATTGCTACAATTATTTTGATAAAATCTTATGGTCTTCATGACAATGTCCACGGTAACATCAATCTCCCCCCTGGTACCATGACGATCGGAATAAACCACCTAAGAAGCATGCTATTCAGGATGGTCGACTTCTTTGGTTCGATGGTCAGGATCCGAAGATCAAATGTTCCTCCAGATGAATTGACCATCACCAGCCAGATGCCCGGTAACAGCCACTCGCCCAGAAGGAGATACTGCTGGTATAATGGGGTTGAACTTTACTCTAAAGCAGCATCTCTTCAGGACCGTCGCAGAAGAAAAAATTTACCAGCACACCCCGGTGGTCTATCAATCCGGAGGTAACATCCAAAAGCGGCGATGCCTGGTAAATATGAACCCTCCATGTGCAAACAGAAACCACGGACCTCAAACCTGTGAAGACAAAGGTTGAGGCCTCATGGGACCCGTCAGTACAAGACAGAAGAAATTTAAGATATTATGATATGAATCACGATAATGTGACTTTTTGAACATTATGGGATCAGAAGGCAAAGTGAAATTCAAGGAAACTGAGACCTCCATCCTTTTCGAGAGTTACAATTAAAATATGGAAACCGCCTCCCTATTTATAGGGATAGATCTGATTAATCCTACGGCTGGATGGAGATTTGATCAATGGACGGAAATGCGACCTTTTGACTTCCCGTAATTAATGCGAGTAAGTTAGAACGGCACCACTCTGATCGACTCAACGAATCGATGAAAAAAGAAAATCCTGATCGAAGCGATCAATGCACAATAAAAGCAGATCTAAAAGAGCTCCAGAACAGAAAAGTTTGCACGCTCACATATGCTAGTCGCTCGATAAAGAGCTTGAGATCCTCAACAAAGGCATGCAAGTTTACACCATTATGAAAAATTACTGGTTCGCTTAGAAGTGTAAGACCTAACCCTCCAGCATACGAGGGTCGTCACTGCCTCATATATTATATGGAAAATTAATAATTCGCTATACAAGAACTCCACTGGAGTCCAAGAAGCCTGACACCGATATTAAGGCAATAATTACCATCATTCCAGACTGCACTATCGCCGCTGCCTAACATACCAAAGAATTGCTGAAGGAGGTCTGAACAGACTTGATCTAACTAATAAGTCTACATTTTCCAATTCCTCCCATATCAAAAAAATTTGACATATTTGATACACTGGTTGCTTTATTTGAGGAACAGGGAACTCACAATCAGTACAGAGAAACATGGATTTTAAGAAGATACCTAAAACGATATCTTTTCACAAGGTTCAGCGAACTTAAACCTATGATAAAAGCAGAGCTCAACTGTGGAAATGACAGCGTCCTTAAATAAGATATCCTTAGCAAAAGGACAAATTTACAAGGGACTGGTCGAACATCGACGACAACGTTGAGCGTTCCTTATCAATTATTCAATCAACTATCTACATGAATGGCCTACTGTCCCCATTTTAATGTCTAACGCGACTGCGGAACAATCATAAGGGACCATACTTGGTCGATCATCATTCTTATACTTGATTTAAAAAGTTTGATTTGCAGAACAAACGTTATATCATTCAGTTACATAAAACTGATCGAGCCAGACTAAGCTACTCTTTCGAACAAAGCATATTCTCCTAGAAGATCAATATCAGATAAGTATGCTAATCTATACTGATTATTTCGAGAAGTTATACTTATTCATAACAGCAAAATATGTATAACGAAAAACATCTACTAACCAAAATTGATCAAGGAATGGATCTGCTCATAAAAGATCATCGTTTTCATTAGTTCATTCTCCTCATACAAAAATTCAGCCCAAACAACCGCACAAAAGGTTGGGGGCACTACCACAAAAAAAAAAAAAACAAAAAAAAAAGAAGAAGAAACTCAAAATAACACCCGGGTCGAACAGGTCACCGAGAAGGATTGTTATCAACAGGCCGACTAGCAGAAGCACTCCTCCGAGGAGTCAAGTTACCTGCAAACGCCATCAATTCCTCCTGACGCTTTAGATAACCGGCATCATAACCCTCTTCATAGGCCTGCCGTCGAGACTCCTCTGCTAGGGCAGCAGCCTGAACCAAATCACTTTTCTCCTTCTCCAAGACAGACTTCTCCTCTTGTAATTTTTTGAGGTCATCATTGGCAAGCTGCAACTGGAGGGTCTGCCCTGCGGCCTTCGCCGTCTCCGACTCCAAACGACGTTGATAGGCATCTTTACCGATCCACAGATCGTCATTTTGCACACCCAGCTGGAGTGCAAAATCTTTGGCGTAGAAAAGAAAAGAAAAAGAAAAGCCCTTACATAACAAGGCAATCAAAATAAAAGCGGGAAAAATAATCAAAAATATGTTTACCTGCTCGCATATCTTCACCAGCGGCTGAACAAGGCGAACATTGGAGGTACCCTCGAGCTTCCTCAACTCGCCAGGTAAAATAGTGCTTAGGCCCAGGTCCCAGGACAAAGCATCAGGCTCAACAGAGCCAGGCAGTTCACTACCAAAAGGAACATTGTCAGGACGTGGAGTCACCGACTGCATAATATCCTTAACTTGCTCAAGAATGCAACGGTCATCTAACATACGAGAGGATTCCCTCTCGTTAGGACTCACCGAGGTCTCCTTGCCCGAAGCAGAGATAACAGTTCGCCGACCGGACCTTGATCCAGTCCGACCTCCAGAAGGCCCGCCAGGTTCAAAAGAAGTAGTCATCACAGTGGTATCATTAAATAAGTAATCAGTGAAATCTTGAGAAATAGGTTGTGTTGCGGAGGGATTTACAAAGGAACCCTCATTAATCACCTCCGAGACAACACCCACTTGGCCTCCGCTGACAACCGGGGCAGCAGAAGTAGAAAAAGGAAGGGAATTAACAGGAACATGCTCGTATGTGCCATGTTCAAAAGAAGAAGTGCCTGAAGAAAAGGGTACGTCGAAAGCTTGCTCCATAAATGATGAATCGCCAAAGGCCACCCGACCAGGGGAAGGCCTCCTTCCTGCTTCACCATAAGAGGAAAAGTTTTGTTGTGTGAAAGACGAACTAACTACGGGAAAAGGTTCAGAAGGAACGACAAGAGTATAGACCACCGACCTACTATTGGAAGACGAACGAGGAGGTTCTATTGAAGGCCCCTCCGTTCGAGACTTTTTTAGCTTGATATTTCTAGCACTCTCACGGGAAGGACGCTTTGAAGTGTTACCGAAAAGATTACTCATGATCGGAATTCAAAAAAGAAAATTAAATTATCAAGAAAGCTTATCGACCTGCTAACGAAAGAGTATTCTGTTGAGAAATGAGTAAAAGCGGTAAATAGCGAGTAAAGTTTTCACCTTTCGTATTTATACTATAAGAAAAGACGTAAGAGACTCAAAGAATGGGCGCGTGACACAGAAACTAGCCTAGGAATTGATGCAAGAATTTGAAAAGACATACGCATAATGATTACGGCTGATTAAGCCGAATTTCGTCGGGTAAGATTAAATCAGTAAGGAGTGTGATTAGGAGTTCTCAATCAATATGAATTAAAGGGCTCTGTTACTTTATTATGGATGGATCAATCTCAAGGAAGAACAATTAGATGGAACAATCAGTAATCAAGACAATCAATGAATAAAATAGTATAGCAAAAGCTTTTCTATTCAATAGTCTTAGATTATTTTAGTATGCAGGCGTAAGCTGAGTATGTAAAGCGTGTGTAAAAGAATGATTAACTAGGTATTTATATCACAATAAACCTAGTTTTACAAGGAAACATAATTCTAATAGGACTCGGCCCAATCGTCCTTCATGAGTCCGGATTGTAGCCGACTTGCTGAGGAGAGTCGTATTCTACCTGGTCGATAGATGCTCCCGAACGGGCTCGTCTGGTCGAACCGATCTTATATCCCTTAGTCGATCCGAACATTATAAGGGGTGCGAAATAGCCCCCATTAACGGCAAAGTTAATAACTTGTCTAGATTATTACAGAGAATACGAAAATATGTAAATGTCAGAATATGAATCGTCTATTTTACAAAGGGATAAAAGAGTAATATTACAATTCAACTTATGTTGGATAAGGATGAAGATGAAGGCACTGAAGACAAATTGATAAGGGAGGTTTTGATGCATTCCAAAACTTCAAAATTAGCTAAGTATGGAGTAACTTAGCTGATAATCCCTTTGGAAGGAATTTTGACTAAGTAAAGAAGACATCAGAAGAGTCAAAGTTTCAAGGTCCAAGACTTCTGATCTGCTGAAGTAAAGTTATCAGACTGATGAAGATCAGCCGACTCAAATCAGATTTGTTCAAGTTTGAGATCAGCCGAGTTCGCCATCAGACATGCATTTTCGTCAGCCAAGTGAAGAAGATCATGAAGTGTTCCCAACGGTAATAAATGCCCCTTGGAGTAATAAATGCTGAAGTACAAGGTTATTAAAGACAAATGATTGAAGATTTGCTTCGCATCAGCTGGGTGCATTTAATGCTGCCTGCAGAATAGTACTGTTTACAGTACGGACAGACTGCAAAAGAGCCGTTCGCGGATTTTAAGGACCAGTACTCGAGGAATTTGAATCTTGTCACTCTTCAACGGACATTTTTCTATCCTCAAGTATAAATAGCTGAAAGAGACGAAGAAGAAAGAAGCAACACAATCTCTGAGAAATTTTCGAAGCAAAATTCTTTAAGTCTCAAGAACAGCTCACTCATCAGCTTAGTCATTTGTTGACGAAAGCAGAGTTGAAGAATCAAGAAAAATACATCTTCTGATTGATTTTGTAAACAAGAGTGTTGTGCGGAGTTGTGATCCATCTTTGTGAGTGATCAAACTTCAGAGAGTAGAATTTCTTAGTGATTTTCTATTGTGAGCTTATAGCCTTTTCATTAGTTGTCTAGGTATAAGTGGAGAAATATTGTAATCTGTGTGATTATAGTATAACCCAGAATCTAAGTGATCTGGAAGAGTGGACTAAAGGATTTTTATCCATATAACCACTATAAAAATTCTTTGTGTTTTTACTGTGCTTTTAAACTCGCATATTTACTGGTTGCATAAAACACATTAAGTTAACTGTTTGAAAAAGGATTTAAAAGGAGTTTACAAAACTGGGGAAACATTTTTCAAACTACTAAGACTACTTGTGAAAAACACTTTATAAATCCGCTGCAAGTACTCTAAGTATTAAAACTGATTTTAACAAAATCAGCTAAGTCACCATCAGACGAGTGGTCAACAAAACTGTTCAAAGATTTGTTCACGAGCAGAATTGTAACTAACTGATCTGATCAGCTTAGTCTGTTCAGTTAGGGTAAAAGTTTTAAAGTTAAAATTGAAGAAAATTTTTAAAGAGGTTTATTCACCCCCCCCCCCTCTAAACCTCTTCTGACCACTTGGGACCAACAAGTGGTATCAGAGCAGGTGGTTCATTAGAATCAGCTGCCTGATCAACGAGCTTGATCCAAGTGTTTTTCAAGGGTTTTCAAAATTTTCAAAAGAAAATCTCTTTGAAAAATCAAAACTTTTTGAAAAATGGACTGTATCAGCCATGTTCCCCACATTGCTGGTATGTCCTTTGAGGACTGGAAAATCAGAATGGAGATTTTCCTAGGTGCTTATAATGATAACATGTACACATGTATCATTAAAGGTCCATTCAGATTCACAAAGACCATAAAAATCAATGAAGTTGATACGGTTGTGGAAAAAGACCTTCATGAGATGACTCCAGAAGAAATAAAGCTTTACAATCTAGACAAAGTTGGGAGATTCATCATGACTAAAGCCCTGGATAATGATCGGTTTGACAAGGTCAAGCATTGCAAGACTGCAAAGGAGATGTGGGATAAAGTTAGAAATATGAGTGAAGGAAATGATGCAATAAAAGAGCATCAGCTAACTGTTGCTTTGGAGAAACTTGACAACTTCAAGATGAAGTCTGGAGAAACCATTGATCAGATGGATACCAGATTCACCAGAACTCTGAATGAAGTTTTAAAGCTGGGAAAGACCTTCACTGACAAAGAGATTACCGTCAGAGTACTAAAGGCCCTACCCCCAAAGTTCAACATGAAAGTGACAGCAATGGAAGAATCAAGGGATTTGGGAAAAATCTCTCTTACTGAGTTGTTCTCTGTACTCAAGGCATTCGAGTATAAACTGCCTAGGATGGGAATTGAAGAAACCTCAACTTCAGGACCCACAGCTGCACTGGTTGCTGCTGAAAATCAAAGAAGACCAGCTCAAAGAAATATAGAAGTGGACTCATCTGATGAAGCCACAATACTCAACAAGAAGGAGTACACTGCTGGAGATGTTGCACTGTTGATGAACAATTTCAAGAAGTTCTACAAAAGAAAAATAAAGAACAAATACAACAATGCTTCTACTTCTAAACCTAACTTTTCTTCTCAGGATAAAGACGATTATAAAGCAAAACTAATGTGTTACAACTGCAGGAAATTGGGACACTTCATCAAAGACTGCCCATATCCAAAAGCAGAAAAGTACACTGAAGAGGAGAAGAAAATAAGAAAAGAAAGAAAGCATCAGAGAGGCAAGGCTATGATGGCTGAAGCAGAAAAGCTGACTGCTGTCTACTCATCTGATTCAGATTCAGACACGTCTGATGAAGAATCGTCTGATGAAGAAAAACCTGCTCTCCTGTGCCTGATGGCAAAGAAATCTGATGACTCTGAGGATGAGGTAACTCCTCTTGACAATGAATTATTCAATTCATTTGAACAAATGATGCTTAACAATACTGGTATTGCTGAAGCATACAAGAAGCTTAAGGAAGAGATGATATTGCTAAAAGAGCAAAATAATTCACTGAAACTTTTAGCTGAAAAGCCAAAGGAATCAGCTGAATATAAACAGCTTGAGCAAGAACATGAATCTCTGAAAGCTGAGTGTGAAGTTTATAAAGGAAAAATCATGGAACTTGAAAAAGTTATTGAGTCTCATGAAAAATCATCTGTTGCATCCACGCACACATCTAGTAAACAGAAGATACCTTTAGAACAGGAAAAGCAAGAATTGAACCATACTGAAAAATTCATATCAGCTGACAATAGTAAGGTCATTCTGTATGTTCAAACTGCTAGACCTACTTCATCTGAGAATGTGTTAAAGGAGAAGAAATCTCCTAAGGCTAAAAAGAGCAAAGAGCCTAGTGTAGGAAATCAGACTAGTAAGACCAAACAGCAGAGTCCTAAGAAGTCTGCTGATAAAGCTAAAGTCAATCAGACTAGTGGTAAAACTAAGTCAAAATCAATTGAGCAAGCATCTAGTAAACCAAAGAAGCATAAAAATAAGAAAAATCAAAATGCTTGGTATGGAAATGAGTCATATTATGTGCAACCTGCTGCATATCATCCTATGTATCATGCACCTCAATTTCCTAGTTACTATGCACCTTATCCTGCTCATCCAATGCATGCATATCCTGCATATCATGCACTTTACCCTGCTTATGAACATTATTCTTATCATACTGATCATCAACATGACTTATCTGATACTTATGATAAAAATAAAACTGTTCATGCTCCTGTAAAAACTCAGAAGCCTAAGAAGCCTAAGACTTCATCATCTTGGGTTGTCAAAGGTGGAACTAATCCTTCAGGACCCTCTCAATAAGGGTACCTAAAACAATCTTACTTTTGTTTTGTAGGTTAGGATTAGGAGTAGGAGTAAAGTAGAGAAGATTTGGTACTTGGACAGTGGTTGTTCAAGACACATGTGTGGAAACATACATGAGCTGACTGATGCAGTTGCTGTGGATGGTCCAAGTGTTACATTTGGAGACAGCAAAGAAGGCAAGATTAAAGCTAAAGGAAGATTAATCAAGGGAAACATAGAGATATCTGACGTCTCATATGTTAAAGGCCTAAAGTATAATCTGCTGAGCATAAGTCAATTTTGTGACAAAGGATATTCAGTCATCTTCTCAACAGATAAGTGTTATGTTGAACAGATTGGTACAAAGAAGGTAATCTTATCTGGAAGAAGACAGGGAAATATCTACATAGTTGACTGGAATTCTGCTGACAAGAATTCAAGTGTTTGTTTGGTGGCATCTGCAGCAAGTGAAGTCAGATGGCTATGGCACAAGAGAATGAATCATCTAAACTTCAAGACCATAAACAGATTAATCAAGAATGATCTGGTAGAAGGGATTCCAAAGGCAGTCATGAGCAAAGACAAGCTATGTGACGCATGTCAGAAGGGTAAACAAATCAAGTCATCTTTCAAAGGCAAGAAGCACCAATCTTCTGGAAGAATATTGGAGCTATTACATATGGACTTATTTGGACCCATTGATCCAGTCAGCAATGGTGGAAAGAAATACTGCCTAGCTGTTGTGGATGACCATTCAAGATATACTTGGGTGATTTTCATGAAGAAGAAAAGTGAAACCAAGGAACATCTTACCAATCTGATGGAACTGATCCAGAATGAGAAGAGTATAAAAATATTGAAGATCATATCAGATAGAGGGACAGAGTTTACAAACTCTACTGTTGAAGAGTATTGTAATATCAAAGGAATACATCATGAGTATTCAGCTGCTAGAACCCCTCAACAGAATGGTGTTGCTGAAAGGAGAAACAGAACACTAAAAGAAGCTGTCAGAACCATGATAGCTGAAGCTAAGCTGCCTCAAAGATTTTGGGCAGAAGCAACAAATACAGCATGCTTTACCCAAAACAGATGTATGATCAACAAAAATCAGAACAAGACTCCATATGAAGTTTGGAACAACAGAAAACCAAACATTCATTACTTTAAGATTTTTGGTTGTAAATGTTTTGTATTGAATAATGGGAAAAATCACCTTACTGCATTTGCAGAAAAGGCTGATGAAGCTGTTTTTGTAGGATATTCAACTATTAGTAAAGCCTACAGAGTTTTTAACAAAAGAACATTACTAATAGAAGAATCTATCCATGTAGTATTTGATGAGCCAAGTCAATCTTCTGAAAAGAGTCAAAGTGTTAATCAAGATCTATCTACTGATTTACAGAAGTTAGACATTGGAAGAAATGAAGAATATGTTCCCATCATACTACCTAATCTCAGCTCAGCTGCTAACTCAAGTGCTGTTCAAAATCACAATGCTGATTGTATAACAGACGAGTTGCAAACAGCTGACAGACCAGAGACTGTTCAACAGACAACTAATGTTCAACAGACTACTACTGAAACTCCAACAGTAGTGCTGCAAGATCAAAACAGAGGACAACATCCTGATCTGCAACCTGATCTTAGATGGCTCAGAAATCACCCACCAGAGTTAGTGATTGGTGATCCATTAGATAGAGTGAAAACAAGAAGAGCTGCTGCACAAGATGCTATGTTTGTCACCTTTCTATCTCAAATAGAGCCTAAGCAAATTGAAGAAGCTCTAAATGATTCCTTCTGGATAGAAGCTATGCAAGAAGAGCTGAATCAATTTGAAAGGAATGAAGTCGGGTACTTAGTTCCTAGACCAAGTCATCAAAGGGTAATTGGCACTAAATGGGTATTCAAAAATAAGATGAATGAAGATGGTGTTGTCACCAGAAATAAAGCAAGATTAGTGGCCAAGGGTTATTGTCAAGAAGAAGGAATTGACTTTGATGAAACTTTTGCACCAGTAGCAAGACTTGAAGCAATCAGACTGTTTCTAGCCTATGCTGCTTACAAGAACTTCACTGTCTATCAGATGGATGTGAAGTCTGCTTTTCTCAATGGAGAACTGCAAGAAGAAGTATATGTTGAACAACCTCCTGGATTTGAAGTCTATCAAGAAGAGGACAAGGTATATCGTCTGAAGAAAGCCCTTTATGGACTGAAACAGGCTCCAAGAGCATGGTATGATACCCTATCTGATTTTCTTTTAATTAAAGGATTTCGTAAAGGTAAGGTAGATAAAACCTTGTTTACAATTGAATGGGAAAATCATATATTACATGAGCAAATATATGTGGACGATATTATCTTTGGTTCAACTAACCAACAGATGTGTGATAAGTTCTCCAAGCTGATGCAGAATAAGTTTGAAATGAGCATGATGGGTGAACTTAACTATTTTCTTGGTCTGCAAGTTAGACAGTTGCCTGATGGAATATTCATCAGCCAAGCAAAATACACAAGAGATCTGTTCAAAAAGTTTGGTATGGAAACTAGCTCAACTGCTACAATTCCTATGTCTACAAGTCTTCGTTTGGATAAAGATGAAGATGGCAAATCA
The DNA here is from genome assembly GCA_038501285.1 of Penstemon eatonii. Classification (NCBI taxonomy): domain Eukaryota; kingdom Viridiplantae; phylum Streptophyta; class Magnoliopsida; order Lamiales; family Plantaginaceae; genus Penstemon; species Penstemon eatonii. The sequence continues at coordinate 57,036,247 of CM076714.1, forward strand.
GTGGACATAACCAAATATAGAGGCATTATTGGTTCATTGTTGTATCTAACAGCAAGTAGACCTGACATAATGTACTCAGTTGGAGTCTGTGCAAGATTTCAATCAAACCCCAAAGAATCTCATCTCTTAGCTGCCAAGAGGATATTGAAATACATAAAAGGCACTCAAGAATTGGGATTGTGGTATCCTAGAGAATCTGGATTTGAACTTATTGGTTATTCAGATTCAGACCTTGCTGGCTGCAAGATTGACAGAAAGAGCACAACAGGTGCCTGTCAGTTCTTAGGTAGTCGTCTGATCTCATGGATGAGTAAGAAACAGACTTCAGTTTCTATATCTACTGCTGAAGCTGAATATATAGCTGCTGGAGCTTGCTGTGCACAGATACTTTGGTTGAAACATCAACTAGAAGACTACAACATCAAGATCAGTGGAATACCAATCTACTGTGACAATACAAGTGCAATCTCTCTTACTCAGAACACTACAAGTCATTCAAGGACTAAGCATATTGAGATCAAGCATCACTTCATTAGAGATCATGTGGAAAAAGGCAATGTTATGATTGAGTATGTTCATACTGACAATCAGATTGCTGATATCTTCACTAAACCTTTAAGTGAAGCAAGGTTCTCAACTCTAAGAGCTGAGTTAGGACTCCTCAATTTGGATGCATAAGCTGAGGGGGAACTCATCAGAAGACTAGAGTTCAACAGCTTACTCATCTCCATTATCTTCAAGGATTAACTCTCAACAGACTAGTTAACTTATGAATTCTTAAACTCAGGGAGAACGTGTAAGACTAGCGGTACTTCTGAATTAAAGATGAAATTTGTTAATGACAGTTAGTTGAAGTTATGTTTTCATCAGAAGACTCAACTATCGAAGATTAAAGTTATTTTATCTAGCTGGATTGACAAACAGCTGAGGAAGGTTATCAGCTATTGGCATTCTCTGATAACAACTATGTCATCAGGACAGTAGTCCATCAGATAAGTGTTTATCTTACTCATCTGATTACTGATATAAAAGCGGAATTATTTAAAACGTTTTACCTAAAAATACGCCTTTATAAGTAACTGTCGGGCGGTACATTTTCCCGCTTCTCATTAAATATCTTTTGAATTTGAAAAGTCGTAACTGACGCTGCACGATCAGCACTGACAGAAAAACGGATCTAACGGTTGGCGGATATCACGGAAACCGACATACCCCAACTCTATAAATCCCCATCTGATCAGTCGAGTCGCTCTTTACGCACTCTAAACATTCAAAAGTACTTGTGAGAAAATTACTTGCAATTCTCTGCAAATTTCTCTCTGTTTTCCTAACCTTCAACAGATTAGCAATGGCCGCTGAAGGTATGTTCCTCGTGTATGATTCCTACTACCAATCCGGTACAAATTTGATGAAAGAACTTCTGGAGAAGTTCAAATCTGCAAACTTGGTAAATTTCATGGAATACAATGAGGGAGTGATCTGGACTGATCAAGTGATGGAGTACTACAACAAAGCTAAAGCTGATTACAACGCACTGGAGATTAAGGCTACAGTGGGAGGTAAATCTATCACTATTACTCTTGCTGTTCTGCACGAAACGTTTGGACTTCCTAACAGTGGACGACATGACGTCACTGTACTGACGGAAGATAAGCACCAACAATTCTGGGCGATCTGCGCCAAGGAGGGAGAAGTGCTTTCTGGAAACATAAGAAAGAGACAACTGAGAGATGAATATCAGCGGATGGCTGATATGGTGGCTAAGCTGATTGAGAACTGCACCTTCTCACTGGATGTTGTTACCATGAAGAGGTTCAGCATCATGGCTGCCATCTACTATGGACTGGAGGTCAACTGGTCAAACATAGTTTGGTACATCTTGGCTGATTTCCTTGATGCAAAGAAAGGAAAAGGCCCCTCAACCAACCACAGGATCACGCTCAGTTACCTACTGTTCAAGCTGGGGTGTCCAATGCTGAATGGGAAGGAAATTCATAAATCCAAGGCAATGTCCAAGTACTTGCCTGTTCTAAAGAGGAAGGCTGATGAGCCTGAAGCTGAAGATGAGGAACCCAAGGAGGTTCCTGCCAAAAGGCAAAGAAAACTGGTCAAGACTGCTGAGTTAGCCGTTGAGTCCTGAAAGAAGAAGGCTGCTGATAAGCCTAAGGAAAAGAAGATGGAGAAAGTGACTTCTGCTGATGAAGCCACTAAAGCCATCAAATCAGTAGTGACTGATGTAAGGACTGGATCCCCTGCATCACCATCAAGAACTCCATCAGCAGAGAGGCCTGCTGAAAATGTTTCTAAGAGGACAAGGAGTTAGCAGAAGGATACTGCTACTTCAAGAACTGTTCAAGGCTTAACTAAGAAAGCTGCTAGAAAGCAGATGACCTTTATAGAGGAACCCACGGAGTTAGAAAATGTAGCTAGAGAAGACCCTGACGCTGCTGAAAAGCCTGCTGAAACAGTTAAGACTGTTGCGGCTGACAAAGCTGATGTGCAACAGTTGCCTCAAGTCACATCAACAGCTGAGGTTGCTCAACCTCAAGCAGATCCAGATGTCCAAATCATACATCCTATTGCTGCAAATCCTATCTCGTCTGCTGGACCAGCCCCTACTGATAAAGGAAAAAGGAAGATAGTGCTGAGGAAAAAGAAAATTTCCAAGGCTGACAAGAAGGCAAGGGAAGCTGCTGAACAGAGAAAGCAGGATGAGTTGGAGGAGAAGAAAGCACTTGAGCTGAGCAAAGCTCAAGAAGCAAAGGATGAAGCCAGGAGGCAAATGTCTGAAGCAGAGAGAAAAGCTGCTGAAGACGCAGAAATGGCTATGGTGTTGGAATTAAGCAAAGTTGATGCCTATGGACCTGTCCATGGAGGTGGCATCAAGATTGGAGAAGGCAAAGATGGAGAAGAAAAGAAAAAGATATTACTGCCTGCCCCCAAAGTCAAGTCAAAGGATAAATTTGAAATTCGTAGAGCCTTTGAAATAGTATATGCTGATAAGGATCTTTTCAAGAAGTTTGAGAAGTCTTTGGCATACTATGATCAAAAGCTCATGTTGAAGACTCTGTTCAACCAGGAAAAGCCAAGGTATATAAGTTGGAGAGACAACAGGCTGAACAAGTCAATAACAGAACTTCAAAATATGAAGGAGTTGGCTGATGAAGAACGATGGGTTCTGACCTGGCTGAAAACAAACTCCATTCAAAAGGCCCTTGATCCCAACTATGTAAGAGATGTAATGCATAGTTATGCAAAAGGCTTTGCATTGGAGGAGGCCAAGAAGATCAAGAGCACCTTGCCTGATAAGAAGAGAAAGTCTGAAGATGCTGAAGAAAGGGCAATTAAATTTGCTATTATGGCTGCTTTGAGGAAATGGGCAAAGAAGTCAAGGTATCAGCAAGGAACCTCAAGTGACTTGCCACTGCTGCCAAGTATACAGCAAATAGTTTTTGGCAAGGAAGTACAAGAGTACTATGAAGTGCCACCAGGTAACAATGCATTTGTCAACCCCTGGATCATTGTGAGGCAAATAAGACAAACTACATGCTTCAATGAGGATGGCACCATCACAAATCTATTCTATGATGATGTCACTGATGAACACAAAGAAGCTGATAAGTCCTTAGCTATTGGATGGCAAGCTAAGACTTCTGAAGATCATCAGGAGACTGTTATGGAAGAAGTCCCTGTTCAACAGGCGACTGATGAGAAGGAAGCTGATGCCACTGCTTCTGCTTCATCAGCTGATCAACATTCATCACTGATGGAAGCTCTCCAGATGCTTATGGAAAACTCACTAAAGGAACTGGAAGAGAAGCAAAATAAACAGCTAATGAAAGTCAAGGAGGAGCTAAAGAGTGAACTTAAGGCAGAATTGGAAGAATCAAACAGACTTCAGCTGGAAACTGTTCAAGGATCAACAGCAGAGATCATCAAGAAAGAAATTGACAGTATTCCTATTCCCCAAGACAATTCATTACAGTTAGTGCACAGTCTGAGAGAGCTGAACAAAAATGTTGAAGATGTGAAGGGTGATGTGAACCACCTTCACACTGCATTAAAGACAGCTGAGCACAAGATTGCTGATCTAACCTCAACCTTCATTCAAGTCAGCAAAGAGGAGAAGGAAATCAACTTAGGGATGTTGCAAGAAGTGGCAAAGGCATCACAAGAAGTTCATAATGAAATTGCAACTATCTACCTTAACATTGATTACTTCAATGATCAGACTGACGTTATTAGCACTGACATTCATCATCTCACAGCAAGTCATGATGTTGTCAATCAGAATCTAAAGGCTTTGTGTGCTGGAATGAAGATTCCAACAGTTGCTCTCAACCCTGCTGTTGCATCTTCTAATGTCATCAAATCTGATGATGACAAAAAGGGGGAAGAGGAAGAACCAGCTAAGGAAACTGCTGCTGCAACTGATAAAGTCAAGGAGACTGAAGACACTGCTGACAAATCTGAAAAACTTGGAAAGGTAGAAGAAGAAGAAAAGGCTGAAAAAGAAACTACCAAATACAAGAACACTGAATCTGCCAAGAAAGCAATGGAGCTAATTAAAGAGCAGCAACTCAAAGAGAAGATGGAAGCTGCCAAAGCAATCTTGGAAGAGGAAGCTGATGATGAAGAAGATGACGAAGAGTCATCTTATGAATATGAAGAAGTGCTTGAAGGATCAGATGAAGAAGCTGATAGTTAGAAATTATAAATTCATTGTAATCAGTTTACTTTATCTATCTCTTCAGAAATCTCATCTGATGAACTTGCATTGTAATATTATTTTTTCAAATATCAATATAAAGACAAGTTCATTCCAACATATTATTTTCTATCTCAGAAAATTTTTGAGGATTACATTCTTTAGTTTAGGTATTCAACAGGTACTTAGCTGAAGTTTTGTCATCATCAAAAAGGGGGAAATTGTTGGATAAGGATGAAGATGAAGGCACTGAAGACAAATTGATAAGGGAGGTTTTGATGCATTCCAAAACTTCAAAATTAGCTAAGTATGGAGTAACTTAGCTGATGATCCCTTTGGAAGGAATTTTGACTAAGTAAAGAAGACATCAGAAGAGTCAAAGTTTCAAGGTCCAAGACTTCTGATCTGCTGAAGTAAAGTTATCAGACTGATGAAGATCAGCCGACTCAAATCAGATTTGTTCAAGTTTGAGATCAGCCGAGTTCGCCATCAGACATGCATTTTTGTCAGCCAAGTGAAGAAGATCATGAAGTGTTCCCAACGGTAATAAATGCCCCTTGGAGTAATAAATGCTGAAGTAAAAGGTTATTAAAGACAAATGATTGAAGATTTGCTTCGCATCAGCTGGGTGCATTTAATGCTGCCTGCAGAATAGTACTGTTTACAGTACGGACAGACTGCAAAAGAGCCGTTCGCGGATTTTAAGGACCAGTACTCGAGGAATTTGAATCTTGTCACTCTTCAACGGACATTTTTCTATCCTCAAGTATAAATAGCTGAAAGAGACGAAGAAGAAAGAAGCAACACAATCTCTGAGAAATTTTCGAAGCAAAATTCTTTAAGTCTCAAGAACAGCTCACTCATCAGCTTAGTCATTTGTTGACGAAAGCAGAGTTGAAGAATCAAGAAAAATACATCTTCTGAGTGATTTTGTAAACAAGAGTGTTGTGCGGAGTTGTGATCCATCTTTGTGAGTGATCAAACTTCAGAGAGTAGAATTTCTTAGTGATTTTCTATTGTGAGCTTATAGCCTTTTCATTAGTTGTCTAGGTATAAGTGGAGAAATATTGTAATCTGTGTGATTATAGTATAACCCAGAATCTAAGTGATCTGGAAGAGTGGACTAAAGGATTTTTATCCATATAACCACTATAAAAATTCTTTGTGTTTTTACTGTGCTTTTAAACTCGCATATTTACTGGTTGCATAAAACACATTAAGTTAACTGTTTGAAAAAAGGATTTAAAAGGAGTTTACAAAACTGGGGAAACATTTTTCAAACTACTAAGACTACTTGTGAAAAACACTTTATAAATCTGCTGCAAATACTCTAAGTATTAAAACTGATTTTAAAAAAATCAGCTAAGTCACCATCAGACGAGTGGTCAACAAAACTGTTCAAAGATTTGTTCACTAGCAGAATTGTAACTAACTGATCTGATCAGCTTAGTCTGTTCAGTTAGGGTAAAAGTTTTAAAGTTAAAATTGAAGAAAATTTTTAAAGAGGTTTATTCACCCCCCCCCCCTCTAAACCTCTTCTGACCACTTGGGACCAACAACTTACGATAACAGTTACAAAGGTAATTTCACAGATCAACAAATCATACAACTTGGTCGCCATCGGGAATTTCCTATTCGCCAGCGACGTCTCCTTCATTCGCTGATTCAATATTCTCCTCCTCTTCCTCTGGATCGATAAAATTATTATCGACCTTGTCATTGATATCTGAAAGAGGAATCGACAATGGCTTACCGAACTCTTTGACAAGGTGAGCCAAAGGAAACTTTTGATAAACGACGTCCGGCAGCTCGGAAGGAGAATATACTTCACCATAACGGTTCAACCGAATGTGCGCCGCTTTAAAATATTCCTTTCGACGATCATCTATCAGTTCAAAAGCGACCAACTGATGAATCGCCTTCTTGAACGTACTCTCCAGGAGAGGACCGACCATTTGATATACCAACGCTGTATGAACAGGAGAGCTAAGGAATTCACGAATAACTTTTTCATCGGGATTCCGGCCATAACGATCCCTGAGTCCACTAAGAGGAATGTCCCTCTCATACTCCTCTAAAGAAGCCTGAAGACTCGATACTTGAGATTCCAACTCGCTAATTCGAGCAGTACTCTGAAATTGGTACTCTTCCAACTTTTTAGCAAATTGATTGGCTTGTTCTTGAGCACGAGAAGTCTCCAGAACCCTGTTTATAATCTCCTGGTCATCAGTCCCCATAGCCCGAGTCTCTACGACCGGAAGAGAAGAAGTCATTGAGGGACCAACCCCTGAACCAGATGACTTATGAAGTAAAGTTTAATATTTCTCATCCAGAAATTCACATTGTTGTTTCCAGAGAGCAGCTTCATAGGCATATGATGTCAAACAAGTTATAGTCTGAAAGAGGAAAATATAAAGGAAATAAATTAGCAAGCTAAAGTATTCATTGAGAAAAATTACCCTACGAGCACACATAAAAGGAGGTCACATTTTCAACATAAAGAGAAGCTCGCTGAAATTTCTCTAAAGGATCCTTCCAAAGAAGCTTATTCATGTCACGAGTAAAAACGCCGGACAGAAGAACGCGAGTTGCCTTATCCACTGCATTTTCGCTCTCGTCATGAACTAAAGAATCCTTCTCGGGATAGCCAGCGGCTCTTTTTCCCTCTAAATGATCCTCGATCATCTCGACCAAAGTGGGTTTTGGATGATTCTCGCCAAGTAGAGAAAGATCGTTACCTGAACGACCATAATAACTCCTTTTTCTCTCCACCAGATTATCATTAGGATGAGGCATCGACCAGCTGCGGCATCCACGTATACCTAGAGATGTCCTAAGTTGGAAAGGAGGATAACCCGATCCTGTCCCCGGGCGAACAGGAGATTCTTGAGAAGAATCTGGAGATTCCTCTCTGTTCTCCTCAGAATCATGACTCAATTCCAGTTTTCTCTTCCGAGACGCTCTCTGCTCAATAGGAACATTCTCTATGGTTTTGGTGGATTTAGACAACACCATTTTTCCCTTTAAAGAGCGTCGGGAATTTTCTACCATAAGAGCTGAGGAGAAGATAAAATCGGAATTAGATTTAGTACTAAAAAGAGTTATTATAACACAATATTGAAATAGATACTTACCCAATGATTCAGAAGAAGAAGAAATTGGAAAACTATGAGTATTTAATCCCGCCTTGCGAAGAAAAACTTCGCCAATAAGACGAGCACTCTGATATTTGTTGACACGCATAGCTTGGATTTCGCCAATGAACTGAGGGTCGTCAGGTATAAATTCACCCGTCGCCAAATGACCACCGTAAATCCATTTGGAATCATGGTCCTACGAAAAGGGCTCAGTGGAGCCATCCGCCAAACGAAGATGAGAAGGCGAACAAACAAAGAAAAAATGAGATTTCCAGGAAGTATTGCTGGAAACCGGGGAGTCAAAGATTGCGCGACTAGTTTTTTGGCTAGCGAAGAAATATCCGCGATTGGAGGAACTAGAAACGTTAAAACAAAACAATTGCGTAAAATTACGAAAAGAGGGTTGGAATCCTTTCGCTATCATCAAAACGGAAAAACATACCACGAAGGCCACGGAATTAGGGACTAATTGAGTCAAGGACACACTGAATATTTTCAAAATATCAAGAAAGAGGGCAGACAAGGGGAGACGCAGACCGCAGTTAAAATGGGCTGTGTAAAAGGCTCGACATCCCTTCGGCGGTGATGTAACCCTATCAGAAGGAGAAGGGAGAATGATCTCGGAACCATCCGAAAAATATTTGGCATAATTGCTCACGACTTCAGGAAAAGTATCCTCAGTGTAAGCACAAGCAAGATCCTCGATCAGTTCAGAAATTTGAGGAGCCGTACCCTTGCCTTTCTTAGCTCTGGCAGCAACGTCCGTATCAGATAGAATTTGCACCTTAAAGGTGTCCTCAGTCGGGACAATAAATTCAGACACTCCAATCTGCTCGCTCGAAGGATTAGAATGTATCACCTCCTCGATAGTAGGAGCGACTCTCTCCCTTAAAGACGAGGAAGATTTTCTTATAGAAGCCATTTTTGGGATCCTCGGAGGATATGAGTCGATAGAAGCAATTTTGAAAGGATAAACGACCGAGCAAGAAAATGACTGCGAGATTAAATGAAGTATAAAGTAAAAAATGACTAATATAATGGTCACCTATTTATAGTGAGAAGTGAAAAGACGTTTCGAACTCCTCACGGCTAATCGCATTCCCGCCAAACGGAAAAAGATGAAAAGCTTCCCCAAAGGGACACGTAGCGGTTCATAATTGGAACGAGAAAGCGACTATCTATGAAGCGTAGCACTCTTTTCCTTACTTAGGATTTTTTCCCACATGGTTTTTTCTTAAGTAAGGTTTTTAACGAGGCACAACTCATAGAAAATACAGTCGTATCTAACCATCTACTTCTACGAGCTTTTACTACATATACGCTCGAAGAAGTGAGGGAGTACTGATGTGGGCTATTTCGCACCACTTATAATGTTCGGATTGACTAAGGGATATAAGATCGGTTCGACCAGACGAGCCCGTTCGGGAGCATCTATCGACCAGGTAGAATACGACTCTCCTCAGCAAGCAAGCTACAATCCGGACTCATGAAGGACGATTGGGCCGAGTCCTATTAGAATTATGTTTCCTTATAAAACTAGGTTTATTGTGATATAAATACCTAGTCTCTCTTACTATTATTTCAAGGCGGTCTTTTGGTCAAAAAAAGGTAATTTTGACTCAAATTCTTTTTTCTCCTTTTTTTGAATTTTTTTTATTTAATAAATATTCTCTTTTTAGCAACATTCATTCCACGTTCTATAACTGTCCTTTTCCCTCCCACTTCCTCTTTAATTTTGTTGAAAGCAGTTCAAATTTTGCTCTCTCCAACTTCTCCAACAAAAACTGCTTCACATTTTCCTCAACTTTTTAAAAGTATCCCAATTGTTTATTCTTACTCTACTCATCAAACAAACTTCCAATTTCAGTCTCCTAATTCATTCTTCTACTTTCTCTGCTTATTTAAAATTGAGGGAGTTGCTCAATCTACTTCCGCTCTGCTTCGCCATAATTGAAACACGGAAATCACTTCTCAGTTTCACTCAATCTCTGATCTTTTCGTCCTGTTCCAACGTAGATAGAGTTAATCAAGAATTAGTTTATTAATTTGCTTTTAATGTTCTATATTAATTTTATTTACTATCTCTTATCCACCCAATTTATGATGCTGTGAAGGTGTCATTGTGCTTGAACCCTTAATATTTATGATTAGAAAAAATTGCTATATCATAGTAACATTGCTAATGTTTGATTAGTAGTAACAGATGGAATTGACAACAGCGCTTCAACAAATCTTCGCATTCAACACTCTATCATGGCAACTGGTATATATTTTATCAAGTGGATTAAATCTGACTTTACCTATATAGACTAATTTTCAATTTGCTTAATTAATTAATTAATTTTTTGCATATATGTGGGGATGATTGTATAGCCATTAACGGTGGTACTTCAAATGTAAGAATATACGATATAGCATGTGGTCCTGGACATGGAATAAGGTATTAATTAATTCATTCAATCTGCAGCCTCCTAGATTTCTTACCATATATGTGAGTTTTCTTTAATTTAATTAATCTTTTGACCGTATCGGAAGTTTGGGAAAAAATGGAAGGCAGGAAGAAGTGGAAAAAATGAGAGGGGTTGAGGGCTTCTCTGCATATATATTTCAAATTTAGGGGGGTTCGAGACAGAGAGGAAAAAATTTGGAGAAGATGTTGTCCGTCGTCGCTTATCCTTTTTCTACAAACAGATTATACGCGTTCTCCACTCCATGATTAATCAAACTGTTTCTAACAAAAATGTCATTTTTTGGTCGCAATCCGAAGCATTCACTCTAGATTCGCACCCAGGTGAAAACAAACTTATATTTTTACCATTCCTTATTTCAGTACTCTGGTTGTTTCTAAAATCTTATTGACACTAAAAATATATTTGGTACTGATAGTATATGATGAATGAATCTTATGTGCCAGGTTATCAAGAACTATTAAAAATTCGTGTTTGTGTAACGTATTTTTACAAGGTAAATTAATTTTGTTAAATGTTTTAGAGGTTTTATTTTTGTTAAAGTTGTGACATTGGTGGTTGCAGGGTTCTATTAATTATTATATTTGCATTCCTTTTGCTTTTACATGGTTCATTCCTCTTTTCATATTCACTGTCTTCCTATATTCTTCATTTTTAAACTTGGCAATATTTCCTAGGTCATTTAATATAGTCTTTGGGTTAAAGATAGAATGCCATTCAGCTTATGCTGGAATGGAGGTTTTTCTACTTCGTGCAACGTGTATTTAACAACTGTGATTATTAGCACAAAAAAAAAAAAAATGTGATTATAAGTGCATTCCATGTACTTCGTATAGCCCCTCACAATTTTTTGGGTTCTTCACCATTTTCAAAAATTGATTTCAGTCCTTGATTTTCATGATATGCCTGGTACTGGAAGTTTAATCTATTGAGGTTGTTTCAGATGCTTGAGAATCTTGAACTTCATAATTTGGATGATTTGGACTTTTGAGTTGCATTTAAAGTTTGGATGCTTTATCAGATAGGGAAAGAGCCATCTTTCTTCTTAGTTCAAATATGCATATGTATATGTTAAATAAAATTATTTTTAAAGGTTGTTCGAGTTATTAATTTGTTTCGTTGTCTTTTGCATGGTCGTGGACAACTGAACTGACTATATTTATTGCTCATTTTATTGACAATTTTCATTTGGTTGATATTCTATTACTATAGGACTAACCAAGCAACAATTTGAAGTGAACTATTTCCACTCAGGCTTGGTATTCGGGAAACAAGGAGCTTGAGGAGTATAATTCAACATCATGGGGAAAATACAATGCAGATTTTATGTTATGAATTTGATGTAAATGTTTATTTTAGCACTCTTCACATTCTTGAGTACACATTGAGACAGAGGTTTCAATGATTTTTGAAGACATGCACATGCAAATTGGACCTAGAATTGATCACAACTGGATCGAGGTTTTCAATGGCGGAGGGTTCTAGCGAAACATGCAAATCATTTATTGCTAATGTTTTATTAGTAGTAACATTGACCCTTTTCCTTTTTAGCCATGGTTTTGAGGAAAAAATGAGAAGTACTTTGATTAGTGACCCATTGCAGTTTGAATTGTAGTAGTGAATCTCTATAGTTTTTATTTTGGTGGAACTTTTAAAAACATTTCATAGGAGGTATTTAATTGTATAGAAAATTTAGATAAAATATATAATATATATCAAGATTAGAGATGATAATACTAATAGATGTAAATTTGAGTATAAATGTATAATTTATGATAGTTTGATTAGGCGAACTTGAGTTTTTATATACTATGAAAAATGTAATTTTTAGTTTATCACTTAAAGCTTTAATTTGGAAATATTTTTCAACATATTATTTACGATGCTAGAAAGTAGAATCTATAAATCATCTGAGATATGATTTTTTACTTTTTTTTCTTTCTCTTTTTTAGAATACGATTCCTAATATTTGGTGATTTTTTAAAAATAAATTGACTAAGCATATCAACTTTAAATGTCAAATTGAATAATTTATTTTGCAAAGAATATAAAATATAAATTAATATAAAATATTTTATTATATGATCCGGTTCATAGCACGGGTTTAAGCTACTTAATCATTGTATTACACATGCTTTACATACTCAGCTTACGCCTGCATACTAAAATAATCTAAGATTATTGAATAGAAAAGCTTTTGCTATACTATTTTATTCATTGATTGTCTTGATTACTGATTGTTCCATCTAATTGTTCTTCCTTGAGATTGATCCATCCAGAATAAAGTAACAGAGCCCTTTAATTCATATTGATTGAGAACTCCTAATCACACTCCTTACTGATTTAATCTTACCCGACGAAATTCGGCTTAATCAGTCCCTTAACTTTCACTGGTCCGCAGAATCAGGACACTTAATTCTTCAGCAAGCATTTTACATCCCTTAACTTTTATTGGTCCGAAAAATCAAGATACTTAATTTTTCAGCAAGCATTCTACGTCCCTTAACTTTCACTGGTCTGTGAAATCTATAACATTTTTATACCTACAATTTTAGTCTACTTGACCGCAATTTTAGTCCACAACTCGCTGAAAATTCCATAATTGTCAACTAGACAATTAATTTGGGGATTTGAATTAATATTGATGTTGTTATATAGTCGTAGACGGTTTATAAAGTGATTGTCAAGTAGGTGTTTGTTTTGTCAAGTGGAGTAAAATTGCGGGTATAGAAAAGTTAGGATGTATTTTTCAGCAAGTATATTACATCCCTTAACTTTCATTGGTCCGAAAAATCAAGATACTTAATTTTTCAGCAAGCATTTTACGTCCCTTAACTTTCACTGGTCTGCAAAATCTATAACTTTTTTATACCTACAATTTTAGTCCACTTGACCGCAACATTAGTCCACAACTCGCTGAAAATTCCATAATTGCCAACTGGACAATTAATTTGGGGATTTGAATTAATATTGATGTTGTTAAATAGTTGTAAACGGTTTGTTAAGTGATTGTCAAGTGGGTGTTTGTTTTGTTAAGTGGAGTAAAATTGCGGGTATAGAAAAGTTAGGATGTATTTTGCTTGTCGAAAAATTAAGTGTCCTGATTCTACGGACCAGTGAAAATTAAGGGACCAAAAATGCTTGCTGAAAAATTAAGTGTCCTGATTCTGCGGACCACTGAAAGTTAAGGGACGTAAATTGCTTGCTGAAAAATTAAGTGTCCTGATTCTGCATACCAGTGAAAGTTAAGGGACGTAAATTGCATGTTGGAAAATTAAGTGTCCTAATTCTGCGGACTAGTGAAAGTTAAGGGACGTAAATTGCTTGCTGGAAAATTAAGTGTCCTAATTTTGCGGACTAGTGAAAGTTAGGGGACGTAAATTGCTATTTTGCCCCCATTCTTGGCAATTTATACTCATACGCCTTGAGTACTGAGAACAACTCGGTGAGTGAGATCTTTCCCAAATCTCTTGACTCTTCCATGGCTGTCACCTTCATGTTGAACTTCGAAGGTAGAGCCTTCGACACTCTGACGGTTATCTCCTTATCAGTGAAGGTTTCTCCAAGCTTGAGAACTTCATTCAATATCCTTATAAACCTTGTATCCATTTGGTCAATGGTTTCCGCAGACTTCATCTTGAAGTTGTCCAGCTTTTCCAGTGCAACACTCAGCTGATGCTCTTTGATGGCGTCGTTTCCTTCGCTCATGTCACGAACCTTATCCCACATTTCTTTGGCAGTCTTGCAATGCTTGACTTTGTCAAATCTGTCATTGTCCAGGGCCTTGGTCATGATGAAACGGCCAACTTTGTCGAGATTGAACATCTTGATTTCTTCAGCTGTCATCTCGTGCAAGTCTTTCTCCACCACTATGTCGACTTCACCAACCTTTATAGTCTTGGTGAATTTGAATGGACCTTTGATGATACATGTGTACATGTTATCATTATAGGCAGCTAAGAAGATCTCCATTCGGATCTTCCAGTTCTCAAAACTCATACCAGCAATGTGGGGAACATGGCTGATACAATCCATTTTCAAAAAGGTTTTATTTTTAAAAAATATACTCTTTTGAAAACGATTGAAAAACACTAGGATCGAGCTCGTTGATCAGGCAGCTGATTCTAATGAACCACCCGCTCTGAAAGATATTTTAAGTGTTTTTCACAAACAAACTTGGTAGATTGAAAGATTTTATCCACAATTTTATCAAACTCCTTAAAAATCTTTTCAAACAGTTTTATCAAAGTGTTTTTATGCAAACTAAAAATATGCAAGTAAAAATGCAAAGCAAAAATACAAGGATTTTTATAGTGGTTATATGGATGTAAATCCTTTAGTCCACTCTTCCAAGTCACACATATCTTGGGTTATACTATAATCACAAAGTTTACAATATACTCTTTTTGCACCAATCAACAAATGAAAAGGCCACAAGTGCGCAATAGGAAATCACAAAGAGGACCTATTCTACAGAGACTTATCACTCACAAAGACGGATAAGAACTCCTCACAACACTCTCTTTAACACAGATTCACTCAGAAAATGTATTCTTTTTGCTTCAACAAGCTTCTGTCAACAAATGACTTCAGCAGGCGAGTGAGCTGTTCTTGAACTTCTTGAGACTTAGAAAATATTCTGCTTCGGATAATCTCTCAGATGTTGTGTTTTTATTTTCTCTTCGTCTCTTCAGCTATTTATACTCACATATTGAAAAGTATCCGTTGAAGAGAGATACAATTCAAATTTCTTGTTTTCTGGTCCCTAATTTTCACGAACGGCTCTCTGAACAGTGACAATACTGCAGGTTGTACTTTATGTCAGGCAGCATTTAATGCACCAAGTTGATACGAGGTATTTCTTCAATCATTTGCCATTAATACCCTCACGGTCTTCAGCATTTATTACTCCAAGTGCATTTATTACCGTTGGGGAGACTTCCTGATCCTTTCCACTTGGCTGATGAGAACACAAGTCTGATGACTGAACAGAGCTGATCCCAAACTTGAACAAATCTGATTTGAGTCGGTTGATCTTCACCAGTCTGATTTCTTTTCTTCAGCAGCTCAGTAGTCTTCTGGACCTTGAATATTTGACCTTTCTGATTTTGTCATCTCACTTGGTCAAAATTCTTCTAACGGTTTTAACTAAGTTTTCCATACTTAGCTGATCTTGATGTTTTGGAAATCATCAAACCTCCCTTAACTTTTCGAACTTCAGTACACTCTATCTTCATCTTCATCCA
This sequence comes from Penstemon eatonii, assembly GCA_038501285.1. Lineage (NCBI taxonomy): Eukaryota > Viridiplantae > Streptophyta > Magnoliopsida > Lamiales > Plantaginaceae > Penstemon > Penstemon eatonii. The sequence goes on from CM076714.1 coordinate 57,051,806, forward strand.
ACAGAATTCATACAACTACACTTCAAATTTGTTATGTCCTACAACCACAACACTGCAAATTTGTTAGGTACTACATCCACAACCTATATTCGTCACTCGTTTGACTATAAAGATCAAACTCATTTAACTATCTCGTATCCACGAGAAATTATTTAGTGTAACCGCTGCACCACGTCATCAAGTACACGTGGTGCATCCCACCAATACACTTGGGACATATGTAGTAATAATCCACATCATCCCATGTTCTGACGGGATCAAATCTGCTGTTACAAAGTTGTGTTACATCTCTTGTTACACCATTGGATTGTTGACATGTGTCAAGAAAAAAATAAAACAATTAACGGGAACTTTAGGCCGTTGGTTAGTTCATATTGCACTTTCGGGCCTAACTGCACTAAACAGCCTGCCCTAAACCTATTAGCAGTTTAGCACCCATATAAACATCCTCTCAACCTATTAACAATTTAGCAACCACCACCTTCAATTTTCGTTTCCACCGTCGATTCCCACTTTTTTGCCGCGTATGAGCATTCAAACTGTTGATGGCTCTCAATAGCTTTGGCCTGACTTAATCTGAGTGAATGGGATGATAAAAATATAAAACTGTATTTGAAAGGCAAAAATGAAGTGATAATTTCCAAAATTTTGTAATTTTGGAAATGTGATAAAATCAAGAAGTGAAATTATCTAAATATTAGTGAGAAACACAAATTCTCAAACAATTAGATAGACGTTTTGCAACATTAATATCAAATCAAGGGGCAAAATCCTAATTGATAAAAGCTCGTGCAGTAACAGTAGCTATGGTGCCATGGTGGGGTGGAGGTGAAAGAAAAGTCAATGGTTAAGGGGAAAAGGGAATGAAAAAGAAAAAGGTGGGGTTTATTAAATGTTTATTGGTTTATTTTTTTAGTTTTACTTCTTACGAGTTTTTTGTTGAGGGGGAAAGGGGAAAACTTCCACGGACCTGGTCCAGGAGTTAACTCCTGGACCATGTGGTCCAGAATTTTTCTTTCTTTTTTATTTTTTTTTTTTTTTCTCTTCTTCTTTTCTTTTTTTTTTCTTAATTAATAACTAAAATTGTCTTATATAATTAAATTTTTTTGACATATTTTGTGTTGTAAATTTATAATATGATGTTTGTTTCTATCAAAATTATTATTTTCATTTTCCACGCATTATTTCTTCTTTAAAAATATTTAATGTTTAAATTAATTCTATAAAAAAAAATATCAATCTTAATTATTTCATAAATTATAGCACAAAATGACACAATGAATTTGCAAATTCACATCTTTGGAAATAAATATAAATATAGCTAGAACAACATTGAACGATTACGAAAAATACATAATATATATAAAAAAACTACCACTACAAGAAATTTTCAGTTTTTGCATATATTTAGTGAAAAAGATGTTAATTTTTTCACAATAACAATAGTGACAATTACAATAGTGATAAAATATATTTTTAAATTGTCACTAATGGCTATTTGGTAAGAAGTTAGTTATCATTATTGATAATTAGTGACACCCTTTTAGAGACACACTACAAGAAAAATGAATTGTAGTGATAAAATATTATGTGACATTGTTGAAATTATCATATTCTTCATATATTTCGTAACAAAAATATTAGTTTTGTCACAGTAAAAATAGTGACAAGTGCAATAGTGACAAAATATATTTTTAAGTTATCGCTAATGGCGATTAGTGGCAAATGTGTGGAACTTAAATTGTCACTATTGACAATTTGTGACACCCTTTCAGTGATAGCCTAGTGACAATAAATATTGCCATTATAATTTAGTGACAACTTTTTAGTTGTCACTTTTGGGGTATCATTAAATGTCTGATAACTTTTTCACAACTCTCGTCACTAGTGTATCTATAAATATCACTTTAGTGACAATATATAATTTTTTGTCACTTTATCTTTTTCTATTTTGTCATTAAAATTTAAATTTTTTGTAATTACAACTTAGTAACAATAAATATTGTCACTATAATTTAATGATATTTTTTTAGTTGTCATTTTTTGGGATCAGTAAATCTCAATAGTGACAATATTTTTACATTTCTTGTCAATAATGTGTCTATGTACATCATTTTAGTGACAATATTTAAATTTTTGTCACTTTGTCATTTAATATTTTATTACTAAAATTAAATTTTTTTGTACAATATTATTTTGATAGGAACAATATATTATATAAGTTTGCAACAAAAGTATATAAATGTATTTGATTTGTGTAAAAGATATTTACTATAAGAAGGAAAAATTAAAGAAAGAATGAAAAAAAAATAAAAAAAAAAAATGTAGACCACACGGTCTAGGAGTTAAACTCCTAAACCTGGTCTACTTTAGAATCTCCCGGGGGAAAGGGAATGAAAAAGAAAAAGGTGGGGTTTATTAAATGTTTATTGGTTTATTTTTTTAGTTTTACTTCTTACGAGTTTTTTGTTGTGGCTGGGATTTCAATTGTGGGCCCTAGGGCATAGAATGGTGGCAAGCCAGAAAAACTCTGTGACGGAACTAACAAACGGCAAAAAGTTCCCGTTAATTACTTTACCTTTTCTTGCCACATGTCAGCAATCCAACGATGTAACATAAAATATAACATAAATTTGTAACAACTGATTTTAGGCGTGTTCCGACAATGTAAATACAATTTTTAGAACCCTATTTTTTGAGAACATGACCAGAATATAAGGTGATGTGGATTATTATAATTGTTACATGTACATGTGGCAATTACTTATTAGTGATACACAAATTGTGGTATAAAGGATCTTCACCCGAATTACCCTATCACCACAAAGGTCGACTTTGACTACATCATACGTTGCAACATGTAAACAAACATACCAAATAATCAACAAACATTCCACTATCTCAACAGATTAATATGACCAAAACAAATTAACCACAAAAATCTATTATTAAGGGAAATCCTGGGACAAAGCAAATTACTAGAATAACTAGCAAAACCATATTACTTCAAACTAAACCAATATATCACAAACAGAGAAACAAAGATAAATCCCCTCCACCATCTACAATCCCTTCTCCTCACCATACTGGCGCCTCGTATCAACTACGTCCTCATCCATAACCTTCTCCTTCCCTTCTCTCGCCGGTTTCTTAATGTGATCCTCTATGAAATCATCCGTGTCATCCGGTGATGCCTTCCCTACCACCGTCTCCTTCACTTTCTGTGCAGTCTTCTTCGCGGCCCCCCAAGCCCCATCCACCGTTTCCTTTGCCTTCCCGCTCACTGTCTCCGCCACACCCTTAGTCTTGTCCGTCATCGTACCCATGGCGTCCTCAGTTTTCTCCTTAGCATCCTTCGAGTATTCTTTGGTCTTGTCCATGGTTTCTTTCATGGCATCCCTACTTTTGTTGGTGTATTCTTTGGTCTTGTCCATGGTTTCTTTCATGGCATCCCTATTTTTGTCCGAAGATGTGATGTCGCCTGGTTCATCAACAGCTTCATTGGCATTGTAAGAACTATGCTCTCCTTTCTTATCATCATCGGTCGAATTTCGTCCCTATAGGTGCATCACATATATGTTGAATAGCTAATTAATTAGACAATTAACTTGGAAGAATCATAATACAATAATACGCTTGGCAAAATTCCATTCTTGGTCGCATAAGATTGAATCTTAATATCCTTGATTTCGAGCTTTACTAAATTATATTTTTTATATATCAAATATTTTAGTCATTTTAGTAAGAATCAAAATGACAAAGAGCCTATTTGTTTGGCATCTCCCAAAAAAAAAAATATATAGTTTCATGTTTTAAAATAATAAGAGAAACACAATTTCTATTTTTTATAATAAATTTATCTTTATCAATTTTCTCAAACTACTCTCTTAAAAATCAAACAAACAACAATTTTATTATCTATATATAAAATCTAAACAAACTTTAACTTGATTTGATATAAAATAATATATCTCTTACAGAACTCATATCAAATAACAAACACCACATAAACTATACCACATCATATATTTTACGCCTGCCACCTAATTTTTTCAAAAAACACTACATGCACCCTATTCCTCAAACAACTCTCTTAAAATACAAAGAAACAATATTACATAAATCGAGATTATTTCACAAATTCCCACCATATTCACAAACTATTGTCCCAAATATCAAACAAACAGGTCAAAGTTTTTAAGAAATTAGGATGAAAAGTGTGATTATATATATAACAAACAAAAATTGCAAAATAAACTTTCAACTAAGGTTTTATGACGAGAAATAATGCAATATTGCCCCCGTTTGTTTGGGAAAAGAAATGATTAGCATATAAAAGAGCCAAAATAATTCAATAAATAATTTACCTTGGAGTATCTGGAAGCAGAAGCGAAGCAAACTCGAGAGACATTGGATCCGGAGGGGTTTTTGTAGAAAGACTTTGAAAGGTTGAAAATGGTGTTTTTAAAAATGGACATGGCTACCATATAATTTCAATGCTGAAGAAATAATTTTGATTATATAATCTATATGTTATGTTCTTTTAGGTTTATCTTTTACTGTTCTTATATAGTACAAGAAAAGTGAAGAAATTTGCCATAAAAACGGTGCCTCATTTTGAAACTATTAAGTAAAGAGGAGAGAAAGGTGGCGTCTCAAGAGTCCTACACCTGTAATGTAGCATGCCACGTTAATTCTGAATAAAGGGTATTTTTGGAATTTTATACAAGAAGTATTATTTAAACAAGTAGTTTATTTTGAAACTGTTTTTATTATAATTAGCATACATCCCATGCTATGCACGAGTTTTAAAAAATATATATGTTAAGTACCTTGTTTAATATATTAAAAATATCTATTGTACGACATGGTTAAATATATAAAATGATTGTACCAAATATATATATATATATATATATATATATATAATATGAAAATAACAATATCTATATACAAAGAAAAATAATGTTAAATATTAACAAAAAATGATAGAGGACGATATGATATTCTTTATAAATACATCACTCTGGACATCTAAGCTACATAAGAATATTTGCACGCCATCATTGTTAAACTAATACCTGCAAAACGAATGAAAAATTAAAGTAAAAATTTTGTCATATTTATGCGAGTTTTATTTTTTGGTATCGACAATATATTAGTGAAATTTTTCAATTTGAATTTGTTGAATGTTAATATGGTAATTGAAGATGTGATTATTTGGTGCCAATTTTTGCTTTGCTCACCCGCAATTATTAAACAAAAACACTAATTAAATTTTAATACAAAGAGACAAATTTTAAGAAAAATAATAATAACCAGAATGCTTCACATTAAAATATAAAGAAAAAATATAATCGAATTGCGTAGAACCCATGTCGGGGTATAGGGTCAAAAGAATTGATCGTTGAAACATTAAATATAAACAAAATCTTAGGCAAGCAGTTTGTTTGAGAAATTGGAATGATTTCAAATGTATTTTACTTTACATGTTATCTTCATATTTGTAATCAGGTATTCTATGCATTAGGAAGAATTGAAGGTTTCAAGTCCTTAAATTTTTTGATTTTTTTTCCTTATGATAACAACACTTGATAAAGGGATATATATATATATATATAAACGACATAAGAATTAGTGGCATATAATACGTATCTCCTTGATTAATAAATAACACCTTCAAAATCTTCTCAACTGCCTGCTTAAGATATACTTTACTCCACTGTTGTTATCATAAGAACAGAACAAATTAAAAATATTTGAAGACTTAAAATCTTGGCCAAAAAAAATTTAAGAGATAAAAAAAGCTAAGCTTACCTCTCGATTACAAAATAAAAAACACCACCAAAATTCTCTAAATTTTCTGTCTATCCCTTTATCAAGTGTTGTTATCATAAAAAAAAAAAAAAATTCAGAACATTTAAGGACTTGAAACATTCTTCCTAATGCATAGAATACCTGATTACAAACATGAAGATAACATGTAAAGTAAAATACATTTGAAATGACTAAGAATATTAAGAACTTAACCCATGTATAAAGAACACATATCTTAGTCAATGTAATATATATGCACTAAAGCAAATTGTTCAGCCAAATCGCATAAAAATAAATGAAAAGTGCATAACATAATGAGTTAAACCGTCTACCATACTTCAAACACCCCTGCTTCATCTGCTGTTCCTTTACTCTAAGAAGTATGGACGCGCTGTTGCAAATAAGTAAAATATAAAAATTTGAAATTATTAAAATCAGAAAGGTGAAAATATTATGAAACTAAAAAGAGAATGATTAAAACTTATTGAAGAGAAGATGGAAAAAAACTGAATTGTAAGTAGGTTTGGGATTGTACGTGGGTTTGGAGGTAGTTATATTAATAAGTAAAATAAAATAAATCAAAATAAGGAGAAAAACGTGGGTGTGGGTTTGAAGGTGGTTATAATATGTATGATGTAATTATTAGATAAAATAAAATAAATCAAAATAGGGAGAAATTAGTATTTTGATCAAAGCAAATTAATTAAGTCAAAGACTGCTGTGAAATATATTATAAGTAGATTAACAATTCGGGGGTAAACCAAATTAATAATTTCCTCTAGAATTTAAGCTAGTTTAACAAATTATTTTTATCCAAGATGGTTGGATCATGTGGTTGTGACTTGCGATTCCAGATGTGAAACTCAAATTTGAATCCTACTGAAAACAGTAAATTGAGAAGGACTCATAGTTTTTGTACTTTTTGGTCCGAGCTGTAAATACAATCTAATAGATAAAAAATAAAAACAAACAAACAGACAAGCCATTCTAAAATTCTGGTCCGACTTTTATCTAGCATGAGATATTAACGGACTTAACATTTGACTGGATGATATGAATTCGAATAAATTTGGACTTAACATATGATTCAAATATAAAGGGGTTATTTAGTTAGGTTATGGCTCGATTTCGCTTAATTTTAATTTCGAAAAATTAATTTTTTAGACTTTATCTAAAATGGTTTTGGCTCAATCTTGCAAAACCATGAGCAAGCCAGTACTTGAACAAATAGCCCATAAATTATCTACCATTTCGATAATTGTTTAATTATTCTTAATTCATCATATCGAGCTTAAATGAACTTTTAAAATATTCAAACAATAAAGTCTGATTAATTTATATAAAAAAAGGGTTGATTAATATTTTTCATTAGGAGTTCTCTAAATAATGATCAACATCTACTTATAATATATTTCACAGCGGTCTTTGACTTCAATTCATTTGTTTTGACCAAATTATTATTTTCTCCTTATTTTGATTTATTTTATTTTACTTAATAATTACCTAATACATGTTATAATAACCACCTTCAAACCCACTACATAGTCCCTAACCCATGTTTTTCTACTTATTTTATTTTACTTAATAATATAACTACCTCCAAAATCATGTACAATCTCAAACCCACTTACAATCAAATTTTTCCCATCTTCTTCTCAAAATATTTTACTCCTTTTTCTTCCATATTCTTCTCAATTTTTCATGGCTTCTTCCTCATTTACATAACTTATCACACAACTTAAACGTCGTTTCTCAATACCATAACATAGCATCTACGGAAATTGACTTCGTATTCTTCTAATGTACAACATGTACAACATTGCATGAAGCTAACGGTTTGGTTAAGAAATTAAATTTTCATAATATTTTCACATTCCTAATTTTTAATTTGTTTTCTTTTTATGATAACAGCAGTGGAGTAAAGAATATCTTAGGAAACCATTTCATAAGATTTTAAAGGTGTTATTTATTAAACAAAGAGGTAAGTATTACATGCCACTAATTCTAATGTCGTTTTATATATATATATATATATATATGAGGTAATTAACGGGAACATTGATTACTTTCTCCTATGTTCACTGTAAATTTTCTAAGCTTTTTGGTGTTTATTGTCTTAAAAATTATCACCACTCACCTTTAAATCTCTACATCATCGTATCATATGTTCTGTATGCCACTTTTTTTCTTCTCTTTATATTGCATGTGCTGGCTACCTCTATCTTCCTGCCTTTTTAATATGTACTGTCGTTTTTTTTCCATAAGTATTGACACATTGATTGTGGTTCATTATTATATTCAGGGTTTGAACATGTCAACTTTATTTCGATATTAGATCATTATAATTTTGTTCATAGTTAATGCTATTTAAATAATCAAAACTTTTGACATTATAACCCGACATGGATTCTATGTAATTCAATTATTTTCTTTCATTATATTTTAATGTAAAGCATTCTAACTGTTATTATTTTTCTTAACGCACATCGATGTGCAGGACTTTTTATGGCTGATCACCGAGTACATTCCAAGCTTGCTAGACTTACACGTAGGATCGAATTAATTGTCAAACGACAAAGACGTCGAAACTTCCATTCGTTTCATCAAAGATTGGAGTCCATGCAAAATGAGTATCAATTTTTAGCAGCAAGACATGAGGTGGATAATATTAAGGCTCAGGAATCTCATATAAGGGTAAAGTATTGCTTCTGTTAAGGAAACTCCTAATGGAGTATGTTTCCGATAAAATTCACCTATTAAATTGTTACCCGTTCTTCTTCTTCTTCCCTAAATTAAAACCCAAGTAGTCTAGTTCTTGGTGAATGAAAATATTTTTTTTTTAATGAAAAAGGCGTTGAATGGTTAAAATCTCAATTTTTCATGTCATATGGCCCACACATGGGGGGGATTAGGGCCAGTTTTAAAATTGGGCCTCAATTGGCACCAAAATTGCCACTGATATTGATGTTGTGGCACCAAATGTGTCAGCTCGAAAAGTTACAGAATAGAAACGCCGGTGAACTATAATTGTGGTACCAAAAATGCAATAATCCCAAATGAATTTGGCTTTCTAACTCTAACTCAACTTTAACTTTTCTCTGCCTAATGTCACAGACTTGATCAAGTGTCGTGCGACACCTAGTCTCGATCGCCTCTTGCGCTCTATACCGCCCCTTGTGGATTTGGCTAAGTCAGCCTAGTTCTTGAAGAAGTAAGTGAAAGTGGAAAGTGTGTAAATAAGAAAGCTTGAGAGATTTGAAATGCTTGTATATTCACTTGAACTTGGAAGGTTACAAATGAACTAAGTGGCCCTATTTATAGTCTTACCTCTTCAAATGGACGGCGGTGAACAACTTGATACAAGGGTTGAAATTCATTATCTAGACCCTTCTATTCCTATCTACAAAAATGTGAAACTATGTACAAGCTTCTACAAGTGTGTGAACTAATTTAGAAGCTCCTACTATGTACAAGATTTATGTAGAAGGTAGTAGATAATTCTAGAACCTCCAAAGGTGGCAAAGCTTGAACTAAGACATGTCCTGCTTGATGCAATAGTGTCCTGCAAGCCAACTGTTTTGGCTGCATTTGATTAGTAATAATTAAAAGAACTATTCAATTCGATTAATAAATGTATTTATTTATATGTTCACCTTCATCATATGAATAATTATCTAACATAAGGATGGAAGTACTTAGATTACAAGGCTATGGGACGACCCGTGGACTGATCTCCAAAGTCGTGATCTAAAACTAATTCAAGGGTCATGGAATCCATTTGGGATGGGACATCAATGGATTCGGTTAGACCCTCATGAGTGTGTATACTCCGATGAACTGGAGGATGTTGGGGTCCACAAGCATAACTGGGATAGTCGATACACACGAGGGGGTGGCTTGTTGGAATGGCAAACGCACGGAATACCCCAACTAGGAAATAACTCACCATGGAAGCGGAACTCGCATATCGGGGATGAAATATTCCTATTTACAATAGTGTACGAGGAACGATCCTTATTAATTGAGGTGATAGGGTTTATCTGGTGCACGAACTTTTATGCTTTGAATATGAGTTCCGACTGACTGGAGTCTACCAGAAGGTCTCTGTAGATTCATGTTCGGTATGGAGGAACGTGTATGCTGGTTAATATCATCAACAGAGGATCCATTGACCCGACATGATAGGTTGGGAGCTTTTCCTATGAATTTCTGTGAGAAACGTATTCCGGTAAATCCTTGGCCAAGGTATCTGACGGTTTTATGAAAATAACTCATGAAGGTTAAGTCAAAGGAAATAGTTTCGACACCAGAATACATATAGTCGAGACAAATAAGGGAACCGAGGAAAGTCCATAACCTTAGTCTTGATTGGGAGACCAACTAATGGAAGGAGTAAGGCATACATGGTAGTTGTAAAGGTTATAGGTTCATTGAATTAATCAACAGTGATTGGGCTCCACGGGCTTGTGGCCAGACATCGACTGTGGAGTGTGGGAGAATTCCCAAATTAGCAGGGGTGCTAATTTTGGAATGGCTAATCGACGGAGTGTTCAATTGATTTAGAATATATGTTTACTCGAATAATTAAATATATATTTAATTATAACCCGAGGCCAATTATGTGGTGACCTACAGGGATATACACAAACACATCGAGTGGTAACGGAAAATGAAGAAATTTGAACTCGACTGGGCGTGAGAATCCGATCCAATTGAATTGGATCGAGATGTCAAAATAAATAGATTTTTAATTTGATAAGAATAATTAATTTAATTTAACTTAATTAATTGAGAAGAGAGAATGTTTAATTAATTAAATTTGGAGTTTAATTTAATTAAATAAAGATTAATGGGAATTAATCAATTGGTCTATGAGTCCAATGTAAGTAATTAGGATTAATGGGTTTTTAATTAGTTGGTCAACTAACCTTGGAGATTTAGATAGGCCCAAGACTAATGAAAAGACAAGAACATTTAATTAATGAAGTCTTGCATTAATTAACAAGGCTTAGCCCATTTAAAAGTTAGATCTTGTTAGGAATCCTAGTAGGGCTAGGATTACAAGATCTATAAATAAGTCTCATTTAGTCTTGGAAAAATACAACAACACAATACTAAGTTCACACTTTGTGTTATTCTTCAAAAGCAAGAAAAGAGAAACTCTCTCTTCCCCAAGCCCTAGCCGCCCCTACCCTGGCAGAAGTCGATCAACTTCTGTCTTTTCTTCTCTGGTTCTTTATCTTGATTTCTTCTTTTTCTAGCCGATCAGAGATCTCAAGGTTTCCGTGTGTATGTGGTGTACTGAACCGTAGAGGCGCAACACGTGGGGCGCTACCTAAAGCTTGGGACGAATGGTGCTAATCAAATGAGAGGACTACTTCTACAGAGTTCAACATTGCTTTGGATTAGCAAGGAAGGAGGTATACAAATCAAATGAGAGGACTACTTCTAGATCTATTTATTTGTTCTTATTTTATACTTCTTCCGTCCCACTAATTTTGGTCCATTTAGGTTGGACAAGGAGTTTTAGATACTTTGTTAAAAAAATAAACTTTTGTTATTTTTTCAGAGAGAAAGGGAGCCATGTTTTGGGATGTCCCAAAATAGAAATAGGTGATTGTATCCTGGCAAGATTCCCAAGGGGAGCCTAAAAAGTTTTATATTTGCGCTGCATGAGGCTCGTTTTCCCGTAAGAATCCCAAAAGTGGTATCAGAGCCAAATCCGACTCTATATTTAAACTAGTTAGCAAACTCTGTGGATTCAAATCATATGTTTGATTTAAGCTGTTGATTAGATTAACATGCATGTTACATATGTAGATTATATCTGTTGGATATATCTGTAGTTTTTTAACTTAATTGTTAGAACTGATTTTAGATTCGTTAATGTTATTATGTTTTTAATTTTGGAATAAATTATTTAAAACTATTAATTAAGTAATCAAGAAATTGTTACATAAAATGTATTCGAAATCAAAATCTGAAAATTGCACAGGAGCTGCACAGTGATTGCACGACAATCGCACGACAACTGCACGGTGGTTACATTGCGGACGCACGGCAGACGCACATTGACTGCACGGTGGGTGCACGGCAGATGCACGACATTTGCATGGTAAACGCACGGCAATTGGACAACGGTTGCACGACTAGTGCACGGCAGAAGCATGGGGGCTGCACAACGGCTGCATGTCAATTGCACGTGCACCAGTACTCAAATTCGGGAGAAAGTTCAGGCGGTAACCCAAATTTTAAACAAGGTTCGGGTTCATCTTTTTTAAGAGATCAATACCAAGAAATCAACTTTTTTTCCATGCCTATACTGTTGAGATTTATTTTCATATTTTATAAAAAAAAATATATATATATAAAAGTAGGAAACTTAGTATGGATGTAGATCTTAGAGATCTAATTAGTGTCTTTTAGTTATTTACCAAGATTGTAGCCACTTCATCATGAACTGTTGTGGCAGTGTTGTCCAAATGGCTTATGAACCCAAGGCTCTTCTCTGTTTCAGCAATGGCAAGTTTGGTGATCAAGCCAAGGACATCAGCAATGTCTCCCTCATGTTTTTGAAGAGCTGTGTGAAGGTGATTTACATCAGACTTCACATCTTCAACATTCTTGTTCACACTGATTAGATTCTGAATCAGCTGAAGGGAGTGATCAGGCGGTAATGGAAAATTGTCAATAGCGTCCTTTATCATCCTTCTGTTTTCCTCTTGCGGTGTTCTATTTTCCTCTTGTATCTCTTTCATCAGCTGTTTATTCCTTTCTTCCAGAGATTGGTCCAGCAGCATTTGAATAGATTCCATTAAGGAAGAATGCTTATCAACTGTTGGAATGGAAGTGGAGGCTGATGGTTCAGTTAGGTGGACTGGGATATCTGCTAGAACCTCTTCTTCATCCTTCTGTTCTGGTTCAACAGTATCTTCAACAACTTTGCGTAGAACAATGGCTCCAGCTTCAATCTGAACATTTTCTTCATCAGTCTGGGTAGCCTTTTGTTGAACAGCAACCTGTTCTTCCACCTTTGTTGTTTCAGGAGATCCATCTGCTGATATTGATGTTGTCTGATGGATGACCTTAGTAATTGAAGGCATGGATCCTTTGGCAGGTGCTTTAATTACTTTCTCCTGAAAAGTGCTTACCTCAGGACCAAATGCAATATGTTGCACACTTGGCATAGTGGGAAGGTCACTTGGAGATACCTTGAAGTACCTTGACCTTTCAGACCACTACTTTAAGGCCTGGTAAACAGCTATCTGCACAGTACGTTTGATCGGATCATCGCTCCTTCTTCTCTTTGCTGGCAGTGCTTTCTTGATTTCCTCTGCTTCCCTGGCCATAATTCCCCTAGTGTAGCCATGAAAGACAACTCTTACATGATCAGGGTCTAAGCTTTGGTGATGGAAGATGTTCGCAAGAAGCTTAGTACCCATTTCTCTTCTTCTTCAAACTCCTTCCAAGAATTGATCTCTTCAACAGACTTGTTGACTCTGTAGTTCCTCCACTTATTATATCTAATCTTCTCCTAAACAAACAGAGTAGTTTGTTGTAGTTTCTTGTCAAAATCAACAAGGGTGGCTTCAAACCTTGCAAATGCTCCAGGGTGTCCATTGACAATGTTCAATGCCCATTTAACAGCAAATGGACATTTTTCCACCCTTTGACAAGGAGGAAGAATCTGACTTGCATTTAAGGACTCTTTAATCCTGATTCCTCCAGCTCTTCTTGGTCCGTAAGCATCCTGCTTGCTTAGTTCCAGAGCTTTGGCCAAATCAGCATCTTTAAAAGCTTTCAGCTCAGCTTCAGTCAATTGTTTCTTTCTAGCAGCTTTCTCTGCTTCCAGCTTGCTTAACTCCACTGCTCTTTTGAAGTCTTCTTGAGCTTTCTTCTCTACTTGTTCTTCCTCCCTTCTTCTCTTCTCAGCAGCAAACACTCTGACTTTAATTATTCTCTTTCTTTTTGGTTTGACAGATGTCTGAGCCGGTGCAGTAGGAGCAGCAGCAGTTGGTTCTGGTGCAGTAACTGATATTGGAACAACTGCTTTTGGTTCGATGATCTGCACATCAGGATCATCTTGAGGTTGGGCAACCTTAGCTGTTGGAGTGATTTGATGAGTAGCTAGTGCAGTAGCTGACTCCTTAACAGCAGACATCTTTTCAACTCCAGCAGGCCTCTCTGCTAATGGAGGACTTTCCCTAACTAAGTCAGATGACTTAGTGGGAGATGGTTCAAAAATCATTTTTCTCTTTGCAGTGGTCTTTTTGGGTACCACTTTCTCTTGAACAGGCTTAGATGCTGTTTTGTCCTTCAATTGACTCCTCGTTCTTTTAGCAACATTTTCAGCAGGCTTATGGTGAACCATAAGCCATATTCTCTATTTGCTTTGCTGTCTGATTGATGATAGCATCAGCATCAAACTCTTCTTCTGTTCTAGCTTTAACAGCTGGGTTAGCTGTTTGAACAGAAGGCTTGGAAATTGTAACAATTTTCTTCTTATTGGCAACTTTCTTCTGGGGCTCTTCAGGGGACTCTTCAGTTGCCTTTCATTTTGACATCTTTTTCACAGACAGATAGAACATCATGGCTTTTGAGTTGTGGATGGGCTTTCCATTTGTCATACAACATCCAAGGCTATAGAATAGATGACTTAGGAATATCCTGTGATGGTATTCCTTTTCTTGTGATGATTTGCCAAAATGTACCACACGAAAATAGCCCAGTTCACTTCAATGCCGTAGTGAACAGCGATCATTGTATGAAACCTCTTCATTGGGATGTTGTCCAAGAGAAGGTGCAGTTTTCAATGATCTTCGCAAACATATCAGCCATCGGCTGATATTCATCTTTCAGCTGTCTCTTCTTGATGTTTCCAGCCAAAATCTCCCCTTCTTTAGTACAAATGCTCCAGAATTCCTGTTCCTTAGGTTCAGCCAGAGTTGTGATGTTTGTTCTTCCCTTCAAGGACAGACCATACTTCTCGTTTAGCAGCTTCGGAGTAATACACACATTGACTCCTCCAACCTCCGCCTTAATCTCCAGTTTCTTGAAATCAGGCTCTTCTTCAGATCCGTAGAATTCCATAATTTGGTCCTTTAAGACAATTTCGTCGTGAGCCTCCATATAATTAACCAGCGAGGCAGCCTTGAACTTCTCCAGAATTTCTTTTATCAAATTTGTTACTGTTTTGTGGAACGACTCGTAAACGAGATATTGTCCTTCAGCTTTTGCTTCTTGTGAACCCATGATGATTGTTCTGAAAAAGATTAGTAGAAAAGAGTAGATTTGCAGAAGTATGAGAGCAAATATTCTCTTGAATGCCTTAGAAAATTTTAGGGTGCGTAAAAGATCAGTGAGCTGATCATATCTATATTTAAAGAGGTGAGAACTCTTCGGTTTCTGTGTTTCACGCGGACTATTAGATCGCTTTACTGTCAGCTTTAATCGTGGGGCGAGATACGCGCGATTCAAATTTCAAAAGCATTTATTGACTGGTGGGAATGTGAACCGCCTCAGTCGACTTGTAAAAGCGTGTTTTTAAATACAACATTTTTAGTAATAGTGCTTATACAAATAATCAGACGAGTAAGCTAATACTTATCTGATCAGACGTGTGTTCTGAAAACAGATATTACTAGTGAAAGCCAATAACTAGTAATCTTTCTCTGTTGTTTGTCAATCCAACAAGATAATTTAGTCTTCAATCTTCGAGAATTAAGAGATTATCTGATGAAAACTTAACTTCAACTAACTATCATCAACAGAATTCATCTTTTAATCAGAAGTACCGCTAGTCTTACACGTTCCTTCTGACTTTAAGAATCCATAAGTTAACTAATCTGTTGAGAGTTGTCCTTGAAGACGATAAGATGAGTAAGCTGATAAACTCCAGTTTTCTGATGAGTTCCCCCTCAGCTTATGCATCTAAATTTAGTAGACCTAGTTCAGCTCTTAGAGTTGAAAACCTTGCATTACTTAGTGGTTTAGTGAATATGTCAGCAATCTGATTGTCTGTATGAACATACTCAATTATAACATTTCCCTTTTCCACATGATCTCTGATGAAATGATGTTTGATCTCAATATGCTTAGTCCTTGAATGACTTGTAGTGTTTTGAGTAAGAGAGATTGCACTGGTATTGTCACAGTAGATTGGGATTCCACTGATTTTTATGTTGTAATCTTTTAGTTGATGCTTCAACCAGAGTATATGTGCACAGCATGCTCCAGCAGCTATGTACTCAGCTTCAGCAGTAGAGATGGATACTGAAGTCTGTTTCTTACTCATCCATGAGATCAGACGACTACCTATGAATTGACAGGCGCCAGTTGTACTTTTTCTATCAATCTTGCAGCCAGCAAGGTCAGAGTCTGAATATCCTATCAACTCAAATCCAGATTCTCTAGGGTACCATAACCCCAGTTCTTGAGTGTCTTTAAGGTATCTGAGTATCCTCTTGGCAGCCAGGAGATGAGATTCCTTATTATTTGATTGATATCTCGCACAAACCCCAACAAAGTACATGATATCAGGTCTGCTAGCTGTTAGGTATAGCAGTGACCCTATTATTTCTCTGTACTTGGTTATATCTATTGATTTACCATCTTCATCTTTATCCAAACGAAGTCCAGTAGACATAGGAACACTAACAGTAGAGCTAGTTTCCGTACCAAATTTCTTGAACAGATCTTTTGTGTATTTAGCTTGGTTAAGGAATATTCCATCAGGCAACTGTCTTACTTGCAAACCAAGAAAATAGTTAAGTTCACCCATCATGCTCATTTCAAATTTGTTCTGCATCAGCTTGGAGAACTTGTCACATATCTGTTGGTTAGTTGAACCGAAAATAATATCGTCTACATATATTTGCACAAGTAATATATGATCCTCCCATTCAACAGTAAACAAGGTCTTGTCAACTTTACCTTTTTGAAATTCTTTGATTAAAAGAAAATCAGATAAAGTATCATACCATGCTCTTGGAACCAATTTCAATCCATAGAGAGCTTTTTTCAGACGATATACCTTGTTTTCTTCTTTATATGATTCAAATCCAGGTGGTTGTTCAACATATACTTCTTCTTGCAATTCTCCATTGAGAAAGACAGACTTCACATCCATTTGATAGATTGTGAAGTTCTTATGAGCAGCATAGGCAAGAAATAGTCTGATTGCTTCTAATCTTGCTACTGGTACAAATGTTTCATCAAAGTCAATGACTTCGTCTTGGCAGTAACCCTTGGCCACTAATCTTGATTTGTTTCTGGTGACAATACCATCTTCATTCATTTTATTTCCGAATACCCATTTAGTGCCAATTACCCTTTGATGACTTGGTCTAGGAACTAAGTACCAAACTTCATTCCTTTCAAATTGATTTAGCTCTTCTTGCAAGTTGAAGAAATGACCTTAAATCTTTGTGTACTGACCCCTAATTGAATTGTTTGCATAACTTCAATCCAGTTTGAGTCACTAAGAGCTTCTTCAGTCTGTTTGGGCTCTATTTGAGATGAGAAGCTGACAAACATTGCATCATTTGCAGCAGCTCTTCTTGTCTTTACTCTATCCAAAGGATCACCAATCACTAATTCTGGTGGGTGATTCTTGAGCCATCTGAGATCAGGTTGCAAATCTGGATGTTGTCCTCTGTTTTGATCTTGCAACATTACAGTTGGAGTTTCAGTAGTAGTCTGTTGAACAGTCTATCGTCTATCAGCTGTTTGCAACTCGTCTGTTTGACAATCAGTTGTCTGATTTTGAACAGTTTTTGAGCTAGCAGATGAGTTGAGATCAGGTAGTATGATGGGTATATATTCCTCATTTCTTTCAATACTCAATTTCTGAAAATCAGTAGACAGATTTGGATCAGTACTTTGATTCTTTTCAGAAGATTGGTTTGGTTCATCAAATAATACATGTATAGATTCTTCTACAAGTAAAGTTCTTTTGTTAAAGAATCTGTAAGCTTTACTAACAGTAGAGTATCCTACAAAAACAACTTCATTAGCCTTTTCTGCAATAGCAGTAAGCTGATTTTTCCCATTATTCAATACAAAGCATTTACAACAAAAAATTCTAAAGTAATGAATGTTTGGCTTCCTGTTGTTCCAAACTTCATATGGAGTCTTGTTTTGGTGTTTGTTGATCATGCATCTGTTTTGGGTAAAACAGGTTGTATTTGTGGCTTCTGCCCAGAATCTTTGGGCCAGCTTTGCTTCAGCTATAATAGTCCTGGTAGCTTCTTTTAGAGTTCTATTTCTCCTTTCAGCAACTCCATTTTGTTGAGGGGTTCTGGCAGCAGAGTACTCATCAACAACAGCTAGGCAGTACTTCTTTCCACCATTGCTGATTGGATCAATAGGTCCAAATAAGTCCATATGTAGTAGCTCCAAAGTCCTTTCAACTAAAAGACACTAATTAGATCAATTGGTCCATCACGTGGCTCGTGATGAATCGCATAGGATGGGCAATCGATCAATCGTATGTGCAATGCTAGGTGATGAATGTTTACTTTTTCGTAATTATTATTTGATGTATGAGATGTATGCTTAGGATTGAAAAATGTAAACAAGATAATTGGTAATCTAATGAGACCTCGCACTTGAACATTTCATTAAACCTCCAATTAAACCTAAAATTCAATTATAATCATAAAACGGGCGCATAGAATGGTGTTTATGGTTCGAGGCTATCCAATTACTAGGTCCTAGGCATATTGTACGAATAAATCTCGATGTCTCATGAGTCGTCGGTCGAGTTATAGAAAGATGGTATGTCTATTGCCTCGATGCACAATTTAGTGTTACGAGAGGGGATAGCAAGGTTCTAGGCGCTATCTCACGAGCCGTGGGGCGTCTATATGATTGAACTATTTCTCTTCACGAGACATGTTTTAACACAAATAAGTATGGATGTCTCACGAGTTGTGGGTCCATAACGAAAAATGAGGCTAAATGAACTCAATGTTTAGCTGCGATGGTTAACCGGCGACGTGAATGCCCACCAAGTGGATCAGTTGGTATGGCCAACGAGTCGTGGGTATTGAGCGATTGCATTTGGGCCTTGAGCCCATTAGGAAATTTATTTCCCGAACCTTATGTGGGGGCATAAGTATTCGATAAAAATAATGGGTGTAATTTACAAATGATGTCTTTAAATTATTCATTGATATTAATCTGCCGCGTATTTATTTTCTTTTATCGTCGTGTTTATGATAGTTTTTCATAGGTGATAAATCCTAGAATATTTACCATCATACTTGAATAATATAAATTGATTGAACCCAAATGAATTTTGAAGGACTTCAAAACTTGAGAATTATTCTCGAGTCCAAGCAAGGGCTCATCTTCTTACAAAGATTTCATAGGTTATCCTTTCGAAGTTACACTTTGACAGGAATGGTGATAGGTTTCACCAAGCTGTCTTTTTCGAAGTTACTCTTCAAATAAGAAAGGTGATAAGTTTCACCGAGGAGTTGAGAATGATTCTCAAGCCCAAATTTTCTGAAGGCAAACATGAAGTCTCCCTTAATTGGAAAGTAACGTCTCGTTGAAAGGCCCCAAAAGGGTCGAGTGATGGAAGAAGAGGAATGGATCCTCTCTGAAGGGAAATAACCTAAGAGGTTTTTCTGTAATGATGATAAGTGAAAAATCAATCAAAGTGGTTCTTCC
The DNA here is from genome assembly GCA_038501285.1 of Penstemon eatonii. NCBI lineage: Eukaryota > Viridiplantae > Streptophyta > Magnoliopsida > Lamiales > Plantaginaceae > Penstemon > Penstemon eatonii. The sequence goes on from CM076714.1 coordinate 57,071,300, forward strand.
ATGGATTGAGATCAAGGGAAAGAGGGAAAGAAGGAATTAAACCTACTCATCACGTAAGGGATGATTAAATTTTATTGAACTTAACCTTATGGTCAAGTAATGCATAATGGTGTTGGACGCACGATAAACTACTCATTAATGTATTGAATGCATCTAAAGCCATGAATTATTTAGATCGTTAGAATTTGCTTATATCATCACTTGTCTAATGGGATGTCATAGTTCCATGATGGTTGGAACTGGTTGCGCTATAAGATTTATACGCATAAGGTATGCATAAGCAAAATGTTATGAATACTCATATAATGACTAAATATAATATGCATAGTCAATAAAATATAAATAGTCTAGATTCCACACACCTGAGTCATTGTATAACGAAGAGGCGATACACGAGCACTAAAACGAATTTCCAAATTAAGGATTCAAAAGATTTAGCTCGACTAGGTCTAGCTTGACTGGGACGCTATAAATAGTAAACGACTTTCAAATTTTACTTAACGGAAATTAAATTAAGTAGTTGGCTGCTAGGCAACCAAGAGGTATAAATAATTGCAATGGATTTAATCCATTTAAAAGTGTGCTGAAAGACTAAAGCATTAGTGGGAGATAAGGCGTCTCTTGTACCTCATGGGTAAAGTACGTTGCACAATTCCAAATTATTTTTGGAATAAAGAAGAGAGCCTAATCAATGAAAGCATGTAAGAGATTTGGATCGATTTAAAATCGAACATGCATTGGCAAATACGCCATTGATTTTTTAATAAAGAATTAGATTCTCGAAATGTAAGACCCGCTCGAAACATTGTCAATTGTCGAGCATTCTTGACATGTAAATATCCATTAAGAAATCTTCCATGAAATTCCATTTTCAATCAAATAAAACATGGTCGAGAAAATCGAAGATACTGAGCTAAATATCTACGAAGCCAGTAAACATATCAAGTAATGTGGGTTTTTGTATTGTACATTCATATGCATTCATATGCATATGGGGTATCCCGCTTATGTGTATAAGCTAGTGGGAGATAAGCTGGTAAAAAAATCCAGCTTATACAAATTTGTAGGGTATCCAAAATCTCTATAGGATACGAGTTCTATGTTCCTCTAAGACAAACAACCTTTGTCTCAAGAAAAACTAACTTCTTGGAGAAAGATTTCTTTTTGGACAAGAAAGAAAACAACATAAAACAAGATGAGGTTGATAAAATCGACCGATCATCACAGGCAGTGGGAGAACCCGAGCATGAAAATGAACCAACTAGTACACATGAACTTCGAGGTCTGAAAGACAACTTAGGGAACCCGAGAGGTACTACAGTCTACTCCATGAAATTGGGCAGTCTGAGACTAATCAAAGGACCTACGAAGAAGCTATGCAAGACAGATTTGGGAAGGTGGCACAAAGCCATATAATCTTAAACGGACTCCATGTACTCTTACAAGGATTGTTACCTTGGTAGATCCACTAGTGGGAGTAGCTCCCTTGGGTTGCAAGTGGGTCTACAAGCGAAAGCTTGGAGTGAACGGAGAGGTTATTCAAATGTCGAGCGTCGACTTTGATGATTTTTGCATGTAGCGATGCCTAAATCTATTAAGATATTGTTGGATAAAATCAGCATAGTATTAACTACGAGATTTGGCATATGGATGAAAAAATCGTCTTTTACAATGGAGACATTGATAAGGAGATCTACATGGAGCAACCAAAAAGAATATACATCCAAGGGAGATGAGCACAAAGTGTGCAAACTCCGAAGGTCCATATATGGACTTAAGCAAGCTTCCCGAAGCCGAAACATACATTTTGATGATATAATCCAAAGCTTTGGATTCATCAAAAACGTATTCGAGCAGTGTGTGTACAAGAAAGTTAGTGGGAGTACAGTTGAATTTTTATGTTTTATGTTGATAACATTTTGCTCATTGGATATGATGCTCTTTTGTACTGGGTACAAGGATCTACATGGATAGATCGAAAGGACTGCTGGACCTCTACCAAATTAGAGTACATAGAGAAAATACTGAAGACACTCAGTATGGAAGAACCCAAGAGAGGATTGCATCCGATCATACATGGTATTGTTATCTTTAAGTCTATGGCCCCAAAGACCTCCGAGGAGAGAAGCAAGATGTCTAATATACCACATGCTTCCTTGAAAAGAGGATAATGTGGTATGCTATGTACAAAAGACATAGCATACGCCCTGAGCGTAACTAGCCGTTAATTGTCTGACTCCAGGAGAGCTATTTGTCTGACTCCAGGAGAGCAGAACTGGATAGCCGTAAAGTCAATTATGAAGTACCTAAAAGGGACAAAATAATTGTTCTTAGTATACGGCGGGGGAAAATTGAAATTGGAAGGCTATACTGATTCTAGCTTCCAATGTGATATAGATGACTTCGAGTCAATATCTGGATATATCTACCTCATTGGGTGGTGCGATGAGTTAGATACTACGGCAAAATCAACCACCGAGGCATAAAATATTGTTGCATGTGAAGCTGCAAAGGAAAGTGTTTGGATGAAAAACCTTCGTCCAAGTATTGGACGTTGTACCTAGCATTGTTAAGCCATTACTATCTTCTGTGATAATAATGAAGCTCTCTCTTAAGCGAAGAAGTCGAGATCTCATCAAAATCCAAGCACGTGCTAATACGATACCATTTGATATGTTATATCATTCGTATAGGAGACATAAATATGGAACGTGTCACTTTAAAGGATAATACGGCGGACCCGTTAACTAAGGCATTACCTCAAAAGGCATTCGGAAAATATCTTTCCAAGATGGAAATCAGAAGTATGAAGAGTTGGCTTTAGTACAAGTGGGAGATTGATAGAATAGTGTCCTGCAAGCCAACTATTTTTGTAATACCCCATATACATATGTTATATATACAAAAAATAGCAAGTTTAGTCTTACCATAAGTTACCTTTCAATTTGACCCCAACTCTTTTCAATTATTACAATCCCACCCTTGAATCTTTCTATATAAGGCAACTCCTAGAGCCCACTTCACCACACCAAAAATTCCTTCTTCTTGTCTTTATACTCTCATTCCAAATAAGGAATAAGGCCCTCAGGTGAGAAAACCCTTTTCTTTCCTTTTCAAGTCACTTTCTTTCCTTTTCAATTGCTTCTATTTCCATTTCGATTTATGTCATCCCTTTCAAATTGATGATCTAAAATGTTTTCAAAAGTGAATTCTTAAACCAAACTCTTCATTTTCAGCTACTAAATTAGAGGCATAACTATCAAGAACAATCAAGCACAAACTTTTCCCCAAATCACTAAGCTATGTAGAAGTGAGAGCTAAAAGGGTAAGATCTTTCATCTCATCATCAAATACTTAAAAGTTCTCTAATTCTAACTCATTTTGATAACAAAATTTCGTCTCCCTCAGCCCTTATTCAGTAAGGAGTAGATAAGTTTCAAAAATCTTCCCAATCCCACAAGCAAGGAAGGAGAAATCGAGGTAAACATTTTCTTTCCCCTGTTTTTGCGCAGTCTCTGTAAATTGGCTGTATCAAGAAATTGGCTAGGAATGTTTGTAAACCGTTTACACCGTTGGAAAGAAGACAGAATTTGGAGTTTGACGGTATGGGAGATGTCGAACACCTCCGGCGCGTGGGGTACCTAATGGCACGTTTTCGGAGCAGTACCGGCGACTGAAAGTCACTTGCCATGACTGTTTGGGGCTGTTTCGGTTTTAATGTGTAAAAACTGATTTTTTTTCCTTCTTTTCTTGTTGTTTTAAGACTCTACATAACCTCATAATGTGTATTAAGCAGTAAGAGAAACTAATCAAATGGTTGATAGAAGATGAGTGATTTATTGGTTATATGTAACTTGGTTAAGTTCTTAAAAAGACTTAAAACAATATATAATCTAATAATCCTTACAACTAAGTAGTTGAGTATATAAGCCTTTCATACAAATTTTATAAAGTCAATTTTATGATTACTTTACTTATTTTGATCAAGAAAACTCCTACTTTATAAGATGTAGCTTATCTAAAACAAGAATAAAATATGACCTTTGATGAATTCTTTGATTATTTGGATTATCCTTACTAAACTTATGGAATTCCATTACTACTAAAGATAAAAGGATATGGTGATTTTTTATAAGATAAAGTAAAATAACCAAGTTTGCTTGAATTGGCTTGAAGACTTGAATATAATAAATGATTTGTCTTAGTATCTATACATGTTCAACAAGAGGTGATAACACATATATGAAGAAATTAATTGGAATACCATTTAACTTTTGTACAAGACCTATATGATAAAGTGAAGTTAACTAATTAGTACACCAAATACTTATTTCTTAAAAGAACTATGGCTAAAGTATCCTAAAACTTATTTAACTTGAATGAATATAATTATGAGTATTGATAACTACTTATGATAGTTTTATTAGATTTAACTTATGTAATTAAGGAAGACTTTGAAAATTTATTAAATACTAAAGGATGTCTTACCATTCGAAATAGTGTTTATTTAACTAACTTTACTTGTATCTTGATTTTTGCTTAAATGGATAAAATAATGTAAACTAATACTTACTACTTTTAAAGTCATATACTAGCATAAGACTAATGGTTAAAATACAGATTATTTTTTTATAAAGAACTCACATAGAAATCATATTATAAATAGAGAAATCAAATTACATATGTAATAAAATGAGCATAGTAACACATATAATACCCTCGTAGAAATATTATCAAACTAAAAGTAAATATGGATTAATATATAAAAACAATTATTATTAAATTAATCCGCTCTATTTGTCTTACAACACTTAGGTTTGGAGGAATTGATTGAAATGGGGATTTAAGCTTAGACACCCACTCTTCGAATTAAGGTGAGGTTTCTCTTCTTCAATTCGGCATTTGCCCTGAGAAAATTACCACACTCACTCTCTTATTCACATCTTCATTTTCTTATATCTTTTATTTATTTTATACCATATCAATCAATTACCTTGTCATAGACTAATATCTTTAATTCTTTTTAGCCTTTAATATTAATTCACTTCTTATTCCATAGTCCTGCATATCTTACTCTATATTTCATCTGGTAAGTGGTATTATTGTGAACAACGGACGACGTCCAGATCCCAGTTCACTTAAATTTTTATTACTATAACCCTTGGGGATGCCCTTGGGAAGTTGGGCCCTGGGACTAACAGAGGTGACTGTTGGGCGGCATCGGGCCGTCAGTGTATGGTCTCTTTGTTCAGTACGCCTCCGTGATTCAGTTGAGAAGTATGGTTGGAGGTAATTGTGCTCTCAGCTGGGTCGACATGTACCCGGGCATGTCATTCCATTTTTTTTTGCGAGGTTGCTCCTCATAGGGAGGTATAAGGATGTAAATTTTCGAGGCGTTGGGTTGAATAATTTACTTACCAGATTCTGATTCGAAATGCTTATTTGAATTCCCGTTTATTGTAATTTGATTACTTTGTTATTTCAAATCATCAAATAATCTTTCGCAGGACTATTACATTATAATTCTTATTCATACATGGATCATACTATTACGGTTGGTCATATTACTCATATCCTCAATCCATTATTATAAATCCTCACTAAGTCAAATAAGACTTACGCCTTTCTTTATTAATTTTCTCAGATTAGCATCTTGAGTTAGAGATGGAAACACGTTGACATGTGAGTGACATATTATATTCAGTGATGTATTTATCTATTTTATCAAATAATTTGACGATGAGACTTCGTTGTAAAGTTATGTAAAACTTCATATATCCATGGGTCGGGTAGTGGGGTCGTCGTCCCTTCTTCCTGAAGACCTTATAATTTCAATACTTCCGCCGTGACGATTAATTATAATATAAATTATTTTCTATTATTCTGTTAGTTTGACGCACGATTAGTTCGAATAGTTAATCAACATTTTATTCAGAGCTAGGTGACCTAATCGGGGCGTCACAGGTGGTATCAGAGCCTAGAACTAGAAACTTAGGGGCATGATTCGTAGATTAAGATCGGATTACCTAGAGTTTAGGTTTGGATAAAATCCTTGAATCATGAAATTAGTATGTTCACTTTCTTTATTTTACAAATTTATTTGAGTATTTTATATATTTTGTGATTGAGTTTAACACTAAATTCATACCCCAAGTAGTACGGAACCGACGTGAAAGAGAATTCATGGATTTAACTCAAAGTATGCTGACAGTTTCTCAATATAAGGCTCAATTCACGCGGCTAATCCTATATGCACCACACTACCAAAACGATGATGATCGAAAGGTGAGAAGATTCATTGAAGGACTAAAGTTAGAATTACGGTTGGCACTGCTTTCGACAAATATAACTAGCTATTCAAAAGCTGTTGAAAAAGCTTTACAAGTGGAGTCGGAAATGAAGGAACTGATGAAGTTTGAACATCTTAAAAGGAGTTGACCTTCTTGTTCTAAATGGGAGAATGTAGGGAGATTCGATCAAGGAAAAAAGTACCCTAAGACAGGGCATACAAACTTTAGAAAACCAAATAATAATAGGGCAAGGCCTACTAACCATCAAACTAAACCTACGCCGATTGGACCATGCAACTTTTGTGGACACCCAAGTCACGGTGAAGCATCATGCTGGAAAAAGAATGGACGATGTATAGCTTGTGGAAGTGAACTACATAAAATCAAAGATTGCCCAAGGGCAAGGAATCCATCGTCGGCACCTCAAGGAAAACAAGGCGGTCCATCAAATTCTCGAACAGAGAGGTCTAAGATTCCTACCCGTGTTTATGCATTGGAGGGTAATAAGGAGGCAATAGACCCATCCGCAGTGGTGGATGGTAAAATCCAATTACTTGACCACATTGGTAATGCTTTATATGATCCAGGAGCTACCCATTCCTATATTGCTACCTTATTTGCTACCAAACTAAATCTTGAGGTAGAAATATTACCTTACGATTTTGAGGTAAGCACACCAATGGGTACTTGTGAGACTAATAATTTGGTGTTTAAAACATGTCCAATTATGATAGACAGTATCAATTACCCAACCGATTTAAACCAACTAAACATCCGAGGATACGATTTTATCTTAGGAATGGATTGGTTGTATCAACATCAAGCAGAGCTAAACTGCTATACGAAAGAAATAAAACTTAGCAAAAACAACCAAAAAGGACTTGAGGTTAGTCATGAAAAAACACAACCCATATCTATCATCTCGGCTATTGAAGCAAGCAAAATCTTGAAAAATGAAGGTTACAGATTTTTGGCCTATTTGATAAATAAACCAAAGGACATGATTCAAATAGAGGAAGTACCAGTAGTAAATGAACTCTTAGAAGTATTTCCTAAGGAACTAAGTTCTCTACCTCCTGATCGCGAAATTGAGTTTGTGATTGAAACTCTACCCGGGGCAGCACCCATCTCAAAAACTCCTTACCGTATGGCTCTTGCTGAGTTAAAAGAATTGAAAACTCAGTTACAAGATCTGACTGAACGAGGGTTCATTCGACCTAGTTCCTCCCCTTGGGGAGCACTAGTCTTGTTCGTTAAAAAGAAAGATGGATCTTTTCGACTGTGCATCGATTATCGAGGACTGAATAATGTCACTATAAAGAATAAGTACCCCCTACCCCACATTGATGAGCTATATGACCTACTACAAGGGTCACAAGTATACTCAAATTTGGATCTTAGACAAGGGTACTATCAATTAAAGATTCGGGAGACAGACATCCCCAAAACTGCATTCAACTCAAAATACGTTCATTGTGACTATGTAGTAACGCCATTTGGATTAACAAATGCACCGGCTGCTTTCATGGACATGATGCATCGAATATTCAGACCCTACCTGGACAACTTTGTGGTAATATTCATAGATGACATCTTAGTATACTCAAAATCCGAGCAAGAACATGCGCATCACCTAAGAATAGTATTGCAAACTCTCAAGGAGAATAAACTTTACGCCAAATTCAATAAATGTGAGTTTTGGTTGGAATGGGTAACGTTTCGTGGCCATGTGATATCCAGCACTGGAATTGATGTTGATCCTTCAAAAGTCGAAGCCATAATTAATTGGAAACGACCAACTAACATTACTGAAGTACGCAGCTTCTTGGGACTGGCAAGTTATTACCGCAGATTTGTCAAGGATTTTTCCAAAATTGCAGCACCCTTGACACAACTAACTCAGAAGAAAAATCAATTTATATGGACTGATAAGTGCGATGCTAGTTTTCAAGAACTCAAGAGAAGACTGACAACTGCTCCAATATTAGCCTTACCCTAAGGTCGAAGTGGATTCGTGATTTACACAGATGCATCGAAAGAAGGTTATGGATGTGTATTGATGCAAAACGGGAAGGTAATATCTTATGCTTCAAGAAAACTAAAGGTCCATGAGCAAAATTACCCTACTCATGACCTAGAGTTAGGAGCAAATTGTGTTTGCACTAGCCAAATGGAGACACTATCTCTACGGGACAACATTTGAGATATACACCGATCACAAAAGTTTGAAATATCTATTCACTCAGAAGGATCTAAATATGAGGTAGAGAAGGTGGATGGATTTCCTAGAGGATTATGATTGTTCCATACTTTATCACCCCGGAAAGACGAATGTAGTAGCTGATGCATTAAGTAGAAATGCAACGATTTCTTACTTCAAAGGAATAGAAAATCTCATTCAAGAGCAAGATGTCGAGAAAACTATTGCTCGCATACATTCTTATGCACGTTTTGCCAATGTACATATTCAATTGGAATGGTACTCTCAAATTCGGGCTGCACAACAGGAGGATGAAGATATTAGAAAATTAACAGAGTCCGAAGAAAAGGAACCAAATTCGAATTTTAGTAGGGACCCATTGGGTATACTACGATTCCAAAAGAGAGTTTGTGTACCAACAAAAATGAGAAAAGAATTAATGGAAGAAGCACATAAAACAAGATACACAGTTCATCCTGGAGGCACCAAAATGTACAAGGATGTAAAGAAACAATTCTGGTGGAACGGAATGAAGCGTGATATTTGATAGGATAGTGCCCAGCAAGCCAACAAATATAAGCTTGTTAAGGAACTACCTTTAGAAGCAATCTTATGATTCATAAGATAATACGCCCGTTTATTCATAGTACGTGAATTAAACAATGGCCACCTTCATCTCTCGCGAACTTATCTAAGCGATTGGATGAAACCCTGAGATCACTCATGACTACGGGATTATTCACTTCAGTATTGGGTGCGATTAATCATGAAACAGTCTTAAATGTCGTGATCTCAAAAATGTTCCAAGTCATAGATTCATATCGAGACGGGGTATCGAATGAATCGTCAAGACTTGTAGGATTATGCATGATTCACATGAAGTGAATTTGTTGTCGTTTCATGAACAAGGCATTGAATGCTAGTGCATATGACTAGGTGGTTCGATAGGGGATCGAACGCATCGAACGACCCGAACAGAGAGACCCATCGTGGAAGTGCGTCAAGCATATCGGTAATGGAATGTCTCTCAAGACTTATAATAGTGTACGATTTAGTCCTTTGACTTGAGGTACTAGGGCGAATTCGGTACACGGGAATACGTACTTTGATTTAGGAGCCGACCACATAGCTTGGTCATTGTGCGACTACTTTGGGTGCGTATGAACGTGTACGCGGATGTTTAGTACTAATATAGGATCTATCGACTCATCTTGATAAGATGAGAGAATTTCCTGTACGTTCTTAGATAATGATATCCGAGTAATCTGCGGCCGCAGTCAGTGACGGATTTGGAAAGGGGTTTCCAGATTTAGCAGTCACACTGGAATTATTATCCTGAATTAGAAAGTACAGAATTGAGATAATTAGAGGTGCCGACCAATTCACACACCCTAGGTCTCAATCGCGAAATTAGTCGCTAGAAGGACCATATGTACATGGCATTTATAAGAGTTGGAGGTTCACGAATATCAATTCACCTGAAGTTGGGCCTCATGGGCTTGTGGCTAGACATCGACCATGAGGTGTGGGTACTCCTGAATTAATAAGGAAATTAATTCTGGAGTGGTCAATTAAAGTGGTTAATTGATCGGAGCAATTAATTGCTCACTAATTAAATCACGAAAGTCGTGGGCCTGCTGCCAATTGATGGTGAATCTAGAGGGTCACACACAATACAGTTGGACAGTGACAGTCTGAAAGGAATCAATTGATTTAAGAAATTAAATCAATAAATGAATTAAAGTATTAATTCATTAAGAAGAATAATTAATTAGAATTAACTAATTAATTAATCAAGAATTAAAGTGTTAATTCAATGTGGAGAATCATTAATTAGGAGTTACTAATTAATGAATCAATTGGAATTTCTGATTGATTAAATCCTCAATTAAAGTGTTAATTGGAAAGGATTAATTAATTAATAGTGGATTAATTAATTAAAACACATGGGCCGATCCATATGAAAGTTAATTGATCTTTGATTAATTAATTTAAGCATATGGGCCAATTATTGTAAAGATAAATTAATCTAGGATTAATGAAATTTTACATGGGCCGATTTTGGGAACAATGATCAAATTAATTTGGGATTAACTAAAAGCAAGTGGGCCGATTTTATTTGTTAATCATGGCCGATTTTCGCTTAATTATTTAGTCTTGAATTAATGTTGATTATATTTGGTTATGATAGGGATTAAAAGAGATGTGTTATCTTGTGTAACTAGGAAAGAGATTGAAAGATATCTTGTTTCCTAAAGTGATAAGATTATGTATATCTTGTTTCTTGATAAGAAGATATTCTTTCAAGATTTAGATATCTATTAGGAGAAGGAGTCTTCTAATAGAGAAATCTATAAATACTAGATACACATAATCTAAGAAAGAGTTGGAAAACCTAACAACCTAAGAAAGAGAAAAGGTTGAGAAAATCAAAATCACAAGAAACATAGAGGCCGAAAATTTCAGCCCCCTTCTCGCCCTCTGCATAACCGAACCCTGTCAAGAAAAATTGCCCCTCCCTGTGTAGGATTTTTCTCCTAGTTTTCTTCCCGGATCTGAATCCAATTCCTGACGAGACAATTCTTTAATCCTAGTTCTGAGCCTGGGGATTTCGCGAAGTCACTCAAATCCATCTGGTTTGGACTTTCTCTAGAGGCACAACACTTGGGGTGCTCTAGTGGACAACTGAAGACCGGAGGAAAACCACCACCTTGCCTGTGGTGAGGTAAAATAGCTTTTACCTTCTTATTTATTTTTAGTATATGCTTGCTGAAAATAAATTCAACCTTTATTCATATGTGCTAATAAGAAACCCTGGGATTTGGTGTATAAATAAAAATTTTAAATTTCGCACTGTTGTAGTTGACAATTATACCCATAAAATCACAACAGTGGTATCAGAGCCTAACTTATTATGCACATATGAAAAAGGCCTGAACACTTCAAATTTTCGTGATTATGTTTATTTGTCGTGTTCTATGCATGGATCTTGCTGATTATGATTAATTATGTGTTCGGGTAAATAGCATAATTCTTATTTGGGCCAGATCTGCAATTTGCGATTATTACAGGACTAAAACTGCAATTTACGATTTTTATAAAATCTGGACAAAATCTGAAATTTTATTTTTCTGGAAATTTTGGGCTGAAACTGAAAATCTATTTTTCTAGCGATAGGGGTCTGTTTGTAATTTCCGTAAGTTGTGGGGCTGTTTAGCAATTTACGAAAACTTCAGGGGCTGTTTTGCGATTAACAAAAGTTTCTGGAAATAAAATAATAATTTCTGTTTTCTGGGCCAATTTGCAAGTTCTGGAATTTTTGGGGCTAATTTGTTATTTCCGAAAGTTTTGGGTTCAAAACGTAATTTTCGAAAATTGAGGGACCAAACTGTAATTTTCAAAATTTGAAATTTCCAGAACCTGATTTATGCTTAAAAGGTGTTTTATTATCCGAAGGATTAATTTTTCATAATTAGTAGTGGACTAAAGTAAGAACCATGAGATATTTTAAAAGGAAGTTTTAAAATAGAAATTGTGATTTAATTTTAAAAGGGGTTTTAAAATAAAATCAAAGGGTCATTTTAAAAGGGGTTTTAAAATGATAGTTAAAAGATTGTTTTAGAAACGGGTTTTTAAAACTAGAATCTAAAGTTATTTCAAAGGTAGTTTTAAAATAATATAAGAAATAAGAAAATTATATTTTTGCTTGTTTCTTGCTCAACGTGAAATTGTTTACGTGGTTTTCGATCGCGCCGAGCCTTGACCTTTAGGTTAGATGTGATTGGTTGATTTAAATCCTATTGGTTTTATTGGGCCTGCGAGCCTTAAGTTTTGGGCCACTTTGAGCCATTGTAATAGATAGGGCTTTACTGTTTTATTAGTTTAGGATGGAGGCCTGTTACAAGCAAGGTGGGAGCCCAAGAAGACTAAAGGCCATGTATGCATGGTAAAATGTGTAATAGAGTAGGTCTCTGTGAAACCTAATAGATTGACCAATAGGACCATCGTCTTTGGCTCGATGGTGGTCCGCATAGGAGGCTCCCGATCGAAATATATTGTGGTAGCATGCATGCTAGGTGTGAATGTTTTATTTTATTTATTGATTTATTTTGGCTTGCGCTCTAGAATCTAGATCACTAAATAAATAATAAAGCATAATTAATGCGGTGAGATCTCGAGGAGAGTTACCTCAAACTTCCTAAAACCGAAAATCCCCTCTGGAAATAAAATATTAAGTCATATTGGGTAAACTATAGAATGAAGTTTTATAGATCCAAGCCTTCCATCAATAGGGACTAGTGTATGTTGTCTACTTATCGATAGAGGTGATCCAGAGTCTGGCACCCGAGTCGAAGAAAGGGACAATACACGAAATTCCTTGATTCTTGTTTTTAATTAAACTCGACAAGGGTGGGGACTGGTCGGGACGTGAAAATCGACCGATAACCAGTTACGGGGATTTCATGACCGGGCCAGTTGCTCATCAAGATTGACTGGGTTAGACTTAAACGAGTAGTAACATTTATGATGTAGCAGTGCTAGATAAATGCGAAAATCGAGGCAAAATAGCTTGAAGGTTGTGGAGTAACACAATTGGTAAAAGTATACCTACCTAGGGAGTTAATTGTATGGCCGCGAGTCGTGGGTGCAATTAATGTCTGCTGGGACGTCAAGACCTACTAGGAAATAGAATTTCCCGAACAATTAAAGGGGTTATTGTTTCGATAAAATAGTGGGAGAACTTTTTCGATAGAAAGACCAATCTTCGCTAATTATAAGTATTATCAAATTTCTGTTTGATTATTGTTGTCTATTATTTATATTTAGCCATGCCAATATTCACTGTCAATTGCGAACAAACAATATTACAAATCTGGGAATCATCACTCCACGAGAAGGCATGACCGGGTTAAAAAATATTAGTAAATATTGCACTTACCTGATCAAGAGGCTAAATCGAATCATTGAGCTTGGAGCTACATTTAAACTAGATGATAAAATGGTAATCATCACAAATGGCCTGCCTGAATCATTCTCTTATTTTATCGATCATTGTGAAGTTCCAAGTCCTAAAGCTGAGAAGTATATAGAAGAGGAAAAGAGAATCAGATAGGAAAGAAAGCATCAGAAAGGCAAGGTGCTGGTAGCAGAAGCGGAAAAGCTAGCTGCTGTCTACTCATCAGATTCGGATTCAGATACTTCTGATGAAGAGTCTTCTGATGAAGAGAGTCCTGCTCTTCTCTGCGTGATGGCTAAGGAATCTGATGGCTCCGAGGATGAAGAGGTAACTCCTTTTGATAATGAATTATTTAATTCATTTGAACAAATGATGCTTAACAATACAAGTATTGCTGATGCATTTAAAAAGCTTAAGGAAGAGATGATATTGCTGAAAGAGCAAAAATGTTCACTGAAACTTAAAGCTGAAAAGCCAAGAGAATCAGCTGAATACAAACTGCTTGAGCAAGAGAATGAATCTCTGAAAGCTGAATGTGAAGTTTATAAGGGTAAAATCATGGAGCTTGAGAAAGTCATTGAGTCTCATGATAAGTCATTTGTTGCATCAACTCACATGTCTAGTAAACAGAAGACACCTTTAGATCAGGATAAGTTAGAACTGAACCATACTGAAAGATTTATATCAGCTGACAACAGTAAGGTCATTTTGTATGTTCAGACTACTAAATCTGCTTCACCTGAGAAAGTGTTAAAGGAGACGAAAACTCCTAAGGCTAAAAAGAGCAAAGAGCCTAGTGTAGGAAAACAGACTGGCAAGTCCAAATAGAAGAGTCCTAGGAAGTCTTCTGATAAGGTCAAAACCAATCAGACTAGTGATAAGACTAAGTCGTCTGTTAATGAGAAATCATCTAGTAAACCAAAGAAGCATAAAAACAAGAAAAATCAAAATGCTTGGTATGGAAATGAGTCATATTATGTGCAACCTGCTGCATATCCTCCTATGTATCATGCACCTCAATTTCCAACTTACTATGCACCATATCCTACTCATCCAATGCATGCATATCCTCCTTATCATGCATCTTATTCTACTTATGAGCATTATCTTTATCATGCTGATTATCATCAACATAGCAAATCTGATAAACATGATGAAGATGAAACTGTTCATGCTCCTGCCAAACAACAGAAGCCTAAGAAGCCTAAGACTTCATCATCTTGGGTTGTCAAAGGTGGAACTAATCCTTCAGGACCCTCTCAATAATGGTACCTAAAACAATTTTATTTTGTTTTGTAGGTTAGGATTAGAAGTAGGAGTAAAGTAGAGAAAATCTGGTACTTGGACAGTGGCTGTTCAAGACACATGTGTGGAAGCATACATGAGCTGACTGATGCTATTGCTGTGGATGGTCCTTAAATTACTTTTGGAGACAGCAAGGAAGGCAAGATTGTAGCAACTGGAAGACAAATCAAAGGCAACATTGAGATATCTGACGTCTCTTATGTTAAAGGCCTCAAATACAATTTGCTGAGCATAAGTCAATTTTGTGACAAAGGATATTCAGTCATCTTCTCAACAGATAAGTGCTACGTTGAATAGATAGGTACAAAGAAGGTTATTTTATCTGGAAGATGACAAGGAAATATCTACACAGTGGACTGGAATTCTGCTGACAAGAATTCAAGTATTTGTTTGGTGGCATCAACACCAAGTGAAGTCATTTGGCTGTGGCACAAAAGAATGAACCATGTGAATTTCAAGACCATAAACAGACTTATCAAAAACAATCTGGTAGAAGGAATTCCAAAAATAGTCATGAGCAAGGACAAGCTTTGTGACGCCTGTCAGAAGGGTAAACAAATCAAGTCATCATTCAAAAGCAAGAAGCATCAATCTTCTGGAAGAATATTGAAACTGTTGGGATTCGGTAAGAAAAACAGCCCTAGGCACAGCGGAATATAAAAAAAAAATTTCTAGGGCCTCTTAAAGAATCTTGCCAGGATATTCTCTAGTTGTATATATATAAATATAATTAAACGACAGTATAAGTTTTCTCGTTTATACCTGTCTCCTTGCAAATCCTCGGCTAGCAATATGAGCTCTGAATTCTGACCCCGGTAAGATCGACCCACACCTTTTGTAGCGCCCCACGTGTTGCGCCTCTACGAGTTGATACACCACAATATCACGAAAATTAATATACCTAATCGACTAGAACATAGGCTATATTAATATCTAGGTTTTGGGAACGATTTGGGAACAAAACGAAGACGAAAAAATTCTTCCACAGGGAAGAACTGGTTCGGCCGATCTGGTAGGGAGAGGGAGAGAGATTTTTGCTTTGCTCAATTTTTGCTTAAGGAGTTGTGTGAAAAAATAACTAGAAGAAAGCTATTTATAGTTTTCTTTCTATCCTAGTCCTATTAGGACTAGGTCTTCTCTCTCCTACATGGGCCATGGCCTTCTTTAATTAGAAGACTAAGTCTTCTAATTAATTCATGGCCCATATTAATTAATCTTTCAGGGCTTTATTTAATCTTCCAATTAAATAGCCCAATTAATTAAATCATCTCCCAATTAATTAATTAAACTCCAAGTCTAATTAAATTAATTATTCCATTAATTAATTAAATCCTAATTAATTAATTTACTCATAAATTAAATTCCAATTTAATTTATAATCTTGATCCACTTCCAATTGGATCCATTTTCGTTCCATATGGGTCGACCCAGTCGACCCACCCATTTAATCGACCCAGTCGATTTTGACCCAGTCGACCCAGTCGACTGGTTCGTTCCCGTTTCCTCGCTTTCGCTACTTGTGTATTGTGTATGCCCCCGTAGGTTCACCACATAATTGGCCGTGGGTTGTAATTAAATATTATTTAATTACTTGAGCAATTAATGCTCTAAATTAATCGAACACTCTGTCGATTAATCATTCCAAAATTAGCACCCCTGCTAATTTGGGAATTCTCCCACACTCCACGGTCGATGTCCAGTCACAAGCCCATGGAGCCCAATCACTGGTGAATTAATTCAGTGAACCTTTTATCATTTACAATTTCCATATACGACACAATCTCTCCATCGATCAATCTCCCAGTCGAGACTTAAGGGTATGGTCTTTCATCGGATTCCCTTATCTTTTGTCTTGACCTTATGTTCTCTGATCTCGAAATAAATTCTCTCTGACTTGTTCTTTATGAGCTACTTACATAAAGTCGTCAGTTACCTTGGCCAAGGATTTCATCAGAATTAATTTCTCACAGAAATCCATAGGAGAATTTCTCGACCTATCAAGTCGAGTCAATGGATCCTTTGTTGATGATATGAATCTGCATACGAGTTCCTCTATACCCAACATGAGTCCACAGAGACTTTCTGGCGATCCCCAGTCAGTCGGAACTCATATCAAAGTATAGACGTTCTCGTACCAGATAAACCCTATCATCTCAAGTTGTTAGGGATCGTTCCTCGTATACTATTGTAAATTGGAATAACTTCAACCCCGATATGCGACTACCGCTTCCATGGTGAGTTATTTCCTAATTGGGGTATTCAGTGCGCTTGCCATCCCAGCAAGCCACCCACTTATGTGTATCGACTATCCCAGTCACGCTCGTGGACCCCAGCGTCCTCCAGTTCATCGGAGTATACACAATAGTGAGAGTCTAACCGAATCCAACGATGTCCTATCTCGATTGGATTCTACGACTCTTGAATATATTCTAGATCACGGCCTTGGAGATCAGTCCACGGGTTGTCCCATAGCCCTGTCATCTAAGGACTTCTATCCTTATGCGTAGACAAATATTACATAAGATAAAGTTGACCATTTAATAAAAGTGCATTTATTAATCTAAATTGAATAGTTCCTCATTAATTACAATTAATGCTAGCCATACAGCTGGCTTGCAGGACACTATTTCTATCAATCTCCCACTTGTCCTAAAGCCAGTCTTTTATGTTCTTGAGTCCCATCTTATGCAGATGTTTCTGAGTCGACACGTTCCATCTTAATGTCTCCTCTACCAATGATATCTCTTATCACATGGTATCGTCTTTGTACATGCTTGGATTTCTGATGAGATCTCGGCTCCTTTGCTTGCGCTATTGCCCCATTATTATCGCAGAAGATAGTAACGGGCTCAGCAATGCTAGGTATCACATCCAATTCCTGGATGAAGTTCCTCATCCAAACACCTTCCTTTGCTGCGTCACTCGCGGCAATGTATTCTGCTTCAGTGGTTGAATCCGCGGTTGTTTCCTGCTTGGAGCTCTTCCAGCTAACCGCACCACCATTGAGGCAGAAAACATATCCTGATGTCGACTTGAAGTCGTCTACATCACATTGGAAGCTCGAGTCTGTATAGCCTTCCAATTTCAATTCTCCTCCACCGTATACCAAGAACAATTCCTTAGTCCTTCTCAGGTACTTCAGAATTGCCTTTACGGCTATCCAGTGCTGCTCACCTGGATCAGACTGGTAGCGACTTGTAACGGTTAGAGCGTACGCTACGTCTGGTCTCGTACACAGCATACCATACATTATGCTTCCTATCGCGGATGCATACGGTACTCGAGACATATTGCTTCTCTCCTCTGGCGTCTTTGGGGCCATAGACTTGGAGAGTGCAATTCCATGTCTCATTGGAAGTAATCCTCTCTTGGATTCTTCCATACTAAATCTTTTCAAGATTTTGTCTATGTACTGGGATTGGGAGAGGCCCAGCAGTCCTTTTGATCTATCTCGGTAGATCCTTATACCTAGTACAAAGGATGCTTCTCCCATATCCTTCATTGAGAATTGTGTAGACAACCATGCTTTAGTTTCAGACAACGCTTTTACATTGTTTCCAATGAGAAGAATGTCGTCAACGTAAAGCACCAAAAATTCAACTGTACTCCCACTGATCTTCTTGTACACGCAAGGTTCGAACATGTTCTTGATGAATCCAAAAGTTTGGATTGTCTCATCAAAACGGATGTTCCAACTTCGGGAAGCTTGCTTCAGTCCATAAATGGACCTCTGGAGTTTGCACACCTTGTGTTCATCTCCTTTGGATGCATATCCTTTTGGTTGCTCCATGTAGATCTCCTTATCAATGTCTCCATTGAGAAAAGCAGTCTTTACATCCATCTGCCATATCTCGTAGTTATACCACGCAGCTATGGCCAGCAAGATCCGAATGGATTTGGGCATTGCGACTGGCGAGAAGGTCTCCTCAAAGTCGATACCTGGTCTTTGAGTGTATCCTTTTGCCACTAGTCGCGCCTTGTAGGTAATCACCTCTCCGTTCACTCCAAGCTTTCGCTTATAGATCCACTTGCAACCCACGGGAGCCACTCCCACTGGTGGATCTACCAAGGCGCAAACCTTGTTTGAGTGCATGGAGTCCAGTTCGGATTCCATGGCTTCGCGCCACTTTCCCGAGTCTATGTCTAGCATAGCCTCTTCGTAAGTCCTTGGGTCGGTTAGAGACTGTCCAGTCTCATGCAGCAGACCGTAGTACCTCTCGGGTTCTCTACGTTGTCTTTCTGACCTACGAAGTATCGGTGTACTTTCTGGTGCACTTTCATGCTCCTGTTCTCCCACTGCCTGTGGTGACGGGTCAGCTTGATCGACCTCTAAGGTCTTTTCAGCTTCAGTGACCTCATCTAGTTCTACGTTATTTTCCTTCTTGTCAACCAAGAAATCCTCCTCCAAGAAGTGAGCGTTCCTCGAGACAAACGTTGTTTGTCTTGTAGGATCGTAGAACTCGTATCCTATTGAGTTTTCTGGATACCCCACGAATTTGCACAAAGTGGATTTAGTTTCCAATTTATCTCCCACTAGCTTTTTAACGTAAGCGGGAGATCCCCATATGCGCATGAATGCGTATGAGGGTGCCTTGCCAAACCATAGTTCGTATGGTGTCTTTTCTACGGATTTCGAAGGTACCATATTCAGTATCTTCGTTGCCGTGAGGAGGGCATGTCCCCAAAATGAAAGAGGAAGGTCAGTGGCACTCATCATGGATCGAACCATGTCCATCAAGGTTCGATTCCTTCTCTCTGCTACTCCATTTAATTGGGGTGTTGCAGGAGGAGTCCACTGCGATAGTATTCCATGCTCTACAAGATAATTCAGAAATTCGTTACTAAGAAATTCTCCACCTCGGTCAGAACGAAGAGCCTTTATCGTATGACCAAGTTGATTCTCTACTTCCATCTTGAATTCTTTGAATCGTTCAAAGGCTTCAGACTTGTGTTTCAACAAGAACACATATCCATAACGACTAAAGTCGTCAGTGAAAGTGATGAAGTAGTCATAGCCACCTCGGGCGCTTTTTCTTAGTGGTCCACATACGTCAGTATGTATTAAGTCCAATGTTTGCTTGGCTCGCTCAGGGTTTCCCTTAAATGGCAACTTAGCCATTTTACCCTTTAAACATGGTTCACATGTTGGCATTTCATCAATGCGATTGATTTCAATCGCGCCAGATGATGCTAACTTTTGAATCCTTGACTTAGATATATGTCCAAGTCTAGCGTGCCATAATTGGGCAGATATTTCATTATCTTGTTTCCTTTTGTTTTGTTGCACATGCATCACTAACTTAGGTGGTTCAATGGTATATAGTCCATCTTTCAATGTACCAGTGAAAAACATATTATCATTCATGAATAACGAAAAGGAACCTTTATTAATAGTAAAACTAAAACCTTCATTATCCAAAACAGGAATTGAAATAATGTTTTTCACCAAACCAGGTACATAAAGAACGTTCCTAAGGACTAATTTATTACCACCTAAATCTAACTCCACTTCGCCTATGGCCTCGGCAGCAGCTCTAGCTCCATCGCCAAATCTCAGGATCCAATCCCCTGGCCTAAGTGGCCTTGTTGCTCCCATCACCTGTAAATCATTACAAAGATGAGAACCACAAGCAGTGTCTAGCACCCATGATGCACAGTTAATTGATAAATTAACTTCAACAAGGAATATACCTTTCGAGCTCTCCAAGAACTCTTTGCAGTTCCTCTTCCAGTGTCCAGGTTTCTTGCAGTAGAAACATTTCTGTTCACCAGACGAAGCTTTACGCTTCTTTCCCTTCCCTATGGGCCCAGATGGTGCTTTGCCTTTGCTTGAAGAAGCATTTCCCTTCCCCTTCCCTTTCTTTGTCCTTTTGGACTTGGATTGGGTTGAGGTAGCAACCATCACTGGCTTCTCTCTTTTCATGGAAGCCTCGGCAGTGGCGAGCATATTAGCCAACTCGTGAAGTTCAACATTCATCTTGTGCATGTTGTAGTTCACTACGAATTGCTCGAATGATCTAGGCAATGACTGGAGGATTATATCCTGGCAGTAGGTCTTGTCCATCTTTACGTCAAGATGACTAAGCTTTTCAATGAGCCCAATCATTTTGATGCAGTGAGATCGAACATCAGCACCTTCAGCCATCCTCGTTTGTTGCAAAGCCTTAGCAGTTTCATACCGCTCATATCTACTTTGCACCCCAAATAGACCATTCAGGTGCGTGTAGATTTCAAAAGAAGACTTCATATGCTCGTGCTGCTTTTGAAGCTCATTCGACATGGATGCCAACATGAGACAACGTGACTGCAAGTCATCGTCAAGCCATAAATCAACGGCTTCTTTTTCAGTGTCGTCGGCATCCTTAGCAAGTTCGGGAGGGGGCCCATCAAGGACAAAACCTCGCTTTTCAGAAGCGAGAATGATCTTAAGGTTCCTGACCCAGTCATGGAAGTTTGGTCCAGTCAATTTGTTATGTTCAAGTATGATGGAAATCGGATTCTTAGACATTATATCTACAAAACGACGATAGAAGAAATAAATACGCGAAAGATTAATTTAAAATGCACAATTCACAAACATGGATTTCATTTGCAAATTACTCCCACTATTTTAATCAAAATCTTATGTCCCCACATAAGTTTCGGGATTTTAAAATATCCTAGCGGGCTTAAGGCCCAAATGCAATCTCCTAGTACCCACGACTCGTTGGCCATACTATTTGATCCACTTAGTGGTCGACTATGTCAACGATTAACCTTCGCAGCTAACCCTTAAGTTCATTTAGCCTCGTTTTTCGATATGGACCCACGACTCGTGAGACATCCATACTTACTAGCGTTAAATCATGTCCAATACTCGTGAAGAGAAATAGTTCAATCCTAGACGCCCCACGACTCGTGAGACAGCGCCTAAAACCTTGCTATCCCCTCCCTTGGCACTAAACTCGTGCATCGAGGCAATAGACATATTATCTTCCTATAGCTCGACCCACGACTCGTGAGACATCGAGATATATTCGTACAATATGCCCAAGACCTAGTAATTGGATAGGCTCGGACCATAGATACTATTCATATGCGCCCGTTATTCGATTTAATATTCTAATTGAATTTTAAGTTCAATTGGAGGTTTCTAAGTGTGCGAGGTCTCATCAGATTATGCTTATCTTGTTTACGTTTTCTATCCTAAGCATGCATCTCATACATCAAAGAATAATTTGCGAAAAAGTAAACATTCATCACCTAGCAAGATATGATTGGTCGATTGCCCATCCTATGCGATCCATCACGAGCCACGTGATGAATCAATTGGTCAGTCTAGGGTGAAAATTAAATGTCCTAACTATTACAATTTTTAAACCCATACATCATGGGCCTTCTTGTAATATCCAGCTTGATTGGGCCTCCATGTAATGAATTGGGCCTCCATGTCCTCCAAGGTAAATGGGCCTCCATGTGGATCTCCAAGTCTTCATGAGGTCTTCTCGGCTCCAAGCCTAATCTAAGCCTAGCTTACATAATTTAAATGGTCCTATTCTATTACATTTGTTTGCGCAAGCAAGGGCACCAATCAGGCCCATTTAATTACAACCCAAAAATAAATAAACCAAAAACAACACAGGGCTTAAAGGGCAAAATCGACCAATCCACATATTCACTCAAGAACATGCATAAATTCACATAAGGGCAATAATGTAAATTTACCGGCTTCATTAATTTTAATTCGCAAAAATTCATCCAAGTTAATTAATTTTGAATTAACAATTAACCTCTAAGATTAATTAGCTCTTACTTGAGCTCTAAGTAATCTACAATTCTTATCTTGATTAAATTGGTTAATTAAGGTAATTTAAATCTCTAAGATTCTTACCTTATCCAAAACTCTAAGTTTCCCAAAATTTCAAATCTCCAAGATTTTCAAGATAATCCTATTTTGACTAGATTAGTTAATTAAGGTAGTGTTTAAGTCTAACAAAATAACTACCTTATCCAAAAACTCTAAGTTTCCTAATCTTCCAAAATTCTCCAAGATTTTCAGGACTTTCAAAATAGGCAGAATTAGAGTCCAACCCAAAAACGACTAGTCGAGACCAATCAGGACTGCCACGTAGGACAGCCCACACGCGACCACCAAGGCGGCGCGTGAGCTGCCTGTGGCAGCAGCCGCTGCACGCGGCTGCGTGCGGCAGCGAGCAGCCGCGCACAGCAGCGCGTAAACAGCAGCCCGAAGGCTGCTGCTGCGCGCAGTGTGTGCGGCCAGCGTGCTGCCAGCACGCTGCCGTTGGCAGCGGCTTGCGGTGGCCGCCCAGCCGCGGTGCGCTGCCGCGCACCGCCGCGTGCCACCGCGAGTCGGATCTAATAAAAAAAAAATTTTTTTTTTTGTTTCTTCGATTACTTATGATTTAATTAAACAAAAACCAGTCAATTAAATCCCAATCCAAAATTAAAAACAACATGATAAAATTTTCGAATCCAAAATTAAACATTAACTCCAAGTTAATTAAACATACGTCCTATAACATGCAAAGTTAAAGAACTAGCCACATAAATCAAACATATGATTTAATAAACACAGAATTTGCAAATTCATATATATACAAAGCCTAGAGTTGGCTCTGATACCACTGTTGGGATTCGGTAAGAAAAACAGCCCTAGGCACAGCGGAATATAAAAAAAAAAATTTCTAGGGCCTCTTAAAGAATCTTGCCAGGATATTCTCTAGTTGTATATATATAAATATAATTAAACGACAGTATAAGTTTTCTCGTTTATACCTGTCTCCTTGCAAATCCTCGGCTAGCAATATGAGCTCTGAATTCTGACCCCGGTAAGATCGACCCACACCTTTTGTAGCGCCCCACGTGTTGCGCCTCTACGAGTTGATACACCACAATATCACGAAAATTAATATACCTAATCGACTAGAACATAGGCTATATTAATATCTAGGTTTTGGGAACGATTTGGGAACAAAACGAAGACGAAAAAATTCTTCCACAGGGAAGAACTGGTTCGGCCGATCTGGTAGGGAGAGGGAGAGAGATTTTTGCTTTGCTCAATTTTTGCTTAAGGAGTTGTGTGAAAAAATAACTAGAAGAAAGCTATTTATAGTTTTCTTTCTATCCTAGTCCTATTAGGACTAGGTCTTCTCTCTCCTACATGGGCCATGGCCTTCTTTAATTAGAAGACTAAGTCTTCTAATTAATTCATGGCCCATATTAATTAATCTTTCAGGGCTTTATTTAATCTTCCAATTAAATAGCCCAATTAATTAAATCATCTCCCAATTAATTAATTAAACTCCAAGTCTAATTAAATTAATTATTCCATTAATTAATTAAATCCTAATTAATTAATTTACTCATAAATTAAATTCCAATTTAATTTATAATCTTGATCCACTTCCAATTGGATCCATTTTCGTTCCATATGGGTCGACCCAGTCGACCCACCCATTTAATCGACCCAGTCGATTTTGACCCAGTCGACTGGTTCGTTCCTGTTTCCTCGCTTTCGCTACTTGTGTATTGTGTATGCCCCCGTAGGTTCACCACATAATTGGCCGTGGGTTGTAATTAAATATTATTTAATTACTTGAGCAATTAATGCTCTAAATTAATCGAACACTCTGTCGATTAATCATTCCAAAATTAGAACCCCTGCTAATTTGGGAATTCTCCCACACTCCACGGTCGATGTCCAGTCACAAGCCCATGGAGCCCAATCACTGGTGAATTAATTCAGTGAACCTTTTATCATTTACAATTTCCATATACGACACAATCTCTCCATCGATCAATCTCCCAGTCGAGACTTAAGGGTATGGTCTTTCATCGGATTCCCTTATCTTTTGTCTTGACCTTATGTTCTCTGATCTCGAAATAAATTCTCTCTGACTTGTTCTTTATGAGCTACTTACATAAAGTCGTCAGTTACCTTGGCCAAGGATTTCATCAGAATTAATTTCTCACAGAAATCCATAGGAGAATTTCTCGACCTATCAAGTCGAGTCAATGGATCCTTTGTTGATGATATGAATCTGCATACGAGTTCCTCTATACCCAACATGAGTCCACAGAGACTTTCTGGCGATCCCCAGTCAGTCGGAACTCATATCAAAGTATAGACGTTCTCGTACCAGATAAACCCTATCATCTCAAGTTGTTAGGGATCGTTCCTCGTATACTATTGTAAATTGGAATAACTTCAACCCCGATATGCGACTACCGCTTCCATGGTGAGTTATTTCCTAATTGGGGTATTCAGTGCGCTTGCCATCCCAGCAAGCCACCCACTTATGTGTATCGACTATCCCAGTCACGCTCGTGGACCCCAGCGTCCTCCAGTTCATCGGAGTATACACAATAGTGAGAGTCTAACCGAATCCAACGATGTCCTATCTCGATTGGATTCTACGACTCTTGAATATATTCTAGATCACGGCCTTGGAGATCAGTCCACGGGTTGTCCCATAGCCCTGTGATCTAAGGACTTCTATCCTTATGCGTAGACAAATATTACATAAGATAAAGTTGACCATTTAATAAAAGTGCATTTATTAATCTAAATTGAATAGTTCCTCATTAATTACAATTAATGCTAGCCATACAGCTGGCTTGCAGGACACTATTTCTATCAGGAACTGCTACACATGGACTTATTTGGACCCATTGATCCAGTCAGCAATGGTGGAAAGAAATACTGCCTAGCTGTTGTGGATGACTATTCAAGATAAACTTGGGTGATTTTCATGAAGAAGAAAAGTGAAACCAAGGAACATCTTACAAATCTGATGGAACTGATTCAGAATGAAAAGAGCTTGATGATATTGAAGATCAGATCAGATAGAGGGACTGAGTTTACAAACTCTACTGTTGAAGAGTACTGTAATGTCAGAGGAATCAGCCATGAGTACTCTGCTGCCAGAACCCCTCAACAGAATGGAGTTGCTGAAAGGAGAAACAGAACTCTTAAAGAAGCTACCAGAACAATGATAGCTGAAGCTAAGCTGCCTCAAAGATTTTGGGCAGAAGCAACAAACACAGCATGCTTTACCCAAAACAGATGCATGATCAACAAGCACCAAAACAAGACTCCATATGAAGTTTGGAACAACAGGAAGCCAAACATTCATTACTTTAAAATATTTGGTTGTAAATGCTTTGTTTTAAATAATGGGAAAAATCACCTTACTGCTTTTGCAGAAAAGGCTGATGAAGCTGTTTTTGTAGGATACTCAAGCTTATAGAGTCTTTAACAAAAGAACTTTATCTATCGAGGAATCCATTCACGTAGTATTTGATGAACCAAATCAATCTTCTGAAAAGAATCAAAATACTAATCAAGATCTGTCTACTGATTTACAGAAATTGAATGTTGGAAAGAATGAAGAATATGTTCCCATCATACTACCTGATCTCAACCCAGCTGCTAACTCAAGTGTTGTTCAAAATCGCAGTGCTGATAGTCTAACAGACGAGTTGCAAATAGCTGACAGACCAGAGACTGTTCAACAGACAACAAATGTTCAACATACAACTACTGGAACTCCAACAGTAGTGTTGCAAGATCAAAACAAAGGACAACATTATGATTTGCAACCTGATCTTAGATAGCTCAAGAATCACCCACCAGAGCTGGTGATTGGTGATCCTTTGGATAAAGTAAAGACAAGGAGAGCTGCTGCAAGTGAAGCAATGTTTGTCAGCTTCCTATCTCAAATTGAGCCCAAACAGATTGAAGAAGCTCTTAGTGATTCAAACTGGATTGAAGCTATGCAAGAAGAGCTAAATCAATTTGAAAGGAATGAAGTCTGGTACTTAGTTCCTAGACCAAGTCATCAAAGAGTAATTGACACTAAATGGGTATTCAGGAACAAAATGAATGAAGATGGTGTTGTCACCAGAAACAAAGCTAGATTAGTGGCCAAGGGTTATTGCCAAGAAGAAGGCATTGATTTTGATGAAACTTTTGCACCAGTAGCAAGATTAGAGGCTATCAGACTCTTTCTTGCCTACGCTGCTCACAAGAATTTCACAGTCTATCAAATGGATGTGAAATCAGCTTTTCTCAATGGAGAATTGCAAGAGGAAGTTTATGTTGAACAACCACCTGGATTTGAAGCTTAACAAGAAGAAGACAAGGTGTATCGTCTGAAGAAAGCCCTCTATGGACTGAAACAGGCTCCAAGAACGTGGTATGATACCCTATCAGATTTTCTTTTAATTAAAGGATTTCGTAAAGGTAAGATAGACAAGACCTTGTTCACTATTGAATGGGAATAACATATTTTGCTTGTGCAAATATATGTGGACGATATTATTTTTGGTTCAACTAATCAACAGATGTGTGATAAGTTCTCAAAGCTGATGCAGAACAAATTTGAAATGAGCATGATGGGAGAACTTAATTAATTTCTTGGATTGCAAGTAAGACTGTTGCCTGATGGAATATTCATTAGCCAAGCAAAATACACCAAGGATCTGTTCAAGAAATTTTGTATGGAAACTAGCTCTACTGCTAATATTCCAATGTCTACTAGTTTTCGTTTGGATAAAGATGAAGATGGCAAATCAGTGGTCATAACCAAGTACAGAGGAATTATTGGTTCTCTGTTATACTTAACAGCTAGCAGACCTGATATTATGTACTCTGTTGGGGTTTGCGCGAGGTATCAATCAAATACTAAAGAATCTCATCTCCTAGCTACCAAAAGGATACTTAAATAAGGTACTGAAGATTTGGGATTGTGGTATCCTACGGAATCTGGATTTAAACTTATTGGATATTCAGATTCTGACCTTGCTGGCTGCAAGATTGACAGAAAAAGCACAACAGGTGCCTGTCAGTTCTTAGATAGTCATCTGATCTCTTGGATGAGTAAAAAACAGACTTCAGTATCCATATCAACTGCTGAAGCTGAATATATAGCTGCTGGAGCTTGCTGTGCACAAATATTATGGTTGAAGCATCAACTAGAAGATTACAACCTAAAAATCAGTGGAATCCCTATCTACTGTGACAATACAAGTGCAATCAGCCTTACTCAGAATACTACAAGTCATTCAAGGACTAAGCATATTGAGATCAAACATCATTTCATTAGAGATCATGTGGAGAAAGGAAATGTCATGATAGAATATGTGTTTATTGAAAATCAGATTGCTGACATCTTCACAAAACCTCTAAGTGAGACAAGGTTTTCAACTTTAAGAGCTGAACTGGGTTTACTAAAATTGGATGCATAAGCTGAGGGGGAACTCATCAGAACTCAACAGCTTACTCATCATATTATCTTCAAGGATTAACTCTCAACAGACTAGTTAACTTATGAAGTCTTAAAGTCAGGGGAAGCGTGTAAAACTAGCGGTACTTCTGATTAAAAGATGAAATTCGTTGATGACAGTTAGTTGAAGTTAAATTTTCATCAGAAGATTAAAGTCTGGAAGATTGAAGATTAATTATCTAGCTGGATTGACAAACAGCCGAGGAAGGTTATCAGTTATTGGCTTTCACTGATAACAACTTTGTCATCAGGACTGTAGTCCCATCAGATAAGAATTTATTTTACTCATCTGATCACATGCGTAAAAGCTTACTGTTTAAAACATTTTAATTAAAAACACGCTTTTACAAGTGAAAATAAAGCGGTTCAAATTCCCGCTCCTAATTAAATGCGATTTGAATTTAAAAAGGCGTAATTAACGCCGCACGATCGAAACTGACAGAAACGGATCTAACGGTTAGCTGGTACACGGAAACCGAAATACCCTAACTCTATAAATCCAGATCTGATCAGCTTAGTCGCTCTTTACGAACCTAAATATTCAGAGAGCACTTGTGAGAAAAATACTTGCTATTTTCTGCAAAAATTTCTTCTTTTTCACTAACAATCAACAGAATCGAGATGGCCTCCGGACAAGAATCAAAGGCTGAAGGTATGTACTTGGTGTACGAGACTTATTACCAATCTGGTACCAATCTAATGAAGGAACTGTTGGAGAAGTTCAAATCTGCTTCCTTAGTAAATTTCATAGAGTATCATGAGGGTTTGGTCTGGACTGATCAAGTTTTGGAGTATTACCGTACAGCGACAGTTGATTTCACTACCCAGGAGATCAAGGCAACAGTCGGAGGTAAATCTGTTATCATTACCCCCACTCTGCTTCATGAAACTTTTGGACTGCCCAACAGTGGACGACATGACGTCACTGTTCTGACTGAGGAGAGGCATCAAGATTTCTGGGCAATCTGTGCCAAGGATGGTGAAATGTTGACTGGAAACATTAAGAAGAAGCAGCTGAAGGATGAATATCAGCGTATGGCTGATATGGTCTCTAAGCTGATAGAAAACTGCACTTTTTCGTTGGATGTTGTTACAATGAAGAGATTCAGCATCATGGCGGCAATTTACTATGGATTAGAGGTCAACTGGGCCGTGGTTATTTGGTATATCCTGGCTAACTTCCACGAGAAGAAGAACAAAAAGAGTCCCCAGACGAATCATAGAATCACTCTAAGTTATCTGCTCTTTCACATGGGTTGTGATGTGACGAATGGGAAGGAGATCCATGCTGCTAAGGCAATGTCCAAGTACTTGTCTGTTCTTAAGAGGAAAGATGATGAAGCTGACGTGGAAGAAGAAGCTGAGGAATCAAAGGAGGTTCCTGCCAAAAGGCCAAGGAGATAATCAATTGAAACGAAATAAGGTGTATTTTCGAAACTTTATATTTGTTTAGAAATTTTTTTAAGTGAAATAATAATTGATTAAATTCGATTACGTTACGTATAGAAGTGAAAAACGTATGCATGAACGGAAACTTTTTCGATAATTAGGATGGAAAAGTTGAAAATTTTGTTCCACTGTCTCTATCAAACAAATTTAGACTCTGATGCACGTACCAAAATTCCCTAAAAAAATATAAACGCGCCAACAGAAAATTTCACCAACAGTTTCCCATACATCAATTGGAAAATCAAGAATGCAAACATGAGGCCAAATTATATTTTTTTTCCATCGAAAAATCGAAAATATTCTGTTGTTTAATCAATCGAAACAAAAATAATTCGTAATTTTCGAAACTTTATATTTGTCTAGAATTTATTTTTCTTCATTTAGTAACTTATAGCATAATTTTTTGTAGTTTTTTTCAAAACATTCCCAAAAAAAAATTCTAAAAGTTTTCTATATTTAGTTTACCGAAATATAAATTTAAAACAAAACTTTTGATCTATAAATGCAAATAAATATTTCTAGCACTAATAGATATGTTAATTAAAAGAATCTTTAAATAAAGTGGGCAAGAAAGAGTACATACAAACAGATTTGGGGGACAAACATTAGCATATGCGGCAAAAGTTTTAGCAGAATTATGCATATTCTTCCTAACCAAGTAGTCATGAATGTACATGTCCAACCTGGAACAACAATGTACAACAAAAATAAAAATCAATACAAGCACAAACATTAAAAATAAATTGCACAAACAACAACAATGTACAACAAAAATCACATCTATCGAGCATCCTAGTAGCAGTCGCAATCATCCATGAGTCACAAAGCTTTCAATTCAGAAAATTGCACAACAAGAAAAATTAATTAACAAATTATGAAGGGTTTTCGAAAATTTTGATTTTTCATAAAAAAAAAAATGGGAAGCTTTTCTGTCAATCAAATATTCGAAACTTTTCGTAAATATTGCGGAAACACCGAGGAAAAATTGTAAAAAAAATTACTAAATTAATTAAAATGAGAGAGTATGAGGCTAATAAATAGTTTCGCAATTACATCTTGTTTTTATTTCGTTTGATTAAAAAACAGAAACTTTTTCGATATTTTCGATGAAAATGATGAAAATTTTGTTTCACGGTCTCTATTAATAAAATTCAGACTCTGATACTGGTGCCAAATTTCTCTAAAAAATATGGACGTGCAAACATAAAATTTGACAACAATTTCCCATACATCAATCGGAAAATCAAGAATGCAATCATGAGGCCAAATTTTTATTTTTTCCATCGAATATCGAGAATATGTGATGTTGTCTGGCTCTGACTACCGCCAATTGAATCCAAGAACGGATTCGATCCTAGCATATTCGGGTTCAGTTTTGGCCTAGGACTCATGGTTGGAAAAACATTTGGTTGCACATAGTTCTCAATTGGCTTTGGCAGAGTTCAATCAGCAATCTTTGGAGCCTGAGAATTTTGGTGTCGTCTGGCTCTGACTACCCCCGATTGAATCCAATATCGGAATTACATATTGTTTTTATTTCGTTTGAATAAAAAACGGAAAGTTTTTTGATGTTTTCGAAGAAAATTTTTGTAACACCCCAATCCCACATTGATTGTGGATGAATTGTTTAAATGGTTAATAAAGACTTGACCTAGTTCTACTTGTCAACATGGGCTTAAGAATTTTTATCTAGTGGACTAGAGACCAACAATGTTGACAAGGACATAAGTGGATCAAGGTCTTTACAAATGGTATCAGAGCCGACTTCGTGGTTGTTGGTCACAAGTGGTCAGATGAGGTCTAGAGGGGAGGGGGGGTGAATAGACCTCTAAACTTTTTGACAAATTTTTTTTTTTTTAACTTTAAAACTTTTGTTCTAACTTGAACAGACTAAGCTGTTACCGAACAGTAAGCTACTTGGCTGATCGCGAACAAATCTTTGAACAACGTCGGTGACCACTAATCTGATAATTACTTAGCTGATTTTGTTAAAATCAGTTTCAATACTTAGAGTATTTGCAGTGGATTTGTAAAGTGTTTTTCACAAGTAAACTTAGTAGTTTGAAAGTTTGTCCCCCAGTTTTATAAAACTCCTTTTTCTATGAACTTTTCAAACAGTTAAATCAAATTGTTTTTTATGCGACAGAAAATATGCAAGTAAAAATGCAAGAAAAACACACAGAATTTTTATAGTGGTTATATGGATTTAAATATCCTTTAGTCCACTATTCAAAGTCACTCAGATCTTGGGTTATACTATAATCACAAAGTTTACAGTATACTCTGCTTGCGCCAATCAACAAATGAAAAGGCCACAAGTGCGCAGTAGGAAATCACTCAGAAACTCCTACTCTCCGAAGTAATATCACTCACAAAGATGGATATCTACTTCTCACAACACTCACGATTACAAAATCACTCAGAAGATGTATTTTTCATTGATCTTCCACTCTGCTTTTGTCAACAAATGACTAAGCTGATGAGTGAGCTGTTCTTGAGACTTAAACTTCGAAAATTTCTCAGAGATTGTGTTGTTCTTTTTCTCTTAGTCTCTTCCAGCTATTTATACTCGAGGTTTGAAAAATGTCCGTTGAAGAGAGATAATATTCAAATTCCTCGAGTACTGGTCCTTAATTTCCGCGAACGGCTCTTTGTAGTCTGTCCGTACTGTCAACAGTACTTTTCTGCAGGCAGCATTAAATGCACCCAGCTGATGCGAAGCATTTCTTCAATCATTTGTCTTTAATAGCCTTGTACTTCAGCATTTATTACTTTCAGGGGCATTTATTACCGTTGGGATGGCTTCTTGATCTTTTCCACTTGGCTGACGAAAGGACAAGTCTGATGGCAAACTAAGCTGATCTCAAGGTTGAACAAATCTGTTTTGAGTCGGCTGATCTTCACCAGTCTGATTTCTTTTCTTCAGCAGATCAGTAGCCTTTGGACCTTGAATTGTGACTCTTCTGTATCTTCTTTACTTAGTCAAAAATTCTTCAAAGGGACATCAGCTAAGTTAATACATACTTAGCAGATTTTGAAGTTTTGGAATTTATCAAAACCTCCCTTTACAAATTGTCTTCAGTGCCTTCATCTTCATCCTTATCCATCAATTTCCCCCTTTTTGATGATGACAAAACTTCAACTAGGTACCTGTTTTACCTATGCTAAAGATTGTAATCCTCAAAATTTTCTGAGATAGAAAAGATATGTTGGAGTAAACTTGACTTTTTATTGATAATGAAATTATTGCAAGTACAAGTTTATCAGATGAGATGTCTGAAAGATAAAGTAAACTGATTACAAAAAGATTTGTATATTCTAACTATCAGCTTCTTCATCAGATCCTTCTAGCACTTCTTCGTACTCATAAGATGATTCTTCATCATCTTCTTCGTCTTCATCTTCATCAGCTTCTTTATCTGAAAACAGATTTGATCTGGCAGCTTCCATCTTTTCTTTGAGTTGCTGCTCTCTCAGTATTTACATTGCTTTCTTAGCTGATTCAGTATTTTTGTACTTGGTAAGTGGCTCTGTTTGATCATCAGCAGAGTCCTTGGTTTCAGCCAATTCCTCATCATATTTGGCTTTGGCCTTAGTCTCTTCTTCAGACTTCCCTTTGCCTTCTACCTTTCCAACTTCTTTAGCAGCTTTAGTCTCTTCAGCAGCTTCATCAGTCTTCTTAGCTTCAACAGCAGCAGTTTTGTAACGCCCCCTCTGACCAGATAGTTCTATAACACTCATTTATGTATATCGCACTATGTGACCAGGGTGGTCGCCACCTAAATTGTCGATCGAAAACCTACTAGACTGAATCACAACATTCCACATAGCTTAGATCAATAATATGAAGATACAAAACTTGAAGGCTACATTGATTAATTGTAATTCTTCCATAAATTTCACTATTTAGACTCCGTTGTAGCTAATCACAAAATCACCCTTATCAATAGATCGCGTATATCCAAATATATATCAATAAGGTGTGCTCCAAGTTTAAGTTGATATGTGATACTCCCACTCTATATAACATTTTTGCATCCCATATCTCTGAGGAAAGGACAAAGGAAGATAAAAGGAGGAGTAAGTCGTGTTTGACTTAGTGAGATTTAATTCATGAACTTGAACAAAATAAAGATATGAAAACAATAATGATAAAAATAATGTGATGAGAGAGATAACGAGAACTTAAAATAGGAAAGTATGAGTAATTGAACTAAATAGAATGGTAATGAACTGAAGAAAAGATACCGAACAAATGGTAGTGACAAGAAATATAATGAACCGAAAGATATCGAGCATGTAACATGTCAGATGTGGATTTTAGGAATAACTATTGCGGATTCTAGAGGTATCTCCCTCGTAACTTCACAAGGATACGCCAGACCAAGTCACAGTGTGGCGCAACACTGGAGTTTCCTCACGGATAATCACTCAGAAGTTACAGGGTAATATCTAGGTCCACATAGCACATACCTTCAGCATCTGTATTTACTTTTATGGCACCACCTTATATCCCCTAGCCATTGTAACTACCTTATACCTCCCATCGAGGATCTAACTCGAGAACAAAACATATGGCATGCCCGGGCGCATGCCGATACAGCTCGGAGCACAGCTACATCCAACTATGCGCGAAATCGAATCACTGAGGGGTACTAAACAAAGAGACCATACACTGACGGCCCGATGCCGCCCAGCAGTCACCTCTGTTAGTCCCAGGGCCCAACTTCCCAAGGGCGTCCCCAAGGGTATTAATAAATGAAATAAATTAATCTAGAATCCGGACGTAGTCTGTTGTTCTCATACACGGCTCAATACCAAGATAACATTTGACGATCAACAAGAAGATACTTGAAAAGTGTTTGATAACCATGCAGAGCAAAATATATTAGGATGTTGTATAACCAAATGAGCAGAGGATAAATTTTTCAGAAAAGAGTGAGTTGAGTTAAAAAAAAGATAATAGAAAATTATTCATGGCAAGATCATAAGGAATTAATATCACCTTTAGAAATAACGAAGTATCAAATAACTAGCGGATGCTTGAATAATGTTTAATAGCAAAAGATCGGAAGTACCAAAATGCTTGAACAAAATTGACACACGGCAATGTAGATCCGAATTCATAATAAAATGGAATATAGCAAAAAACATAATTGAGAGAGAGATTATTAAAAATATTTGATACGTATTGAATTGTTAGAAGTGAAGAAAGAGGTATATGAATCACAAAATATTGTCCTTTTTCCTCAAGGCGTTGTGCCAAGATGGGTACACAAATAACGGGAAACCTCACCTTCAAGTCCAAAAGTTAGCGTATCCCCAAGACCTAATTCAAGTAAACAATATCAGTGTTTGTATCCCAACCAAACTATACTTTTCAAATCCATCTTATCCCACTAATTCAACCATTAATCCTATACTTGTGATTCTTTTGTACGTGAACCTAATCGTGCCTAACTCATAAGTTTATTACAAATATTCATTTCAAGCATGTATTTATGTAAATTCACCATGTTATAGTGTAAAAAGTGAAACAAACAACTAGTAGCTTGTAGCCTATTTTCATTCAAAATCGGCAATTATGCTTGTGAGCTCAATAACTTTCCACACATGTATCAAAATGATGTTAAATTGAATTATATGATTTTCTACTTCAAATTAGTTCCATTAGGCTTGAGTTTTGCACTTACGAATCTGTCCCAAATTAATGTTAAACTTGCAGCAACAAAAGTATTTTCTTTTTGGAGCCTAGATAGTATTTCTTCATTACAGCCTTTTTATTAAATTGGATCAAATATTTAATCCATTTTTATAACTTAATCAACATATTACTCAAGTTGAATTTTACAATAAAATATTTTGAATTGAAAGAATCAATTATATTCAAGTTATAGTTTTCAAGAAGTTATAAGTTTTTTTTCAATTAAATCCCACAAAAAAAGAACTAGCATCTATATTTATCCATTTTGCACATTTTGATCATATAATAAGCATCCTAATTCAACCTTCAAGCATCAAAGTGGTTTATATTAAGATAGAAGGCCAAAGTTTGGGAAAATAACTCAAACATATAAAAGGCTCAAAAAGTCCCGGATTATTTATTAGATCGCCCAAAAGAATTCTTGGAGGCCTAGCTATATATTAATTGAAAGTTAATCAAGGTTTAATCCAATATTCTAACTCATAATCTACAAGTTAAAACGTTATAAGACCATTATTCAACCATATTCAAGTTAATAGACTTTAAGAAGTTAAAGGTTCTTTAATGGTGTCTAACAAGAAGAAGTAGCATCAAAGTTAATATATATTCATTCAATATGCAAGTTTAAATCAACTATTAATCATATTATTTGATTAATAAAGTATCAAAGTGTTTAATATAAGGATAGAAGGCCAAAACTTGTGCAAATAACCCAAAAGAATCAAAAGACCCAAAACAGTCTCCGCATGTGTGACCCACTCGCCGGTACTATTCAGAAATCGCGCCACCAACGTGCTGACGCTCCGGAGGTGGTCGACACCGCCACCACAACCACAGTCTACTCTTTGTCCCCTTTCCAAGCATGTATTTATTTTAATAAAAGACCTAGCCAATCTCAGGTTATGGACAAACTACGAAAGGTGCGCAGATTAGAGCTGTGTTGGTTCATACCTCAATTACTCCTTGTGTGATGATGATATTCAAGAAGGGCCAAAGGGAATTTGTTCTACACTCAAAGGGCTACATGACCGTGATTCAGTTTGAAGAAATTCGTCCATTAAGGCCCTCAATCGAACCATCAAATGCTGCTACAGTAAAACAGGGGCTGCCCTGCTTTTCTTCTTCAAGTTTCCCCATGAATTTTACTTATTAAGGGCATTAAAATTATTTGTGGAACTCTATATTACATATTTTAGGTTTGTAGATACTTTACTTATGAAGGGGAGCTTGAGAAGATGGTATGGAAGTGAAGAAGTGAAGTGAAAGTGTGTGGGTGTGTGTAGTGTGTATGGAATGGGGTGAATGAATGGTAAGGGGAAGACCTTCATTTATATGGGAAATTAGGAGCATTTTGGGAAAATTAATGTCTCTCTAAGGCATTGTTTGGGAAACATAAGATGTGAAGATCTTTAAATACGATAATTCATTTGACATAAGAAGATCGATTAATTATAACTATAAGATGCATTAGTTTACAATAAATTTTCTCATGCTTTGTTTCTCATATACTTGTATAAGATTTGGGAACTAATATATTTATCACATAATTTAAGGTTATATAGTTTGTATAAATAATTTTTGACATGATGAATTATGATTTCAACTTTTTCTAATCGAGTAATTTAATCATTAAATCATAAACTAGTAGAATATCCACCATCTTATTCTAATACTTATTTTAGTCTTTCATTTTATATACCATGAGCTTTAATATTTTGTTTCATATATTTTATGGATTTTATTACTTGTTTAACACAAAAATTGAGAAGGTAATGATATTTAGACTAGAACTAATTTATTGAAAATTTAGGGACCATATGGGGTATCATTAGAAGTTTTGGGTATATTTTATAAATATTTGAAATAATAATACTTTTAAAAATTATCTATTTTTGACAAATTTATTTGGGGTTTCACACTCTCCCCCCTTAAAGAATTTGGTCCCCAAATTCTACTTATTAGATCTTTCTAAATCCTCATGATGAATGATGCATGAAAATAATTTACGCTACAGTAACATACTTTGTTAGAATAAAGTAATAAGTATATATATGACTAATGATATCTATTAATCAGTGAGATAAGCACAACTCATAATGGATAAAACTATTTAAGAAAATAATTATTGTGTATGACAATTTTGAATTAAAATTAAGAGATCACATTATGAAGATGAGAAGTTTTTTTAAGTTTCACATAAAAAATTAGATTATAGAATATAGTTGTGAAATGATAGTCTGAAATGGGGACTAGAAGCTTTACTATCAATTGAGGAAATGGGATGTTAGACATGCAATAAAAATTAAAAAGAATGATATCAAATGTTAGATGAAGTTTAAAGCAGTAAGAAAAATGAAAATTGTGTTATACTTGTAGAAAAATTATAAGGTGTAATAGTTACTAAATCAATATAGTAATAGTTATAATGTAATGTTATATAGAAGTAAAAAAAATGACATTTCTAATAACTTATATGAAATTTTGATTTTTGAATTAGAATAAAGTTCCGAAGTAGTAGGTAATTCAAAATTTCATGAACATGAATTAGAAAGAGAAATAATTTATTCGAGAAATCATGGGAACACTATTAACATATAAATGGTATGAAGTAATGAGTGTAGTTCATATGATTCATGAAGGATAAAATTAAAGGAATATGAATGAGAAATTTGTGTATGGGTGTTGAGTAAATCCATCTAGCTCCACAACACAATTTGATGATCAAGAATGAACAACTTAGAGTAAGAGAATAATTCACTTTATCACAATATTATGATTGAGAGATTAGGGTGATGAAATTCGAATTCGGGGTAACTATAGCGGATGAAATGGCATAATACCAGATAAACTTCATTAATTTAAGTCGTATACGGGTAGCCTCAGATATCGGCCTTGAGATGGGATCATAGAAAATTGTCCTGTCGCAATGTAGACTATTCTTGGTGAGCTACCTATCTGAGCCCAAAATCACATATGGAAATAGAAGCAAGCAGATACATAGCTTATAGT
Source organism: Penstemon eatonii (assembly GCA_038501285.1). Lineage (NCBI taxonomy): Eukaryota > Viridiplantae > Streptophyta > Magnoliopsida > Lamiales > Plantaginaceae > Penstemon > Penstemon eatonii. The sequence goes on from CM076714.1 coordinate 57,109,500, forward strand.
TAGGTCATATTGAAATATATAATTAGTGTCACCACTGAATCAACAAATTCATGAATAATGGGTTAATCTAGTTTAGCTCTTGATGGTAGGAGATATTCTCGTTAGTTATTCTTCAATTTTGATGACTTCAATAATAAGATAACCCAGATAAACTTAGACATGTGGTTATCTATTCTAACTATAATAGATATAAAATCTATCTTATGAATCATCTATCTTATTTGTTCAAGTATCTTGATAGGCATTGGATGGTACATGATCCAGATAAGTTATCATTTATCTCTCAAAGCATAAATATTTGCTACTAGGACTTGTGGTTAACATGCAGTAAATCGAATTAGATATAAAGGAAACAGTGGTGCTTTAGTTATTTGAAAATTAATGGCCAGAATAAGAATCTCTATTCATATAGACATAAAGAATTTTCAGGTAGGTCATAATTTCAAAACGAGCAAAGTTGAACGATGTTGATGAAAGATCCCAAAATGACAAAGTTTCAAAATGATGATCAAATGAAAATTAAGACGATTTAAATTGTTGCAAAAGGGTCCATTTGGTATAATACACACAGACATAAACTCCTCTATAGCAAGTGCTTCTAGATATAAAAATTATACATTGATGCAATGGTCCGCTTGAAGGCAATGGTTCAACTTGTGGATATGAAGTTTCCAAAAAAAAAAATCTTTTTTCCCCCCCCCCCCCCCCTAAGACCATGGGAATATGACCACTTTCAAGCACTCCTATCAAGGAAGAAAATGTGGCTTAGCAAGTGTACTCATTGATTGAAACGTTTGTTGTAGGAAGAAAGCTCTTTGTCATTGCATGGATTCCTGACCTAAGACCACAATATCATCTACCTGAATTGGCATTAGATGATATTTGTATTTTTAAGGTTTAAGAGAAAGGCGGTGAAATTTTTTGTATTGGTTCGATAGAAGTCTCAAAAGAACTAGGGCTATTATATCAATATCAAGTAACTTAAAATTTTCTAAGGGAAGCTAATGTTAAAAGAGAATAATACGAACTCTTAAGTCCTAATCAAATGGAATTCAAATCATGGTCTAAGTACTCACAAGCTTAATTTCAACTATAGTTTCTAAAGCTTAATATTTTATTTTTTTTATTTTTTTATTTTTAAATGTCTTAACCGAACACCAGTATTATTTCTAAGCAGAATTCTGATTAATTAATCAGTAATTCTAACCGAATAGTGTTATATCATTATTTGACACACGATTAATTCCACAATCCCTTCTTGGCCTCAAATCCTAAGGACACTAAAAAAATTAATAAAATGTTATTTACGAACCCCAAGCATTTCAATCCAAAATTATATGTCTATACATCACCAGAAAAATCTACCCGTAGCATATCATCTATATTCAGAGCAAATATTCCAGAACCATATCCCAATGCTCTGATACCACCTGTAACGCCCCCTCTGACCAGTTAGTTCTATAACACTCATTTATGTATATCGCACTATGTGATCAGGGTGGTCGCCACCTAAATTGTCGATCGAAAACCTACTAGACTGAATCACAACATTCCACATAGCTTAGATCAACAATATGAAGATACAAAAACTTGAAGGCTACATTGATTAATTGTAATTCTTCCATAAATTTCACTATTTAGACTCCGTTGTAGCTAATCACAAAATCACCCTTATCAATAGATCGCGTATATCCAAATATATATCAACAAGGTGTGCTCCAAGTTTAAGTTGATATGTGATACTCCCACTCTATATAACATTTTTGCATCCCATATCTCTGAGGAAAGGACAAAGGAAGATAAAAGGAGGAGTAAGTCGTGTTTGACATAGTGAGATTTAATTCATGAACTTGAACAAAATAAAGATATGAAAACAATAATGATAAAAATAATGTGATGAGAGAGATAACGAGAACTTAAAATAGGAAAGTATGAGTAATTGAACTAAATAGAATGGTAATGAACTGAAGAAAAGATACCGAACAAATGGTAGTGACAAGAAATATAATGAGCCGAAAGATATCGAGCATGTAACATGTCAGATGTGGATTTTAGGAATAACTATTGCGGATTCTAGAGGTATCTCCCTCGTAATTTGTTGGATGAAGATGAAGATGAAAGAAGACAAGTAATTAAGGGAAGGTTTTGATGATTTCCAAAACATCATAATCAGCTAAGTATGGAAAGCTTAGTTCCCTTAGAAGAATTTTGAACAAGTAAAAGAAGACATCAGAAGAGTTCAAAGTTCAAAGCTCAGAAGACTAGTGATCTCTTGTTGAATCAGCGAACAGAAGGGTAGATCATCAGCCGAGTCAAATCAGATGAGTTCAGTATTTGATCAGCAGAGTATCTATCAGCAGAGTCGTTTTGATCAGCAGAGTAGAAGAGGTCAAGAGATTAGTCCAACGGTAATAAATGCACTTAATGTAATAAATGCTGTAAGAGAAGGATAGTAATGGCAAATGATTGAAGATATCCTCGGATCAGCAGAGTGCATTAAATGCAGCATTAAATGCGATGGACAGAAAGGTACTGTACACAGTACGGAATGCTGCAGGGAGCCGTTTCAAAAAGAGCTGAAGAATGGATTTGATTTGTGACTTGCCTTCAACGGTCATAATTTCATCTCCATGTATAAATAGAGCTGAATTTCAAATCGAGCTATATACAACAACAATCAGAGATCGAAATTTTGAAGCAGAATTTCTCTAAGTCTCAAAAGCTCGAACAGCTCACTCGTCTGGTGGAAGTCATCTGTTGACAGAAACCCAGTTGAAGAAATCAGAAAAACATTATCTGAGTGATTTTGTAATAGCTGAGTGTTGTGCGAAGTGAGAATCCATCTGTGTGAGTGATTCTACTTTAGTGGATAGGTTTTCTTTGTGAATTCCTATTGTGAGCTTACAGCCTTCTCATTAGTTGTTTAGGTGTAAGTGGAGAAATATTGTAATCTAAGTGATTATAGTATAACCCAGAATCTGTGTGATCTGGAAGAGTGGACTAAAGGATTTTTATCCATATAACCACTATAAAAATTCTTTGTGTTATCTTGCATTTAAAGTTTTCTTGCATATTTTAAAGTTTGCATTTTAAACACTTTGAATCAATCAAAAAGATTTTATAAGGAGTTTTAAACTGGGGATAAAATCTTTTTAGAACTTAGTTTACTTGTGAAAAACACTTTTAAACAATCCGCTGCAAGTATACTCTTGGAAAACTGTTTTGCTGAAAAACAGCTAAGTCATTGTAAGAAGAGTGGTCAGTCGTCTGTTCAAGAGTTGTTCACGATCAGACTAGTCTGCTTACTGTTCTTCATCAGCTTAGTCTGCTGACAGAAGACTGAAAAGTTTTTAAGTTCAAAAATTTTCAGAGGTCTATTCACCCCCCCCCCCTCTAGACCTCATCTGACCACTTGGGACCAACAAGTGGTATCAGAGCAGGTGGTTCATTAGAATCAGCTGCCTGATCAACGAGCTTGATCCGAGTGTTTTTCAAAGTTTTTCAAAACTTTTCAAAAGAGCATCTTTTTGAAAAATCAAAACTTTTTGAAAAATGGATTGTATCAGCCATGTTCCCCACATTGCTGGTATGTCCTTTGAGGACTGGAAAATCAGAATGGAGATTTTCCTTGCTGCCTATAATGACAACATGCACACATGTATCATTAAAGGTCCATTTAGATTCACAAAGACCATAAAAATAAATGAAGTAGATACGGTTGTGGAGAAAGACCTTCATGAGATGACTCCAGAAGAGATAAAGCTTTACAATCTTGATAAAGTTGGGAGATTCATCATGACCAAAGCCCTGGATAATGATCGGTTTGACAAGGTCAAACATTGCAAAACCGCAAAGGAGATGTGGGACAAGGTCAGAGACATGAGTGAAGGAAATGATGCTATTAAAGAGCATCAGCTCAGTGTTGCGTTGGAAAAGCTGGACAACTTCAAGATGAAGTCTGGAGAAACCATTGATCAGATGGATACCAGATTCACCAGAACTCTGAACGAAGTTTTGAAGCTGGGAAAGACTTTCACTGGCAAAGAAATCACTGTCAAAGTACTGAAGGCCCTACCTTCCAAGTTCAACATGAAGGTGACAGCAATGGAAGAATCAAGAGATCTGGGCAAGATTTCTCTTACAGAGCTGTTCTCCGTACTCAAGGCTTATGAGTATAAACTGCCAAGGATGGGAATTGAAGAAACCTCAACTTCAGGACCCACAGCTGCACTTGTTGCTGCTGAAAACACCAGAAGACCAGCCCAGAAAAGCAAAGAAGTGGACTCATCTGATGAAGCCACTCTACTCAATAAAAAGGAGTACACTGCTGGAGATGTAGCATTATTGATGAACAACTTCAAGAAGTTCTATAAGAGAAAGATGAAAAACAAATACAATCATGCTGCTTCTACTTCTAAACCTAACTTTTCTTCTCAAGATAAAGAGGATTATAAATCAAAACTAATGTGTTACAACTGCAGGAAATTGGGACATTTCATAAGAGACTGCCCATATCCAAAAGCAGAGAAGTACACTGAAGAGGAGAAGAAAATGAGAAAAGAAAGAAAGCATCAGAGAGGCAAGGCAATGATGGCTGAAGCAGAAAAGCCAGCTGCTGTCTACTCATCTGATTCAGACTCAGACTCGTCTGATGAAGAATCTTCCGATGAAGAAAAACCTGCTCTCCTGTGCCTGATGGCAAAGGACTCTGATGACTCTGAGGATGAGGTAACTCCTCTTAATGATGAATTATTTAATTCATTTGAACAAATGATGCTTAACAATACTGGTATTGCTGAAGCATATAAAAAGCTTAAGGAAGAGATGATCCTGCTAAAAGAGCAAAATAGTTCACTGAAACTTTTAGCTGAGAAGCCAAAAGAATCAGCTGAATATAAACAGCTTGAGCAAGAGCATGAATCTCTGAAAGCTGAATGTGAGGTATATAAAGGAAAAATCATGGAACTTGAGAAAATTATTGAGTCTCATGATAAGTCTACTGTTGCATCCATGCATACATCTAAGAAACAGGAGACACCTTTAGTAAAGGATAAGCTAGAATTGAATCATACTGAAAAATTTATTTCTACTGACAATAGTAAGGTCATTCTGTATGTTCAAACCTCTAGACCTACCTCAACTGAGAAAGTGGTAAAGGAGAAGAAATCTCCTAAGGCTAAAAAGAGCAAAGAGCCTAGTGTAGGAAATCAGACTAGTAAGACCAAACAGCAGAATCCTAAGAAGTCTGCTGATAAAGCTAAATTGAACCAGTCTGTTGGTAAAGCTAAGTCTAAACAAGTTGAGCAAGCACCTAGTAAACCAAAGAAGCATAAGAATAAGAAAAATCAAAATGCTTGGTATGGAAATGAGTCATATTATGTGCATCCTGCTGCATATCATCCTATGTATCATGCATCTCAGTTTCCTAATTACTATGCACCTTACCCTGCTCATCCAATGCATGCATATCCTGCATATCATGCACCTTACTCTGGTTATGAACATTATTCATATCATACTGATCATCAACATGACTTATCTGATAACTATGATAAAAATGAAACTGTTCATGCTCCTAAAACTCAGAAGCCTAAGAAGCCTAAGACATCAACATCTTGGGTTGTCAAGGGTGGAACTAATCCTTCAGGACCCTCTCAATAAGGGTACCTAAAACAATTTTATTTTTGTTTTGTAGGTTAGGATTAGGAGTAGGAGTAAAGTAGAGAAGATTTGGTACTTGGACAGTGGATGTTCAAGGCACATGTGTGGAAACATACATGAGTTGACTGATGCAGTTGCTGTGGATGGTCCAAAGGTTACTTTTGGAGACAGCAAAGAAGGCAAGATTAAAGCTAAAGGAAGATTAATCAAGGGAAACATAGAGATATCTGACGTCTCCTATGTTAAAGGCCTAAAATATAATCTGCTGAGCATAAGTCAATTTTGTGACAAGGGATATTCAGTCATCTTCTCAACAGATAAGTGCTACGTTGAACAGATTGGTGCAAAGAAGGTAATTTTATCTGGAAGACGACAAGGAAATATCTATATAGTCGACTGGAATTCTGTTGACAAGAATTCAAGTGTTTGTTTGGTGGCATCTGCACCAAGTGAAGTCAGTTGGCTATGGCACAAGAGGATGAATCATTTAAACTTCAAGACCATAAACAGATTAATCAAGAATGATTTGGTAGAAGGGATTCCAAAAGCAGTCATGAGCAAAGACAAGCTCTGTGATGCATGTCAGAAGGGTAAACAAATCAAGTCATCATTCAAAGAAAAGAAGCACCAATCTTCTGGAAGAATATTGGAGCTGTTGCATATGGACTTATTTGGACCCATTGATCCAGTCAGTAATGGTGGAAAGAAATACTGCCTAGCTGTTGTGGATGATTATTCAAGATATACTTGGGTGATTTTCATGAAGAAGAAAAGTGAAACCAAGGAACATCTTACCAATCTGATGGAACTGATCCAGAATGAAAAGAGTATCAAAATATTGAAGATCAGATCAGATAGAGGGACAGAGTTTACAAACTCTACTGTTGAAGAGTATTGTAACATGAAGGGAATACATCATGAGTATTCTGCTGCAAGAACCCCTCAACAGAATGGTGTTGCTGAAAGGAGAAACAGAACACTAAAAGAAGCTGTCAGAACCATGATAGCTGAAGCTAAACTGCCTCAAAGATTTTGGGCAGAAGCAACAAATACAGCATGCTTTACCCAGAACAGATGTATGATCAATAAAAATCAGAACAAGACTCCATATGAAGTTTGGAACAACAGAAAGCCAAACATTCATTACTTTAAGATTTTTGGTTGTAAATGTTTTGTATTGAATAATGGGAAAAATCACCTTACTGCATTTGCAGAAAAGGCTGATGAAGCTGTGTTTGTAGGATACTCATCTGTTAGTAAGGCTTATAGAGTTTTTAACAAAAGAACATTACTAATAGAAGAATCTATCCATGTAGTATTTGATGAGCCAAGTCAATCTTCTGAAAAGAATCAAAGTGTAAATCAAGATCTGTCTGCTGATTTACAGAAGTTAGACGTTGAAAGAAATGAAGAATATGTTCCCATCATACTACCTAATTTAAGTTCAGCTGCTAACTCAAGTGCTGTTCATAATCACAGTGCTGATTATCTAACAGACGAGTTGCAAACAGCTGACAGACCAGAGACTGTTCAACAGACGGCAAATGTTCAACAGACTACTACTGGAACTCCAACAGTAGTGTTGCAAGATCAAGACAGAGGACAACATCCTGATTTGCAACCTGATCTCAGATGGCTCAAGAATCACCCTCCTGAATTAGTTATTGGTGATCCTTTAGATAGAGTGAAAACAAGAAGAGCTGCTGCACAAGATGCTATGTTTGTCACATTCCTATCTCAAATAGAGCCTAAACAAATTGAAGAAGCTCTAAATGACTCCTTCTGGATAGAAGCTATGCAAGAAGAGTTGAATCAATTTGAAAGGAATGAAGTCTGGTACTTAGTTCCTAGACCAAGTCATCAAAGAGTAATTGGCACTAAGTGGGTATTCAGAAATAAGATGAATGAAGATGGTGTTGTCACCAGAAACAAAGCAAGACTAGTGGCCAAGGGTTATTGTCAAGAAGAAGGAATTGACTTTGATGAAACTTTTGCACCAGTAGCAAGACTTGAAGCAATCAGACTGTTTCTTGCTTATGCTGCTTACAAGAACTTCACTGTCTATCAGATGGATGTGAAGTCTGCTTTTCTCAATGGAGAATTGCAAGAAGAAGTGTATGTTGAACAACCTCCTGGATTTGAAGTCTATCAAGAAGTGGACAAAGTATATCGTCTGAAGAAAGCCCTTTATGGACTGAAACAAGCTCCAAGAGCATGGTATGATACCCTATCTGATTTTCTTTTAATTAAAGGATTTCGTAAAGGTAAGGTAGATAAAACCTTGTTCACAATTGAATGGGAAAATCATATATTACTTGTGCAAATATATGTGGACGATATTATTTTTGGTTCAACTAACCAACAGATGTGTGATAAGTTCTCCAAGCTGATGCAGAATAAGTTTGAAATGAGCATGATGGGTGAACTTAACTATTTTCTTGGATTGCAAGTTAGACAGTTGCCTGATGGAATATTCAGCAGCCAAGCAAAATACACAAGAGATCTGTTCAAGAAATTTGGTATGGAAACTAGCTCAACAGCTACCATTCCTATGTCTACAAGTCTTCGTTGGGATAAAGATGAAGATGGCAAATCAGTGGACATAACCAAATATAGAGGCATTATTGGTTCATTGTTGTATCTAACAGCAAGCAGACCTGACATAATGTACTCAGTTGGAGTCTGTGCAAGATTTCAATCAAACCCCAAAGAATCTCATCTCTTAGCTGCCAAGAGGATATTGAAGTATGTTAAAGGCACTCAAGAATTGGGATTGTGGTATCCTAGAGAATCTGGATTTGAACTAGTTGGCTATTCAGATTCAGACCTTGCTGGCTGCAAGATTGACAGAAAGAGCACAACAGGTGCCTGTCAGTTCTTAGGCAGTCGTCTGATCTCATGGATGAGTAAGAAGCAAACCTCAGTTTCTATATCTACTGCTGAAGCTGAATATATAGCTGCTGGAGCTTGTTGTGCACAGATACTTTGGTTGAAGCATCAACTAGAAGACTACAACATCAAGATCAGTGGAATTCCAATCTACTGTGACAATACAAGTGCAATTTCACTTACTCAGAACACTACAAGTCATTCAAGGACTAAACATATTGAGATTAAACATCATTTCATTAGAGATCATGTTGAAAAAGGCAATGTTTTGATTGAGTATGTTCATACTGATAATCAGATTGCTGATATCTTCACCAAACCTCTAAGTGAAGCAAGGTTCTCAACTCTAAGAGCTGAGTTAGGATTACTTAACCTGGATGCATAAGCTGAGGGGGAACTCATCAGAAGACTGGAGTTCAACAGCTTAGTCATCAGATTATTTCATTCAAGAATTAACTCTCAACAGACTAGTTAACTTATGAATTCTTAAAGACAGGGGGAACGTGTAAGACTAGCGGTACTTCTGTTCTAAAGATGAAATCTGTTAATGTCAGTTAGTTGAAGTTAAGAGTATCAAGAAGACGTGTTCTTAATTCTTGAAGATTGAAGATTATTTTATCTTGCTGGATTGACAAACAGCAGAGGAAGATTACTAGCTATTGGCATTCTCTAGTAATATCAGATAACAGATCACTCGTCTGTCAGATAAGTTAAACTCTACTCATCTGATATCTTATATAAGCATGGTCATAAAACGTATCTTTAGAAACACGCTTTTATAAGTAAACAGATTAGTGTCGATAGAGTTTCCCGCCCATCTGACATTAAAATAATAAAATTGAAATCCGCGACTCTCATCCGCACGATTAAAAACTGTCAGATTAGATCAACGGTTTAGATAAATCACGAAAACCAAATCAAAAGGAAACCTATAAAATCCGATCTGAACAGAATAGTCATCTTACGCACTCAAAAACTCTCAAACTCTCTAACTCTCAAACCCTACTGCTTCGAAAGCTCACTGTTCTTTTGCAGAATCTACTCTCAAATCTCTGAAAATGGACAAGATTGTTGAGGGAAGATACTTCAACTACAGCAAATTTCATTTCTCTGGCACCGATTTGATGCGCTCTCTACTGGTAAAGATCAAAGAAGCATCATTGGTTCCTGTTTTGGAGGCTCACGAAGAAAGAGTCTACTTAGAGGATGTCTACCATTTCTACCTGACCAGAAAATTCAACGATGATGACACTGTTATGACTGCTGTCATAGGTGGTAAGAAAATCGCTGTATCTGCTGCTGTTCTTAGTGAAGTTTATAAGTTGTCAGACAAGGGAGGAGATGTGACCTCGTTAGGGTCAGAAAAAGAAGAGGAATTTTGGGAAATTTGTGCTAAGAAGGGAGAGAAGATGACTGGGACTTTGATGAAGACCCAGCTGAAGGATGAATACCAAAGATTTGCTGATATCATAGCAAAGGTTATGGATTGTGCTACGGGTTCTCTGGATGGTTTACCCAGAAGAAGGCTCTACACCATGATTTGCATTTACTATGGGATGAAAGTGAACTGGGCTGCTCATGTTTATGAGCTGTTAAGTGACAAAAGGCATTCTCATGCCATCCTGCTGAGTAATTTGTTTGCTTCTCTGCAATGCCCTATGGGTGGAGGAAAACAAACCCATGGAAGCAAAGAATTCAAACTCTACGAACCAGTGAGGCAACTGGTGGAAAAACCAAAGAGAAAAGCCTCCAAACAGTCCAAGAAGACCCCTTCTAAGAAGAGCAAGAAGGAAGGTCAGACTAGTCAGTCTGCTGAGCCAACAGCACAGTCTGCTGTTGTGGCTGGATCAGCAGAACCCGAAATTGAAGTCTCTAAGAAGGTGGTAGATGACTTCACTGTTGAAATTGAAAATATGAAGACAGGGTCATCCTCTGAAGAAACTGAATCTGAAGAGGAAATTCCACTTCAAAGATTGAAGAGACTAAGGACTAGGAGTGAGGCAAGGGGACCTCCTACTGCCAACCCCCCTGCTGTCAAAAAAATTCCTAAGTCAAAGGCTAAGAGAAAGGTCACTTTCTCTGAAGAGCCTGTTGAAACTGTGAGGAAAACAACAACTGAAGCGGAAAGGCCATTAAATGTTGAAGAACCAGTTGTCGAAGCTGCTAAGGCTGCTACTGCTGAGCCTGAAAGTGTTCCTACAGTTGAAGTGACAACAGAAGCCTCAACTGCTGCACTATCTGCTGATATAGAAAAGGAACAGCAGACTAGTACATCACTAGAGGGAAAAATTCTGTTGCTGCATCCTACTCCAGTTGCTACAACTCCCATTCAAGCAGTTGAAAGCCCTGAATCTAGAAGAAAGAGGTTAGGCAAAACCTCAACTTATGTGACTGCTGCAGAGAAGATGAGACTGGATGCTGCTGAAAAGCAAAGGATTGCTGCTGAGAAAGCAGAAGAAGATAGGCTGAAAAGCCTAGAGTTAAAAAGGCTGGAAGAAGAAGCCAGCAAAATGACTCAAGAGCAGAGAGATGCTTTTGAGGCAGCAGAGTTGGCTGCTGTCATTGAAGCAAGCATCAAGGATGCTCATGGTCCTCAGCGTACTGGTGGGATAGTTATTGGTGAGCAAAGAGATCCAAATAAACCAATACCAGCTATGCCTGCACCTAAGATTAAGGAAAAGAGAAGAGAAGAAATAAGATTATCTCTTGAAATTGTCAGGGAAGACCCTGCAATTTTTGAAGAATTTCTCAGAAGACTAGACGCTGAAAATGAAAGAGTCAACCGTCTGACACTCTTCCATTCTGAAAAGATTAAATACAACAGATGGAGAGAATTCAGATTAACAAAAAGTCCTGCTGAAATGGCCAAGTGGAAAGAATTCAAGGCTACAGAAGATTGGGTATTGAAATGGCTTGAGACAAATTCACTTATTCAAGCACTTGATTCAGAATTCTTTCTGGACAGGTTAAGGATGAGGATATGTCACATAGTCAAGGAAGAGGCTAAGAAGATCTTTGCATCTATTTCTGAGGATTTTGATGACTCAGTAGATCTCAAAGAAAGATCTATTAAGTTGGCTATTGCTCAAGCAATGGAGCTTTGGGCCAAGAAAGCAAGGAAGTTAAAAGGACAACCAAGCTCACTGGTCCCACTTCCTAACATCAAGCACATTGTCTATGGACCAAACATCAAACCCTATGAAGAGCTGCCAGAGGAACCAACAACTACTTTTATTCCTCTTGACAACTTTACTTGGATTTGTAACAGGTCAGCAGTGGACAATGAAGGACTGATGCAGACAGTTGAAACTGTCAAGAAGATAATATCACCTACTCATGAAGAGAAAGACAAGTCTTCTGATCAACCAAAGCAAATTGAGGGTACTTCAGACCCATCTGATCAAAACAAAGTGCAGGATGATAAGTCTGATGCTGCTGATGAATCAAAGAAGGAAGAAGAAATTCCAGCAGATCAGTTAAAGGAGAAAGAAGTTGCTGATAAAGGAGATGATCAGGCTAAGGAGAAGGAAAGCACTCCAAGCCTTGCTGATAGCTCAGCAGATCAGTCTCTTGCACTGACAATTCAACCAACAGAGCAACTCATCAAAGAAACACCTGCTGCTACAACAGAGACAAATCTGTTAGACTCCATTCATCAAATGTTTACCAAATCCATGAAGGAGATGAAAGAAGAGTTAAAAGCAGAAGTGTTAGCTGTTGTTCATCAACCTATTCAGAAGGTTGCTGCTGCTGTTCCTACTGATTTAATGAAAGATACTGCTCAGAATGTACAATCTATATGTCAGGATATGGATATACTAAGGAGAAGGACACAAAGCACTACTGAAGGTTGGAAAAACATTGAACAGACTGTTGAATTGGCACTCCAAGCAGAAGATGAAGTCATGGGCAACATGATGAACGACTTCAAGGCTTCATCAAATTGGATTCTGGGAACTCAAATCCAATTAGGTGATCAAGGAGAAGATCTGCTCAAGGAGATGAGAGCATTCAAAGCCAATCAACTTAAACAGCAAGCTCAGATCAATGCAATGGAGGAGAACATCAAACTTCTATGTGATTCTCTTCTAATTACACCAGTTGCACCACAATATCCACCTGTCCCTGCTGATGATGACAAAAAGGGGGAAGAAAGGATATTTGGACAGATGAGAGTTGGAACTTCCTATGAAAGAGTCAGAAGATCTGTTGAAGAGGAAGAAGACAACCAAGATGAAGCAACTGAAGTGTTAGAAGAATCTGCTGGTGAGACTGCTAAAAATATGGAAGAATCAAGCAGACCAACAGACAAGAGAATAACAGAAGAAGAAGACCAAGCTGAAGAGGAAGAATCTGAAGCAAAAGCCAAGTCAGACAAAGAACTAGCTGCTGCCAAAGATTCAGCTGAAGAACAGCTTGATCCAGATGCCAAGAAAAGGAAGTTAGAGCTGCTGAAGAAAAGATTCATGGAAAATTTGGAAGCTGAGACTTCTAAATTATCTGAAGAAGAATCTGAGAAAGAAGACAAGGAAACTAAGGAAGAAAAGAAGACAGAAGACTAGCCTTGGCTAGATTTTCTTTATATCAAAAATCCTTGTAATCTTTTTAAATATTTTGTACTTCTCATCTTTCAGAACTTGTAAAATGTAATCAAATCATTATCTATAAAATTACAAGTTTGACTCCAACACATCATTTCTATCTCAGAAATTTTTGAGGATCAAAACTTTAGTTTAGGTACAGGTACTTAGCTGGAGTTTTGTCATCATCAAAAAGGGGGAAATTGTTGGATGAAGATGAAGATGAAAGAAGACAAGTAATTAAGGGAAGGTTTTGATGATTTCCAAAACATCATAATCAGCTAAGTATGGAAAGCTTAGTTCCCTTAGAAGAATTTTGAACAAGTAAAAGAAGACATCAGAAGAGTTCAAAGTTCAAAGCTCAGAAGACTAGTGATCTCTTGTTGAATCAGCGAACAGAAGGGTAGATCATCAGCCGAGTCAAATCAGATGAGTTCAGTATTTGATCAGCAGAGTATCTATCAGCAGAGTCGTTTTGATCAGCAGAGTAGAAGAGGTCAAGAGATTAGTCCAACGGTAATAAATGCACTTAATGTAATAAATGCTGTAAGAGAAGGGTAGTAATGGCAAATGATTGAAGATATCCTCGGATCAGCAGAGTGCATTAAATGCAGCATTAAATGCGATGGACAGAAAGGTACTGTACACAGTACGGAATGCTGCAGGGAGCCGTTTCAAAAAGAGCTGAAGAATGGATTTGATTTGTGACTTGCCTTCAACGGTCATAATTTCATCTCCATGTATAAATAGAGCTGAATTTCAAATCGAGCTATATACAACAACAATCAGAGATCGAAATTTTGAAGCAGAATTTCTCTAAGTCTCAAAAGCTCGAACAGCTCACTCGTCTGGTGGAAGTCATCTGTTGACAGAAACCCAGTTGAAGAAATCAGAAAAACATTATCTGAGTGATTTTGTAATAGCTGAGTGTTGTGCGAAGTGAGAATCCATCTGTGTGAGTGATTCTACTTTAGTGGATAGGTTTTCTTTGTGAATTCCTATTGTGAGCTTACAGCCTTCTCATTAGTTGTTTAGGTGTAAGTGGAGAAATATTGTAATCTAAGTGATTATAGTATAACCCAGAATCTGTGTGATCTGGAAGAGTGGACTAAAGGATTTTTATCCATATAACCACTATAAAAATTCTTTGTGTTATCTTGCATTTAAAGTTTTCTTGCATATTTTAAAGTTTGCATTTTAAACACTTTGAATCAATCAAAAAGATTTTATAAGGAGTTTTAAACTGGGGATAAAATCTTTTTAGAACTTAGTTTACTTGTGAAAAACACTTTTAAACAATCCGCTGCAAGTATACTCTTGGAAAACTGTTTTGCTGAAAAACAGCTAAGTCATTGTAAGAAGAGTGGTCAGTCGTCTGTTCAAGAGTTGTTCACGATCAGACTAGTCTGCTTACTGTTCTTCATCAGCTTAGTCTGCTGACAGAAGACTGAAAAGTTTTTAAGTTCAAAAATTTTCAGAGGTCTATTCACCCCCCCCCCCCTCTAGACCTCATCTGACCACTTGGGACCAACATAATTTCACAAGGATACACCAGACCAAGTCACAGTGTGGCGCAACACTGGAGTTTCCTCACGGATAATCACTCAGAAGTTACAGGGTAATATCTAGGTCCACATCGCACAGACCTTCAGCATCTGTATTTACTTTTATGGCACCACCTTATATCCTGTAGCCATTGTAACTACCTTATACCTCCCATCGATGAGCTACCTCGAGAACAAAACAGATGGCATGCCCGGGCGCATGCCGATCCAGCTCGGAGCACAGCTACCTCCAACTATGCGCGAAACTGAATCACTGAGGGGTACTAAACAAAGAGACCATACACTGACGGCCCGATGCCGCCCAGCAGTCACCTCTGTTAGTCCCAGGGCCCAACTTCCCCGAGGGCGTCCCCAAGGGTATTAATAAATGAAATATATTAAACTAGAATCCGGATGTAGTCTGTTGTTCATACACGGCTCAATACCAAGATAACATTTGACGATCAACAAGAACATACTTGAAAAGTGTTTGATAACCATGCAGAGCAAAATATATCAGGATGTTATATAACCAAATGAAGAGAGGATAAATTTTTCAGACAAGAGTGTGTTGAGTTAACTAAAAGATAATAGAAAATTATTCATGGCAAGATCATAAGGAATTAGTATCACCTTTAGAAATAACGAAGTATAAAATAACTAGCGGATGCTTGAATAATGTTTAATAGCAAAAGATCGGAAGTACCAAAATGCTTGAACAAAATTGACACACGGCAATGTAGATCCGAATTCATAATAAAATGGAATATAGCAAGAAACATAATTGAGAGAGAGACTATTAAAAATATTTGATACGTATTGAATTGTTAGAAGTGAAGAAAGAGGTATATGAATCACAAAATCTTGTCTTTTTTCCTCAGGACGTTGTGCCAAGATAGGTACACAAAGAACGGGAAACCTCACCTTCAAGTCCAAATGTTAGCGTATCCCCAAGACCTAATTCAAGTAAACAATATCAGTGTTTGTATCCCAACCAAACTATACTTTTCAAATCCATCTTATCCCAATAATTCAACTATTAATCCTATACTTGTGATTCTTTTGTACGTGAACCTAATCGTGCCTAACTCATAAATTTGTTACATATATTCATTTCAAGCATGTATTTATGTAAATTCACCATGTTATAGTGTAAAAAGTAAAACAAACAACTAGTAGCTTGTAGCCTATTTTCATTCAACATCGGCAGTTATGCTTGTGAGTTCAATAACTTTCCACACATGTATCAAAATGATGTTAAATTGAATTATATGATTTTCTACTTCAAATTAGTTCCATCAGGTTTGAGTTTTGCACTTACGAATCTGTCCCAATTTAATGTTAAATTTGCAGCAACAAAAGTATTTTCTTTTTGGAGCCTAGATAGTATTTCTTCATTACAGCCTTTTTATTAAATTGGATCAAATATTTAATCCATTTTTATAACTTAATCAACATATTACTCAAGTTGAATTTTACAATAAAATATTTTGAATTGAAAGAATCAATTATATTCAAGTTATAGTTTTCAAGAAGTTATAAGTTTTTTTTCAATTAAATCCCACAAAAAAAGAACTAGCATCTATATTTATCCATTTTGCACATTTTGATCATATAATAAGCATCCTAATTCAACCTTCAAGCATCAAAGTGGTTTATATTAAGATAGAAGGCCAAAGTTTGGAAAATAACTCAAACATAAGGCTCAAAAAGTCCCGGATTATTTATTAGATCGCCGAAAAGAATTCTTGGAGGCCTAGCTATATATTAATTGAAAGTTAATCAAAGTTTAATCCAATATTCTAACTCATAATCTACAATTTAAAGTGTTATAAGACCATTATTCAACCATATTCAAGTTAATAGACTTTAAGAATATAAAGGTTCTTTAATGGTGTCTAACAACAAGAAGTAGCATCAAAGTTAATATATATTCATTCAATATGAAAGTTTAAATCAACTATTATTCATATTATTTGAGTAATAAAGTATCAAAGTGTTTAATATAAGGATAGAAGGCCAAAACTTGTGCAAATAACCCAAAAGAATCAAAAGACCCAAAACAGTCTCGGCATGTGTGACCCACTCGCCGGTACTGTTCAGAAATCGCGCCACCAACGTGCTGACGCGCCGGAGGTGGTCGACACCGCCACCACAACCACAATCTAATCTTTGTCCCCTTTCCAAGCATGTATTTATTTTCATAAAAGACCTAGCCAATCTCAGATTAGAGCAGTGTTGGTTCATACCTCAATTACTCCTTGTGTGATGATGATATTCAAGATGGGCCAAAGGGAATTTGTTCTACACTCAAAGGGCTACATGACCGTGATTCAGTTTGAAGAAATTCGTCCATTAAGGCCCTCAATCGAACCATCAAACGCTGCTACAGTAAAACAGGGGCTGCCCTGTTTTTCTTCTTCAAGTTTCCCCATGAATTTTACTTATTAAGGGCATTAAAATTATTTGTGGAACTCTATATTACATATTTTAGGTTTGTAGATACTTTACTTATGAAGGGGAGCTTGGAGAAGATGGTAGGGAAGTGAAGAAGTGAAGTGAAAGTGTGTGGGTGTGTGTAGTGTGTATGGAATGGGGTGAATGAATGGTAAGGGGAAGACCTTCATTTATAGGGGAAATTAGGAGCATTTTGGGAAAATTAATGTCTCTCTAAGGCATTGTTTGGGAAACAGAAGATGTGAAGATCTTTAAATACGATAATTCATTTGACCTAAGAAGATCGATTAATTATAACTATAATATGCATTAGTTTACAATAAATTTTTTCATGCTTTGTTTCTCATATACTTGTATAAGATTTGGGAACTAATATATTTATCACATAATTTAAGGTCATATAGTTTGTATAAATAATTTTTGACATGATGATTATGATTTAAACTTTTTCTAATCGAGTAATTTAATCATTAAATCATAAACTAGTAGAATATCCAGCATCTTATTCTAATACTTATTTTAGTCTTTCATTTTATATACCATGAGCTTTAATATTTTGTTTCATAGATTTTATGAATTTTATTACTTGTTTAACACAAAACTTGAGAAGGTAATAATATTTAGAATAGAACTATTTTATTGAAAATTTAGGGACCATATTGGGTATCATTAGAAGTTTTGGGTATGTTTTATAAATATTTGAAATAATAATACTTTTAAAAATTATCTATTTTTGACAAATTTATTTGGGGTTTCACACTCTCCCCCCCTTAAAGAATTTGGTCCCCAAATTCTACTTATTCGATCTTTCTAAATCCTCATGATGAATGATGCATGAAAATAATTTACACTACAGTAACATACTTTGTTAGAATAAAGTAATAAGTATATATATGACTAATGATATCTACTAATCAGTGAGATAATCACAATTCATAATGGATAAAACTATTTAAGAAAATAATTATTGTGTATGACAATTTTGAATGAAAATTAAGAGATCACATTATGAAGATGAGAAGTTTTTTTAAGTTTCATATAAAAAATTAGATTATAGAATATAGTTGTGAAATGGGGACTAGAAGCTTTACTATCAATTGAGGAAATGGGATGTTAGACATGCAATAAAAATTAAAAAGAATGATATCAAATGTTAGATGAAGTTTAAAGCAATAAGAAAAATGAAAATTGTGTTATACTTGTAGAAAAATTATAAGGTGTAATAGTTACTAAATCAATATAGTAATGGTTATAATGTAATGTTATATAGAAGTAAACAAAATGACATTTCTAATAACTTATATGAAATTTTGATTTTTGAGTTAGAATAAAGCTCCGAAGTAGTAGGTAATTCAAAATTTCAGAAACATGAATTAGAAAGAGAAATAATTTATTCGAGAAATCATGGGAACACTATTAACATATAAATGGTATGAAGTAATGAGTGTAGTTCATATGATTCATGAAGGATAAAATTAAAGGAATATGAATGAGAAATTTGTGTATGGGTGTTGAGTGAATCCATCTAGCTCCACAACACCATTTGATGATCAAGAATTAACAACTTAGAGTAAGAGAATAATTCACTTTATCACAATATTAGGATTGGGAGATTAGGGTGATGAAATTCGAATTCCGGGTAATATAGCGGATTAAATGGCATAATACCAGATAAACTTCATTAATTTAAGTCGTATATGGGTAGCCTCAGATATCGGCCTTGAGATGGGATCATAGAATATTGTGCTGTCGCAATGTAGACTATTCTTGGTGAGCTACCTATCTGAGCCCAAAATCGCATAAGGAAATAGAAGCAAGCTGATACATAGCTTATAGTTAGGTCATATTGAAATATATAATTAGTGTCACCACTGAATCAACAAATTCATGAATAATGGGTTAATCTAGTTTAGCTCTTGATGGTAGGAGATATTCTCGTTAGTTATTCTTCAATTTTGATGACTTCAATAATAAGATAACCCAGATAAACTTAGACATGTGGTTATCTATTCTAACCATAATAGATATAAAATCTATCTTATGAATCATATATCTTATTTGTTCAAGTATCTTGATAGGCATTGGATGGTACATGATCCAGATAAGTTATCATTTATCTCTCGAAGCTTAAATATTTGCTACTAGGACTTGTGGTTAAAAAGCAGTAAATCGAATTAGATATAAAGGAAACAGCGGTGCTTTAGTTATTTGAAAATTAATGGCCAGAATAAGAATCTCTATTCATATAGACATAAAGAATGTTCAGGTAGGTCATAATTTCAAAACGAGCAAAGTTGAACGATGTTGATGAAAGATCCCAAAATGACAAAGTTTCAAAATGATGATCAAATGAAAATTAAGACGATTTAAATTGTTGCAAAAGGGTCCATTTGGTATAATACACAAAGACATAAACTCCTCTATAGCAAATGCTTCTAGATATAAAAATTATACATTGATGCAATGGTCCGCTTGAAGGCAATGGTTCAACTTGTGGATATGAAGTTTAATTACTCACAAGCTTAATTTCAACTATAGTTTCTAAAGCTTACTATTTTATTTTTTTTATTTTTTTTATTTTTAAATGTCTTAACCGAACACCAGTATTATTTCTAAGCAGAATTCTGATAAATTAATCAGTAATTCTAACCGAATAGTGTTATATCATTATTTGACACACGATTAATTCCACAATCCCTTCTTGGCCCAAATCCTAAGGACACTAAAAAAAATTAATAAAATGTTATTTACGAACCCCAAGCATTTCAATCCAAAATTATATGTTTAAACATCACCAGAAAAATCTACCCGTAGCATATCATCTATATTCAGAGCAAATATTCCAGAACCATATCCCAATGCTCTGATACCACCTGTAACGCCCCCTCTGACCAGATAGTTCTATAACACTCATTTATGTATATCGCACTATGTGATCAGGGTGGTCGCCACCTAAATTGTCGATCGAAAACCTACTAGACTAAATCACAACATTCCACATAGCTTAGATCAATAATATGAAGATACAAAAACTTGAAGGCCACATTGATTAATTGTAATTCTTCCATAAATTTCACTATTTAGACTCCGTTGTAGCTAATCACAAAATCACCCTTATCAATAGATCGCGTATATCCAAATATGTATCAACAAGGTGTGCTCCAAGTTTAAGTTGATATGTGATACTCCCACTCTATATAACATTTTTGCATCTCATATCTCTGAGGAAAGGACAAAGGAAGATAAAAGGAGGAGTAAGTCGTGTTTGACTTAGTGAGATTTAATTCATGAACTTGAACAAAATAAAGATATGAAAACAACAATGATAAAAATAATATGATGCGAGAGATAACGAGAACTTAAAATAGGAAAGTATGAGTAATTGAACTAAATAGAATGGTAATGAACTGAAGAAAAGATACCGAACAAATGGTAGTGACAAGAAATATAATGAACCGAAAGATATCGAGCATGTAATAAGTCAGATGTGGATTTTAGGAATGACTATTACGGATTCTAGAGGTATCTCCCTCGTAAATTCACAAGGATACACCAGACCAAGTCACAGTGTGGCGCAACACTGGAGTTTCCTCACGGATAATCACTCAGAAGTTACAGGGTAATATCTAGGTCCACATAGCACATACCTTCAGCATCTGTATTTACGTTTATGGCACCACCTTATATCCCCTAGCCATTGTAACTACCTTATACCTCCCATCGAGGAGCTACCTCGAGAACAAAACAGATGGCATGCCCGGGCGCATGCCGATCCAGCTCGGAGCACAGCTACCTCCAACTATGCGCGAAACTGAATCACTGAGGGGTACCACTACAAAAAAAACAGGATTTTCCGACAGACGAAAATCCGTCGGAAATTTCCGACGGCTTTTCCGACGGAACAAATTCCGTCGGATTTTCCGACGGTCAATATTCATCGGAAATTTCCGACAGAATTTCCGGCGGAGTATAAATTCCGCCGGAAAAGTCATTGAAAAAAAATAAAAAAAATAGGTTTCCGACGGAAAATTTCCGTGGGAAAATAAGAAAAAAAAATAAAAAACAAATATTTTTCGACGGAAATGAATATCCGTCGGAAAAATATTTATAAAAAATAAAGAGAAAAATAACTTAATTATTTCCGACGGAATATATCCGTCGGAAAATATTAATAAAAATAAAAAAATAATAAATTATTTATTTCCGACGGAATTTATCCGTCGGAAAATAATAATAAAAATAAAAAATAATAATTTAATTATTTCCGACGGAATTTATCCGTCGGAAAATAATAGATTTTTTTTTTAAAATTGTTTTCTATAAAAAATAATAAATTAATTATTTCCTACCCAAAATAATAATAATAAATATAGAATATAAAAAAATTTGTATTATATAACCGGAAAAAGTAAATATTTTGATCCATATTATTGCAAATTTCGTTTACTTGACTCATTTTTCATAAACTTTGATCGATTTAAACCACTTTTTGCAATAATTTAAATTTTCGAGCCAAGTTAGTTTCCCGTTTGGATCTACGATTGACGAAATTTTGAAATAATTTCCCCAAAACTTTGATTTACGAAAGGGTTAGTGGTTTTGTACAAGTTAGTCTCCCATTTTTATCTTCATTTGACGAAATTTCGAAATAATTCTCCCTAAACTTTGATTTATATATATGTAGGGGTTACTGGTTATGTAAAAGTTAGTCGTCTCCCGTTTAGATCTTCGATTGATTTTGAATAACCTCAATGTACATGTATTCAACAATCTGATTTCGAATAACCTCAATTTACATAACCCTATGGACAATAATTTCATTTTTGGTGAATTAACGTTAAAAATCGAGAATCGATCAATCTGATTTCGAATAACCTCAATGTACATAACCTTATGGTTAATAATTTCGATATTGGTCAATTAACGTTAAAAAACCAAGAATCGATCATTCTGATTTCGAATAACCTCAATGTACATAACCCTATTGTCAATAATTTCATTTTTGGTGAATTAATGTTAAAAATCGAAATCGATCAATCTGATTTCGAATAACCTCAATGTACATAACATTAAGGTCAACAATGTTGACTTTGATCAATAATTAACGTTACAAATCGAGAATCGATTGATTTGATTGCGAATAATTCCAATATACATAACCATATAGTCATCAATTTCGGTTTAGTGACTAATTAATTAATTTCAAGCCAAAACATGACAGTTTGATTTCGAATAACCTCAATGTACATAAGGTCAACAATGTTGACTTTGGCCAATTAACGTTACAAATTGAGAATTGAATAATATGATTGCGAATAACTTCAATGAACATAATCGTATAGTTAACAATGTTCACTTTGGTCAATTAACGATATAATCTAGCTTTCTTGGTCGATATGACCTATTTGTTTATCGTTTTACATGTATATACATTAAATTGATCAATTTGAATTTTTTTGATCAATTGAACCAGTTACTGATTGACTTAATCACTTTTTAACTAATTTCAACAATTTAATACAATTCCATCGATTTAACTAGTGAATTCATAAATTCCATATTTTTTTTTACCGATTTATCCATATTTTCATGAATTTGTTCATTTCACATAGTCCAAATTAACAATGTCCGGATATAATTAAAAATAATATTTTTTTAATAAATTCAGAAATCAATTAATTTTAAAAAGAACTAGAGAATTAAGTATTTTTTTTAAAGAAAATTAACTATGTTGTGTGTAATAAAAATAGAATTTTTTTTAAAAAACAATTAATAGGAAAAAATCTGGTTTGAGAAGAGGGATAAGAAACCCTAACTTATCACTTTCTCCCTCATTCTCTTCAATCACACACCGCCGCCCCGTTCTCCAAATCATGCCGTCGAGCCCTGCCCACCCTAGCCCAGCCCGAAGTCGAGCCCATCGACTTCTCCCAGAGCCCCCAG
Organism: Penstemon eatonii; assembly: GCA_038501285.1. NCBI lineage: Eukaryota > Viridiplantae > Streptophyta > Magnoliopsida > Lamiales > Plantaginaceae > Penstemon > Penstemon eatonii. The sequence continues at coordinate 57,132,574 of CM076714.1, forward strand.
ATGCAACCTGAAGCTCCCCACCGTGCTGCCTGCCCCTACGAGCCGTCTGTCACTCCGCGCCGCCGCTGCAAATCCTACCTTTACTGTGCATCAGCGCTCGCTTAGCGACGGCGGTGAAGAAAATTCAGGCGGGGCTCACGACCATGCGCCGCTGCAGCCCGCCTCTGTTCCCAATCTACCGGTTCTGATCTCCCGAAGCTCTTCGAGGTAATATTCCTCCCCCCCGTTCCGAATTTAAATATTTTAGGGTTTTCCAATAAGCAGATCTTTCATTGGGATTATTTGATTTTAGTCTAATCATTTACTTGTTGTTTAGGTTAATTTCAAATTATCCACTTGTACATTAATATTGTGTTTTATTCTGTTAGTTTTCCATCTATATCCTATCTGATTTTGTGCAAAAGCTTTTGAAGTTTAACTTACTCTTCTGCGGGCAAATTACTTTCTCATAATGATCTCCAAATTCTACTTTCTCACATGACATTTCACCGGATATCTGTGTATTTTCTTTCCATTTTTCTTGAACTCCATTTTCGTTGCAGATCCTGAATGCTACACGAAAGTTGCAGAATCAAAATTTCCGGTAGTTTAAATTTTTTCCTGGACATGTCATTTTGGTTATGTGATTTATTCGTTAAGGTAGATAGTCATGAGATGGCATCATTTGGTATTTATACAGATACAGGTAGAGGAGTTTTTTGATCTGTTCGTTTCAGATGATGGTATCAATTTCCAGGAGTCATTTCACAGAAAATGTGGTGATAAAGGTGAAGGCATTTTGTGGCTTATCATATACTTGTTATTTTGTGAAGGTCTATGAGCATTGAAATTTATGAGTTTTTAACCACTTCAATTGATGTTGTTTGTCATTAATCCTTTTAGATTTCAAGTGTACTACATGGCGTCCTCATGATAAATTTGGACACACCCGTGATGTATCTTTTCAACATCCTATTAAAATATACTTTGGTACGTCATTCAAATCACATTAATTCTGGAAATGGTGTTTTCTGACTTAATTTATGCATGATATCTATTCTCTGGCTTTGGGTTCTTGTTAGGTGCAAGATTTGGTAGCTGTAAAGAGGTTCAAAAATATCGAGTTTACAGGAACAGGCAAGTCTCCTTTTCTATTTTATGCTTGTATTGCTTTAGATGTCCCAATTATTCACCTGTGTTACTATTGATACCTTGTTTACCCATAGCATATCCATGTCTAATACATTGGTATCTTGTTTACCCATAATAGCATATCCATGTCTAATAAAATAGTATTAATTCACATCTGACCCAAAGGTGGTAGACATGTAAATTACAGTAACTAAATATCTTTTATCATATAAAATGCTTTCTTGAGTTATTTATAGTGTCATGGAAGTATAATTAGATCACTCTGATAATATTACGTTATTGTAGTTGTAAATGGCATGTCTCCAACCTGTTGTATGTTAGATAGGCGTACCCAATTTTTAGCAACATAAAATATTCATGAAAAGAGATTTATAAATTTTTGGATCTTTAAAGTTGTTCAGCAGTCGGTATTTATTCTGTATGACTTCCTTACATATGGTTGCTTTAGATTATTCAATAATTGTCCTATGTTCATTTACTATTGTGTTGAACTTGGCAAAGGCCACTGTTCTTGGGGCTATCTGTTTCAAGATTTTCAATTTATAAGATTTATGGTGTCTACAATGTTATTATTTTCTTACCTGTTTAATTTTAATCATGAAAGTCATCTGATTGTTGAAACTTCACAAGAGATCACTGACGTACCATACGGGGACTACTTCAGTGTGGAGGTATGGATTTTGTTTTGCATATGCGGAATCCTAAAGTGTATTGGACTTAGTTGGCAAAGCTTTTTTTGTGTTGTAAGTCCTCCCCCACCCCAAATTATTCTCTCACCGTCGTCATCTTAATATCTAATTGTTTGCCTAGTCTCTTTTAGAGGTATTGGGAATTCATGTAATGTCTTTCATGAATTTTCCTCTTTGAATCCTGTTTTTGCAGGGGCGTTGGGATATAGAAAAGGATAGCAGTGGTTCGACACCTGGTTGCATATTAAGAGTTTATATCAGTGTGGCCTTTTCCAAGAAAACCACGTGGAAAGGTGTGTCCTTATCTTCTTATACTTTCCAGACGACGGTTAATCAATGGGAAGATTTAATCTTTCCCAAGTGATAAAATGGGTTCATAGAGTAGTGTATTCATGGAATTAATGTAAAATATGCTGAATATAAATGTTCAGATGCTTCTTCTCTTTTGATTTCTCGCTAACTGGTGTTTTGAGTTGAATCTATTGAAGTACATTTGTTATCTGTTTGGTAGATGCCCTGGTTCCAACATTGGATTCGGAACACCTGTTATCAAACCAAAAGATGAACTTGTTCAAAACAAACATTAGAATGTCATCAGTCTCTTTCTTTGCAGAACGAAAATTGTCTTGTTCCCTATTTACTTCATTTTGTTGTCAAGTTAACCGATCTCCTCCATTCTTTTCCTTCCACATCAGTAAAATCATGTTATGAATTCTCAGTTTTTGGCTTCTCTCATAGTCAGGTGGCATTTATAACTTTGTCATGTTGGCTTAAGATACATGTGATCATTGATTTTGTACATCACATTTAGGACAAAAGGTTCTTAGACTTAACCAAAACAAGTTTTCTTTTCCTTCTTTTCTATATGCCGAATTTCTTGCATCTTATGGGTGTTAAGAATCCTTCACATACTAATATGAATATGGAAAGCATTGCTAGTGACCAGGTACACATAGCTCTTAATTATATATATATATGGCGCAGTAGAGAATTTTAGGAAAGCATTGCAATTGGAGCCAAATGATGGTTAGTGACTCTCTCTCTCTCCAAGAAATTCAGCGTGTAACCCTTCCTCCTAAACAAAGAGGTATATTATTCAAATTTTCATGTTGCCTGGCCCAACCGAGAAACAAAGGGAGCGATCCAAGTTTATCAAATGTTGGAATGTCGTTACCTAAACTGTCCCAGTAGCTTCATTATTGTAATATAAATTAAGTACTTTCACATGCATAACTTAGGAAATGGGGTTATGGTTTACTTTGTTAGAACTTTATGGTGAAGAAGTTGGTTCTTTCATATATACTATGTTAAATAATTTCAAAGTCATGATATTTAATTTTGTGACGATGATTGAGAATATGATTCTGAATTGATTATTTTTTGTGTTCGGTGCTCTGATTTTTTTTAAATATACATTTTTTTAATTGGGGAAATAAATTTTTTGAATATTTTTTTTTAATTTTTTTTACTTTTCCGACGGAAAAATTCCGTCGGAAAATTGATTTTGGAAAAATTCAATTATTAAATTTCCGACGGAATAATTCCGTCGGAAAATTAAAATTTGAAACAAAATTTAATTAATTTTCCGACGGAAAAACTAATTTTCCGACTGAAAATTTCCGCCGGAAAAACAACAAACGGCAAAGCCATCAGAAAATTCCGTCGGTAATTTCCGACGGATTTTCCGACCGAACTAACCCATCGGAAAAGTCGTCGGAAAATCCATCGGAAATTTTCCCACGCCACTTTTTCCGGCGGATTTTCTGACGGGCAAAATCTGTCGGAAAACCCATTTTCCGACGGATTTTTCTTGAAATCCGTCGGAAAATCCGTCGGAAAATCGTGTTTTTCTTGTAGTGTACTAAACAAAGAGACCATACACTGACGGCCCGATGCCGCCCAGCAGTCACCTCTGTTAGTCCCAGGGCCCAACTTCCCCGAGGGCGTCCCCAAGGGTATTAATAAATGAAATAAATTAAACTAGAATCCGGACGTAGTCTGTTGTTCATACACGGCTCAATACCAAGATAACATTTGACGATCAACAAGAACATACTTGAAAAGTGTTTGATAACCATGCAGAACAAAATATATCAGGATGTTGTATAACCAAATGAGTAGAGGATAAATTTTTCAGACAAGAGTGAGTTGAGTTAAATAAAAGATAATAGAAAATTATTCATGGCAAGATCATAAGGAATTAGTATCACCTTTAGAAATAACGAAGTATCAAATAACTAGCGGATGCTTGAATAATGTTTAATAGCAAAAGATCGGAAGTACCAAAATGCTTGAACAAAATTGACACACGGCAATGTAGATCCGAATTCATAATAAAATGGAATATAGCAAGAAACATAATTGAGAGAGAGATTATTAAAAATATTTGATACGTATTGAATTGTTAGATGTGAAGAAAGAGGTATATGAATCACAAAATCTTGTCCTTTTTCCTCAGGGCGTCGTGCCCAGATGGGTACACAAAGAACGGGAAACCTCACCTTCAAGTCCAAATGTTAGCGTATCCCCAAGACCTAATTCAAGTAAACAATATCAGTGTTTGTATCCCAACCAAACTATACTTCTCAAATCCATCTTATCCCACTAATTCAACCATTAATCCTATACTTGTGATTCTTTTGTACGTGAACCTAATCGTGCCTAACTCATAAATTTATTACAAATATTCATTTCAAGCATGTATTTATGTAAATTCACCATGTTATAGTGTAAAAAGTAAAACAAACAACTAGTAGCTTGTAGCATATTTTCATTCAACATCGACAATTATGGAGTTCAATAACTTTCCACACATGTATCAAAATGATGTTAAATTGAATTATATGATTTTGTACTTCAAATTAGTTCCATTAGGTTTGAGTTTTGCCCTTACGAATCTGTCCCAAATTAATGTTAAACTTGCAGCAACAAAAGTATTTTCTTTTTGGAGCCTATATAGTATTTCTTCATTACAGCCTTTTTATTAAATTGGATCAAATATTTAATCCATTTTTATAACTTAATCAACATAGTACTCAAGTTGAATTTTACAATAAAATATTTTGAATTGAAAGAATCAACTATATTAAAGTTATAGTTTTCAAGAAGTTATAAGTTTTTTTTTTCAATTAAATCCCACAAAAAAAGAATTAGCATCTATATTTATCCATTTTGCACATTTTGATCATATAATAAGCATCCTAATTCAACCTTCAAGCATCAAAGTGGTTTATATTAAGATAGAAGGCCAAAGTTTGGGAAAATAACTCAAACATATAAAAGGCTCAAAAAGTCCCGGATTATTTATTAGATCGCCCAAAAGAATTCTTGGAGGCCTAGCTATATATTAATTGAAAGTTAATCAAAGTTTAATCCAATATTCTAACTCATAATCTACAAGTTAAAGTGTTATAAGACCATTATTCAACCATATTCAAGTATATAGACTTTAAGAAGTTAAAGGTTCTTTAATGGTGTCTAACAACAAGAAGTAGCATCAAAGTTAATATATATTCATTCAATATGCAAGTTTAAATCAACTATTAATCATATTATTTGATTAATAAAGTATCAAAGTGTTTAATATAAGGATAGAAGGCCAAAACTTGTGCAAATAACCCAAAAGAATCAAAAGACCCAAAATAGTCTCGGCATGTGTGACCCACTCGCCGGTACTGTTCAGAAATTGCGCCACCAACGTGCTGACGCGCCGGAGGTGGTCTACACCGCCACCACAACCACAATGTACTCTTTGTCCCATTTCCAAGCATGTATTTATTTTAATAAAAGACCTAGCCAATCTCAGGTTATGGACAAAATACGAAAGGTGCGCATATTAGAGCAGTGTTGGTTCATACCTCAATTACTCCTTGTGTGATGATAATATTCAAGAAGGGCCAAAGGGAATTTGTTCTACACTCAAAGGGCTACATGACCGTGATTCAGTTTGAAGAAATTCGTCCATTAAGGCCCTCAATCGAACCATCAAACGCTGCTACAGTAAAACAGAGGCTGCCCTGCTTTTCTTCTTCAAGTTTCCCCATGAATTATACTTATGAAGGGCATTAAAATTATTTGTGGAACTCTATATTACATATTTTAGTTGTGTATATACTTTACTTATGAAGGGGAGCTTGGAGAAGATGGTAGGGAAGTGATGAAGTGATGAAGTGAAGTGAAAGTGTGTGGGTGTGTGTAGTGTGTATGGAATGGGGTGAATGAATGGTAATGGGAAGACCTTCATTTATTGGGAAAATTAGGGGCATTTTGGGAAAATTAATGTCTCTCTAAGGCTTTGTTTGGGAAACATAAGATGTGAAGATCTTTAAATACGATAATTCATTTGACCTAAGAAGATCGGTTAATTATAACTATAAGATGCATTAGTTTACAATAAATTTTCTCATGCTTTGTTTCTCATATACTTGTATAAGATTTGGGAACTAATATATTTATCACATAATTTAAGGTTATATAGTTTGTATAAATAATTTTTGACATGATGAATTATGATTTAAACTTTTTCTAATCGAGTAATTTAATCATTAAATCATAAACTAGTAGAATATCCACCATCTTATTCTAATACTTATTTTAGTCTTTCATTTTATATACCATGAGCTTTAATATTTTGTTTCATAGATTTTATGGATTTTATTACTTGTTTAACACAAAAATTGAGAAGGTAATAATATTTAGACTAGAACTATTTTATTGAAAATTTAGGGACCATATGGGGTATCATTAGAAGTTTTGGGTATGTTTTATAAATATTTGAAATAATAATACTTTTGAAAATTATCTATTTTTGACAAATTTATTTGGGGTTTCACAAGTTTCCTCAGTTGGTTCTTCCCTTTTATCTTCCCCCTTTTTGTCATCATCAGACTTCGTGACATTATCAGGTTCAGCAGCGGGGTTAAGTGCAACAGTAGGAATCTTCATAGCAGCACATAAAGCTTTGATGTTATGATTTGCTACATTATGACTTGGAATTAAATGATGAAGAGTAGTGCTGATGGCGTCATTCTTGTCATTTAGGCAGTCAATGTTTAGTTGCATTGTGGAAAGTTCTTCATGGATAACATCACCAGCTTTGTTAACCTCCTGCAACAGCCCAACATTTATAGCCTTTTCTTCGTCACTGATTTTGATGAAGTTTGCAGTTAAATCAGCAATCTTGTGTTCAGCTCTCTGTAAAGCAGTATAAAGGTGATTTACATCAGCCTTCACATCCTCTACATTTCTGCTTAGTTCAACAAAAATTTGCAGCAACTGGTGTTGAATGATCTTCTGGCAGGGGAAAACTATCTATGGATTTCTTGATAGTTTCTGCAGTTAAGAGATGTGAGCTTTCCAGCTTTGCATGTTGGTCTCAGCCAATTCTTGATGCAACTTCTACAGCTGTAAGCTGTTGGACTCTGCCAACTCTTCCTTCAGCTTCTTCAACTGCAGGTTGTTCTTCTCTTCCATTTCCTTCATTTTATTTTCTATTAATAACTGGAAGGCTTCCATCAGTGATGAATGTAAGTCACTTGATGAAGCAGAAGTATCAGCTTCCCTTTCCTCAGTCTTCTGGTGGACAGGTGCATCTTTCAGCTCTGTCTCCTGATTAGCTTTGGACTCCTTAGCATTCCACTCAATTGCTAAGGGTTCATCAGCAGCTTTGTCAGCTTTGTGCTCATCAGTGACATCATCATAGACCGGATTTGTGAAAGTGCCATCATCATTAAAGGAAGTTGTTTGACGTATTTGTCGCACAATAATCCATGGATTTGTAAAAGCATTGTTTCCCTTGGGCACTTCACAGTACTCCTTAACTTCTTTTCCAAATATGATCTGCTGAATGCTTGGCAGCTGAGGCAATTCACTTGAACATCCTTGCTGATATCTTGACCTTTGTGCCCATCTCTTCAAGGCGGTCATAACAGCTATGTTAATTGCTCTCTCTTCAGCATCATCAGATTTTCTCTTCTTTGCTGGCAAAGTGTTTTGAATGTTTTTGGCTTCCTCCAAGGCAAAATCCTTTGCATATTAATGCATAGCATCCCTTACAAAATGAGGATCCAATGCTTTCTGAATGGAGTCAGTCCTTGGCCAATTTAGAACCCATTGTTCTTCATCATCTAACTCCTTCAAACTTTGAAGTTCTGCAATAGATCTGTTCAACCTATTATCTCTCCATTTGATGTATCTGGGCTTCTCATGGGTGAACAGAGTCTTCAGCATAAGCTTCTGGTCATAATAAGCCAAGGTCTTTTCAAACCTTTTGAAGAGCTCTTTATCAGCATAGACGATGTCAAAGGCTCTTCTTACTTCATACATGGCCTTTGGCTTGACCTCTCCAGCAGGCATCTTAAGCTTCTTGGGTTTTTCTTCATTAGCTCCATCAATCTTGATGCCTTCAGTACGAACTGGTCCATGAGCATCAGTTTTACTTAGCTCAATGACCATAGCAAGTTCAGCATCCTCAGCTGCTTTTCTTTCAGTTTCAGACATTTTTCTTCGTTCTTCATCCTTGGCTTCTTGGACCTTGCTAATTCTAATGCCTTTTGTTTTCCCAGCTCACCTCTCTTTCTCTGTTCAGCTTCCTCCCATTTCTTTTTGTCAGCTGCAGAGACCTTTTTCCTCTTTATCAAAATCTTTCTCTTTCCCTTGTCAGCTGGGGCAGTTTGAGGAGCAGCAGATGCAAGAGGTGCAGCTGCAATAGGATGGATGATCATCACATCAGGATCATCCTGAGGTTTAGAAACCTCAACTGTTGGCTTTGCTTGAGTGGTCTGTTGCGCATCAGTCTGTTCAGCAACAGAAGCTTCTTCAGCTCCAACAGGTCTTTCAGCAGATTGAGGACTTTGTCTCACTAAATTTTCCAATTCAGTGGACTCTTCAACGAATGTCATCTGCTTTCTTGCTATTTTCTTCGTCATTCCTTGTATAGGTCTGGAAGCAGCAGTGTCTCTCAACTGACTTCTTGTCCTGTGAGAGTAAACTTGACTTTTTATTGATAATGAAATTATTGCAAGTACAAGTTTATCAGATGAGATGTCTGAAAGATAGATAAAGTAAACTGATTACAAAAAGATTTGTATATTCTAACTATCAGCTTCTTCATCAGATCCTTCTAGCACTTCTTCGTACTCATAAGATGATTCTTCATCATCTTCTTCGTCTTCATCTTCATCAGCTTCTTTATCTGAAAACAGATTTGATCTGGCAGCTTCCATCTTTTCTTTGAGTTGCTGCTCTCTCAGTATTTCCATTGCTTTCTTAGCTGATTCAGTATTTTTGTACTTGGTAAGTGGCTCTGTTTGATCATCAGCAGAGTCCTTGGTTTCAGCCAATTCCTCATCATATTTGGCTTTGGCCTTAGTCTCTTCTTCAGACTTCCCTTTGCCTTCTACCTTTCCAACTTCTTTAGCAGCTTTAGTCTCTTCAGCAGCTTCATCAGTCTTCTTAGCTTCAACAGCAGCAGTTTTGTAACGCCCCCTATGACCAGATAGTTCTATAACACTCATTTATGTATATCGCACTATGTGACCAGGGTGGTCGCCACCTAAATTGTCGATCGAAAACCTACTAGACTGAATCACAACATTCCACATAGCTTAGATCAATAATATGAAGATACAAAAACTTGAAGGCTACATTGATTAATTGTAATTCTTCCATAAATTTCACTATTTAGACTCCGTTGTAGCTAATCACAAAATCACCCTTATCAATAGATCGCGTATATCCAAATATATATCAACAAGGTGTGCTCCAAGTTTAAGTTGATATGTGATACTCCCACTCTATATAACATTTTTGCATCCAATATCTCTGAGGAAAGGACAAAGGAAGATAAAAGGAGGAGTAAGTCGTGTTTGACTTAGTGAGATTTAATTCATGAACTTGAACAAAATAAAGATATGAAAACAATAATGATAAAAATAATGTGATGAGAGAGATAACGAGAACTTAAAATAGGAAAGTATGAGTAATTGAACTAAATAGAATGGTAATGAACTGAAGAAAAAATACCGAACAAATGGTAGTGACAAGAAATATAATGAACCGAAAGATATCGAGCATGTAACATGTCAGATGTGGATTTTAGGAATAACTATTGCGGATTCTAGAGGTATCTCCCTCGTAACTTCACAAGGATACGCCAGACCAAGTCACAGTGTGGCGCAACACTGGAGTTTCCTCACGGATAATCACTCAGAAGTTACAGGGTAATATCTAGGTCCACATAGCACATACCTTCAGCATCTGTATTTACTTTTATGGCACCACCTTATATCCCCTAGCCATTGTAACTACCTTATACCTCCCATCAAGGATCTAACTCGAGAACAAAACATATGGCATGCCCGGGCGCATGCCGATACAGCTCGGAGCACAGCTACCTCCAACTATGCGCGAAACCGAATCACTGAGGGGTACTAAACAAAGAGACCATACACTGACGGCCCGATGCCGCCCAGCAGTCACCTCTGTTAGTCCCAGGGCCCAACTTCCCAAGGGCGTCCCCAAGGGTATTAATAAATGAAATAAATTAATCTAGAATCCGGACGTAGTCTGTTGTTCTCATACACGGCTCAATACCAAGATAACATTTGACGATCAACAAGAAGATACTTGAAAAGTGTTTGATAACCATGCAGAGCAAAATATATTAGGATGTTGTATAACCAAATGAGCAGAGGATAAATTTTTCAGAAAAGAGTGAGTTGAGTTAAAAAAAAAGATAATAGAAAATTATTCATGGCAAGATCATAAGGAATTAATATCACCTTTAGAAATAACGAAGTATCAAATAACTAGCGGATGCTTGAATAATGTTTAATAGCAAAAGATCGGAAGTACCAAAATGCTTGAACAAAATTGACACACGGCAATGTAGATCCGAATTCATAATAAAATGGAATATAGCAAGAAACATAAATGAGAGAGAGATTATTAAAAATATTTGATACGTATTGAATTGTTAGAAGTGAAGAAAGAGGTATATGAATCACAAAATATTGTCCTTTTTCCTCAAGGCGTTGTGCCAAGATGGGTACACAAAGAACGGGAAACCTCACCTTCAAGTCCAAAAGTTAGCGTATCCCCAAGACCTAATTCAAGTAAACAATATCAGTGTTTGTATCCCAACCAAACTATACTTTTCAAATCCATCTTATCCCACTAATTCAACCATTAATCCTATACTTGTGATTCTTTTGTACGTGAACCTAATCGTGCCTAACTCATAAGTTTATTACAAATATTCATTTCAAGCATGTATTTATGTAAATTCACCATGTTATAGTATAAAAAGTGAAACAAACAACTAGTAGCTTGTAGCCTATTTTCATTCAAAATCGGCAATTATGCTTGTGAGCTCAATAACTTTCCACACATGTATCAAAATGATGTTAAATTGAATTATATGATTTTCTACTTCAAATTAGTTCCATTAGGTTTGAGTTTTGCACTTACGAATCTGTCCCAAATTAATGTTAAACTTGCAGCAACAAAAGTATTTTCTTTTTGGAGCCTAGATAGTATTTCTTCATTACAGCCTTTTTATTAAATTGGATCAAATATTTAATCCATTTTTATAACTTAATCAACATATTACTCAAGTTGAATTTTACAATAAAATATTTTGAATTGAAAGAATCAATTATATTCAAGTTATAGTTTTCAAGAAGTTATAAGTTATTTTTCAATTAAATCCCACAAAAAAAGAACTAGCATCTATATTTATCCATTTTGCATATTTTGATCATATAATAAGCATCATAATTCAACCTTCAAGCATCAAAGTGGTTTATATTAAGATAGAAGGCCAAAGTTTGGGAAAATAACTCAAACATATAAAAGGCTCAAAAAGTCCCGGATTATTTATTAGATCGCCCAAAAGAATTATTGGAGGCCTAGCTATATATTAATTGAAAGTTAATCAAAGTTTAATCCAATATTCTAACTCATAATCTAGAAGTTAAAATGTTATAAGACCATTATTCAACCATATTCAAGTTAATAGACTTTAAGAAGTTAAAGGTTCTTTAATGGTGTCTAACAACAAGAAGTAGCATCAAAGTTAATATATATTCATTCAATATGCAAGTTTAAATCAACTATTAATCATATTATTTGATTAATAAAGTATCAAAGTGTTTAATATAAGGATAGAAGGCCAAAACTTGTGCAAATAACCCAAAAGAATCAAAAGACCCAAAACAGTCTCGGCATGTGTGACCCACTCGCCGGTACTGTTCAGAAATCGCACCACCAACGTGCTGACCCTCCGGAGGTGGTCGACACCGCCACCACAACCACAGTCTACTCTTTGTCCCCTTTCCAAGCATGTATTTATTTTAATAAAAGACCTAGCCAATCTCAGGTTATGGACAAACTACGAAAGGTGCGCAGATTAGAGCTGTGTTGGTTCATACCTCAATTACTCCTTGTGTGATGATGATATTCAAGAAGGGCCAAAGGGAATTTGTTCTACACTCAAAGGGCTACATGACCGTGATTCAGTTTGAAGAAATTCGTCCATTAAGGCCCTCAATCGAACCATCAAATGCTGCTACAGTAAAACAGGGGCTGCCCTGCTTTTCTTCTTCAAGTTTCCTCATGAATTTTACTTATTAAGGGCATTAAAATTATTTGTGGAACTCTATATTACATATTTTAGGTTTGTAGATACTTTACTTATGAAGGGGAGCTTGGAGAAGATGGTAGGGAAGTGAAGAAGTGAAGTGAAAGTGTGTGGGTGTGTGTAGTGTGTATGGAATGGGGTGAATGAATGGTAAGGGGAAGACCTTCATTTATATGGGAAATTAGGGGCATTTTGGGAAAATTAATGTCTCTCTAAGGCATTGTTTGGGAAACATAAGATGTGAAGATCTTTAAATACGATAATTCATTTGACCTAAGAAGATCGATTAATTATAACTATAAGATGCATTAGTTTACAATAAATTTTCTCATGCTTTGTTTCTCATATACTTGTATAAGATTTGGGAACTAATATATTTATCACATAATTTAAGGTTATATAGTTTGTATAAATAATTTTTGACATGATGAATTATGATTTAAACTTTTTCTAATCGAGTAATTTAATCATAAAATCATAAACTAGTAGAATATCCACCATCTTATTCTAATACTTATTTTAGTCTTTCATTTTATATACCATGAGCTTAAATATTTTGTTTCATATATTTTATGGATTTTATTACTTGTTTAACACAAAAATTGAGAAGGTAATAATATTTAGACTAGAACTATTTTATTGAAAATTTAGGGACCATATGGGGTATCATTAGAAGTTTTGGGTATATTTTATAAATATTTGAAATAATAATACTTTTAAAAATTATCTATTTTTGACAAATTTATTTGGGGTTTCACACTCTCCCCCCCTTAAAGAATTTGGTCCCCAAATTCTACTTATTAGATCTTACTAAATCCTCATGATGAATGATGCATGAAAATAATTTACGCTACAGTAACATACTTTGTTAGAATAAAGTAATAAGTATATATATGACTAATGATATCTATTAATCAGTGAGATAAGCACAACTCATAATGGATAAAACTATTTAAGAAAATAATTATTGTGTATGACAATTTTGAATGAAAATTAAGAGATCACATTATGAAGATGAGAAGTTTTTTTAAGTTTCACATAAAAAATTAGATTATAGAATATAGTTGTGAAATGATAGTCTGAAATGGGGACTAGAAGCTTTACTATCAATTGAGGAAATGGGATGTTAGACATGCAATAAAAATTAAAAAGAATGATATCAAATGTTAGATGAAGTTTAAAGCAGTAAGAAAAATGAAAATTGTGTTATACTTGTAGAAAAATTATAAGGTGTAATAGTTACTAAATCAATATAGTAATAGTTATAATGTAATGTTATATAGAAGTAAAAAAAATGACATTTCTAATAACTTATATGAAATTTTGATTTTTGAATTAGAATAAAGTTCCGAAGTAGTAGGTAATTCAAAATTTCATGAACATGAATTAGAAAGAAAAATAATTTATTCGAGAAATCATGGGAACACTATTAACATATAAATGGTATGAAGTAATGAGTGTAGTTCATATGATTCATGAAAGATAAAATTATAGGAATATGAATGAGAAATTTGTGTATGGGTGTTGAGTAAATCCATCTAGCTCCACAACACAATTTGATGATCAAGAATGAACAACTTAGAGTAAGAGAATAATTCACTTTATCACAATATTATGATTGATAGATTAGGGTGATGAAATTCGAATTCGGGGTAACTATAGCGGATGAAATGGCATAATACCAGATAAACTTCATTAATTTAAGTCGTATACGGGTAGCCTCAGATATCGGCCTTGAGATGGGATCATAGAAAATTGTCCTGTCGCAATGTAGACTATTCTTGGTGAGCTACCTATCTGAGCCCAAAATCACATAAGGAAATAGAAGCAAGCAGATACATAGCTTATAGTTAGGTCATATTGAAATATATAATTAGTGTCACCACTGAATCAACAAATTCATGAATAATGGGTTAATCTAGTTTAGCTCTTGATGGTAGGAGATATTCTCGTTAGTTATTCTTCAATTTTGATGACTTCAATAATAAGATAACCCAGATAAACTTAGACATGTGGTTATCTATTCTAACTATAATAGATATAAAATCTATCTTATGAATCATCTATCTTATTTGTTCAAGTATCTTGATAGGCATTGGATGGTACATGATCCAGATAAGTTATCATTTATCTCTCAAAGCATAAATATTTGCTACTAGGACTTGTGGTTAACATGCAGTAAATCGAATTAGATATAAAGGAAACAGTGGTGCTTTAGTTATTTGAAAATTAATGGCCAGAATAAGAATCTCTATTCATATAGACATAAAGAATTTTCAGGTAGGTCATAATTTCAAAACGAGCAAAGTTGAACGATGTTGATGAAAGATCCCAAAATGACAAAGTTTCAAAATGATGATCAAATGAAAATTAAGACGATTTAAATTGTTGCAAAAGGGTCCATTTGGTATAATACACACAGACATAAACTAAACTCCTCTATAGCAAGTGCTTCTAGATATAAAAATTATACAATGATGCAATGGTCCGCTTGAAGGCAATGGTTCAACTTGTGGATATGAAGTTTCCAAAAAAAAAATCTTTTTTTTTTCCCCCTAAGACCATGGGAATATGACCACTTTCAAGCACTCCTATCAAGGAAGAAAATGTGGCTTAGCAAGTGTACTCATTGATTGAAACGTTTGTTGTAGGAAGAAAGCTCTTTGTCATTGCATGGATTCCTGGCCTAAGACTACAATATCATCTACCTGAATTGGCATTAGATGATATTTGTATTTTTAAGGTTTAAGAGAAAGGCGGTGAAAATTTTTGTATTGGTTCGATAGAAGTCTCAAAAGAACTAGGGCTATTATATCAATATCAAGTAACTTAAAATTTTCTAAGGGAAGCTAATGTCAAAAGAGAATAATACGAACTCTTAAGTCCTAATCAAATGGAATTCAAATCATGGTCTAAGTACTCACAAGCTTAATTTCAACTATAGTTTCTAAAGATTAATATTTTATTTTTTTTATTTTTTTATTTTTAAATGTCTTAACCGAACACCAGTATTATTTCTAAGCAGAATTCTGATAAATTAATCAGTAATTCTAACCGAATAGTGTTATATCATTATTTGACACACGATTAATTCCACAATCCCTTCTTGGCCTCAAATCCTAAGGACACTAAAAAAATTAATAAAATGTTATTTACGAACCCCAAGCATTTCAATCCAAAATTATATGTCTAAACATCACCAGAAAAATCTACCCGTAGCATATCATCTATATTCAGAGCAAATATTCCAGAACCATATCCCAATGCTCTGATACCACCTGTAACGCCCCTCTGACCAGTTAGTTCTATAACACTCATTTATGTATATCGCACTATGTGATCAGGGTGGTCGCCACCTAAATTGTCGATCGAAAACCTACTAGACTGAATCACAACATTCCACATAGCTTAAATCAACAATATGAAGATACAAAAACTTGAAGGCTACATTGATTAATTGTAATTCTTCCATAAATTTCACTATTTAGACTCCGTTGTAGCTAATCACAAAATCACCCTTATCAATAGATCGCGTATATCCAAATATATATCAACAAGGTGTGCTCCAAGTTTAAGTTGATATGTGATACTCCCACTCTATATAACATTTTTGCATCCCATATCTCTGAGGAAAGGACAAAGGATGATAAAAGGAGGAGTAAGTCGTGTTTGACTTAGTGAGATTTAATTCATGAACTCGAACAAAATAAAGATATGAAAACAATAATGATAAAAATAATGTGATGAGAGAGATAACGAGAACTTAAAATAGGAAAGTATGAGTAATTGAACTAAATAGAATGGTAATGATCTGAAGAAAAGATACCGAACAAATGGTAGTGACAAGAAATATAATGAACCGAAAGATATCGGGCATGTAACATGTCAGATGTGGACTTTAGGAATAACTATTGCGGATTCTAGAGGTATCTCCCTCGTAATTTCACAAGGATACACCAGACCAAGTCACAGTGTGGCGCAACACTGGAGTTTCCTCACGGATAATCACTCAGAAGTTACAGGGTAATATCTAGGTCCACATAGCACAGACCTTCAGCATCTGTATTTACTTTTATGGCACCACCTTATATCCTGTAGCCATTGTAACTACCTTATACCTCCCATCGATGAGCTACCTCGAGAACAAAACAGATGGCATGCCCGGGCGCATGCCGATCCAGCTCGGAGCACAGCTACCTCCAACTATGCGCGAAACTGAATCACTGAGGGGTACTAAACAAAGAGACCATACACTGACGGCCCGATGCCGCCCAGCAGTCACCTCTGTTAGTCCCAGGGCCCAACTTCCCCGAGGGCGTCCCCAAGGGTATTAATAAATGAAATATATTAAACTAGAATCCGGATGTAGTCTGTTGTTCATACACGGCTCAATACCAAGATAACATTTGACGATCAACAAGAACATACTTGAAAAGTGTTTGATAACCATGCAGAGCAAAATATATCAGGATGTTATATAACCAAATGAAGAGAGGATAAATTTTTCAGACAAGAGTGAGTTGAGTTAACTAAAAGATAATAGAAAATTATTCATGGCAAGATCATAAGGAATTAGTATCACCTTTAGAAATAACGAAGTATAAAATAACTAGCGGATGCTTGAATAATGTTTAATAGCAAAAGATCGGAAGTACCAAAATGCTTGAACAAAATTGACACACGGCAATGTAGATCCGAATTCATAATAAAATGGAATATAGCAAGAAACATAATTGAGAGAGAGACTATTAAAAATATTTGATACGTATTGAATTGTTAGAAGTGAAGAAAGAGGTATATGAATCACAAAATCTTGTCTTTTTTCCTCAGGACGTTGTGCCAAGATAGGTACACAAAGAACGGGAAACCTCACCTTCAAGTCCAAATGTTAGCGTATCCCCAAGACCTAATTCAAGTAAACAATATCAGTGTTTGTATCCCAACCAAACTATACTTTTCAAATCCATCTTATCCCAATAATTCAACTATTAATCCTATACTTGTGATTCTTTTGTACGTGAACCTAATCGTGCCTAACTCATAAATTTGTTACAAATATTCATTTCAAGCATGTATTTATGTAAATTCACCATGTTATAGTGTAAAAAGTAAAACAAACAACTAGTAGCTTGTAGCCTATTTTCATTCAACATCGGCAGTTATGCTTGTGAGTTCAATAACTTTCCACACATGTATCAAAATGATGTTAAAAATTGAATTATATGATTTTCTACTTCAAATTAGTTCCATCAGGTTTGAGTTTTGCACTTACGAATCTGTCCCAATTTAATGTTAAATTTGCAGCAACAAAAGTATTTTCTTTTTGGAGCCTAGATAGTATTTCTTCATTACAGCCTTTTTATTAAATTGGATCAAATATTTAATCCATTTTTATAACTTAATCAACATATTACTCAAGTTGAATTTTACAATAAAATATTTTGAATTGAAAGAATCAATTATATTCAAGTTATAGTTTTCAAGAAGTTATAAGTTTTTTTTTCAATTAAATCCCACAAAAAAAGAACTAGCATCTATATTTATCCATTTTGCACATTTTGATCATATAATAAGCATCCTAATTCAACCTTCAAGCATCAAAGTGGTTTATATTAAGATAGAAGGCCAAAGTTTGGAAAATAACTCAAACATAAGGCTCAAAAAGTCCCGGATTATTTATTAGACCGCCGAAAAGAATTCTTGGAGGCCTAGCTATATATTAATTGAAAGTTAATCAAAGTTTAATCCAATATTCTAACTCATAATCTACAACTTAAAGTGTTATAAGACCATTATTCAACCATATTCAAGTTAATAGACTTTAAGAATATAAAGGTTCTTTAATGGTGTCTAACAACAAGAAGTAGCATCAAAGTTAATATATATTCATTCAATATGAAAGTTTAAATCAACTATTATTCATATTATTTGAGTAATAAAGTATCAAAGTGTTTAATATAAGGATAGAAGGCCAAAACTTGTGCAAATAACCCAAAAGAATCAAAAGACCCAAAACAGTCTCGGCATGTGTGACCCACTCGCCGGTACTGTTCAGAAATCGCGCCACCAACGTGCTGACGCGCCGGAGGTGGTCGACACCGCCACCACAACCACAATCTAATCTTTGTCCCCTTTCCAAGCATGTATTTATTTTCATAAAAGACCTAGCCAATCTCAGATTAGAGTAGTGTTGGTTCATACCTCAATTACTCCTTGTGTGATGATGATATTCAAGATGGGCCAAAGGGAATTTGTTCTACACTCAAAGGGCTACATGACCGTGATTCAGTTTGAAGAAATTCGTCCATTAAGGCCCTCAATCGAACCATCAAACGCTGCTACAGTAAAACAGGGGCTGCCCTGCTTTTCTTCTTCAAGTTTCCCCATGAATTTTACTTATTAAGGGCATTAAAATTATTTGTGGAACTCTATATTACATATTTTAGGTTTGTAGATACTTTACTTATGAAGGGGAGCTTGGAGAAGATGGTAGGGAAGTGAAGAAGTGAAGTGAAAGTGTGTGGGTGTGTGTAGTGTGTATGGAATGGGGTGAATGAATGGTAAGGGGAAGACCTTCATTTATAGGGGAAATTAGGAGCATTTTGGGAAAATTAATGTCTCTCTAAGGCATTGTTTGGGAAACATAAGATGTGAAGATCTTTAAATACGATAATTCATTTGACCTAAGAAGATCGATTAATTATAACTATAATATGCATTAGTTTACAATAAATTTTTTCATGCTTTGTTTCTCATATACTTGTATAAGATTTGGGAACTAATATATTTATCACATAATTTAAGGTCATATAGTTTGAATAAATAATTTTTGACATGATGATTATGATTTAAACTTTTTCTAATCGAGTAATTTAATCATTAAATCATAAACTAGTAGAATATCCAGCATCTTATTCTAATACTTATTTTAGTCTTTCATTTTATATACCATGAGCTTTAATATTTTGTTTCATAGATTTTATGGATTTTATTACTTGTTTAACACAAAACTTGAGAAGGTAATAATATTTAGAATAGAACTATTTTATTGAAAATTTAGGGACCATATTGGGTATCATTAGAAGTTTTGGGTATGTTTTATAAATATTTGAAATAATAATACTTTTAAAAATTATCTATTTTTGACAAATTTATTTGGGGTTTCACACTCTCCACCCCTTAAAGAATTTGGTCCCCAAATTCTACTTATTCGATCTTTCTAAATCCTCATGATGAATGATGCATGAAAATAATTTACACTACAGTAACATACTTTGTTAGAATAAAGTAATAAGTATATATATGACTAATGATATCTATTAATCAGTGAGATAATCACAATTCATAATGGATAAAACTATTTAAGAAAATAATTATTGTGTATGACAATTTTGAATGAAAATTAAGATATCACATTATGAAGATGAGAAGTTTTTTTAAGTTTCATATAAAAAATTAGATTATAGAATATAGTTGTGAAATGTGGACTAGAAGCTTTACTATCAATTGAGGAAATGGGATGTTAGACATGCAATAAAAATTAAAAATAATGATATCAAATGTTAGATGAAGTTTAAAGCAATAAGAAAAATGAAAATTGTGTTATACTTGTAGAAAAATTATAAGGTGTAATAG
Organism: Penstemon eatonii; assembly: GCA_038501285.1. Classification (NCBI taxonomy): domain Eukaryota; kingdom Viridiplantae; phylum Streptophyta; class Magnoliopsida; order Lamiales; family Plantaginaceae; genus Penstemon; species Penstemon eatonii. The sequence continues at coordinate 57,152,668 of CM076714.1, forward strand.
TTACTAAATCAATATAGTAATGGTTATAATGTAATGTTATATAGAAGTAAACAAAATGACATTTCTAATAACTTATATGAAATTTTGATTTTTGAGTTAGAATAAAGTTCCGAAGTAGTAGGTAATTCAAAATTTCAGGAACATGTATTAGAAAGAGAAATAATTTATTCGAGAAATCATGGGAACACTATTAACATATAAATGGTATGAAGTAATGAGTGTAGTTCATATGATTCATGAAGGATAAAATTAAAGGAATATGAATGAGAAATTTGTGTATGGGTGTTGAGTGAATCCATCTAGCTCCACAACACCATTTGATGATCAAGAATTAACAACTTAGAGTAAGAGAATAATTCACTTTATCACAATATTAGGATTGGGAGATTAGGGTGATGCAATTCGAATTCCGGGTAATATAGCGGATTAAATGGCATAATACCAGATAAACTTCATTAATTTAAGTCGTATATGGGTAGCCTCAGATATCGGCCTTGAGATGGGATCATAGAATATTGTGCTGTCGCAATGTAGACTATTCTTGGTGAGCTACCTATCTGAGCCCAAAATCGCATAAGGAAATAGAAGCAAGCTGATACATAGCTTATAGTTAGGTCATATTGAAATATATAATTAGTGTCACCACTGAATCAACAAATTCATGAATAATGGGTTAATCTAGTTTAGCTCTTGATGGTAGGAGATATTCTCGTTAGTTATTCTTCAATTTTGATGACTTCAATAATAAGATAACCCAGATAAACTTAGACATGTGGTTATCTATTCTAACCATAATAGATATAAAATCTATCTTATGAATCATATATCTTATTTGTTTAAGTATCTTGATAGGCATTGGATGGTACATGATCCAGATAAGTTATCATTTATCTCTCGAAGCTTAAATATTTGCTACTAGGACTTGTGGTTAACAAGCAGTAAATCGAATTAGATATAAAGGAAACAGCGGTGCTTTAGTTATTTGAAAATTAATGGCCAGAATAAGAATCTCTATTCATATAGACATAAAGAATGTTCAGGTAGGTCATAATTTCAAAACGTGCAAAGTTGAACGATGTTTATGAAAGATCCCAAAATGACAAAGTTTAAAAATGATGATCAAATGAAAATTAAGACGATTTAAATTGTTGCAAAAGGGTCCATTTGGTATAATACACAAAGACATAAACTCCTCTATAGCAAATGCTTCTAGATATAAAAATTATACATTGATGCAATGGTCCGCTTGAAGGCAATGGTTCAACTTGTGGATATGAAGTTTAATTACTCACAAGCTTAATTTCAACTATAGTTTCTAAAGCTTAATATTTTATTTTTTTATTTTTTTATTTTTAAATGTCTTAACCGAACACCAGTATTATTTCTAAGCAGAATTATGATAAATTAATCAGTAATTCTAACCGAATAGTGTTATATCATTATTTGACACACGATTAATTCCACAATCCCTTCTTGGCCCAAATCCTAAGGACACTAAAAAAAATTAATAAAATGTTATTTACGAACCCCAAGCATTTCAATCCAAAATTATATGTTTAAACATCACCAGAAAAATCTACCCGTAGCATATCATCTATATTCAGAGCAAATATTCCAGAACCATATCCCAATGCTCTGATACCACCTGTAACGCCCCCTCTGACCAGATAGTTCTATAACACTCATTTATGTATATCGCACTATGTGATCAGGGTGGTCGCCACCTAAATTGTCGATCGAAAACCTACTAGACTAAATCACAACATTCCACATAGCTTAGATCAATAATATGAAGATACAAAAACTTAAAGGCCACATTGATTAATTGTAATTCTTCCATAAATTTCACTATTTAGACTCCGTTGTAGCTAATCACAAAATCACCCTTATCAATAGATCGCGTATATCCAAATATGTATCAACAAGGTGTGCTCCAAGTTTAAGTTGATATGTGATACTCCCACTCTATATAACATTTTTGCATCCCATATCTCTGAGGAAAGGACAAAGGATGATAAAAGGAGGAGTAAGTCGTGTTTGACTTAGTGAGATTTAATTCATGAACTTGAACAAAATAAAGATATGAAAACAACAATGATAAAAATAATATGATGAGAGAGATAACGAGAACTTAAAATAGGAAAGTATGAGTAATTGAACTAAATATAATGGTAATGAACTGAAGAAAAGATACCGAACAAATGGTAGTGACAAGAAATATAATGAACCGAAAGATATCGAGCATGTAATAAGTCAGATGTGGATTTTAGGAATGACTATTACGGATTCTAGAGGTATCTCCCTCGTAAATTCACAAGGATACACCAGACCAAGTCACAGTGTGGCGCAACACTGGAGTTTCCTCACGGATAATCACTCAGAAGTTACAGGGTAATATCTAGGTCCACATAGCACATACCTTCAGCATCTGTATATACTTTTATGGCACCACCTTATATCCCCTAGCCATTGTAACTACCTTATACCTCCCATCGAGGAGCTACCTCGAGAACAAAACAGATGGCATGCCCGGGCGCATGCCGATCTAGCTCGGAGCACAGCTACCTCCAACTATGCGCGAAACTGAATCACTGAGGGGTACTAAACAAAGAGACCATACACTGACGGCCCGATGCCGCCCAGCAGTCACCTCTGTTAGTCCTAGGGCCCAACTTCCCCGAGGGCGTCCCCAAGGGTATTAATAAATGAAATAAATTAAACTAGAATCCGGACGTAGTCTGTTGTTCATACGCGGCTCAATACCAAGATAACATTTGACGATCAACAAGAACATACTTGAAAAGTGTTTGATAACCATGCAGAGCAAAATATATCAGGATGTTGTATAACCAAATGAGTAGAGGATAAATTTTTCAGACAAGAGTGAGTTGAGTTAAATAAAAGATAATAGAAAATTATTCATGGCAAGATCATAAGGAATTAGTATCACCTTTAGAAATAACGAAGTATCAAATAACTAGCGGATGCTTGAATAATGTTTAATAGCAAAAGATCGGAAGTACCAAAATGCTTGAACAAAATTGACACACGGCAATGTAGATCCGAATTCATAATAAAATGGAATATAGCAAGAAACATAATTGAGAGAGAGATTATTAAAAATATTTGATACGTATTGAATTGTTAGAAGTGAAGAAAGAGGTATATGAATCACAAAATCTTGTCCTTTTTCCTCAGGGCGTCGTGCCCAGATGGGTACACAAAGAACGGGAAACCTCACCTTCATGTCCAAATGTTAGCGTATCCCCAAGACCTAATTCAAGTAAACAATATCAGTGTTTGTATCCCAACCAAACTATACTTTTCAAATCCATCTTATCCCACTAATTCAACCATTAATCCTATACTTGTGATTCTTTTGTACGTGAACCTAATCGTGCCTAACTCATAAATTTATTACAAATATTCATTTCAAGCATGTATTTATGTAAATTCACCATGTTATAGTGTAAAAAGTAAAACAAACAACTAGTAGCTTGTAGCATATTTTCATTCAACATCGGCAATTATGCTTGTGGGTTCAATAACTTTCCACACATGTATCAAAATGATGTTAAATTGAATTATATGATTTTCTACTTCAAATTAGTTCCATTAGGTTTGAGTTTTGCCCTTACGAATCTGTCCCAAATTAATGTTAAACTTGCAGCAACAAAAGTATTTACTTTTTGGAGCCTATATAGTATTTCTTCATTACAACCTTTTTATTAAATTGGATCAAATATTTAATCCATTTTTATAACTTAATCAACATAGTACTCAAGTTGAATTTTACAATAAAATATTTTGAATTGAAAGAATCAACTATATTAAAGTTATAGTTTTCAAGAAGTTATAAGTTTTTTTTTTCAATTAAATCCCACAAAAAAAGAACTAGCATCTATATTTATCCATTTTGCACATTTTGATCATATAATAAGCATCCTAATTCAACCTTCAAGCATCAAAGTGGTTTATATTAAGATAGAAGGCCAAAGTTTGGGAAAATAACTCAAACATATAAAAGGCTCAAAAAGTCCCGGATTATTTATTAGATCGCCCAAAAGAATTCTTGGAGGCCTAGCTATATATTAATTGAAAGTTAATCAAAGTTTAATCCAATATTCTAACTCATAATCTACAAGTTAAAGTGTTATAAGACCATTATTCAACCATATTCAAGTATATAGACTTTAAGAAGTTAAAGGTTCTTTAATGGTGTCTAACAACAAGAAGTAGCATCAAAGTTAATATATATTCATTCAATATGCAAGTTTAAATCAACTATTAATCATATTATTTGATTAATAAAGTATCAAAGTGTTTAATATAAGGATAGAAGGCCAAAACTTGTGCAAATAACCCAAAAGAATCAAAAGACCCAAAACAGTCTCGGCATGTGTGACCCACTCGCCGGTACTGTTCAGAAATCGCGCCACCAACGTGCTGACTAGCCGGAGGTGGTCTACACCGCCACCACAACCACAATGTACTCTTTGTCCCATTTCCAAGCATGTATTTATTTTAATAAAAGACCTAGCCAATCTCAGGTTATGGACAAAATACGAAAGGTGCGCAGATTAGAGCAGTGTTGGTTCATACCTCAATTACTCCTTGTGTGATGATAATATTCAAGAAGGGCCAAAGGGAATTTGTTCTACACTCAAAGGGCTACATGACCGTGATTCAGTTTGAAGAAATTCGTCCATTAAGGCCCTCAATCGAACCATCAAACGCTGCTACAGTAAAACAGAGGCTGCCCTGCTTTTCTTCTTCAAGTTTCCCCATGAATTATACTTATGAAGGGCATTAAAATTATTTGTGGAACTCTATATTACATATTTTAGTTGTGTATATACTTTACTTATGAAGGGGAGCTTGGAGAAGATGGTAGGGAAGTGATGAAGTGAAGTGAAAGTGTGTGGGTGTGTGTAGTGTGTATGGAATGGGGTGAATGAATGGTAATGGGAAGACCATCATTTATAGGGGAAATTTTGGGCATTTTGGGAAAATTAATGTCTCTCTAAGGCTTTGTTTGGGAAATATAAGATGTGAAGATCTTTAAATACGATAATTCATTTGACCTAAGAAGATCGGTTAATTATAACTATAAGATGCATTAGTTTACAATAAATTTTCTCATGCTTTGTTTCTCATATACTTGTATAAGATTTGGGAACTAATATATTTATCACATAATTTAAGGTTATATAGTTTGTATAAATAATTTTTGACATGATGAATTATGATTTAAACTTTTTCTAATCGAGTAATTTAATCATTAAATCATAAACTAGTAGAATATCCACCATCTTATTCTAATACTTATTTTAGTCTTTCATTTTATATACCATGAGCTTTAATATTTTGTTTCATAGATTTTATGGATTTTATTACTTGTTTAACACAAAAATTGAGAAGGTAATAATATTTAGACTAGAACTATTTTATTGAAAATTTAGGGACCATATGGGGTATCATTAGAAGTTTTGGGTATGTTTTATAAATATTTGAAATAATAATACTTTTGAAAATTATCTATTTTTGACAAATTTATTTGGGGTTTCACAAGTTTCCTCAGTTGGTTCTTCCCTTTTATCTTCCCCCTTTTTGTCATCATCAGACTTCGTGACATTATCAGGTTCAGCAGCGGGGTTAAGTGCAACAGTAGGAATCTTCATAGCAGCACATAAAGCTTTGATGTTATGATTTGCTACATTATGACTTGGAATTATATGATGAAGAGTAGTGCTGATGGCGTCATTCTTGTCATTTAGGCAGTCAATGTTTAGTTGCATTGTGGAAAGTTCTTCATGGATAACATCACCAGCTTTGTTAACCTCCTGCAATAGCCCAACATTTATAGCCTTTTCTTCGTCACTGATTTTGATGAAGTTTGCAGTTAAATCAGCAATCTTGTGTTCAGCTCTCTGTAAAGCAGTATAAAGGTGATTTACATCAGCCTTCACATCCTCTACATTTCTGCTTAGTTCAACAAAAATTTGCAGCAACTGTGTTGAATGATCTTCTGGCAGGGGAAAACTATCTATGGATTTCTTGATAGTTTCTGCAGTTAAGAGATGTGAGCTTTCCAGCTTTGCATGTTGGTCTCAGCCAATTCTTGATGCAACTTCTACAGCTGTAAGCTGTTGGACTCTGCCAACTCTTCCTTCAGCTTCTTCAACTGCAGGTTGTTCTTCTCTTCCATTTCCTTCATTTTATTTTCTATTAATAACTGGAAGGCTTCCATCAGTGATGAATGTAAGTCACTTGATGAAGCAGAAGTATCAGCTTCCCTTTCCTCAGTCTTCTGGTGGACAGGTGCATCTTTCAGCTCTGTCTCCTGATTAGCTTTGGACTCCTTAGCATTCCACTCAATTGCTAAGGGTTCATCAGCAGCTTTGTCAGCTTTGTGCTCATCAGTGACATCATCATAGACCGGATTTGTGAAAGTGCCATCATCATTAAAGGAAGTTGTTTGACGTATTTGTCGCACAATAATCCATGGATTTGTAAAAGCATTGTTTCCCTTGGGCACTTCACAGTACTCCTTAACTTCTTTTCCAAATATGATCTGCTGAATGCTTGGCAGCTGAGGCAATTCACTTGAACATCCTTGCTGATATCTTGACCTTTGTGCCCATCTCTTCAAGGCGGTCATAACAGCTATGTTAATTGCTCTCTCTTCAGCATCATCAGATTTTCTCTTCTTTGCTGGCAAAGTGTTTTGAATGTTTTTGGCTTCCTCCAAGGCAAAATCCTTTGCATATTGATGCATAGCATCCCTTACAAAATGAGGATCCAAAGCTTTCTGAATGGAGTCAGTCCTTAGCCAATTTAGAACCCATTGTTCTTCATCATCTAACTCCTTCAAACTTTGAAGTTCTGCAATAGATCTGTTCAACCTATTATCTCTCCATTTGATGTATCTGGGCTTCTCATGGGTGAACAGAGTCTTCAGCATAAGCTTCTGGTCATAATAAGCCAAGGTCTTTTCAAACCTTTTGAAGAGCTCTTTATCAGCATAGACGATGTCAAAGGCTCTTCTTACTTCATACATGGCCTTTGGCTTGACCTCTCCAGCAGGCATCTTAAGCTTCTTGGGTTTTTCTTCATTAGCTCCATCAATCTTGATGCCTTCAGTACGAACTGGTCCATGAGCATCAGTTTTACTTAGCTCAATGACCATAGCAAGTTCAGCATCCTCAGCTGCTTTTCTTTCAGTTTCAGACATTTTTCTTCGTTCTTCATCCTTGGCTTCTTGGACCTTGCTAATTCTAATGCCTTTTGTTTTCCCAGCTCACCTCTCTTTCTCTGTTCAGCTTCCTCCCATTTCTTTTTGTCAGCTGCAGAGACCTTTTTCCTCTTTATCAAAATCTTTCTCTTTCCCTTGTCAGCTGGGGCAGTTTGAGGAGCAGCAGATGCAAGAGGTGCAGCTGCAATAGGATGGATGATCATCACATCAGGATCATCCTGAGGTTTAGAAACCTCAACTGTTGGCTTTGCTTGAGTGGTCTGTTGCGCATCAGTCTGTTCAGCAACAGAAGCTTCTTCAGCTCCAACAGGTCTTTCAGCAGATTGAGGACTTTGTCTCACTAAATTTTCCAATCAGTGGACTCTTCAACGAATGTCATTTGCTTTCTTGCTGTTTTCTTCGTCATTCCTTGTATAGGTCTGGAAGCAGCAGTGTCTCTCAACTGACTTCTTGTCCTGTGAGAGACAGTCTCATCAGGCACTTGAGCAGTTGGAGTTCTTGAAGATGATGCAGGGGACATATTCCTGACATCAGTAGTGGTCTGATCAATGATTTGGTCAGCAGCAACATCAGCCACGGTCTTCATTTTCTTAGGAGCTTCCTCCTTAGGCTTTTCAGCAGCCTTCTTCTTCTGAGTCTCAACAGCTAAGTCAGCTGTTTTGACCAATCTCCTTGGACTTTTGGCAGGAATCTCCTTTGATTCCTCAGTTTCTTCCTCATCAGCCTCATCGGCTTTTCTCTTCAGAACAGGCAAATACTTCACCATTGCCTTAGATTTATGAATTTCCTTTCCAGTTGACATTTCACAACCCAGTTTGAACAGCAGATAACTGAGAGTGATTCTGTGGTTGGTCTGAGGTGCCTTGCTCTTGTTCTTCTTGTCGTGGATATTAGCCAGAACGTACCAAATAAGAACAGACCAGTTGACAAATAAGAACAGACCAGTTGACTTCTAGTCTGTAGTAAATGGCGGTCATGATGCTGAATCTCTTCATAGTGACATCATCTAGAGAAAATGTACAATTTTCAATCAGTTTAGCAACCATATCAGCCATCCGCTGATATTTATCCTTCAACTGTCTTTTCTTGATGTTGCCAGACAACATCTCTCCTTCCTTGGCACAGATTGCCCAGAACTTTTGGTGCTTATCCTCTGTCAGCACAGTGACGTCATGTCGTCCACTGTTAGGAAGACCAAAAGTCTCGTAAAGAACTGCGGGGGTAATGACAATAGATTTGCCTGCTACAGTAGCTTTGATTTCCAGAGTAGTGAAATCAACAGTAGCATTCTTGTAGTATTCCAAAACCTGGTCAGTCCAGATCACCCCTTCGTTGTACTCCATGAAGTTTACCAGTGAGCCCAACTTGAACTTCTCCAACAGTTCTTTCATTAAATCGGTACCAGATTGGTAGTAGGAATCATAAGCTAAGTACATACCTTCAGCAGCCATTTTGAATCTGTTGGAAGTTAAAGAAACAAGAATTATTTTGCAGAAAATTGCTTGAAATTTCTCACAAGTGCTTTTTGAATGTTTGGATGCGTAAAGAGCTACACAGCTTATCAGGTTGGGATTTATATAGTTAGGGTTTTTCGGTTTCCGTGAAACCAGCTAACCGTTAGATCCGTTTCTTGTCAGTGCTGATCGTGCGGCGTCAGTTACGACCTTTCAAATTCAAATCGCATTAAATGAGGAGCGGAAATATGTACCGCTCTTTTATCACATGTAAAAGCGTGTTTAAAATAAAACGTTTTAGGCAGTAAGCTTTTACATAAGTGATCAGATGAGTAAAATAAATACTTCCTCGGAACTTTTTACAAAGCTTTAATCTTCTGTTGAAAATAAATAAAACGTTTAAAATAAAACGTTTTAGGCAGTAAGCTTTTACAAAGCTGTTATCAGTGAATGCCAATAGCTGATAACCTTCCTCGGCTGTTTGTCAATCCAGCTAGATAATAAATTTTCAATCTTCAAAACTTTAATCTTCTGTTGAAAACATAACTTCAACAAACTGTCATCAACAAATTTCATCTTTTAATCAGAAGTACCGCTAGTCTTACACGTTCCCCCTGACTTTAAGAATTCATAATTAACTAGTCTGTTGAGAGTTAATCCTTGAAGATAACTGTGATGTTTAAGCTGTTGAACTTCAGTCTTCTGTTGAGTTCCCCCTCAGCATATGCATCCAATTTCAATAAACCTAGTTCAGCTCTTAGAGTTGAAAACCTTGTCTCACTTAGAGGTTTTGTGAAAATGTCAGCAATCTGATTTTCAGTAAATACATATTCTATCATGACATTTCCTTTCTCCACATGATCTATAATAAAGTGATGCTTGATCTCAATATGCTTAGTCCTTGAATGACTTGTAATATTCTGAGTAAGGCTGATTGCACTTGTATTGTCACAGTAGATAGGGATTCCACTGATTTTTATGTTGTAATCTTCAAGTTGATGCTTCAACCATAATATTTGTGCACAGCAAGCTCTAGCAGCTATGTATTCAGCTTTAGCAGTTGATATGGATACTGAAGTCTGTTTCTTACTCATCCATGAGATCAGACGACTACCTAAGAACTGACAGGCACCTGTTGTGCTCTTGCTGTCAATCTTGCAGCCAGCAAGGTCAGAATCTGAATATCCAATAAGTTCAAATCCAGATTCCCTGGGATACCACAATCCCAAATCTTCAGTACCTTTAAGATACTTGAGTATCCTTTTGGCAGCTAAGAGGTGAGATTCCTTAGGATTTGATTGAAATCTCGCACAAACCCCAACAGAGTACATAATATCAGGTCTGCTAGCTGTTAAGTATAACAGTGACCCAATAATTCCTCTGTATTTGGTTATGTCCACTGATTTTCCATCTTCATCTTTATCCAAACGAAGACTAGTAGACATTGGAATATTAGCAGTAGAGCTAGTTTCCATACCAAATTTCTTGAACAGATCCTTTGTGTATTTTGCTTGGCTGATGAATATTCCATCAGGCAACTGTCTTACTTGCAAACCAAGAAAATAGTTAAGTTCTCCCATCATGCTCATTTTAAACTTGTTCTGCAACAGCTTTGAGAACTTATCACACATCTGTTGATTAGTTGAACCGAAAATAATATCGTCCACATAAATTTGCACAAGCAAAATATGTTCTTCCCATTCAATAGTGAACAGGGTCTTATCTACCTTACCTTTACGAAATCCTTTAATTAAAAGGAAATCAGATAGGGTATCATACCATGCTCTTGGAGCCTGTTTCAGTCCATAGAGGGCTTTCTTCAGAAGATACACCTTGTCTTCTTCTTGATAGGCTTCAAATCCAGGTGGTTGTTCAACATAAACTTCTTCTTGCAATTCTCCATTGAGAAAAGCTGATTTCACATCCATCTGATAGACTGTGAAATTATTGTGAGCAGCATAGGCAAGAAAGAGTCTGATAGCCTCTAATCTTGCTACTGGTGCAAAAGTTTCATCAAAGTCAATGCCTTCTTCTTGGCAGTAACCCTTGGCCACTAATCTTGCTTTGTTTCTGGTGACAACACCATCTTCATTCATTTTATTCCTGAATACCCATTTAGTGCCAATGACTATTTGATGATTTGGTCTAGGAACTAAGTACCAGACTTCATTCCTTTCAAATTGATTTAGCTCTTCTAGCATAGCTTCAATCCAGTTTGAATCACTATGAGCTTCTTCAATCTGTTTGGGCTCAATTTGAGATAGGAAGCTAACAAACATTGCTTCACTTGCACCAGCTCTCCTTGTCTTCATTCTATCCAGAGGATCACCAATCACCAGCTCAGGTGGGTGATTCTTGAGCCATCTAAGATCATGTTGCAAATCATAATGTTGTCCTTTGTTTTGATCTTGCAACACTACTATTGGAGATCCAGTAGTAGTCTGTTGAACATTTGTTGTTTGTTGAACAGTCTCTGGTCTATCAGATGTTTGCAACTCGTCTGTTAGACAATCAGCATTGTGATTTTGAACAGCACTTGAGTTATCAGCTGGGTTGAGATCAGGTAGTGTGATGGGAACGTATTCTTCATTTTTTCCAACATTCAACTTCTGTAAATCAGTAGACAGATCTTGATTAGTACTTTGATACTTTTCAGAAGATTGACTTGGTTCATCAAATACTACATGAATGGATTCCTCTATAAGTAAAGTTCTTTTGTTAAAGACTCTATAAGCTTTACTAACAGTGGAGTATCCTACAAAAACAGCTTCATCAGCCTTTTCTGCAAATGTAGTAAGGTGATTTTTCCCATTATTTAAAATAAATTATTTACAACCAAATATCTTAAAATAATGAATGTTTGGCTTCCCGTTGTTCCAAACTTCATATGGAGTCTTGTTTTGGTGCTTGTTGATCATGCATCTGTTTTGGGTAAAGCATGCTGTATTTGTTGCTTCTGCCCAAAATCATTGAGGCAACTTAGCTTCAGCTATCATTGTCCTGGTAGCTTCTTTAAGAGTTCAGTTTCTCCTTTTAGCAACTCTATTCTGTTGAGGGGTTCTGGCAGCAGAGTACTCATGACTGATTCCTCTGGCATTACAATACTCTTCAACAGTAGAGTTTGTAAACTCAGTCCCTCTATCTGATCTGATCTTCAGTATTTTCATACTTTTCTCATTCTGAATCTTTTCCATCAGATTTGTAAGATGCTCCTTGGTTTCACTTTTCTTCTTCATGAAAATCACCCAAGTGTATCTTGAATAATCATCCACAACATCTAGGCAGTATTTCTTTCCACGATTGCTGACAGGATCAATGGGTCCAAATAAGTCCATGTGTAGCAGCTCCAATATTCTTCCAGAAGATTGATGCTTCTCGCTTTTGAACGATGACTTGATTTGTTTACCCTTCTGACATGCGTCACAAAGCTTGTCTTTGCTCATGACTGTCTTCGGAATTCCTTCTACCAGATTTTTCTTGATAAGTCTGTTGATGGTCTTGAAATTCACATGGTTCATTCTTTTGTGCCACATCCAACTGACTTCACTTGGTGTTGATGCCACCAAACAAATGCTTGAATTCTTGTCAGCAGAATTCCAGTCCACTGTGTAGACATTTCCCTGTCGTCTTCCAGATAAAATTACCTTCTTTGTACCAATCTGTTCAACGTAACACTTATCTGTTGAGAAGATGACTGAATATCCTTTGTCACAAAATTAACTTATGCTCAGCAAATTGTATTTGAGACCTTTAACATAAGAGACGTCAGATATCTCAATGTTGCCTTTGATCAGCTTTCCATTTGCTATAATCTTGCCTTCTTTGCTGTCCCCAACGGTAACTTTAGGACCATCCACAGCAACAGCATCAGTCAGCTCATGTATGTTTCCACACATGTGCCTTGAACATCCACTATCCAAGTACCAGATTTTCTCTACTTTACTCCTACATCTAATCCTAACCTACAAAACAAAATAAAATTGTTTTAGGTACCCTTATTGAGAGGGTCCTGAAGGATTAGTTCCACCTTTGATAACCCAAGATGATGAAGTCTTAGGCTTCTTAGGTTTCTGTTGTTTGGCAGTAGCATGAACAGTTTCATCTTCATCATGTTTATCAGATTTGCTATGTTGATGATAATCAGCATGATAAGGATAATGTTCAAATGCAGAGTAAGATGCATTATAGGGAGGATATGCATGCATAGTAAGTTGGAAATTGAGGTGCATGATACATAGGAGGATATGCAGCAGGTTGCACATAATATGACTCATTTCCATACCAAGCATTTTGATTTTTCTTGTTTTTATGCTTCTTTGGCTTACCAGATGCTTGCTCATTAACAGACGACTTAGATTTATCACTAGTCTGATTGGTTTTGACCTTATCAGAAGACTTCCTAGGACTCTTCTGTTTGGACTTACCAGTCTGTTTTCCTACACTAGGCTCTTTGCTCATTTTAGCTTTCAGAGATTCATTCTCTTGCTCAAGCAGTTTGTATTCAGCTGATTCTCTTGGCTTTTCAACTTTAAGTTTCAGTGAACTGTTTTGCTCTTTTAGCAATATCATCTCTTCCTTAAACTTTTTAAATGCATCAGCAATACTTGTATTGTTGAGCATCATTTGTTCAAATGAATTAAATAATTCATTATCAAGAGGAGTTACCTCATCATCATCGGAGTCATCAGATTCCTTAGCCATCAGACAGAGAAGAGCAGGACTCTCTTCATCAGAAGACTCTTCATCAGAAGTGTCTGAATCTGAATCAGACGAGTAGACAGCAGCTAGCTTTTCTGCTTCTGCTACCAACACCTTTCCTTTCTGATGCTTTCTTTCCTTTCTGATTCTCTTTTCTTCTTCTGTATACTTCTCAGCTTTAGGATATGGGCAATCTCTGATGAAATGACCCAGTTTCCTGCAATTATAGCACATCATTTTGGATTTATAAGAATACTTATCCTGAGAAGAAGAAGTAGGGTTAGAAGTAGAAACATTGTTATATTTGTTCTTTATTTTTCGTCTGTAGAACTTATTGAAATTGTTCATCAGCAATGCAACATCTCCAGCAGTGTACTCCTTTTTGTTGAGTATTGTGGCTTCATCAGATGAGTCTACTTCTTTGCTTTTGTAGGCTGGCCTTCTTGGATTTTCAGCAGCAACTAGGGCAGCTGTGGGACATGAAGTAGAGGTTTCTTTAACACCCATTCTTGGCAGTTTATACTCGTATGCCTTGAGTACTGAGAACAACTCGGTGAGTGAAATCTTTCCCAGATCTCTTGACTCTTCCATGGCTCTCACCTTCATGTTGAACTTCGGAGGTAGAGCCTTCAAAACTCTGACGGTTATCTCCTTATCAGTGAAGGTTTTTCCAAGCTTTAAAACTTCATTCAGCGTCCTTGTAAACCTTGTATCCATCTGATCAATGGTTTCTGCAGACTTCATCTTGAAGTTGTCCAGCTTTTCCAGAGCAACACTCAGCTGATGCTCTTTGATGGCATCGTTTCCTTCGCTCATGTCACGAACCTTATCCCACATCTCTTTGGCAGTCTTGCAGTACTTGCCTTGGTCATGATGAAACGGCCAACTTTATCCAGATTAAACAGCTTTATTTCTTCGCTGTCATTTCTGTTAAATCTTTTTTCACCACTATTTCTGCTTCATCAACCGTGATAGTCTTGGTGAATCTGAATGGACCTTTGATGATACATGTGTACATGTTATCATTGTAAGCAGCCAGGAAAATCTCCATCCTAATTTTCCAGTCTTCAAAGGTCATACCAGCTATGTGGGGAACATGGCTGATACAATCCATTTTTCAAAAAATTTAATTTTTCAAAATATGCTCTTTTGAAAAGTTTGAAAACATTTGAAAGACACTCGGATCAAGCTCGTTGATCAGGCAGCTGATTCTAATGAACCACCTGCTCTGATACCACTTGTTGGTCCCAAGTGGTCAGATGAGGTCTAGGAGGGGGGGGGGTGAATAGACCTCTAAACTTTTTGACAAATTTTTTTTTTTTAACTTTAAAACTTTTGTTCTAACTTGAACAGACTAAGTTGTTACCGAACAGTAAGCTACTTGGCTGATCGCGAACAAATCTTTGAACAGCGTCGGTGACCACTAATCTGATAATTACTTAGCTGATTTTGTTAAAATTAGTTTCAATACTTAGAGTACTTGCCGCGGATTTGTAAAATGTTTTTCACAAGTAAACTTAGTAGTTTGAAAGTTTGTTCCCCAGTTTTATAAAACTCTTTTTTCTATGAACTTTTCAAACAGTTAAATCAAAGTGTTTTTATGCGACAGAAAATATTCAAGTAAAAATGCAAGAAAAACACACAGAATTTTTATAGTGGTTATATGGATTTAAATATCCTTTAGTCCACTCTTCCAAGTCACTCAGATCTTGGGTTATACTATAATCACAAAGTTTACAGTATACTCTGCTTGCGCCAATCAACAAATGAAAAGGCCACAAGTGCGCAGTAGGAAATCACTCAGAAAGTCCTACTCTCCGAAGTAATATCGCTCACAAAGATGGATATCTACTTCTCACAACACTCACGATTACAAAATCACTCAGAAGATGTATTTTTCGTTGATCTTCAACTCTGCTTTTGTCAACAAATGACTAAGCTGATGAGTGAGCTGTTCTTGAGACTTAAAGAATTCTGCTTTGAAAATTTCTCAGAGATTGTGTTGTTCTTTTCCTCTTAGTCTCTTCCAGCTATTTATACTTGAAGTTTGAAAAATGTCTGTGAAGAGAGACAAGATTCAAATTCCTCGAGTACTGGTCCTTAATTTCCGCGAACGGCACTTTGCAGTCTGTCCCTACTGTCAACAGTACTTTTCAGCAGGCAGCATTAAATGCACCCAGCTGATGCGAAGCATTTCTTCAATCATTTGTCTTTAATAGCCTTGTACTTCAGCATTTATTACTTCCAGGGGCATTTATTACCGTTGGGATGGCTTCTTGATCTTTTACACTTGGCTGACGAAAGGACAAGTCTGATGGCGAACTAAGCTGATCTCAAGGTTGAACAAATCTGTTTTGAGTCGGCTGATCTTCACCAGTCTGATTTCTTTTATTCAGCAGATCAGTAGCCTTAGGACCTTGAATTTTGACTCTTCTGATATCTTCTTTACTTAGTCAAAAATTATTCAAAGGGACATCAGCTAAGTTAATACATACATAGAAGATTTTGAAGTTTTGGAATTCATCATAACCTCCCTTTACAAATTGTCTTCAGTGCCTTCAACTTCATCCTTATCCAACAGTGGTGTTATCCATGAAGGCGGTCTTGGGCTATTGATCTGGACTCGACGAGGACTTCGAGTATTTGAGTTGGGGAGATTGTAACACCCTAATCCCACATTGATTGTGGATGAATTGTTTGAATGGTTAATAAAGACTTGACCTACTTCTACTTGTCAACATGGGCTTAAGCATTTTGGCCTAGTGGACTAGAGCCCAACAATGTTGACAAGGCCAGAAGTGGATCAAGGTCTTTACAATTTTGTTACACGGTCTCTATTAATCAAATTCAGACTCTGATACACGTGCCACAATTCCCTAAAAAAATATGCACGTGCCAACAGAAAATTTCACAAACAGTTTCCCATACATCAATCGGAAAATCAAGAATGCATGCATGAAGAAAAATATTTTATTTTTTCCCTTGAATATCGAGAATATGTGATGTCGCCTGGCTCTGACTACCGCCGATTAAATCCAAGAACGGATTCGATCCTAGCTTATTTGGGTTCATTTCTGGCCTAGGATTCATGGTTTGAAAAACATTTGGTAGCACATAGTTCTCAATTGGATTTGGCAGAGTTCGATCATCAATCTCAGGAGCCTGAGAATTTCGGTAAATAAACTTGTGTTGAGTGCATAATTAATTAATTAAGATACATAAATGTGATAGAAAAAATAATTTAATTAAAGTTTTTTGAGAAAATATCAAATAAATGTTGCTTAAAACCATGGAAGTGGATCCTCCAATTGCGTCATGATTCTGTTGCCTAGTAGAGTATAAATCCCAAAATATGGACCACCACTCGGTCCGAAATCCTTCAGGAGGATTAATTGCTAGAAAAGAAAAATTATATTATAAATTGGAAAAAAAACTATATTAAAAATTAATTAAAATAAGAAAGTATCAAACTAATAAATAGTTTCAAAATTACATCTTATTTTCATCCGTTTGATTAAAAAAGGGAAACTTTTCGATGTTTTCAATGGAAAGTATTAAAATTTTGTTCCGCGGTCTCTATCAATCAAATTTAGACTCTTAGATACACTTGCCAAAATTCCCTAAAAAAATATACACGTGCCAACAAAGAAGTTCAAAAACAATTTCTCATACATCAATCGGAAAATCAAGAATGCAAAACAAGGATCAAAATTTACATTTTTTTCCGTTGAAAACACCGAATTTTTTTTTTTAATCAATTGAAACGAAATAAGGTGTATTTCCGAAACTTTATATTTGTTTAGAAATTTTTTTTAAGTGAAATAATAATTGATTAAATTCGATTACGTTACATATAGAAGTGAAAAACGTATGCATGAACGGAAACTTTTTCGATAATTAGGATGGAAAAGTTGAAAATTTTGTTCCACGGTCTCTATCAATCAAATTTAGACTCTGATGCACGTGCCAAAATTCCCTAAAAAAATATAAACGTGCGAACATAAAATTTCACAAACAGTTTCCCATACATCAATTGGAAAATCAATAATGCAAACATGAGGCCAAATTATTATTTTTTCCGTCGAAAAATCGAAAATATTATGTTTTTTAATCAATCGAAACAAAAATAATTCGTAGTTTTCGAAACTTTATATTTGTCTAGAATTTATTTTTCTTCATTTAGTAACTTGTAGCATAATTTTTTGTAGTTTTTTTCAAAACATTCCCAAAAAAAAATTCTAAAAGTTTTCTATATTCAGTTTACCGAAATATAAATTAAAAACAAAACTTTTGATCTATAAATGCAAATAAATATTTCTAGCACTAATAGATATGTTAATTAAAAGAATCTTTAAATAAAGTGGGCAAGAAAGAGTACATACAAACAGATTCGGGGGACAAACATTAGCATATGCGGCAAAAGTTTTAGCAGAATTATGCATATTCTTCCTAACCATGTAGTCATGAATGTACATGTCCAACCTGGAACAACAATGTACAACAAAAATAAAAATCAATACAAGCACAATTATTAAAAATAAATTGCATAAACAACAATAATGTACAACAAAAATCACATCTTTCGAGCATCCCAGTTGCAGTCGCAATCATCCATGAGTCACAAAGCAAAAATTAATTAACATATGATGAAGGGTTTTCGAAAATTTTGATTTTTCATAAAAAAAAAGGAAATGGGAAACTTTTCTGTCAATCGAATATTCAAAACTTTTCGAAAATGTTGCGGAAACACCGAGGAAAAATTGTAAAAAAAAATTACTAAATTAATTAAAATGAGAGAGTATCAGGTTAATAAATAGTTTCGCAATTACATCTTGTTTTTATTTCGTTTGATTAAAAAACGGAAACTTTTTCGATATTTTCGATGAAAATGATGAAAATTTTGTTTCACGGTCCCTATTAATAAAATTCAGACTCTGATACAGGTGCCAAAATTCTCTAAAAAATATGGACGTGCCAACATAAAATTTGACAACGATTTCCCATACATGAATCGGAAAATCAAGAATGCAATCATGAGGCCAAATTTTTATTTTTTCCATCGAATATCGAGAATATGTGATGTTGTCTGGCTCTGACTACCGCCGATTGAATCCAAGAACGGATTCGATCCTAGCATATTCGGGTTCAGTTTTGGCCTATGACTCATGGTTGGAAAAACATTTGGTAGCACATAGTTCTCAATTGGCTTTAGAGTTCGATCAGCAATCTTTGGAGCCTGAGAATTTTGGTGTCGTCTGGCTCTGACTACCCCCGATTGAATCCAAGATCGGAATTACATATTGTTTTTATTTCGTTTGAATAAAAAAAGGAACATTTTTCGATATTTTCGATGAAATTTTTTGTAACACCCCAATCCCACATTGTTGTGGATGAATTGTTTGCATGGTTAATAAAGACTTGACCTACTTCTACTTGTCAACATGGGCTTAAGCATTTTGGGCTAGTGGACTAGAGACCAACAAAGTTGACAAGGCCAGAAGTGGATCAAGGTCTTTACAAATGGTACCAGAGCCGACTTCGTGGTGTTATCCATGAGGGCGGTCTTGTGCTATTGATCTGGACTCGACGAGGACATCGAGTATTTGAGTTAGGGAGATTGTAACACCCCAATCCCACATTGATTGTGGATGAATTGTTTGAATGGTTAATAAAGACTTGACCTACTTCTACTTGTCAACATGGGCTTAAGCATTTTGTGCTAGTGGACTAGAGCCCAACAATGTTGACAAGGCCAGAAGTGGATCAAGGACTTTATAATTTTGTTCCACGGACTCTATTAATCAAATTCAGACTCTGATACACGTGCCACAATTCCCTAAAAGAATATGCACGTGCTAACAGAAAATTTCACAAACAATTTCCCATACATCAATCGAAAAATCAAGAATGCATGCATGAAGCAAAATTTTTATTTTTCCATTGAATATCGAGAATATGTTATGTCGTCTGGCTCTGACTACCGCCGATTAAATCAAAGAACGGATTCGATCCTAGCTTTTTCGGTTTCAGTTCTGGCCTATGATTCATAGTTGGAAAAACATTTGGTAGCACATAGTTCTCAATTGTATTTGGCAGAGTTCGATCATCAATCTCTGGAGCCTGAGAATTTTGGTAAATAAACTTGTGTTGAGTGCATAATTAAGTAATCAAGATACATAAATGTGATAGAAAAAATAATTTAATTAAAGTTTTATGAGAAAATATTAAATAAATGTTGCTTAAAACCATGGAAGTGGATCCTCCAATTACGTCATGATTTTGTTGCCTAGTAGATTATAAATCCCAAAATATGGACCACCACTCGGTCCGAAATCCTTCAGGAGGATTAATTGCTGGAAAAAGAAAAATTATATTAAAAATTGAAAAGAAAACTATATTAAAAATTAATTAAAATAAGAAAGTATCAAACTAATAAATAGTTTCGAAATTACATCTTATTTTCATCCGTTTGATTGAAAAAGGGAAACTTTTCGATGTTTTCAATGGAAAGATTAAAATTTTGTTCCGCGGTCTCTATAAATCAAATTTAGACTCTTAGATACACTTGCCGAAATTCCCTAATAAAACATACAAGTGACAACAGAAAAGTTCACAAATAATTTCTCATACATCAATCGAAAAATCAAGAATGCAAAACATGGATCAAAATTTTCATTTTTTTCCGTTGGAAACACCGAAATTTTTTTTAATCAATTGAAACAATATAAGGTGTATTTCTGAAACTTTATATTTGTTTAGAATTTTTTTAAGTGAAATAATAATTGATTAAATTCGATTACGTTATGTATAGAAGTGAAAAACATATGCTTGAACGGAAACTTTTTCAATAAATACGATGGAAAAGTTGAAAATTTTGTTCCACGGTCTTTATCAATCAAGTTTAGACTCTGAATCACGTGCCAAAATTCCCTAAAAAAATATACACTTGTTAACATAAAATTTCACAAACAGTTTCCCATTCATCAATCGGAAAATCAAGAATGCAAACATGAGGCCAAATTTTTATTTTTTTCGTCAAAAACATCGAAAATTTTATTTCTTTTAATCTATCGAACAAAAATAATGTGTATTTTTCGAAACTTTATATTTGTCTAGAATTTATTTTTCTTGATTTAGTAACTTATAGCATAATTTTATGTAGTTTTTTTCAAAACATTCCAAAAAAAATTCGAAAAGTTTTCTATATTCAGTTAATCGAAACATAAATTGAAAACAAAACTTTTGATCCATAAATGCAAATAAATATTTCTTGCATTAATAGATTTATTATTTAAAAGAATCTTTAAATAAAGTGGGCAAGAAAGAGTACATACAAACAGATTCGGGGGACAAACATTAGCATATGCGGCAAAAGTTTTAGCATAATTATGCATATTCTTCCTAACCATGTAGTCATGAATGTACATGTCCAACCTGCAACAACAATGTACAACAAAAATAAAAATCAATACAAGCAAAAACATTAAAAATAAATTGCACAAACAACAACAATGTACAACAAAAATCACATCTTTCGAGCATCCCAGTCGCAGTTGCAATCGTCCATGAGTCACAAAGCCTTCAATTCAGAAAATTGCACAACAAGAAAAATTAATTAAAAAATGATGAAGAGTTTTTGAAAATTTTGATTTTTCATAAAAAAAAAATGGGAAACTTTTCTGTCAATCAAATATTCGAAACTTTTCAAAAATGTTGCGGAAACACCAAGGAAAAATTATAAAAAAAATTACTAAATTAATTAAAATGAGAGAGTATCAGGCTAGTAAATAGTTTTGAAATTACATCTTGTTTTTATTTAGTTTGAATAAAAAACGAAAACTTTTTCGATGTTTTCGATGAAAATTTTGTTCCACGGTCTTTATTAATCAAATTCAGACTCTGATACACGTGCCACAATTCCCTCAAAAAATATGCACGTGGCAACAGAAAATTTCACAAACAATTTCCCATACATCCATCGGAAAATAAAGAATGCAAACATGAGGCAAATTTTTTATTTTTACCTATGAATATCGTGAATATGTTATGTCGTCTGGCTCTGACTACCGCCGATTGAATCCAAAAACGGATTCGATCCTAGCATATTCGGGTTCAGTTCTGGCCTAGGACTCATGGTTGGAAAAACATTTGGTAGCACATAGTTCTAAATTTGATGTGGCAGAGTTTGATCAGCAATCTCAGGAGCCTGAGAATTTTTGTGTCGTCTGGCTCTGACTACCCCCGATTGAATCCAAGATCGGAATTACATATTGTTTTTATTTCGTTTGAATAAAAAAAGGGAAAGTTATTCAATGTTTTCGATGAAAATTTTGTTCCACGGTCTCTATTAATCAAATTCAGACTCTGATACACGTGCCACAATTCCCTAAAAAATATGCACGTGCCAACAGAAAATTTCACAAACAAATTCCCATACATCAATCGGAAAATCAAGAATGCAAACATGAGGCAAAATTTTTATTTTTCACTTGAATATCGAGAATATGTGATGTCGTCTGGCTCTGACTACCGCCGATTGAATCCAAGAACGGATTCAATCCTAGCATATTCGGGTTCAGTTCTGGCCCAGGACTCATGGTTGGAAACATTTGGTAGCACATAGTTCTCAATTGGATTTGGCAGAGTTCGATCAGCAATCTCAGGAGCCTAAGAATTTTGGTAAATAAACTTGTGTTGAGTGCATTATTAATTAATTAAGATACATAAATATGATAGAAAAAATAATTTAATTAAAGTTTTATGAGAAAATATTAAATAAATGTTGCTTAAAACCATGGAAGTGGATCCTCCAATTGCGTCATGATTTTGTTGCCTAGTAGAGTATAAATCCAAAAATATGGACCACCACTCGGTCCGAAATCCTTCAGGAGGATTAATTGCTGGAAATAGAAAAAATATATTAAAAATTGAAAAAAAAAATATTAAAAATTAATTAAAATACGAAAGTATCAAACTAATAAATAGTTTCGAAATTACATCTTATTTTCATCCGTTTGATTAAAAAAGGGAAACTTTTCGATGTTTTCAATGGAAAAGATGAAAATTTTGTTCCGCGATCTCTATCAATCAAATTTAGACTCTTAGAATACACTTGCTAAAATTTCCTAATAAAACATACACGTGCCAACAGAAAAGTTCACAAACAATTTCTCATACATCAATCGAAAAATCAAGAATGCAAAACATGGATCAAAATTTTCATTTTTTTCGTTGGGAACACCGAAATTTTTTTTAATCAATTGAAACAATATAAGGTGTATTTCCGAAACTTTATATTTGTTTAGAATTTTTTTAAGTGAAATAATAATTGATTAAATTCGATTACGTTACGTATAGAAGTGAAAAACGTATGCTTGAACGGAAATTTTTTCAATAAATACGATGGAAAAGTTGAAATTTTTGTTCCACGGTCTCTATCAATCAAATTTAGACTCTGAATCGCGTGCCAAAATTCCCTAAAAAAATATACACGTGGCAACATAAAATTTCACAAACAGTTTCCCATTCATCAATCGGAAAATCAAGAATGCAAACATGAGGCCAAATTTTTATTTTTTCAGTCGAAAACATCGAAAATTTTCTTTTTTTTAACTATCGAACAAAAATAATGTGTATTTTTCGAAACTTTGTATTTGTCTAGAATTTATTTTTCTTGATTTAGTAACTTATAGCATAATTTTTCGTAGTTTTTTTCAAAACATTCCAAAAAAAATTCGAAAAGTTTTCTATATTCAGTTAATCGAAACATAAATTGAAAACAAAACTTTTGATCCATAAATGCAAATAAATATTTCTAGCATTAATAGACTTATTATTTAAAAGAATCTTTAAATAAAGTGGGCAAGAAAGAGTACATACAAACAGATTCGGGGGTCAAACATTAGCATCTGCGGCAAAAGTTTTAGCATAATTATGCATATTCTTCCTAACCATGTAGTCATGAATGTACATGTCCAACCTGCAACAAAAATGTACAACAAAAATAAAAATCAATACAAGCACAAACAATAAAAATAAATTGCACAAACAACAACAATGTACAACAAAAATCACATCTTTGGACCATCCCAGTCGCAGTCGCAATCGTCCATGAGTCACAAAGCCTTCAATTCAGAAAATTGCACAACAAGAAAAATTAATTAAAAAATGAAGAAGGGTTTTTGAAAATTTTGATTTTTCATAAAAAAAAAATGGGAAACTTTTCTGTCAATCAAATATTCGAAACATTTCAAAAATGTTGCGGAAACACCAAGGAAAAATTATAAAAAAAATTACTAAATTAATTAAAATGAGAGAGTATCAGGCTAGTAAATAGTTTTGAAATTACATCTTGTTTTTATTTAGTTTGAATAAAAAACGAAAACTTTTTCGATGTTTTCGATGAAAATTTTGTTCCACGGTCTTTATTAATCAAATTCAGACTCTGATACACGTGCCACAATTCCCTCAAAAAATATGCACGTGGCAACAGAAAATTTCACAAACAATTTCCCATACATCCATCGGAAAATAAAGAATGCAAACATGAGGCAAATTTTTTATTTTTACCTATGAATATCGTGAATATGTTATGTCGTCTGGCTCTGACTACCGCCGATTGAATCCAAAAACGGATTCGATCCTAGCATATTCGGGTTCAGTTCTGGCCTAGGACTCATGGTTGGAAAAACATTTGGTAGCACATAGTTCTAAATTTGATGTGGCAGAGTTTGATCAGCAATCTCAGGAGCCTGAGAATTTTTGTGTCGTCTGGCTCTGACTACCCCCGATTGAATCCAAGATCGGAATTACATATTGTTTTTATTTCGTTTGAATAAAAAAAGGGAAAGTTTTTCAATGTTTTCGATGAAAATTTTGTTCCACGGTCTCTATTAATCAAATTCAGACTCTGATACACGTGCCACAATTCCCTAAAAAATATGCACGTGCCAACAGAAAATTTCACAAACAAATTCCCATACATCAATCGGAAAATCAAGAATGCAAACATGAGGCAAAATTTTTATTTTTCACTTGAATATCGAGAATATGTGATGTCGTCTGGCTCTGACTACCGCCGATTGAATCCAAGAACGGATTCAATCCTAGCATATTCGGGTTCAGTTCTGGCCTAGGACTCATGGTTGGAAAAACATTTGGTAGCACATAGTTCTCAATTGGATTTGGCAGAGTTCGATCAGCAATCTCAGGAGCCTAAGAATTTTGGTAAATAAACTTGTGTTGAGTGCATTATTAATTAATTAAGATACATAAATATGATAGAAAAAATAATTTAATTAAAGTTTTATGAGAAAATATTAAATAAATGTTGCTTAAAACCATGGAAGTGGATCCTCCAATTGCGTCATGATTTTGTTGCCTAGTAGAGTATAAATCCAAAAATATGGACCACCACTCGGTCCGAAATCCTTCAGGAGGATTAATTGCTGGAAATAGAAAAATTATATTAAAAATTGAAAAAAAAATATATTAAAAATTAATTAAAATACGAAAGTATCAAACTAATAAATAGTTTCGAAATTACATCTTATTTTCATCCGTTTGATTAAAAAAGGGAAACTTTTCGATGTTTTCAATGGAAAAGATGAAAATTTTGTTCCGCGATCTCTATCAATCAAATTTAGACTCTTAGATACACTTGCTAAAATTTCCTAATGTTGGTCCCAAGTGGTCAGAAGAGGTTTAGAGGGGGGGGGGGGGTGAATAAACCTCTTTAAAATTTTCTTCAAATTTAACTTTAAAACTTTACTCTTACTGAACAGACTAAGCTGATCAGATTAGTAAGTTACAATTCTGTTCGCGAACAAATCTTTGAACAGTCTTGTTGACCACTCGTCTAATGGTTACTTAGCTGATTTTGCAGAAATCAGTTTTAATACTTAGAGTACTTGCAGCGGATTTTCAAAGTATTTTTCACAAGTAAACTTAGTAGTCTGAAAAGTAATTCCCCAGTTTTATAAACTCCTTTTAACTTCTTTTCAAACAGTTAACTTAATGTGTTTTTATGCAAACAGAAAATATGCAGATTTAAAACAATGTAAAAACACAAGTAATTTTTATAGTGGTTATATGGATTTGAATATCCTTTAGTCCACTCTTCCAAGTCACTCAGATCTTGGGTTATACTATAATCACAAAGTTTACAGTATACTCTGCTTGCGTCGAACAACAAATGAAACGACCACAAGTTCGCAATAGGAAATCACACAGAAAACCTATTCTCTGAAGTTTGATCACTCACTAAGATGGATCACAACTCCGCACAACACTCTTGTTTACAAAATCACTCAGAAGATGTATTTTTCTTGATTCTTCAACTCTGCTTTCGTCAACAAATGACTCAGCTGATGAGTGAGCTGTTCTTGAGACTTAAAGAATTTTGCTTCGGAAATTTCTCTCAGAAAGTGTGTTGCTTGTTTCTTCTTCGTCTCTTTCAGCTATTTATACTTGAGGATTGAAAAGTGTCCGTTGAAGAGAGACAGGATTCAAATTCCTCGAGTACTGGTCCTTAAAATCCGCGAACGGCTCTTTTGCAGTCTGTCCGTACTGTAAACAGTACTATTCTGCAGGCAGCATTAAATGCAGCATTAAATGCACTCGGCTGATGCGAAGCTTTTCTTCAATCATTTGTCTTAAATATCCTCGTACTTCAGCATTTATTACACCAAGGGGCATTTATTACCGTTGGGAACACTTCATGATCTTCTTCACTTGGCTGACGAAAGTACAAGCCTGATGGTGAACTCGGCTGATCTCAAACTTGAACAAATCTGATTTGAGTCGGCTGATCTTCACTAATCTGATAACTTTACTTCAGCAGATCAGAAGTCTTGGACCTTGAAACTTTGACTCTTCTGATGTCTTCATTACTTAGTCAAAATTCCTTGATAAGTTTATCAGCTAAGTTACTCCATACTTAGCCAATTTTGAAGTTTTGGAATGCATCAAAACCTCCCTTATCAAACTTTCTTTAGTGCCTTCATCTTCATCCTTATCCAACAATTTCCCCCTTTTTGATGATGACAAAACTTCAGCTTAGTACCTGTTGAATACCTAAACTAAAGATTGAAATCCTCAAAATTTTCTGAGATAGAAAAAGTTTATTGGATTGAACTTGACTTTTCATTAATATTTAAAAAGAGTTACATAGTACAAGTTCATCAGATGAGATTTCTGAAGAAATAGATAAAGTAAACTGATTACAAGGATTTTTCAATTTTTAACTATCAGCTTCTTCATCTGATCCTTCCAGCACTTCTTCATATTCATAAGATGATTCTTCATCATCTTCTTCATCATCAGCTTCTTCTTCCAAGGTTGCTTTGGCAGCTTCCATCTTCTCCTTAAGTTCTTGTTCTTGAAGAGCTTTCAAAGCTTCCATAGCCTTCCTGGCAGATTCTGTATTCTTGTACTTGGTATCTTCTTTTTCAGTCATTTCTTCTTCTTCTACCGTTCCAAGCTTTTCAGTCTTGTCAGCTGTTTCTTCAGTTTCTTTGGCTTCAGTTGTTGCAGCAGTAGTTTCCTCCTTAGTTGATTCTTCAGCAGCAAACTCCTTTGCTGGTTCTTCAGCAACAGTCTCTTTAGCTGGTTCTTCAGCAGCAGATTCCATAACTGGTTCTTCAGCAGCAGTTTCCTTAGCTGGTTCTTCCCTTTTATCTTCCCCCTTTTTGTCATCATCAACTCTGATGACAGTAGAAGGTTCAACAGCAGGGTTGAGAGCAACTGTTGGAATCTTTACTCCAGCGCATAAAGCCTTTAGATTCTGATTAACAACGTCGTGACTAGCTGTTAGATGATGAATGTCAGTGCTGATTACATCAGTCTTATCATTGAAGTAGTCAATGTTGAGGTTGATAGTTGCAATTTCATTTTGAACTTCCTGTGCAGCCTTTGCCACTTCTTGCAACATCCCCAGATTGATTTCCTTCTCTTCATGACTGACTTTAATGAAGGTTGCAGTTAAGTCAGCAATCTTGTGCTCAGCTGATTTTAAAGCAGTGTGAAGATGATTCACATCACCCTTCACATCTTCTACGTTCTGGTTCAGTTCTCTTAAGCTGTGTATCAACTGCAATGAGTTGTCTTGAGGAATTGGAATACTGTTGATCTCCTTCTTGATGATCTCTTCTGTTGATCCTTGAACAGTTTCCAGCTGAAGTCTGTTGGTTTCTGCCAACTCTGCTTTCAGCTCCTCCTTAACCTTCAATAGCTGTTGCTTGTGCTTGTCTTCCAGGTCCTTAAGTTGGTTTTCCATCAGCATCTGGATTGCTTCCATCAGTGATGAATGTTGATCAGCTGATGAAGCAGAAGCAGCAGCATTAGCTTCCTTTTCCTCAGTCGCCTGTTGAACAGGGACTTCCTCCAAGTCTGTCATCTGATGGTCTTCAGAAGTCTTAGCTGGCGGCTCAATAGCTAAGGACTTATAAGCAGATTTGTGCTCATCAGTGACATCATCGTAGAACAGATTAGTAATGGTTCCATCTTCATTAAAGCATGTTGTCTGTCTAATCTGCCTTACAATAATCCAAGGGTTAACAGGAGCATTGTTACCCTTAGGGACTTCATAGTACTGTTGTACTTCCTTGCCAAATCACTTGAACAGCCTTGCTGATACTTTGACTTCTTAGCCCATCTCTTCAGGGCAGTCATAACAGCAAACTTAATTGCTCTTTCTTCAGCATCTTCAGACTTCTTTTTCTTTTCAGGCAAGGTGCTCTTGATTTTCTTGGCTTCCTCCAATGCAAAGCCTTTTGCATAGCTATGCATGATATCTCTCACATAGCTGGGATCAAGAGCCTTTTGAATGGAGTTTGTCTTCAGCCAACTTAGAACCCATCGTTCTTCATCAGCTAACTTCTTCATACTTTGAAGTTCAGTGATTGACTTGTTCAGCCTATTATCTCTCCAACTGATATATCTTGGCTTTTCTTGGTTGAACAGAGTCATCAACATAAGCTTCTGATCATAGTAAGCTAGAGACTTCTCAAACTTCTTGAAAAGCTCCTTATCAGCATACACTATTTCAAATGCTTTTCTGACTTCAAACTTGTCCTTTGACTTGAGTTTGGGGGCAGGCAGTAATATCTTCTTTTTGTCCTCTTCAGTCTTGCCTTCTCCAATCTTGATGCCACCTCCATGGACAGGTCCATAGGCATCAACTTTGCTCAATTCAATCACCATAGCCATTTCAGCATCATCAGCAGCTTTTCTTTCTGCTTCAGACATGCGTCTTCTGGCTTCATCCTTTGCTTCTTGAGCTTTGCTTAGCTCAAGTGCTTTCTTCTCTTCAAGCTCATCCTGGTTCCTCTGTTCAGCTTCCTCCCTTGCCTTCTTATCAGCTTTGGAGACTTTCTTTCTCCTTAGCACTATTTTTCTCTTGCCTTTATCAGCAGGGGCTGGTCCAGCAGATGATATGGGAGCAGCAGCAATATGATAGATGATTTGGACATCTGGATCTTCTTGAGGTTGAGCAACCTCAGCTGTTGATGTGACCTGACTTGGCTGTTGCTCATCAGCTTTGTCAGTCTCAACAGTCTTAATTGTTTCAGCAGGCCTTTGAGTAGCTTCAGGGTCTTCCCTTGCTACATTCTCCAAGTCCGTTGGTTCTTCAATAAATGTCATCTGCTTTCTAGCAGACTTCTTGGTCCTCCCTTCACGGTAAGTGGAGGTAACAGTATCTCTCTGTTGACTCCTTGTCCTTTGAGAAATACCCTCAGCAGGCCTCTCTGCTGATGGAGTTCTTGATGGTGATGCAGGGGATCCAGTCCTTACATCAGCAATTATATTCTCAACAATCTTAGTGGCTTCAGCAGAAGTCACTCTCTCCATCTGCTTAGATTCTTTCTTTTTGGGCTCATCAGCAGCCCTCTTCCTTTTAGTCTCAGCAGCCAAACTTGCTGTTTTGACTAACCGCTTTTGCCTTTTGGCAGGAACCTCCTTTGGTTCCTCAACATCAGCTTCCTCAGGCTCACCAGCCTTCCTCTTTTGAACAGGCAAGTACTTTGATACTGCCTTAGATTTATGAATCTCTTTTCCATTCTTCATATCACAACCCAGCTTTGACAGCAGATAACTGAGTTTGATCCTGTGGTTGGTAGTGGGGCCTTTTCCTTTCTTATCATCAAGAAAGTCAGCTAATATGTACCAAACTATGATGGACCAGTTGATCTCCAATCCATAGTATATGGCAGCCATGATGCTGAACCTCTTCATGGTAACAGCATCCAGTGAGAATGTGCAGTTCTCAATCAGCTTGGACACCATATCAGCCATCCGCTGATATTCATCCTTCAGTTGCTTCTTCCTTATATTTCCAGATAATGTTTCTCCCTCTTTGGCGCAGATCGCCCAGAACTGTTGATGTTTGTCCTCTGTCAGCACAGTGACGTCATGTCGTCCACTGTTAGGAAGCCCAAACGTCTCGTGAAGAACAGCAGGAGTGATAGTGACAGATTTGTCTCCTACTGAAGCCTTAATCTCCAGTTTGTTGTAGTCAGCTTTCGCTGTGTTGTAGTACTCCATCACTTGGTCAGTCCAGATAATTCCTTCGTGGTATTCCATGAAGTTTACCAGCGAAGCAGCTTTGAACTTTTCGAGCAGTTCTTTCATCAGATCCGTACCGGATTGGTAGTAGGAATCATAGACGAGAAACATACCTTCAGCGGCCACCGTTGATCTGTTGAAGGTTAGAAAAACAAAGGAAAGTATGCAGAAAATTTGCAGAAATTTCTCACAAGTACTTTTGAATGCTTAGGGTGCGTAAAGAGCGACTCGACTGATCAGATAGGGATTTATAGAGTTGAGGTATCTTGAATTTCGTGATATCCGCCAACCGTTAGATCCGTTTTTCTGTCAGTGCTGATCGTGCGGCGTCAGTTACGACTTTTCAAATTCAAAAGATATTTAATGAAGAGCGGGAATATGTACCGCCCAACAGTTACTTTTAAAAGCGTGTTTTTGAATATACGTTTTTAAACAGTTCCGCTTTTATTAAAGTAATCAGATTAGTAACATAAATACTTATCTGATGGACTACTGTCCTGATGACAATGCTGTTATCAGAGAATGCCAATAGCTGATAACCTTCCTCAGCTGTTTGTCAATCCAGCCAGATAAAGCAACTTCAATCTTCGATAGTTGAGTCTTCTGATGAAAACATAACTTCAACTAACTGTCATTAACAAATTTCATCTTTAATTCAGAAGTACCGCTAGTCTTACACGTTCCCCCTGAGTTTAAGAATTCATAAGTTAACTAGTCTGTTGAAAGTTAATCCTTGAAGATAATAATAGATAACTAAGCTGTTGAACTCCAGTCTTCTGATGAGTTCCCCCTCAGCTTATGCTTCCAAATTAAGTAGTCCTAGTTCAGCTCTTAGAGTTGAAAACCTTACTTCACTTAGAGGTTTAGTGAAGATATCAGCAAACTGATTATCAGTATGAACATACTCAATCATTACATTGCCTTTTTCCACATGATCTCTAATGAAATGATGCTTGATCTCAATATGTTTAGTCCTTGAATGACTTGTAGTGTTCTGAGTAAGTGAGATTGCACTTGTATTGTCACAGTAGATTGGAATTCCACTGATCTTGATGTTGTGGTCTTCTAGTTGATGCTTCAACCAAAGTATCTGTGCACAGCAAGCTCCAGCAGCTATATATTCAGCTTCAGCAGTATATATAGAGACTGAGGTTTGCTTCTTACTCATCCATGAGATCAGACGACTGCCTAAGAACTGACATGCACCTGTTGTGCTTTTCCTGTCAATCTTGCAGCCAGCAAGGTCTGAATCTGAATAGCCAACTAGTTCAAATCCAGATTCTCTAGGATACCACAATCCCAATTCTTGAGTGCCTTTAACATACTTCAATATCCTCTTGGCAGCTAAGAGATGAGATTCTTTGGGGTTTGATTGAAATCTTGCACAGACTCCAACTGAGTACATTATATCAGGTCTGCTTGCTGTTAAATACAACAATGAACCAATAATGCCTCTATATTTGGTAATGTCTACTGATTTGCCATCTTCATCTTTATCCAAACGAAGACTTGTAGACATAGGAATGGTAGCTGTTGAGCTAGTTTCCATACCAAATTTCTTGAACAGATCTCTTGTGTACTTTGCTTGGCTGATGAATATTCCATCAGGCAACTGTCTAACTTGCAATCCAAGAAAGTAATTAAGTTCACCCATCATGCTCATTTCAAACTTATTCTGCATCAGCTTGGAGAACTTATCACACATCTGTTGGTTAGTTGAACCAAAAATAATATCGTCCACATATATTTGCACAAGTAATATATGATTTTCCCATTCAATAGTGAACAAGGTTTTGTCTACCTTACCTTTTCGAAATCCTTTAATTAAAAGAAAATCAGATAGGGTATCATACCATGCTCTTGGAGCCTGTTTCAGTCCATAAAGGGCTTTCTTCAGACGATATACTTTGTCCTCTTCTTGATAGACTTCAAATCCAGGAGGTTGTTCAACGTACACTTCTTCTTGTAATTCTCCATTGAGAAAAGCGGACTTCACATCCATCTGATAGACAGTGAAGTTCTTGAAAGCAGCATAGGCTAGAAACAGTCTGATTGCTTCAAGTCTTGCTACTGGTGCAAAAGTTTCATCAAAGTCAATTCCTTCTTCTTGACAATAACCCTTGGCCACTAGTCTTGCTTTGTTTCTGGTGACAACACCATCTTCATTCATCTTATTTCTGAATACCCACTTAGTGCCAATTACTCTTTGATGACTTGGTCTAGGAACTAAATACCAGACTTCATTCCTTTCAAATTGATTCAACTCTTCTTGCATGGCTTCTATCCAGAAGGAGTCATTGAGAGCTTCTTCAATTTGCTTGGGCTCTATTTGAGATAGAAATGTGACAAACATGGCATCTTGTGCAGCAGCTCTTCTTGTTTTCACTCTATCTAAAGGATCACCAATGACTAACTCTGGTGGGTGATTCTTGAGCCATCTGAGATCAGGTTGCAAATCAGGATGTTGACCTCTGTCTTGATCTTGCAACACTACTGTTGGAGTTCCAGTAGTAGTCTGTTGAACATTTGTAGTCTGTTGAACAGTCTCTGGTCTGTCAGCTGTTTGCAACTCGTCTGTTAGACAATCAGCACTGTGATTTTGAACAGCACTTGAGTTAGCAGCTGAACTTAGATTAGGTAGTATGATGGGAACATATTCTTCATTTCTTCCAACGTCTAACTTCTGTAAATCAGCAGACAGATCTTGATTAACACTTTGATTCTTTTCAGAAGATTGACTTGGCTCATCAAATACTACATGGATAGATTCTTCTATTAGTAATGTTCTTTTATTGAAAACTCTATAAGCCTTACTAACAGTAGAGTATCCTACAAAAACAGCTTCATCAGCCTTTTCTGCAAATGCAGCAAGGTGATTTTTCCCATTATTCAATACAAAACATTTACAACCAAAAATCTTAAAGTAATGAATGTTTGGTTTTCTGTTGTTCCAAACTTCATATGGAGTCTTGTTCTGATTTTTGTTGATCATACATCTGTTCTGGGTAAAGCATGCTGTATTTGTTGCTTCTGCCCAAAATCTTTGTGGCAGCTTAGCTTCAGCTATCATGGTTCTGACAGCTTCTTTCAGTGTTCTGTTTCTCCTTTCAGCAACACCATTTTGTTGAGGGGTTCTTGCAGCAGAATACTCATGATGTATTCCTTTGATATTACAATACTCTTCAACAGTAGAGTTTGTAAACTCTGTCCCTCTATCTGATCTGATCTTTAATATTTTAATGCTCTTCTCATTCTGGATCAGTTCCATCAGATTGGTAAGATGTTCCTTGGTTTCACTCTTCTTTTTCATGAAAATCACCCAAGTATATCTTGAATAATCATCCACAACAGCTAGGCAGTATTTCTTTCCACCATTGCTGACTGGATCAATAGGTCCAAATAAGTCCATATGCAATAGCTCCAATATTCTTCCAGAAGATTGGTGCTTCTTTTCTTTGAATGATGACTTGATTTGTTTACCCTTCTGACATGCATCACAGAGCTTGTCTTTGCTCATGACTGCTTTTGGAATCCCTTCTACCAAATCATTCTTGATTAATCTGTTTATGGTCTTGAAGTTTAAATGATTCATTCTCTTGTGCCATAGCCAACTGACTTCACTTGGTGCAGATGCCACCAAACAAATACTTGAATTCTTGTCAACAGAATTCCAGTCAACTATGTAGATATTTCCTTGTCGTCTTCCAGATAAAATTACCTTCTTTGTACCAATCTGTTCAACGTAGCACTTATCTGTTGAGAAGATGACTGAATATCCCTTGTCACAAAATTGACATATGCTCAGCAGATTATACTTTAGTCCTTTAACATATGAGACGTCAGATATCTCTATGTTTCCCTTGATTAATCTTCCTTTAGCTTTAATCTTGCCTTCTTTGCTGTCTCCAAAAGTGACTTTTGGACCATCCACAGCAACTGCATCAGTCAACTCATGTATGTTTCCACACATATGTCTTGAACATCCACTGTCCAAGTACCAGATCTTCTCTACTTTACTCCTACTCCTGATCCTAACCTACAAAACAAAAATAAAATTGTTTTAGGTACCCTTATTGAGAGGGTCCTGAAGGATTAGTTCCACCTTTGACAACCCAAGATGTTGAAGTCTTAGGCTTCTTAGGCTTCTGAGTTTTAGGAGCATGAACAGTTTCATTTTTATCATAGTTATCAGATAAGTCATGTTGATGATCAGTATGATATGAATAATGTTCATAAGCAGGGTAAGGTGCATGATATGCAGGATATGCATGCATTGGATGAGCAGGGTAAGGTGCATAGTAACTAGGAAACTGAGGTGCATGATACATAGGATGATATGCAGCAGGTTGCACATAATATGACTCATTTCCATACCAAGCATTTTGATTTTTCTTGATCTTATGCTTCTTTGGTTTACTAGATGCTTGCTCATTTGTTTTTGACTTAGTTTTACCACTAGTCTGATTGACTTTAGCTTTATCAGCAGATTTCTTAGGACTCTGCTGTTTGGTCTTACTAGTCTGATTTCCTACACTAGGCTCTTTGCTCTTTTTAGCCTTAGGAGATTTCTTCTCCTTTACCACTTTCTTAGATGAGGTAGGTTTAGAAGTTTGAACATACAGAATGACCTTACTATTGTCAGCTGATATGAATTTTTCAGTATGATTCAATTCTAATTTATCCTTTTCTAAAGGTGTCTCCTGTTTACTAGATGTATGCATGGATGCAACAGTTGACTTATCATGAGACTCAATAATTTTCTCAAGTTCCATGATTTTTCCTTTATAAACCTCACATTCAGCTTTCAGAGATTCATGCTCTTGCTCAAGCTGTTTATATTCAGCTGATTCTTTTGGCTTTTCAGCTAGAAGTTTCAGTGAATTATTTTGCTCTTTTAGCAAGTTCATCTCTTCCTTAAGCTTAACAAACTCTCCAGCAATAGTAGTATTATTCAACATCATTTGCTCTAGAGAATTAAACAATTCATTTTCTTGAGGAGTTACCTCATCCTCAGAGTCATCAGATTCCTTTGCCATAAGACATAGGAGAGCAGGTTTTTCTTCATCAGACGATTCTTCATCAGATGTGTCTGAATCTGAATCAGATGAGTAGACGGCAGCAAGCTTTTCTGCTTCAGCCATCATTGCCTTGCCTCTCTGATGCTTTCTTTCTTTTCTCATTTTCTTCTCTTCCTCAGTGTACTTCTCTGCTTTTGGATAAGGACAGTCTTTAATGAAGTGTCCCAATTTCCTGCAGTTGTAACACATTAGTTTTGATTTATAATCATCTTTTTCTTGAGAAGAAAAGTTAGGTTTAGAAGAAGAAGCATTGTTGTATTTGTTCTTCATCTTTCTCTTGTAGAACTTCTTGAAGTTGTTCATCAACAGTGCAACATCTCCAGCAGTGTACTCCTTTTTGTTGAGTAGAGTGGCTTCATCAGATGAGTCCACTTCAGCAATTCTTTGAGCTGGTCTTCTTTGGTTTTCAGCAGCAACCAGTGCAGCTGTGGGTCCTGAAGTTGAGGTTTCTTCAATTCCCATCCTTGGCAGTTTATACTCATACGCCTTGAGTACGGAGAACAGCTCTGTAAGAGAAATCTTGCCCAGATCTCTTGATTCTTCCATTGCTGTCACCTTCATGTTGAACTTGGAAGGTAGGGCCTTCAGTACTCTGACAGTGATTTCTTTGTCAGTGAAAGTCTTTCCCAACTTTAAAACTTCATTCAGAGTTCTGGTGAATCTGGTATCCATCTGATCAATGGTTTCTCCAGACTTCATCTTGAAGTTGTCCAGCTTCTCCAAGGCAACACTTAGCTGATGCTCTTTAATTGCATCATTGCCTTCACTCATGTCACGAACCTTATCCCACATCTCCTTTGCAGTTTTGCAAAGCTTGACTTTGTCAAACCGATCATTATCCAGGGCTTTGGTCATGATGAATCTTCCGACTTTGTCCAGGTTGAACAGCTTTATTTCTTCTGCTGTCATTTCTGTTAAGTCTTTTTCCACCACTATTTGAGCTTCATCTACGATGATGGTCTTGGTGAATTTGAATGGACCTTTGATGATACATGTATACATGTTGTCATTGTAGGCAGCAAGGAAAATCTCCATTCTGATCTTCCAGTCCTCAAAAGACATACCAGCAATGTGGGGAACATGGCTGATACAATCCATTTTTCAAAAAGTTTTTATTTTTCAAAAAGATGCTCTTTTGAAAAGTTTTGAAAACCTTTGAAAAACACTCGGATCAAGCTCGTTGATCAGGCAGCTGATTCTAATGAACCACCTGCTCTGATACCACTTGTTGGTCCCAAGTGGTCAGAAGAGGTTTAGAGGGGGGGGTGAATAAACCTCTTTAAAATTTTCTTCAAATTTAACTTTAAAACTTTACTCTTACTGAACAGACTAAGCTGATCAGATTAGTAAGTTACAATTCTGTTCGCGAACAAATCTTTGAACAGTCTTGTTGACCACTCGTCTGATGGTTACTTAGCTGATTTTGCAGAAATCAGTTTTAATACTTAGAGTACTTGCAGCGGATTTTCAAAGTGTTTTTCACAAGTAAACTTAGTAGTCTGAAAAGTAATTCCCCAGTTTTATAAACTCCTTTTAACTTCTTTTCAAACAGTTAACTTAATGTGTTTTTATGCAAACAGAAAATATGCAGATTTAAAACAATGTAAAAACACAAGTAATTTTTATAGTGGTTATATGGATTTGAATATCCTTTAGTCCACTCTTCCAAGTCACTCAGATCTTGGGTTATACTATAATCACAAAGTTTACAGTATACTCTGCTTGCGTCGAACAACAAATGAAACGACCACAAGTTCGCAATAGGAAATCACACAGAAAATCTATTCTCTGAAGTTTGATCACTCACTAAGATGGATCACAACTCCGCACAACACTCTTGTTTACAAAATCACTCAGAAGATGTATTTTTCTTGATTCTTCAACTCTGCTTTCGTCAACAAATGACTCAGCTGATGAGTGAGCTGTTCTTGAGACTTAAAGAATTTTGCTTCGGAAATTTCTCTCAGAAAGTGTGTTGCTTGTTTCTTCTTCGTCTCTTTCAGCTATTTATACTTGAGGATTGAAAAGTGTCCGTTGAAGAGAGACAGGATTCAAATTCCTCGAGTACTGGTCCTTAAAATCCGCGAACGGCTCTTTTGCAGTCTGTCCGTACTGTAAACAGTACTATTCTGCAGGCAGCATTAAATGCACTCGGCTGATGCGAAGCTTTTCTTCAATCATTTGTCTTAAATATCCTCGTACTTCAGCATTTATTACACCAAGGGGCATTTATTACCGTTGGGAACACTTCATGATCTTCTTCACTTGGCTGACGAAAGTACAAGCCTGATGGTGAACTCGGCTGATCTCAAACTTGAACAAATCTGATTTGAGTCGGCTGATCTTCACTAATCTGATAACTTTACTTCAGCAGATCAGAAGTCTTGGACCTTGAAACTTTGACTCTTCTGATGTCTTCATTACTTAGTCAAAATTCCTTGATAAGTTTATCAGCTAAGTTACTCCATACTTAGCCAATTTTGAAGTTTTGGAATGCATCAAAACCTCCCTTATCAAACTTTCTTTAGTGCCTTCATCTTCATCCTTATCCAACACCTAATAAAACATACACGTGCCAACAGAAAAGTTCACAAACAATTTCTCATACATCATTCGAAAAATCAAGAATGCAAAACATGGATCAAAATTTTCATTTTTTTCGTTGGAAACACCGAAATTTTTTTTAATCAATTGAAACAATATAAGGTGTATTTCCGAAACTTTATATTTGTTTAGAATTTTTTTAAGTGAAATAATAATTGATTAAATTCGATTACGTTACGTATAGAAGTGAAAAACGTATGCTTGAACGGAAATTTTTTCAATAAATACGATGGAAAAGTTGAAATTTTTGTTCCACGGTCTCTATCAATCAAATTTAGACTCTGAATCGCGTGCCAAAATTCCCTAAAAAAATATACACGTGGCAACATAAAATTTCAAAAACAGTTTCCCATTCATCAATCGGAAAATCAAGAATGCAAACATGAGGCCAAATTTTTATTTTTTCAGTCGAAAACATCGAAAATTTTCTTTTTTTTTTAACTATCGAACAAAAATAATGTGTATTTTTCGAAACTTTGTATTTGTCTAGAATTTATTTTTCTTGATTTAGTAACTTATAGCATAATTTTTCGTAGTTTTTTTCAAAACATTCCAAAAAAAATTCGAAAAGTTTTCTATATTCAGTTAATCGAAACATAAATTGAAAACAAAACTTTTGATCCATAAATGCAAATAAATATTTCTAGCATTAATGGACTTATTATTTAAAAGAATCTTTAAATAAAGTGGGCAAGAAAGAGTACATACAAACAGATTCGGGGGACAAACATTAGCATCTGCGGCAAAAGTTTTAGCATAATTATGCATATTCTTCCTAACCATGTAGTCATGAATGTACATGTCCAACCTGCAACAAAAATGTACAACAAAAATAAAAATCAATACAAGCACAAACAATAAAAATAAATTGCACAAACAACAACAATGTACAACAAAAATCACATCTTTCGAGCATCCCAGTCGCAGTCGCAATCGTCCATGAGTCACAAAGCCTTCAATTCAGAAAATTGCACAACAAGAAAAATTAATTAAAAAATGAAGAAGGGTTTTTGAAAATTTTGATTTTTCATAAAAAAAAATGGGAAACTTTTCTGTCAATCAAATATTCGAAACATTTCAAAAATGTTGCGGAAACACCAAGGAAAAATTATAAAAAAAATTACTAAATTAATTAAAATGAGAGAGTATCAGGCTAGTAAATAGTTTTGAAATTACATCTTGTTTTTATTTAGTTTGAATAAAAAACGAAAACTTTTTCGATGTTTTCGATGAAAATTTTGTTCCACGGTCTTTATTAATCAAATTCAGACTCTGATACACGTGCCACAATTCCCTCAAAAAATATGCACGTGGCAACAGAAAATTTCACAAACAATTTCCCATACATCCATCGGAAAATAAAGAATGCAAACATGAGGCAAATTTTTTATTTTTACCTATGAATATCGTGAATATGTTATGTCGTCTGGCTCTGACTACCGCCGATTGAATCCAAAAACGGATTCGATCCTAGCATATTCGGGTTCAGTTCTGGCCTAGGACTCATGGTTGGAAAAACATTTGGTAGCACATAGTTCTAAATTTGATGTGGCAGAGTTTGATCAGCAATCTCAGGAGCCTGAGAATTTTTGTGTCGTCTGGCTCTGACTACCCCCGATTGAATCCAAGATTGGAATTACATATTGTTTTTATTTCGTTTGAATAAAAAAAGGGAAAGTTTTTCAATGTTTTCGATGAAAATTTTGTTCCACGGTCTCTATTAATCAAATTCAGACTCTGATACACGTGCCACAATTCCCTAAAAAATATGCACGTGCCAACAGAAAATTTCACAAACAAATTCCCATACATCAATCGGAAAATCAAGAATGCAAACATGAGGCAAAATTTTTATTTTTCACTTGAATATCGAGAATATGTGATGTCGTCTGGCTCTGACTACCGCCGATTGAATCCAAGAACGGATTCAATCCTAGCATATTCGGGTTCAGTTCTGGCCTAGGACTCATGGTTGGAAAAACATTTGGTAGCACATAGTTCTCAATTGGATTTGGCAGAGTTCGATCAGCAATCTCAGGAGCCTAAGAATTTTGGTAAATAAACTTGTGTTGAGTGCATTATTAATTAATTAAGATACATAAATATGATAGAAAAAATAATTTAATTAAAGTTTTATGAGAAAATATTAAATAAATGTTGCTTAAAACCATGGAAGTGGATCCTCCTATTGCGTCATGATTTTGTTGCCTAGTAGAGTATAAATCCAAAAATATGGACCACCACTCGGTCCGAAATCCTTCAGGAGGATTAATTGCTGGAAATAGAAAAATTATATTAAAAATTGAAAAAAAAATATATTAAAAATTAATTAAAATACGAAAGTATCAAACTAATAAATAGTTTCGAAATTACATCTTATTTTCATCCGTTTGATTAAAAAAGGGAAACTTTTCGATGTTTTCAATGGAAAAGATGAAAATTTTGTTCCGCGATCTCTATCAATCAAATTTAGACTCTTAGATACACTTGCTAAAATTTCCTAATAAAACATACACGTGCCAACAGAAAAGTTCACAAACAATTTCTCATACATCATTCGAAAAATCAAGAATGCAAAACATGGATCAAAATTTTCATTTTTTTCGTTGGAAACACCGAAATTTTTTTTAATCAATTGAAACAATATAAGGTGTATTTCCGAAACTTTATATTTGTTTAGAATTTTTTTAAGTGAAATAATAATTGATTAAATTCGATTACGTTACGTATAGAAGTGAAAAACGTATGCTTGAACGGAAATTTTTTCAATAAATACGATGGAAAAGTTGAAATTTTTGTTCCACGGTCTCTATCAATCAAATTTAGACTCTGAATCGCGTGCCAAAATTCCCTAAAAAAATATACACGTGGCAACATAAAATTTCACAAACAGTTTCCCATTCATCAATCGGAAAATCAAGAATGCAAACATGAGGCCAAATTTTTATTTTTTCAGTCGAAAACATCGAAAATTTTCTTTTTTTTTAACTATCGAACAAAAATAATGTGTATTTTTCGAAACTTTGTATTTGTCTAGAATTTATTTTTCTTGATTTAGTAACTTATAGCATAATTTTTCGTAGTTTTTTTCAAAACATTCCAAAAAAAATTCGAAAAGTTTTCTATATTCAGTTAATCGAAACATAAATTGAAAACAAAACTTTTGATCCATAAATGCAAATAAATATTTCTAGCATTAATGGACTTATTATTTAAAAGAATCTTTAAATAAAGTGGGCAAGAAAGAGTACATACAAACAGATTCGGGGGACAAACATTAGCATCTGCGGCAAAAGTTTTAGCATAATTATGCATATTCTTCCTGACCATGTAGTCATGAATGTACATGTCCAACCTGCAACAAAAATGTACAACAAAAATAAAAATCAATACAAGCACAAACAATAAAAATAAATTGCACAAACAACAACAATGTACAACAAAAATCACATCTTTGGACCATCCCAGTCGCAGTCGCAATCGTCCATGAGTCACAAAGCCTTCAATTCAGAAAATTGCACAACAAGAAAAATTAATTAAAAAATGAAGAAGGGTTTTTGAAAATTTTGATTTTTCATAAAAAAAAATGGGAAACTTTTCTGTCAATCAAATATTCGAAACATTTCAAAAATGTTGCGGAAACACCAAGGAAAAATTATAAAAAAAATTACTAAATTAATTAAAATGAGAGAGTATCAGGCTAGTAAATAGTTTTGAAATTACATCTTGTTTTTATTTAGTTTGAATAAAAAACGAAAACTTTTTCGATGTTTTCGATGAAAATTTTGTTCCACGGTCTTTATTAATCAAATTCAGACTCTGATACACGTGCCACAATTCCCTCAAAAAATATGCACGTGGCAACAGAAAATTTCACAAACAATTTCCAATACATCAATCGGAAAATAAAGAATGCAAACATGAGGCAAATTTTTTATTTTTTCCTATGAATATCGTGAATATGTTATGTCGTCTGGCTCTGACTACCGCCGATTGAATCCAAAAACGGATTCGATCCTAGCATATTCGGGTTCAGTTCTGGCCTAGGACTCATGGTTGGAAAAACATTTGGTAGCACATAGTTCTAAATTGGATGTGGCAGAGTTTGATCAGCAATCTCAGGAGCCTGAGAATTTTTGTGTCGTCTGGCTCTGACTACCCCCGATTGAATCCAAGATCGGAATTACATATTGTTTTTATTTCGTTTGAATAAAAAAAGGGAAAGTTTTTCAATGTTTTCGATGAAAATTTTGTTCCACGGTCTCTATTAATCAAATTCAGACTCTGATACACGTGCCACAATTCCCTAAAAAATATGCACGTGCCAACAAAAAATTTCACAAACAAATTCCCATACATCAATCGGAAAATCAAGAATGCAAACATGAGGCAAAATTTTTATTTTTC
Organism: Penstemon eatonii; assembly: GCA_038501285.1. Classification (NCBI taxonomy): domain Eukaryota; kingdom Viridiplantae; phylum Streptophyta; class Magnoliopsida; order Lamiales; family Plantaginaceae; genus Penstemon; species Penstemon eatonii. The sequence continues at coordinate 57,194,727 of CM076714.1, forward strand.
ACTTGAATATCGAGAATATGTGATGTCGTCTGGCTCTGACTACCGCCGATTGAATCCAAGAACGGATTCAATCCTAGCATATTCGGGTTCAGTTCTGGCCTAGGACTCATGGTTGGAAAAACATTTGGTAGCACATAGTTCTCAATTGGATTTGGCAGAGTTCGATCAGCAATCTCAGGAGCCTAAGAATTTTGGTAAATAAACTTGTGTTGAGTGCATTATTAATTAATTAAGATACATAAATATGATAGAAAAAATAATTTAATTAAAGTTTTATGAGAAAATATTAAATAAATGTTGCTTAAAACCATGGAAGTGGATCCTCCTATTGCGTCATGATTTTGTTGCCTAGTAGAGTATAAATCCAAAAATATGGACCACCACTCGGTCCGAAATCCTTCAGGAGGATTAATTGCTGGAAATAGAAAAATTATATTAAAAATTGAAAAAAAAATATATTAAAAATTAATTAAAATACGAAAGTATCAAACTAATAAATAGTTTCGAAATTACATCTTATTTTCATCCGTTTGATTAAAAAAGGGAAACTTTTCGATGTTTTCAATGGAAAAGATGAAAATTTTGTTCCGCGATCTCTATCAATCAAATTTAGACTCTTAGATACACTTGCTAAAATTTCCTAATAAAACATACACGTGCCAACAGAAAAGTTCACAAACAATTTCTCATACATCATTCGAAAAATCAAGAATGCAAAACATGGATCAAAATTTTCATTTTTTCGTTGGAAACACCGAAATTTTTTTTAATCAATTGAAACAATATAAGGTGTATTTCCGAAACTTTATATTTGTTTAGAATTTTTTTAAGTGAAATAATAATTGATTAAATTCGATTACGTTACGTATAGAAGTGAAAAACGTATGCTTGAACGGAAATTTTTTCAATAAATACGATGGAAAAGTTGAAATTTTTGTTCCACGGTCTCTATCAATCAAATTTAGACTCTGAATCGCGTGCCAAAATTCCCTAAAAAAATATACACGTGGCAACATAAAATTTCACAAACAGTTTCCCATTCATCAATCGGAAAATCAAGAATGCAAACATGAGGCCAAATTTTTATTTTTTCAGTCGAAAACATCGAAAATTTTCTTTTTTTTTAACTATCGAACAAAAATAATGTGTATTTTTCGAAACTTTGTATTTGTCTAGAATTTATTTTTCTTGATTTAGTAACTTATAGCATAATTTTTCGTAGTTTTTTTCAAAACATTCCAAAAAAAATTCGAAAAGTTTTCTATATTCAGTTAATCGAAACATAAATTGAAAACAAAACTTTTGATCCATAAATGCAAATAAATATTTCTAGCATTAATGGACTTATTATTTAAAAGAATCTTTAAATAAAGTGGGCAAGAAAGAGTACATACAAACAGATTCGGGGGACAAACATTAGCATCTGCGGCAAAAGTTTTAGCATAATTATGCATATTCTTCCTAACCATGTAGTCATGAATGTACATGTCCAACCTGCAACAAAAATGTACAACAAAAATAAAAATCAATACAAGCACAAACAATAAAAATAAATTGCACAAACAACAACAATGTACAACAAAAATCACATCTTTGGACCATCCCAGTCGCAGTCGCAATCGTCCATGAGTCACAAAGCCTTCAATTCAGAAAATTGCACAACAAGAAAAATTAATTAAAAAATGAAGAAGGGTTTTTGAAAATTTTGATTTTTCATAAAAAAAAATGGGAAACTTTTCTGTCAATCAAATATTCGAAACATTTCAAAAATGTTGCGGAAACACCAAGGAAAAATTATAAAAAAAATTACTAAATTAATTAAAATGAGAGAGTATCAGCCTAGTAAATAGTTTTGAAATTACATCTTGTTTTTATTTAGTTTGAATAAAAAACGAAAACTTTTTCGATGTTTTCGATGAAAATTTTGTTCCACGGTCTTTATTAATCAAATTCAGACTCTGATACACGTGCCACAATTCCCTCAAAAAATATGCACGTGGCAACAGAAAATTTCACAAACAATTTCCCATACATCCATCGGAAAATAAAGAATGCAAACATGAGGCAAATTTTTTATTTTTACCTATGATTATCGTGAATATGTTATGTCGTCTGGCTCTGACTACCGCCGATTGAATCCAAAAACGGATTCGATCCTAGCATATTCGGGTTCAGTTCTGGCCTAGGACTCATGGTTGGAAAAACATTTGGTAGCACATAGTTCTAAATTTGATGTGGCAGAGTTTGATCAGCAATCTCAGGAGCCTGAGAATTTTTGTGTCGTCTGGCTCTGACTACCCCCGATTGAATCCAAGATTGGAATTACATATTGTTTTTATTTCGTTTGAATAAAAAAAGGGAAAGTTTTTCAATGTTTTCGATGAAAATTTTGTTCCACGGTCTCTATTAATCAAATTCAGACTCTGATACACGTGCCACAATTCCCTAAAAAATATGCACGTGCCAACAAAAAATTTCACAAACAAATTCCCATACATCAATCGGAAAATCAAGAATGCAAACATGAGGCAAAATTTTTATTTTTCACTTGAATATCGAGAATATGTGATGTCGTCTGGCTCTGACTACCGCCGATTGAATCCAAGAACGGATTCAATCCTAGCATATTCGGGTTCAGTTCTGGCCTAGGACTCATGGTTGGAAAAACATTTGGTAGCACATAGTTCTCAATTGGATTTGGCAGAGTTCGATCAGCAATCTCAGGAGCCTAAGAATTTTGGTAAATAAACTTGTGTTGAGTGCATTATTAATTAATTAAGATACATAAATATGATAGAAAAAATAATTTAATTAAAGTTTTATGAGAAAATATTAAATAAATGTTGCTTAAAACCATGGAAGTGGATCCTCCTATTGCGTCATGATTTTGTTGCCTAGTAGAGTATAAATCCAAAAATATGGACCACCACTCGGTCCGAAATCCTTCAGGAGGATTAATTGCTGGAAATAGAAAAATTATATTAAAAATTGAAAAAAAAATATATTAAAAATTAATTAAAATACGAAAGTATCAAACTAATAAATAGTTTCGAAATTACATCTTATTTTCATCCGTTTGATTAAAAAAGGGAAACTTTTCGATGTTTTCAATGGAAAAGATGAAAATTTTGTTCCGCGATCTCTATCAATCAAATTTAGACTCTTAGATACACTTGCTAAAATTTCCTAATAAAACATACACGTGCCAACAGAAAAGTTCACAAACAATTTCTCATACATCATTCGAAAAATCAAGAATGCAAAACATGGATCAAAATTTTCATTTTTTCGTTGGAAACACCGAAATTTTTTTTAATCAATTGAAACAATATAAGGTGTATTTCCGAAACTTTATATTTGTTTAGAATTTTTTTAAGTGAAATAATAATTGATTAAATTCGATTACGTTACGTATAGAAGTGAAAAACGTATGCTTGAACGGAAATTTTTTCAATAAATACGATGGAAAAGTTGAAATTTTTGTTCCACGGTCTCTATCAATCAAATTTAGACTCTGAATCGCGTGCCAAAATTCCCTAAAAAAATATACACGTGGCAACATAAAATTTCACAAACAGTTTCCCATTCATCAATCGGAAAATCAAGAATGCAAACATGAGGCCAAATTTTTATTTTTTCAGTCGAAAACATCGAAAATTTTCTTTTTTTTTAACTATCGAACAAAAATAATGTGTATTTTTCGAAACTTTGTATTTGTCTAGAATTTATTTTTCTTGATTTAGTAACTTATAGCATAATTTTTCGTAGTTTTTTTCAAAACATTCCAAAAAAAATTCGAAAAGTTTTCTATATTCAGTTAATCGAAACATAAATTGAAAACAAAACTTTTGATCCATAAATGCAAATAAATATTTCTAGCATTAATGGACTTATTATTTAAAAGAATCTTTAAATAAAGTGGGCAAGAAAGAGTACATACAAACAGATTCGGGGGACAAACATTAGCATCTGCGGCAAAAGTTTTAGCATAATTATGCATATTCTTCCTAACCATGTAGTCATGAATGTACATGTCCAACCTGCAACAAAAATGTACAACAAAAATAAAAATCAATACAAGCACAAACAATAAAAATAAATTGCACAAACAACAACAATGTACAACAAAAATCACATCTTTGGACCATCCCAGTCGCAGTCGCAATCGTCCATGAGTCACAAAGCCTTCAATTCAGAAAATTGCACAACAAGAAAAATTAATTAAAAAATGAAGAAGGGTTTTTGAAAATTTTGATTTTTCATAAAAAAAAATGGGAAACTTTTCTGTCAATCAAATATTCGAAACATTTCAAAAATGTTGCGGAAACACCAAGGAAAAATTATAAAAAAAATTACTAAATTAATTAAAATGAGAGAGTATCAGCCTAGTAAATAGTTTTGAAATTACATCTTGTTTTTATTTAGTTTGAATAAAAAACGAAAACTTTTTCGATGTTTTCGATGAAAATTTTGTTCCACGGTCTTTATTAATCAAATTCAGACTCTGATACACGTGCCACAATTCCCTCAAAAAATATGCACGTGGCAACAGAAAATTTCACAAACAATTTCCCATACATCCATCGGAAAATAAAGAATGCAAACATGAGGCAAATTTTTTATTTTTACCTATGATTATCGTGAATATGTTATGTCGTCTGGCTCTGACTACCGCCGATTGAATCCAAAAACGGATTCGATCCTAGCATATTCGGGTTCAGTTCTGGCCTAGGACTCATGGTTGGAAAAACATTTGGTAGCACATAGTTCTAAATTTGATGTGGCAGAGTTTGATCAGCAATCTCAGGAGCCTGAGAATTTTTGTGTCGTCTGGCTCTGACTACCCCCGATTGAATCCAAGATTGGAATTACATATTGTTTTTATTTCGTTTGAATAAAAAAAGGGAAAGTTTTTCAATGTTTTCGATGAAAATTTTGTTCCACGGTCTCTATTAATCAAATTCAGACTCTGATACACGTGCCACAATTCCCTAAAAAATATGCACGTGCCAACAAAAAATTTCACAAACAAATTCCCATACATCAATCGGAAAATCAAGAATGCAAACATGAGGCAAAATTTTTATTTTTCACTTGAATATCGAGAATATGTGATGTCGTCTGGCTCTGACTACCGCCGATTGAATCCAAGAACGGATTCAATCCTAGCATATTCGGGTTCAGTTCTGGCCTAGGACTCATGGTTGGAAAAACATTTGGTAGCACATAGTTCTCAATTGGATTTGGCAGAGTTCGATCAGCAATCTCAGGAGCCTAAGAATTTTGGTAAATAAACTTGTGTTGAGTGCATTATTAATTAATTAAGATACATAAATATGATAGAAAAAATAATTTAATTAAAGTTTTATGAGAAAATATTAAATAAATGTTGCTTAAAACCATGGAAGTGGATCCTCCTATTGCGTCATGATTTTGTTGCCTAGTAGAGTATAAATCCAAAAATATGGACCACCACTCGGTCCGAAATCCTTCAGGAGGATTAATTGCTGGAAATAGAAAAATTATATTAAAAATTGAAAAAAAAATATATTAAAAATTAATTAAAATACGAAAGTATCAAACTAATAAATAGTTTCGAAATTACATCTTATTTTCATCCGTTTGATTAAAAAAGGGAAACTTTTCGATGTTTTCAATGGAAAAGATGAAAATTTTGTTCCGCGATCTCTATCAATCAAATTTAGACTCTTAGATACACTTGCTAAAATTTCCTAATAAAACATACACGTGCCAACAGAAAAGTTCACAAACAATTTCTCATACATCATTCGAAAAATCAAGAATGCAAAACATGGATCAAAATTTTCATTTTTTCGTTGGAAACACCGAAATTTTTTTTAATCAATTGAAACAATATAAGGTGTATTTCCGAAACTTTATATTTGTTTAGAATTTTTTTAAGTGAAATAATAATTGATTAAATTCGATTACGTTACGTATAGAAGTGAAAAACGTATGCTTGAACGGAAATTTTTTCAATAAATACGATGGAAAAGTTGAAATTTTTGTTCCACGGTCTCTATCAATCAAATTTAGACTCTGAATCGCGTGCCAAAATTCCCTAAAAAAATATACACGTGGCAACATAAAATTTCACAAACAGTTTCCCATTCATCAATCGGAAAATCAAGAATGCAAACATGAGGCCAAATTTTTATTTTTTCAGTCGAAAACATCGAAAATTTTCTTTTTTTTTAACTATCGAACAAAAATAATGTGTATTTTTCGAAACTTTGTATTTGTCTAGAATTTATTTTTCTTGATTTAGTAACTTATAGCATAATTTTTCGTAGTTTTTTTCAAAACATTCCAAAAAAAATTCGAAAAGTTTTCTATATTCAGTTAATCGAAACATAAATTGAAAACAAAACTTTTGATCCATAAATGCAAATAAATATTTCTAGCATTAATGGACTTATTATTTAAAAGAATCTTTAAATAAAGTGGGCAAGAAAGAGTACATACAAACAGATTCGGGGGACAAACATTAGCATCTGCGGCAAAAGTTTTAGCATAATTATGCATATTCTTCCTAACCATGTAGTCATGAATGTACATGTCCAACCTGCAACAAAAATGTACAACAAAAATAAAAATCAATACAAGCACAAACAATAAAAATAAATTGCACAAACAACAACAATGTACAACAAAAATCACATCTTTGGACCATCCCAGTCGCAGTCGCAATCGTCCATGAGTCACAAAGCCTTCAATTCAGAAAATTGCACAACAAGAAAAATTAATTAAAAAATGAAGAAGGGTTTTTGAAAATTTTGATTTTTCATAAAAAAAAATGGGAAACTTTTCTGTCAATCAAATATTCGAAACATTTCAAAAATGTTGCGGAAACACCAAGGAAAAATTATAAAAAAAATTACTAAATTAATTAAAATGAGAGAGTATCAGCCTAGTAAATAGTTTTGAAATTACATCTTGTTTTTATTTAGTTTGAATAAAAAACGAAAACTTTTTCGATGTTTTCGATGAAAATTTTGTTCCACGGTCTTTATTAATCAAATTCAGACTCTGATACACGTGCCACAATTCCCTCAAAAAATATGCACGTGGCAACAGAAAATTTCACAAACAATTTCCCATACATCCATCGGAAAATAAAGAATGCAAACATGAGGCAAATTTTTTATTTTTACCTATGATTATCGTGAATATGTTATGTCGTCTGGCTCTGACTACCGCCGATTGAATCCAAAAACGGATTCGATCCTAGCATATTCGGGTTCAGTTCTGGCCTAGGACTCATGGTTGGAAAAACATTTGGTAGCACATAGTTCTAAATTTGATGTGGCAGAGTTTGATCAGCAATCTCAGGAGCCTGAGAATTTTTGTGTCGTCTGGCTCTGACTACCCCCGATTGAATCCAAGATTGGAATTACATATTGTTTTTATTTCGTTTGAATAAAAAAAGGGAAAGTTTTTCAATGTTTTCGATGAAAATTTTGTTCCACGGTCTCTATTAATCAAATTCAGACTCTGATACACGTGCCACAATTCCCTAAAAAATATGCACGTGCCAACAGAAAATTTCACAAACAAATTCCCATACATCAATCGGAAAATCAAGAATGCAAACATGAGGCAAAATTTTTATTTTTCACTTGAATATCGAGAATATGTGATGTCGTCTGGCTCTGACTACCGCCGATTGAATCCAAGAACGGATTCAATCCTAGCATATTCGGGTTCAGTTCTGGCCTAGGACTCATGGTTGGAAAAACATTTGGTAGCACATAGTTCTCAATTGGATTTGGCAGAGTTCGATCAGCAATCTCAGGAGCCTAAGAATTTTGGTAAATAAACTTGTGTTGAGTGCATTATTAATTAATTAAGATACATAAATATGATAGAAAAAATAATTTAATTAAAGTTTTATGAGAAAATATTAAATAAATGTTGCTTAAAACCATGGAAGTGGATCCTCCAATTGCGTCATGATTTTGTTGCCTAGTAGAGTATAAATCCAAAAATATGGACCACCACTCGGTCCGAAATCCTTCAGGATGATTAATTGCTGGAAATAGAAAAATTATATTAAAAATTGAAAAAAAAATATATTAAAAATTAATTAAAATACGAAAGTATCAAACTAATAAATAGTTTCGAAATTACATCTTATTTTCATCCGTTTGATTAAAAAAGGGAAACTTTTCGATGTTTTCAATGGAAAAGATGAAAATTTTGTTCCGCGATCTCTATCAATCAAATTTAGACTCTTAGATACACTTGCTAAAATTTCCTAATAAAACATACACGTGCCAACAGAAAAGTTCACAAACAATTTCTCATACATCATTCGAAAAATCAAGAATGCAAAACATGGATCAAAATTTTCATTTTTTTCGTTGGAAACACTGAAATTTTTTTTAATCAATTGAAACAATATAAGGTGTATTTCCGAAACTTTATATTTGTTTAGAATTTTTTTAAGTGAAATAATAATTGATTAAATTCGATTACGTTACGTATAGAAGTGAAAAACGTATGCTTGAACGGAAATTTTTTCAATAAATACGATGGAAAAGTTGAAATTTTTGTTCCACGGTCTCTATCAATCAAATTTAGACTCTGAATCGCGTGCCAAAATTCCCTAAAAAAATATACACGTGGCAACATAAAATTTCACAAACAGTTTCCCATTCATCAATCGGAAAATCAAGAATGCAAACATGAGGCCAAATTTTTATTTTTTCAGTCGAAAACATCGAAAATTTTCTTTTTTTTTAACTATCGAACAAAAATAATGTGTATTTTTTGAAACTTTGTATTTGTCTAGAATTTATTTTTCTTGATTTAGTAACTTATAGCATAATTTTTCGTAGTTTTTTTCAAAACATTCCAAAAAAAATTCGAAAAGTTTTCTATATTCAGTTAATCGAAACATAAATTGAAAACAAAACTTTTGATCCATAAATGCAAATAAATATTTCTAGCATTAATAGACTTATTATTTAAAAGAATCTTTAAATAAAGTGGGCAAGAAAGAGTACATACAAACAGATTCGGGGGACAAACATTAGCATCTGCGGCAAAAGTTTTAGCATAATTATGCATACTCTTCCTGACCATGTAGTCATGAATGTACATGTCCAACCTGCAACAAAAATGTACAACAATAATAAAAAATCAATACAAGCACAAACAATAAAAATAAATTGCACAAACAACAACAATGTACAACAAAAATCACATCTTTCGACCATCCCAGTCGCAGTCGCAATCGTCCATGAGTCACAAAGCCTTCAATTCAGAAAATTGCACAACAAGAAAAATTAATTAAAAAATGAAGAAGGGTTTTTGAAAATTTTGATTTTTCATAAAAAAAAATGGGAAACTTTTCTGTCAATCAAATATTCGAAACATTTCAAAAATGTTGCGGAAACACCAAGGAAAAATTATAAAAAAAGTTTACTAAATTAATTAAAATGAGAGAGTATCAGCCTAGTAAATAGTATTGAAATTACATCTTGTTTTTATTTAGTTTGAATAAAAAACGAAAACTTTTTCGATGTTTTCGATGAAAATTTTGTTCCACGGTCTTTATTAATCAAATTCAGACCCTGATACACGTGCCACAATTCCCTCAAAAAATATGCACGTGGCAACAGAAAATTTCACAAACAATTTCCCATACATCAATCGGAAAATAAAGAATGCAAACATGAGGCAAATTTTTTATTTTTTCCTATGAATATCGTGAATATGTTATGTCGTCTGGCTCTGACTACCGCCGATTGAATCCAAAAACGGATTCGATCCTAGCATATTCGGGTTCAGTTCTTGCCTAGGACTCATGGTTGGAAAAACATTTGGTAGCACATAGTTCTAAATTGGATGTGGCAGAGTTTGATCAGCAATCTCAGGAGCCTGAGAATTTTTGTGTCGTCTGGCTCTGACTACCCCCGATTGAATCCAAGATCGGAATTACATATTGTTTTTATTTCGTTTGAATAAAAAAAGGGAAAGTTTTTCAATGTTTTCGATGAAAATTTTGTTCCACGGTCTCTATTAATCAAATTCAGACTCTGATACACGTGCCACAATTCCCTAAAAAATATGCACGTGCCAACAGAAAATTTCACAAACAAATTCCCATACATCAATCGGAAAATCAAGAATGCAAACATGAGGCAAAATTTTTATTTTTCACTTGAATATCGAGAATATGTGATGTCGTCTGGCTCTGACTACCGCCGATTGAATCCAAGAACGGATTCAATCCTAGCATATTCGGGTTCAGTTCTGGCCTAGGACTCATGGTTGGAAAAACATTTGGTAGCACATAGTTCTCAATTGGATTTGGCAGAGTTCGATCAGCAATCTCAGGAGCCTAAGAATTTTGGTAAATAAACTTGTGTTGAGTGCATTATTAATTAATTAAGATACATAAATATGATAGAAAAAATAATTTAATTAAAGTTTTATGAGAAAATATTAAATAAATGTTGCTTAAAACCATGGAAGTGGATCCTCCAATTGCGTCATGATTTTGTTGCCTAGTAGAGTATAAATCCAAAAATATGGACCACCACTCGGTCCGAAATCCTTCAGGAGGATTAATTGCTGGAAATAGAAAAATTATATTAAAAATTGAAAAAAAAATATATTAAAAATTAATTAAAATACGAAAGTATCAAACTAATAAATAGTTTCGAAATTACATCTTATTTTCATCCGTTTGATTAAAAAAGGGAAACTTTTCGATGTTTTCAATGGAAAAGATGAAAATTTTGTTCCGCGATCTCTATCAATCAAATTTAGACTCTTAGATACACTTGCTAAAATTTCCTAATAAAACATACACGTGCCAACAGAAAAGTTCACAAACAATTTCTCATACATCATTCGAAAAATCAAGAATGCAAAACATGGATCAAAATTTTCATTTTTTTCGTTGGAAACACCGAAATTTTTTTTAATCAATTGAAACAATATAAGGTGTATTTCCGAAACTTTATATTTGTTTAGAATTTTTTTAAGTGAAATAATAATTGATTAAATTCGATTACGTTACGTATAGAAGTGAAAAACGTATGCTTGAACGGAAATTTTTTCAATAAATACGATGGAAAAGTTGAAATTTTTGTTCCACGGTCTCTATCAATCAAATTTAGACTCTGAATCGCGTGCCAAAATTCCCTAAAAAAATATACACGTGGCAACATAAAATTTCACAAACAGTTTCCCATTCATCAATCGGAAAATCAAGAATGCAAACATGAGGCCAAATTTTTATTTTTTCAGTCGAAAACATCGAAAATTTTCTTTTTTTTTAACTATCGAACAAAAATAATGTGTATTTTTCGAAACTTTGTATTTGTCTAGAATTTATTTTTCTTGATTTAGTAACTTATAGCATAATTTTTCGTAGTTTTTTTCAAAACATTCCAAAAAAAATTCGAAAAGTTTTCTATATTCAGTTAATCGAAACATAAATTGAAAACAAAACTTTTGATCCATAAATGCAAATAAATATTTCTAGCATTAATAGACTTATTATTTAAAAGAATCTTTAAATAAAGTGGGCAAGAAAGAGTACATACAAACAGATTCGGGGGACAAACATTAGCATCTGCGGCAAAAGTTTTAGCATAATTATGCATACTCTTCCTGACCATGTAGTCATGAATGTACATGTCCAACCTGCAACAAAAATGTACAACAATAATAAAAAATCAATACAAGCACAAACAATAAAAATAAATTGCACAAACAACAACAATGTACAACAAAAATCACATCTTTCGACCATCCCAGTCGCAGTCGCAATCGTCCATGAGTCACAAAGCCTTCAATTCAGAAAATTGCACAACAAGAAAAATTAATTAAAAAATGAAGAAGGGTTTTTGAAAATTTTGATTTTTCATAAAAAAAAATGGGAAACTTTTCTGTCAATCAAATATTCGAAACATTTCAAAAATGTTGCGGAAACACCAAGGAAAAATTATAAAAAAAATTACTAAATTAATTAAAATGAGAGAGTATCAGCCTAGTAAATAGTATTGAAATTACATCTTGTTTTTATTTAGTTTGAATAAAAAACGAAAACTTTTTCGATGTTTTCGATGAAAATTTTGTTCCACGGTCTTTATTAATCAAATTCAGACCCTGATACACGTGCCACAATTCCCTCAAAAAATATGCACGTGGCAACAGAAAATTTCACAAACAATTTCCCATACATCAATCGGAAAATAAAGAATGCAAACATGAGGCAAATTTTTTATTTTTTCCTATGAATATCGTGAATATGTTATGTCGTCTGGCTCTGACTACCGCCGATTGAATCCAAAAACGGATTCGATCCTAGCATATTCGGGTTCAGTTCTTGCCTAGGACTCATGGTTGGAAAAACATTTGGTAGCACATAGTTCTAAATTGGATGTGGCAGAGTTTGATCAGCAATCTCAGGAGCCTGAGAATTTTTGTGTCGTCTGGCTCTGACTACCCCCGATTGAATCCAAGATCGGAATTACATATTGTTTTTATTTCGTTTGAATAAAAAAAGGGAAAGTTTTTCAATGTTTTCGATGAAAATTTTGTTCCACGGTCTCTATTAATCAAATTCAGACTCTGATACACGTGCCACAATTCCCTAAAAAATATGCACGTGCCAACAGAAAATTTCACAAACAAATTCCCATACATCAATCGGAAAATCAAGAATGCAAACCTGAGGCAAAATTTTTATTTTTCACTTGAATATCGAGAATATGTGACGTCGTCTGGCTCTGACTACCGCCGATTGAATCCAAGAACGGATTCAATCCTAGCATATTCGGGTTCAGTTCTGGCCTAGGACTCATGGTTGGAAAAACATTTGGTAGCACATAGTTCTCAATTGGATTTGGCAGAGTTCGATCAGCAATCTCAGGAGCCTAAGAATTTTGGTAAATAAACTTGTGTTGAGTGCATTATTAATTAATTAAGATACATAAATATGATAGAAAAAATAATTTAATTAAAGTTTTATGAGAAAATATTAAATAAATGTTGCTTAAAACCATGGAAGTGGATCCTCCAATTGCGTCATGATTTTGTTGCCTAGTAGAGTATAAATCCAAAAATATGGACCACCACTCGGTCCGAAATCCTTCAGGAGGATTAATTGCTGGAAATAGAAAAATTATATTAAAAATTGAAAAAAAAATATATTAAAAATTAATTAAAATACGAAAGTATCAAACTAATAAATAGTTTCGAAATTACATCTTATTTTCATCCGTTTGATTAAAAAAGGGAAACTTTTCGATGTTTTCAATGGAAAAGATGAAAATTTTGTTCCGCGATCTCTATCAATCAAATTTAGACTCTTAGATACACTTGCTAAAATTTCCTAATAAAACATACACGTGCCAACAGAAAAGTTCACAAACAATTTCTCATACATCATTCGAAAAATCAAGAATGCAAAACATGGATCAAAATTTTCATTTTTTTCGTTGGAAACACCGAAATTTTTTTTAATCAATTGAAACAATATAAGGTGTATTTCCGAAACTTTATATTTGTTTAGAATTTTTTTAAGTGAAATAATAATTGATTAAATTCGATTACGTTACGTATAGAAGTGAAAAACGTATGCTTGAACGGAATTTTTTTCAATAAATACGATGGAAAAGTTGAAATTTTTGTTCCACGGTCTCTATCAATCAAATTTAGACTCTGAATCGCGTGCCAAAATTCCCTAAAAAAATATACACGTGGCAACATAAAATTTCACAAACAGTTTCCCATTCATCAATCGGAAAATCAAGAATGCAAACATGAGGCCAAATTTTTATTTTTTCAGTCGAAAACATCGAAAATTTTCTTTTTTTTTAACTATCGAACAAAAATAATGTGTATTTTTCGAAACTTTGTATTTGTCTAGAATTTATTTTTCTTGATTTAGTAACTTATAGCATAATTTTTCGTAGTTTTTTTCAAAACATTCCAAAAAAAATTCGAAAAGTTTTCTATATTCAGTTAATCGAAACATAAATTGAAAACAAAACTTTTGATCCATAAATGCAAATAAATATTTCTAGCATTAATAGACTTATTATTTAAAAGAATCTTTAAATAAAGTGGGCAAGAAAGAGTACATACAAACAGATTCGGGGGACAAACATTAGCATCTGCGGCAAAAGTTTTAGCATAATTATGCATACTCTTCCTGACCATGTAGTCATGAATGTACATGTCCAACCTGCAACAAAAATGTACAACAATAATAAAAAATCAATACAAGCACAAACAATAAAAATAAATTGCACAAACAACAACAATGTACAACAAAAATCACATCTTTCGACCATCCCAGTCGCAGTCGCAATCGTCCATGAGTCACAAAGCCTTCAATTCAGAAAATTGCACAACAAGAAAAATTAATTAAAAAATGAAGAAGGGTTTTTGAAAATTTTGATTTTTCATAAAAAAAAAATGGGAAACTTTTCTGTCAATCAAATATTCGAAACATTTCAAAAATGTTGCGGAAACACCAAGGAAAAATTATAAAAAAAATTACTAAATTAATTAAAATGAGAGAGTATCAGCCTAGTAAATAGTTTTGAAATTACATCTTGTTTTTATTTAGTTTGAATAAAAAACGAAAACTTTTTCGATGTTTTCGATGAAAATTTTGTTCCACGGTCTTTATTAATCAAATTCAGACCCTGATACACGTGCCACAATTCCCTCAAAAAATATGCACGTGGCAACAGAAAATTTCACAAACAATTTCCCATACATCAATCGGAAAATAAAGAATGCAAACATGAGGCAAATTTTTTATTTTCTCCTATGAATATCGTGAATATGTTATGTCGTCTGGCTCTGACTACCGCCGATTGAATCCAAAAACGGATTCGATCCTAGCATATTCGGGTTCAGTTCTGGCCTAGGACTCATGGTTGGAAAAACATTTGGTAGCACATAGTTCTAAATTGGATGTGGCAGAGTTTGATCAGCAATCTCAGGAGCCTGAGAATTTTTGTGTCGTCTGGCTCTGACTACCCCCGATTGAATCCAAGATCGGAATTACATATTGTTTTTATTTCGTTTGAATAAAAAAAGGGAAAGTTTTTCAATGTTTTCGATGAAAATTTTGTTCCACGGTCTCTATTAATCAAATTCAGACTCTGATACACGTGCCACAATTCCCTAAAAAATATGCACGTGCCAACAGAAAATTTCACAAACAAATTCCCATACATCAATCGGAAAATCAAGAATGCAAACATGAGGCAAAATTTTTATTTTTCACTTGAATATCGAGAATATGTGATGTCGTCTGGCTCTGACTACCGCCGATTGAATCCAAGAACGGATTCAATCCTAGCATATTCGGGTTCAGTTCTGGCCTAGGACTCATGGTTGGAAAAACATTTGGTAGCACATAGTTCTCAATTGGATTTGGCAGAGTTCGATCAGCAATCTCAGGAGCCTAAGAATTTTGGTAAATAAACTTGTGTTGAGTGCATTATTAATTAATTAAGATACATAAATATGATAGAAAAAATAATTTAATTAAAGTTTTATGAGAAAATATTAAATAAATGTTGCTTAAAACCATGGAAGTGGATCCTCCAATTGCGTCATGATTTTGTTGCCTAGTAGAGTATAAATCCAAAAATATGGACCACCACTCGGTCCGAAATCCTTCAGGAGGATTAATTGCTGGAAATAGAAAAATTATATTAAAAATTGAAAAAAAAATATATTAAAAATTAATTAAAATAAGAAAGTATCAAACTAATAAATAGTTTCGAAATTACATCTTATTTTCTTCCGTTTGATTAAAAAAGGGAAACTTTTCGATGTTTTCAATGGAAAAGATGAAAATTTTGTTCCGCGATCTCTATCAATCAAATTTAGACTCTTAGATACACTTGCTAAAATTTCCTAATAAAACATACACGTGCCAACAGAAAAGTTCACAACAATTTCTCATACATCAATCGAAAAATCAAGAATGCAAAACATGGATCAAAATTTTCATTTTTTTCGTTGGAAACACCGAAATTTTTTTTAATCAATTGAAACAATATAAGGTGTATTTCCGAAACTTTATATTTGTTTAGAATTTTTTTAAGTGAAATAATAATTGATTAAATTCGATTACGTTACGTATAGAAGTGAAAAACGTATGCTTGAACGGAAATTTTTTCAATAAATACGATGGAAAAGTTGAAATTTTTGTTCCACGGTCTCTATCAATCAAATTTAGACTCTGAATCGCGTGCCAAAATTCCCTAAAAAAATATACACGTGGCAACATAAAATTTCACAAACAGTTTGCCATTCATCAATCGGAAAATCAAGAATGCAAACATGAGGCCAAATTTTTATTTTTTCAGTCGAAAACATCGAAAATTTTCTTTTTTTTTAACTATCGAACAAAAATAATGTGTATTTTTCGAAACTTTGTATTTGTCTAGAATTTATTTTTCTTGATTTAGTAACTTATAGCATAATTTTTGGTGGTTTTTTTCAAAACATTCCAAAAAAAATTCGAAAAGTTTTCTATATTCAGTTAATCGAAACATAAATTGAAAACAAAACTTTTGATCCATAAATGCAAATAAATATTTCTAGCATTAATGGACTTATTATTTAAAAGAATCTTTAAATAAAGTGGGCAAGAAAGAGTACATACAAACAGATTCGGGGGACAAACATTAGCATCTGCGGCAAAAGTTTTAGCATACTTATGCATATTCTTCCTAACCATGTAGTCATGAATGTACATGTCCAACCTGCAACAAAAATGTACAACAAAAATAAAAATCAATACAAGCACAAACAATAAAAATAAATTGCACAAACAACAACAATGTACAACAAAAATCACATCTTTCGAGCATCCCAGTCGCAGTCGCAATCGTCCATGAGTCACAAAGCCTTCAATTCAGAAAATTGCACAACAAGAAAAATTAATTAAAAAATGAAGAAGGGTTTTTGAAAATTTTGATTTTTCATAAAAAAAAAATGGGAAACTTTTCTGTCAATCAAATATTCGAAACATTTCAAAAATGTTGCGGAAACACCAAGGAAAAATTATAAAAAAAATTACTAAATTAATTAAAATTAGAGAGTATCAGGCTAGTAAATAGTTTTGAAATTACATCTTGTTTTTATTTAGTTTGAATAAAAAACGAAAACTTTTTCGATGTTTTCGATGAAAATTTTGTTCCACGGTCTTTATTAATCAAATTCAGACTCTGATACACGTGCCACAATTCCCTCAAAAAATATGCACGTGGCAACAGAAAATTTCACAAACAATTTCCCATACATCCATCGGAAAATAAAGAATGCAAACATGAGGCAAATTTTTTATTTTTACCTATGAATATCGTGAATATGTTATGTCGTCTGGCTCTGACTACCGCCGATTGAATCCAAAAACGGATTCGATCCTAGCATATTCGGGTTCAGTTCTGGCCTAGGACTCATGGTTGGAAAAACATTTGGTAGCACATAGTTCTAAATTTGATGTGGCAGAGTTTGATCAGCAATCTCAGGAGCCTGAGAATTTTTGTGTCGTCTGGCTCTGACTACCCCCGATTGAATCCAAGATTGGAATTACATATTGTTTTTATTTCGTTTGAATAAAAAAAGGGAAAGTTTTTCAATGTTTTCGATGAAAATTTTGTTCCACGGTCTCTATTAATCAAATTCAGACTCTGATACACGTGCCACAATTCCCTAAAAAATATGCACGTGCCAACAGAAAATTTCACAAACAAATTCCCATACATCAATCGGAAAATCAAGAATGCAAACATGAGGCAAAATTTTTATTTTTCACTTGAATATCGAGAATATGTGATGTCGTCTGGCTCTGACTACCGCCGATTGAATCCAAGAACGGATTCAATCCTAGCATATTCGGGTTCAGTTCTTGTGGCGCCCCGACTAGGTCACATAGTTCGAAATAAAACATTAACTAATTTAACTAGCCGTGCGTCAAACTAACTGAACAATAGATAAAATTATTTTATTATCATCACAACGGAAAATGACGAAATTCTAAGGTCTTTAGGAAGAAGGGACAACGACCCCACTACCCGACCCGTAAGTAGATAAAATTTTACATAACTTTACAACGGAGTTTTCATCGTTTAATTATTCGATAAAATATATAAGTACGACACTGAATAGACCACGTCAATCCATATCACCGTGTTTCCACCTCTAACTCATGTCGCTAATCTGAGAAAATAAACAAAGAAAGGCGTAAGTCTTATTTGACTTAGTGAGGATTTATTATAATGGATTGATGATATGAGTAATATGATGATCCATGTATGAATAAGAACTAGAATATGATAGTCCTGCGAAAGATTATTAGACGGTTGGAAATAACAAAGCAATAGAAGTACAATAAACGGGAATTCAAATAGTAATAAGAATCTGGTAAAGTAATACATTCAACCCAACTTTTGAAAATTAACATCCTTATACCTCCCTACGAGGAGCGACCTCGCAAATAAAACGGAATGACATGCTCGAGTACATGTCGACCCAGTTGAGAGTACAATTACCTCCAACTATACTTAGCAACTGGATCACGGTGGGGTACTTAACAATGAGACCATACACCGACGGCCCGATGCCGCCAAGCAGTCACCATTATTAGTCCCGGGGCCCAACTTCCCAAGAGCGTCCTCAAGGGTATAAATAGTTTAAGTGAACTTGGAGCCGGACATTGTCCGTTGTTCATAATAATACCACTTACCAGATGGAGTAGAAATAGAAATTGAAGAATGCAAGACTATTAAAGGATTAAGAAACGTATTAAAGTTAATAACCTTAAAAGATATAAGAGCTGAAATGAACTTCGAGATTAATGTAAATGGATAAAATGAATAGCTTAAAATAAAGAAAATGAAATATTGTCAAAAGATTTAGAGTTTTAGAAAGGAAGAATTTTCTCAGGGCAAGTGCCGAATTTGAAGAAGAGAAACCTCACCTTAATTCGAAGAGTGGGTGTCTAAGCTTAAATCCTCATTTCAATCAATTCCTCCAAACCTAAGTGTTGTAAAACAAACAGAGTGGATTAACTTAATAATAATCTTATATATTAAATCATATTTACTTTTAGTTTGATAATATTTCTACGAGGTATTATATGAGGTACTAAACTCATTTTATAAGAATTTGGTTATAATATGATTTGTATGTGACTTCTTTATAAGACAATAATATGTATTTTAACCATTAGTCTTGTGCCAATTTATGACTTTAAAAGTATTAGTTTACATTCTTTTATCCATTCAAGCAAAAATTAAGATATGAATACAAGTAAAGTTAGTTAAATAAACACTATTTCAAATAGTAAGACATCCTTTAGTAATAAATAAATTTTTAAAGTCTTCTTTTAATCACATAAGTTAAAGCTAATAACACTATCATAAGTAGTTATCAATATACATAATTATGTTCATTCAAGTTAAATAATTTTTAGGATACTTTAGCCATAGTTCTTTTTAAGAATTTTGCATTTGATGTACTAATTAGTTCACTTTATCATATAGGCCTTGTACAAAAGTTAAATGGTTTTCCAATTAATTTCTTCATGTATGTTTCATCACCTCTTGTTAAACAAGTATAGATACTAAGACAAATCATTCAAGTCTTCAAGCCAATTTAAACAAACTAAAAAAAATCACCATATCTTTTTATCTTTAGTAGTTCCATAAGTTTTAGTAAGGATAATCAAATAATCAATGAATTCATGAAAGATCATAATTTATACTTGTCTTAGACAAGCTATATCTTATAAAGTAAGAGTTTTCTTGATCAAAATAAGTGAAGTAAGCATAAAAATGACTTTATAACCTTTGTATGAAAGGCTTATATACTTAAGTACTTAGTTGTAAGGATTATTACATTATATATTGTTTTAAATCTTTTTATGAACTTATCCAAGTTACATATAACCAATAAATCATTCATCTTGTTCCAACCATTTGATTAGTTTCTCTTACCTCTTAATACACATTATGAGGTTATTTAGGGCCTTAAAACAACAAGGAAAGAGAGAAAAATCAGTTTTTACACAATAAAACCGAAACAGCCCCCAAACAGTCCGGCGAGTGATTTTCACTCGCCGGTAGTGCTCCGAAAACGCGCCGTTAGGTACCCCACGCGCCGGAGGTGTTCGACACCTCCCATACCGTCAAACTCCAAATTATGTCTTCTTTCTAATGGTGCAAACGGTTTACAAAAATATTTAGCCAATTGTGAGATACAGCCAATTTACAGAGACTGCGCAAAAACAGGGGAAAGAAAATGTTACCTTGATTTCTCCTTCCTTGCTTGTGGGATTGGGAAGATATTTGAAACTTATCTACTCCTTACTAATAGGGGCTGAGGAACGAAATTTTATTATTAAAATGAGTTAAAATTAGAGAACTTTTAATTATTTGATGAAGAGATGAAAGATCTTACCCTTTTTGCTCTTACTCCTACATAGCTTAGGGATTTGGGGAAAAGTTTGCTCTTGAGTGTTCTTGATAGCTATGCCTCTACTTTAGTAGCTAAAATTTAGAATTTTGGTTTAGTAACTCACTTTTGAAAACATGGATCATCCATTTGAAAGTAGCGACAGGTATTGGAAGGAATTGAAAAGGAACTAAAGTGCTTGAAAAGGAAAGAATTGGGGTTTCTCACCTGAGGGACCTATTCCTAATTTGGCAAAGGAGCATAACGACAAAAGGAAGGAATTTTTTGGTGTGGTGAAAGGGGGCTCTAGGAGTTGTCTTATATAGAAGAAGAAAAGGTGTGTTTGTAATAATTGTAAAGAGTTGGGGTTAAAATTTGCAAGGTAACTTATAGTAAGACTAAAATTGCTATTGTATGTACATATAATATATGTATGCGGGTATTACATTCTCCCCCCCTTAAAAAAATCTGGTCCCCAGATTCTAACCTGGAATGAAGAGTTCAGGGTGATGTTTCCGCATTTCTTCTTCTCGTTCCCAGGTGGCCTCCTCTACTTGGTGATTTCCCCACAATACCTTTACCAAGGATATCTTGCGGTTGCGAAGCTCTTGGAATTTTTGATCGAGGATCCGAATTGGCCTTTCTTCATATGATAGATCACTTTCGATTTGTACACTGTTAGGATCTATAATGTGGGATTCGTCTGGGTGATACTTCCTAATTTGTGATACATGAAACACATCATGAATTCCCGTGATGTTGAGAGGTAGATTCAATCTATAGGCTAAATTTCCAACGCGTTCGGAAATTTCAAAAGGCCCTACGTAGCGTGGGTTTAGTTTTCCACCTTTTCCAATTCTCCTGAATCCCTTCTTAGGTGATACTTTGAGGAACACTTTATCTCCAACTTCAAATTCTAGATCTCTTCTACGTTGATCGGCATAGCTTTTCTGTCTGTCTTGGGCAGCTTTAATTCTTTGCCGGATCAGTTGTACCTTGTCAATGGCGTCTTGAATAATTTCTGGCCTTAACGCTCTGTGTAAACCATCTGAAGAAGCTCGCCATTCTTCTAACTCCCAATGGATTGGAGAGCGACATTTTCTTCCATATAAAGCCTCATATGGTGCCATCTGAATTGATGCATGATAGCTATTATTGTATGCAAATTCCACGAGTGGCAAATGTTTATTCCAGCTACCTTTGAAATCCAATACACATGCTCTCAACATGTCTTCTAGGAATCCAATTACTCGTTCAGATTGTCCATCGGTTTGCGGGTGTGCAGCTGTACTGAAGTTAAGCTTAGTTCCCAAATTTTCCTGCAACTGCTTCCACAATCTAGAAGTAAATTTAGGATCTCTATCCGAGACTATACTCGAAGGTATGCCATGTAGACGGATGATTTCTTTCTGGTATAGTTCGGCTAGAGCTTCAACTTTGAAATGTTTTCCCACCGGAAGGAAATGAGCAGACTTAGTTAGTCTGTCTACAACGACCCAAATGCTATCATATCCACCCCTTATTGTCGGAAGGCCTGTGACGAAATCCATGGCGATCTGATCCCATTTCCAATCAGGAATTGGAAGAGGTTGTAATTTGCCGGCAGGATGTTGATGTTCAGCCTTAACCAATTGGCAAGTCATGCACTTCTTAACATAGTCCGCAATATCACGCTTCATTCCATTCCACCAGAATTGTTTCTTCAAATCTTTGTACATTTTGGTGCCTCCGGGATGAACTGTGTATCTTGTTTTATGTGCTTCTTCCATTAATTCTTTTCTCATTTTCGCTGGTACACAAACTCTCTTTTGGAATCGTAATATACCCGATGGGTCCATACTAAAATTTGAATTTGGTACCTTTTCTTCAGACTCTTTTAATTTTCTAATATCTTCATCCTCCTGTTGTGCAGTCCGGATTTGAGAGTACCATTCCGGTTGAATATGTAGATTGGCCAAACGTGCATAAGATTGTATGCGAACAATAGTTTTCTCGACTTCTTGCTCTTGAATGAGATTTTCTATTCCTTTGAAGTGAGAAATCGTTGCATTTCTACTTAATGCATCAGCTACTACATTCGCCTTTCCGGGGTGATAAAGTATTGAACAATCATAATCCTCTAGGAACTCCATCCATCTTCTCTGCCTCATATTAAGATCCTTCTGAGTGAATAGATATTTCAGACTTTTGTGATCGGTGTATATCTCAAATGTTGTCCCGTAGAGATAGTGTCTCCATTTGGCTAGTGCAAACACAATTGCTCCTAACTCTAGGTCATGAGTAGGGTAATTTTGCTCATGTACCTTTAGTTTTCTTGAAGCATAAGATATTACCTTCCCGTTTTGCATCAATACACATCCATAACCTTCTTTTGATGCATCTGTGTAAATCACGAATCCACTTCGACCTTCCGGTAAAGCTAATATTGGAGCAGTGGTTAGTCTTCTCTTGAGTTCTTGAAAACTAGCATCACACTTATCAGTCCATATAAATTGATTTTTCTTTTGAGTTAGTTGTGTCAAGGGTGCTGCAATTTTGGAAAAATCCTTGACAAATCTGCGGTAATAACCTGCCAGTCCCAAGAAGCTGCGTACTTCAGTAACGTTAGTTGGTCGTTTCCAATCAATTATGGCTTCGACTTTCGAAGGATCAACTTCAATCCCAGTGCTGGATATCACATGGCCAAGAAATGTTACCCGTTCCAACCAAAACTCACATTTACTGAATTTGGCGTAAAGTTTATTCTCCTTGAGAGTTTGTAATACTATTCTAAGGTGATGCGCATGTTCTTGCTTGGATTTTGAGTATACTAAGATGTCATCTATGAATATTACCACAAAGTTGTCCAGGTAAGGTCTGAATATTCGATGCATCATGTCCATGAAAGCAGCCGGTGCATTTGTTAATCCAAATGGCATTACTACAAACTCGAAATGACCGTATCTTGAGTTGAATGCAGTTTTGGGGATATCTGTCTCCCGAATCTTTAATTGATAATACCCTTGTCTAAGGTCCAACTTTGAGTATACTTGTGACCCTTGTAGTAGGTCAAATAGCTCATCAATGTGGGGTAGTGGGTACTTATTCTTTATAGTGACGTTATTCAGTCCTCGATAATCGATGCATAATCGAAGAGATCCATCTTTCTTTTTAACGAACAAGACTGGTGCTCCCCAAGGGGAAGAACTAGGTCGAATGAACCCTCGTTCAATCAGATCTTGTAACTGAGTTTTTAATTCTTTTAACTCAGCAGGAGCCATACGGTAAGGAGTTTTTGAGATGGGTGCTGCACCGGGTAGAGTTTCAATCACAAACTCAATTTCGCGATCAGGAGGTAGAGAACTTAGTTCCTCAGGAAATACTTCTAAGAATTCATTTACTACTGGTACTTCCTCTATTTGAATCATGTCCTTTGGTTTATTTATCAAATAGGCCAAAAATCCGTAACCTTCATTTTTCAAGATTTTCCTTGCTTCAATAGCCGAGATGATAGAAATGGGTTGTGGTTTTTCATGACTACCCTCAAGTCCTTTTTGGTTATTTTTGCTAAGTTTTATTTCTTTCGTATAGCAGTTTAGCTCTGCTTGATGTTGATACAACCAATCCATTCCTAAGATAACATCGTATCCCTGGATGTTTAGTTGGATTAAATCGGCCGGGTATATAACCCCATCTATTGTAATTGGACATGCCTTAAACACCAAATTAGTAGTTTCACTACTACCCATAGGAGTGCAGACTTCAAATTCGTATGGTAATTTTTCTGCCTCGAGAGATATTTTTGCAGCAAATAAGGTAGCAATAAAGGAATGGGTTGCTCCTGGATCATATAAAGCTTTACCAATGTGATCATGTAATTGAATATTACCTTCCACCACTGCGGATGGGTCTATTGCCTCCTTGTTACCCTCCAATGCATAAACACGGGCAGGAATCTTAGGCCTCTCTGTTCGAGAATTCGATGGGCCGCCTTGTTTCCCTTGAGGTGCCGACGATGGATTCCTTGCCCTTGGGCAATCTTTGATTTGATGCTGTTCACTTCCACATGCTATACATCGTCCATTCTTTTTCCAGCATGATGCTTCATTGTGACTTGGGTGTCCACAAAAGTTGCATGGCCCAATCTGCGTAGGTTTAGTTTGATGGTTAGTAGGCCTTGCCTTATTATTATTTGGCTTTCTAAAGTTTGAATGCCCTGTCTTAGGGTACTTTTTCCCTTGATCAAATCTCCCTACATTCTCCCATTTAGAACCAGATGGTCGATTCCTTTTAAGATGTTCAAACTTCATCAGTTCCTTCATTTCCGACTCCACTTGTAAAGCTTTTTCAACAGCTTTTGAATAGGTAGTAATATCTGTCGAAAGCAGTGCCCACCGTAATTCTAATTTTAGTCCTTCAATGAATTTTCTCACCTTTCGATCCTCATCGTTTTGGTAGTGTGGTGCGTATTGGATTAGCCGAGTGAATCGAGCCTCATATTGAGAAACCGTCAACATATCTTGAGTTAAATCCATGAATTCTCTTTCACGTCGGTTTCGTACTACTTGGGGTATGAATTTTGTGTTAAACTCAATCACAAAATTATCCCACATTCGCGGAGTATCCTCTACCCTCCAACGTTCTTCCACCACTCTCCACCAATGTCTTGCTGAATCTTCTAATCGAAATGTAGCGAGGTTGATCTTTTGTGCATCGGTATAGTTTAGTACACAGAAAATATTTTCCATTTCGGAAAGCCATAGTTCGGCTTTTCGATCATCAGGCTCCCCGAAGAATTTTGGGGGTTGGAATCGAAGAAACCTTTCAAGGGTTTGATCTGTAGTTGGTTGAACAGGCAAGGAGGTGTTGGCTTGTGATTGTTGTTGACAAAATTCCATGTATTGTTGCATGAATGTTAACATCGGTGGGAGTTCGGAATCCCCGTTTCTGGAAAATGGTGGTTGTCCATTAGTGGTTTCCGGAGTAACATGATCTTGCTCGTGGTTTGGAACATCTTCGTCTTGAGTCGGTGTTTCATTTACTTGGACAGTTGGCGGGAATGTTGTCGGTGGGGCCTCGGGTACGGACGTCGTTTGTTTTCTTGGTCTGCCTGGACGTCCCATTCTACTAGACATACATAAATAGGATGTAACATTAATATCTGTTATTTCTTCTCAACATGCATTTTATACTATGATAACAATGTACTATTTCAGTATGTTAATTACTACTAATAATATGCATCTATATAATAGCTACAATAGTTTATTTACATGTCAAAAGATGTGCATTTTACGGCTAACTAGTATCATACACAAAATGGGGTTAGCCGAATGCATAGTCAATCTAGAATTACCATATAGGTCAATACTAGTCCATATACGTGACCTACCGAGTATCTACCCATCTAGTCATATATCGGGTTAGATACCAAATAACATATGTACAACATCAAAAGAGTTTGTCACTAAAGGGGAAAACTAGTGACAAATGGGTAATAATATCATCACTGACGGATGCCGCCGGGTGCGGCTCCAGCCTCTCCATCTGTAATCCCAATCTCAGTAGATCCAGCAATCCCTCCTGTCTCTCCATTGTGTCCTATACCGTCCACATCTGCCTGCCCAATAATACTTCCTATATCACTCATATGCAGCCACGCCTGGTCTATGTCATTTATGTAGTCGTGTACCTGTGGAATGGTCTGTTCAATGCCTCCTCCCGAAGGCTCTCCCCCCATAAAGTTACCATCCTGGATATCTCCTATCCATGGTCCGAAATCAAGTCCTAAATTATAGACAAATCCACTAGAATATCCGGGGAGTTCCCCTAAACCTGTTGAATGCATCCCTGTACCCTGTCCACTTAACGACCCATTGACGATCACCTGAATCTGGTTGCATGTAGCATCAATCCAATCACAATGTTCTACCACACGACTATGAAGTAATGGCATTATAGAGTTAGTAGTATCATTCTCCTCGACCATATGCATAGAGTGCTCCATTTCAGAGCGAAGCACTCTCAACCTTGAGTCTACATAGTCTCGGACCTGTAACAATACTTGTTCTTTGTCTTGTCTCATAATCATCCTTTGAGTGTCCCAAGCAAATGCAGCGTCTGTTGATTGTTGTTGTAATGTGGAAACCTGATCTTGAAGATATCTTACCTGTCCTTGGAAGAGTAGTCGTTCACCTAGTAAGTCATTTAACTGTGAATTCTGTAAATTATAAGCAACTAAGATTTGTTCTCTATCACCCCTAACCCGGTCTCTGTCTTTCTCTAGTGCAAGTACAACATGATCAGGGTAGTGACCAACCAAGGCAGCATTATTGGGAGTGTATATATTAATAGGATGGTCTCTACTTATATGCACGGTGTTTAAAGTTTCTTCATGCCCATTACTTAACCCAAAAACTATGCCTCCGTCAGCCATCCTGCGTTACATCAAATATAATCTTAATATGTGAATATATAATCTGTAAGGAAATCATAAAATATAATAGAAACACAAAAAAAAATAAGTCGTAAAAGGTAAAAAAAAATGAACGTACTGTTTTTATGATTCAAAAGTTCCACCCAAACCTAATTCTAGGTATATTGGTCTTATTCCACGAAACATGTTTCTATTCCAAGGCTCTGATACCACCTGTGGCGCCCCGACTAGGTCACATAGTTCGAAATAAAACATTAACTAATTTAACTAGCCGTGCGTCAAACTAACTGAACAATAGATAAAATTATTTTATTATCATCACAACGGAAAATGACGAAATTCTAAGGTCTTTAGGAAGAAGGGACAACGACCCCACTACCCGACCCGTAAGTAGATAAAATTTTACATAACTTTACAACGGAGTTTTCATCGTTTAATTATTCGATAAAATATATAAGTACGACACTGAATAGACCACGTCAATCCATATCACCGTGTTTCCACCTCTAACTCATGTCGCTAATCTGAGAAAATAAACAAAGAAAGGCGTAAGTCTTATTTGACTTAGTGAGGATTTATTATAATGGATTGATGATATGAGTAATATGATGATCCATGTATGAATAAGAACTAGAATATGATAGTCCTGCGAAAGATTATTAGACGGTTGGAAATAACAAAGCAATAGAAGTACAATAAACGGGAATTCAAATAGTAATAAGAATCTGGTAAAGTAATACATTCAACCCAACTTTTGAAAATTAACATCCTTATACCTCCCTACGAGGAGCGACCTCGCAAATAAAACGGAATGACATGCTCGAGTACATGTCGACCCAGTTGAGAGTACAATTACCTCCAACTATACTTAGCAACTGGATCACGGTGGGGTACTTAACAATGAGACCATACACCGACGGCCCGATGCCGCCCAGCAGTCACCATTATTAGTCCCGGGGCCCAACTTCCCAAGAGCGTCCTCAAGGGTATAAATAGTTTAAGTGAACTTGGAGCCGGACATTGTCCGTTGTTCATAATAATACCACTTACCAGATGGAGTAGAAATAGAAATTGAAGAATGCAAGACTATTAAAGGATTAAGAAACGTATTAAAGTTAATAACCTTAAAAGATATAAGAGCTGAAATGAACTTCGAGATTAATGTAAATGGATAAAATGAATAGCTTAAAATAAAGAAAATGAAATATTGTCAAAAGATTTAGAGTTTTAGAAAGGAAGAATTTTCTCAGGGCAAGTGCCGAATTTGAAGAAGAGAAACCTCACCTTAATTCGAAGAGTGGGTGTCTAAGCTTAAATCCTCATTTCAATCAATTCCTCCAAACCTAAGTGTTGTAAAACAAACAGAGTGGATTAACTTAATAATAATCTTATATATTAAATCATATTTACTTTTAGTTGGATAATATTTCTACGAGGTATTATATGAGGTACTAAACTCATTTTATAAGAATTTGGTTATAATATGATTTGTATGTGACTTCTTTATAAGACAATAATATGTATTTTAACCATTAGTCTTGTGCCAATTTATGACTTTAAAAGTATTAGTTTACATTCTTTTATCCATTCAAGCAAAAATTAAGATATGAATACAAGTAAAGTTAGTTAAATAAACACTATTTCAAATAGTAAGACATCCTTTAGTAATAAATAAATTTTTAAAGTCTTCTTTTAATCACATAAGTTAAAGCTAATAACACTATCATAAGTAGTTATCAATATACATAATTATGTTCATTCAAGTTAAATAATTTTTAGGATACTTTAGCCATAGTGTTATAAATATAATAGTAGTGGATGCTCATTTTAATGAGTTATTGTAATGAGGCTAGGTAGTGGATAATCAATAGTCATAACTTATGTAACTTATGGCTTTTGGTAGTCTTGTATAGTCCTATAAATAGAGGATTTGTATTGTGTATTATACATCAATAAAATGAAATCCTTTCTCCCTACTCTACTCTCTAATATTTACTTGTTTATATTTTAGTTTATATTATAACACGTTATCAGCACGAATCCGCTCGAATTTCTTAATTCATCTAGCGTTTTCTTGTCCATTTGATCTAAGGTAAAATATCCAAGTTCATTGTTTACATACTAAGATTTATTTCTTAAATAATAATTTGTTTCATTAAAGTATTAATTTTTCTCGAAAGGCATGTTCTATGCTTATAGCCAGAGCATCCTAGTCTCAAATTTAATTGAAGTAATTTTCTGATCATTTGTTCTTATGTTGTTCAAATTCCTATAAAGCTCAAGAGATTGTTTTTGGATTATATTCTAGAGTGTTTCAAAATCTCAAAAGTTACAGAAAAATTTAAAATATTTTTTCTCCAGTATTTTTTGTCTATCTCTTTCTCTCTCTATATATATATATGTTTTAGAAAATTCTGGTTCTGCTTTGATATTGAATATAATATCTATATGATATTTTACAAAGGTATAAAATTGTTAGATATTACCTAAACAAAGTATGAGCTTGCCGAAACTTATCAGTTGATATTCTTATGTAGTTTGCTATTTAATAATTGCTGAAAGACTACTTCCACTTGTCTTATAATATGAGTACATTGGTTAGAATTTTATAATGATTGCCTGCTTGAAAATGTTTTTAATCATGAGTATAAAATCCATTTGATTAGATTATACATCATGCAATATATTAATGCATTTTCGGAGGATTATTGAACATTATGGCTATTGGAGATTGTATAATGAATACTATTTAGATATTTAAAAGGTATTTTAGTGTACTGGTTTAATATTTGTAATATATTATTCTAACAATTATATTAATTTGATTTAAGCTTGCACTATGTCGAATCTCGCGAAACTCGAGTTTGCTGCCCTTGATATTTCGGGCAAGAATTATCTGTCATGGGTATTAGATGCTGAAATTCACCTAGCCGCTATGGGTCTAGGAAATGCAATTGTAACGAATAATGAAGCATCTAATCAAGATAAAGCAAAAGCAATGATATTCCTTCGTCATCATCTACATGAAGGATTAAAAGCGGAGTATTTAACAATAAAAGACCCGCTTGAACTATGGAATAATTTAAAAGAACGCTATGACCATCAAAAAACAGTGATATTACCTAAAGCTCGTTATGATTGGATACATTTAAGACTACAAGATTTTAAAACTGTAAGCGAATATAATTCTGCAGTTTTCAAGATTAGTTCTCAATTAAAGTTATGTGGAGAGAAGATAACTGATGATGACTTGTTAGAGAAAACTTTCTCAACCTTTCACGCATCTAATGTGCTCCTGCAGCAGCAATACCGTGAAAAGGGTTTTAAAAAGTATTCTGAATTGATCTCATGCCTTCTGGTGGCTGAGCAAAACAACCAACTGTTGATGAAAAATCATGAAATTCGACCCACTGGTGCTGCTCCATTCCCAGAAGTGAATGTAGCACTACATGGCAACTTTGAACCAGGAATATACCGTGGTCGTGGTCGCGGTCGTGGTCGTGGCCGTGGCCGTGGCCGTGGCCGTGGTCGTGGCCGTGGACGTGGACGCGGCCGTGGACATAATTATAACAGTTATTATGGTGGCAACAATAACTTAGGTCACCAAAAGAAAACAAATGATGAAGTGAAAGGAAATGGTGGTCCAAGTAATCCTTCAAAAGGAAATGAAAATTTGTGCCATCGATGTGGTATGAAAGGGCATTGGGCACGTACTTGTCGTACGTCCGAGCATCTCGTGAAACTTTATCAAGCATCAATAGGAAAGAATGTGGAAACTAACTTGACATTTCAAAACAACGATGCAAATGCCAATTTTGATTATGAAGATGATGATGTCGGTATTGAAGCAAATATTGCTTACAAGGATAACAACATGGCTGATTTTACTCATATGGATGTAGAAGACTTTTTCGAGAATCTCGGTGGGAGAGTTGAGGATGGAAATGAAAAGAAGAATTAAGTCGTTATATATATTTGAAGTCACATTATCAATGTTATTTACTTTATGCATTTTAGTACGTATTTGTTAGTTTTATTTTAGCTGTAATTTCCGTTTCACTAATAAATAAAGTGACTCTTATCATATATTATTTTCTTTATTGAAGAAAATGGATTTTCCAGTATCTTTGGTTGGACTCAAGATCAATCATGAAGACATGTGTCTCGCAGACTGTGCTACAACGCATACTATACTTAAAGATAAGAAATACTTTTCTGAATTAATAGCAACAGATGCAAACGTTAATACCATATCAGGTAGTGCAAAACTAATTGAAGGCTCCGGAAAAGCTACTATATTATTACCCGGAGGGACAAAGTTTAATATAAACGATGCTTTATTCTCTAGTAAGTCTAAAAGAAATTTATTAAGTTTCAAAGATATCCGCCAAAATGGATATCATATTGAGACTACAAATGAGAATAAAAAGGAGTACTTACATATCATAGTTGTTATATCAGGAAAGAAACATGTTATGGAAAAATTACCCGCCTTATCTTCTGGTCTATACTATACAACTATTAGTACAGTTGAAACACATGCTATAGTTAATCAGAAGTTTATTAATCCAAAGACATTTATTATTTGGCATGACCGGTTAGGCCATCCCGGATCAACAATGATGCGTAGAATCATAGAGAATTCACATGGTCATTCATTAAAAAACCAGAAGATACTTCAATTCCAAGAATTCTCATGTGTTGCTTGTTCTCAGGGTAAACTAATTAGTAGACCGTCTCCGATTAAAATTGGTATAGAATCGCCAGCATTTCTGGAACGCATTCAAGGAGATATATGTGGGCCTATACATCCACCATGTGGACCATTTAAATATTTTATGATTTTGATAGATGCATCTACTAGATGGTCACATGTGTGTTTATTATCAACTCGCAACTTGGCGTTTGCGAGATTACTTGCTCAAATAATTAAACTGAGAGCACAATTTCCAGATTATGCAATTAAGACAATTCGCCTTGACAATGCTGGCGAATTCACATCTCAGGCTTTCAATGATTATTGTATGTCCATAGGAATAACAATTGAAAGCCCTGTTGCTCATGTTCATACCCAAAATGGTCTAGCAGAATCATTCATTAAACGCCTCCAATTAATTGCTAGACCATTACTTATGAGAACAAACCTTCCTGTTTCAGCATGGGGACATGCTGTACTACATGCAGCAGCACTTATACGCATCAGGCCAACAAGTTATCAAAAATTCTCCCCATTACAATTGACTTTCGGCAAGGAGCCAGACATTTCCCATCTAAGGATATTTGGATGTGCGGTATATGTTCCAATTGCTCCACCACAACGCACAAAGATGGGTCCTCAAAGGAGATTGGGAATATATGTCGGTTTTGAATCCCCTTCTATAATTAAATATGTAGAACAAGTAACGGGGAATTTATTTTCAGCACGTTTTGCTGATTGCCATTTTGATGAATCAATGTTCCCAACTTTAGGGGGAGAGAATAAAGAGTTGGTAAAAGAGATAACATGGAATGCATCATCTTTATCATATCTAGATCCTCGAACTAGCCAGTGTACACAAGAAGTTCAAAAGATAATTCATTTACAAAATATTGCAAATCAACTGCCAGATGCATTTACCGATCTAAAAAGAGTTACTAAATCTCATATACCAGCTGAAAATGCTCCGATTCAGATTGACGTCCCAGTAGGACAATCCATTAGTGCAAATCAAAGCAAGCCACGCTTAAAACGTGGCAGACCAATCGGTTCCAAGGATAAAAATCCTCGTAAAAGAAAAGGAGCAAAAGATGAAGATGGTCATATTGTGGAGGCTACTGCTCATGATGAGTCGCAGGACATAACTAATCATAACACCTCAGAAGAGGTTCAGGTACCTGAAAATAATGAAAATGAAGAGATCTCGATAAGTTATGTCACTACTAGAAAAAGATGGAACCGAAATAAAATAGTTGTCGACAACATTTTTGCATACAATATTGCTGTTGAAATTTTAAATGAGAATGAGGATCTAGAACCAAAATCAGTTGAAGAATGTAGAAATAGAAATGATTGGCCCAAATGGAAAGACGCAATTCAAGCAGAATTAAGTTCACTTTCAAAACGTGAAGTTTTTGGACCAGTAGTCCAAACCCCTAAAGGAATAAAGCCCGTTGGATATAAATGGGTATTTGTGCGAAAACGAAATGAGAAAAATGAAGTCGTTAGATATAAAGCACGGTTAGTAGCACAAGGGTTTTCGCAAAGACCGGGCATTGATTATGAGGAGACGTATTCTCCTGTGGTGGATGCAATTACTTTTAGATATCTGATTAGTCTGGCAGTACGTGAAAAACTTGATTTGCGTTTAATGGATGTTGTTACAGCCTATTTATATGGCTCGCTTGATACTGAAATTTATATGAAAATCCCTGATGGATTTAAAATTTCATATGAAAATTCCCGGGAAAATTATTCAATACGCCTGCGTAAATCTTTATATGGATTAAAACAATCTGGGCGTATGTGGTACAACCGACTAAGTGAATATTTGTCAAAAGAAGGTTATAAAAGTGATCCAATTTGCCCATGTGTTTTTATAAAGAGATCCGGATCAGAATTTGTTATAATTGCTGTATATGTCGATGATCTAAATATTATTGGAACTCCAGAAGAGCTTCAAAAAGCGGTTGATTATTTAAAGAAAGAATTTGAAATGAAAGACCTTGGAAAAACAAAATTTTGTCTCGGTCTGCAGATCGAACACTTATGTAGAAAAGATCTTAAAGCGATTTTATATGGAAAAGGCACATCCTCTAAGTACCCCAATGGTTGTAAGATCGCTTGATGTGAAAAAGGACCCTTTCCGTCCTCATGAGAATGATGAAGAACTTCTAGGTCCTGAAGTACCATATCTTAGTGCTATAGGAGCATTGATGTATCTTGCTAATAGTACACGTCCGGATATATCTTTTGCTGTAAGTTTATTAGCAAGATTTAATTCTTCTCCGACACGTCGACATTGGAATGGAGTTAAGCACATATTTCGATATCTCCGAGGAACGATTGATATGGGGTTACTTTATCGGAATGATGAAAAATTACACTTGGTTGGCTATGCTGACGCTGGATACTTATCTGATCCACATAAAGCTCGCTCTCAAACTGGCTATGTATTTACTAGCGGAGGAACTGCTATATCATGGCGTTCTACGAAACAAACTTTAGTTGCCACTTCATCAAATCATGCAGAAATAATCGCAATGCATGAGGCAAGTCGAGAATGTGTTTGGTTAAGATCGATGACACATCATATCCAACGGATGTGTAATATACCATTCGACAAAAATACCCCAACAATTTTGTATGAAGATAATACAGCTTGCATAGCTCAACTTAAAGAAGGGTACATCAAAGGTGATAGAACGAAACACATTTCACCAAAATTTTTCTTCACTCATGAACTTCAGAATAATGGTGACATAGATGTTCAACAAATTCGTTCATGTGAAAATTTGGCAGACTTGTTAACCAAAACATTGCCGACTGCCACGTTTGAGAAGTTGATCAGTGGAATCGGGATGTGCCGACTTAAAGACATTAAGTGATTTTTTCATCAGGGGGAGTAAACGACATATTGCACTCTTTTTTCCTTAACTAGGTTTTTTTTATCCCAATGGGTTTTTCCTAGTAAGGTTTTTAACGAGGCAATAAAATGAACATCCAAGGGGGAGTGTTATAAATATAATAGTAGTGGATGCTCATTTTAATGAGTTATTGTAATGAGGCTAGGTAGTGGATAATCAATATTCATAACTTATGTAACTTATGGCTTTTGGTAGTCTTGTATAGTCCTATAAATAGAGGATTTGTATTGTGTATTATACATCAATAAAATGAAATCCTTTCTCCCTACTCTACTCTCTAATATTTACTTGTTTATATTTTAGTTTATATTATAACACATAGTTCTTTTTAAGAATTTTGCATTTGATGTACTAATTAGTTCACTTTATCATATAGGCCTTGTACAAAAGTTAAATGGTTTTCCAATTAATTTCTTCATGTATGTTTCATCACCTCTTGTTAAACAAGTATAGATACTAAGACAAATCATTCAAGTCTTCAAGCCAATTTAAACAAACTAAAAAAAATCACCATATCTTTTTATCTTTAGTAGTTCCATAAGTTTTAGTAAGGATAATCAAATAATCAATGAATTCATGAAAGATCATAATTTATACTTGTCTTAGACAAGCTATATCTTATAAAGTAAGAGTTTTCTTGATCAAAATAAGTGAAGTAAGCATAAAAATGACTTTATAACCTTTGTATGAAAGGCATATATACTTAAGTACTTAGTTGTAAGGATTATTACATTATATATTGTTTTAAATCTTTTTATGAACTTATCCAAGTTACATATAACCAATAAATCATTCATCTTGTTCCAACCATTTGATTAGTTTCTCTTACCTCTTAATACACATTATGAGGTTATTTAGGGCCTTAAAACAACAAGGAAAGAGAGAAAAATCAGTTTTTACACAATAAAACCGAAACAGCCCCCAAACAGTCCGGCGAGTGATTTTCACTCGCCGGTAGTGCTCCGAAAACGCGCCGTTAGGTACCCCACGCGCCGGAGGTGTTCGACACCTCCCATACCGTCAAACTCCAAATTATGTCTTCTTTCTAATGGTGCAAACGGTTTACAAAAATATTTAGCCAATTGTGAGATACAGCCAATTTACAGAGACTGCGCAAAAACAGGGGAAAGAAAATGTTACCTTGATTTCTCCTTCCTTGCTTGTGGGATTGGGAAGATATTTGAAACTTATCTACTCCTTACTAATAGGGGCTGAGGAACGAAATTTTATTATTAAAATGAGTTAAAATTAGAGAACTTTTAATTATTTGATGAAGAGATGAAAGATCTTACCCTTTTTGCTCTTACTCCGACATAGCTTAGGGATTTGGGGAAAAGTTTGCTCTTGAGTGTTCTTGATAGCTATGCCTCTACTTTAGTAGCTAAAATTTAGAATTTTGGTTTAGTAACTCACTTTTGAAAACATGGATCATCCATTTGAAAGTAGCGACAGGTATTGGAAGGAATTGAAAAGGAACTAAAGTGCTTGAAAAGGAAAGAATTGGGGTTTCTCACCTGAGGGACCTATTCCTAATTTGGCAAAGGAGCATAACGACAAAAGGAAGGAATTTTTTGGTGTGGTGAAAGGGGGCTCTAGGAGTTGTCTTATATAGAAGAAGAAAAGGTGTGTTTGTAATAATTGTAAAGAGTTGGGGTTAAAATTTGCAAGGTAACTTATAGTAAGACTAAAATTGCTATTGTATGTACATATAATATATGTATGCGGGTATTACAGTTCTGGCCTAGGACTCATGGTTGGAAAAACATTTGGTAGCACATAGTTCTCAATTGGATTTGGCAGAGTTCGATCAGCAATCTCAGGAGCCTAAGAATTTTGGTAAATAAACTTGTGTTGAGTGCATTATTAATTAATTAAGATACATAAATATGATAGAAAAAATAATTTAATTAAAGTTTTATGAGAAAATATTAAATAAATGTTGCTTAAAACCATGGAAGTGGATCCTCCAATTGCGTCATGATTTTGTTGCCTAGTAGAGTATAAATCCAAAAATATGGACCACCACTCGGTCCGAAATCCTTCAGGAGGATTAATTGCTGGAAATAGAAAAATTATATTAAAAATTGAAAATAAAATATATTAAAAATTAATTAAAATACGAAAGTATCAAACTAATAAATAGTTTCGAAATTACATCTTATTTTCATCCGTTTGATTAAAAAAGGGAAAGTTTTCGATGTTTTCAATGGAAAAGATGAAAATTTTGTTCCGCGATCTCTATCAATCAAATTTAGACTCTTAGATACACTTGCTAAAATTTCCTAATAAAACATACACGTGCCAACAGAAAAGTTCACAAACAATTTCTCATACATCATTCGAAAAATCAAGAATGCAAAACATGGATCAAAATTTTCATTTTTTTCGTTGGAAACACCGAAATTTTTTTTAATCAATTGAAACAATATAAGGTGTATTTCCGAAACTTTATATTTGTTTAGAATTTTTTTAAGTGAAATAATAATTGATTAAATTCGATTACGTTACGTATAGAAGTGAAAAACGTATGCTTGAACGGAAATTTTTTCAATAAATACGATGGAAAAGTTGAAATTTTTGTTCCACGGTCTCTATCAATCAAATTTAGACTCTGAATCGCGTGCCAAAATTCCCTAAAAAAATATACACGTGGCAACATAAAATTTCACAAACAGTTTGCCATTCATCAATCGGAAAATCAAGAATGCAAACATGAGGCCAAATTTTTATTTTTTCAGTCGAAAACATCGAAAATTTTCTTTTTTTTTAACTATCGAACAAAAATAATGTGTATTTTTCGAAACTTTGTATTTGTCTAGAATTTATTTTTCTTGATTTAGTAACTTATAGCATAATTTTTGGTGGTTTTTTTCAAAACATTCCAAAAAAAATTCGAAAAGTTTTCTATATTCAGTTAATCGAAACATAAATTGAAAACAAAACTTTTGATCCATAAATGCAAATAAATATTTCTAGCATTAATGGACTTATTATTTAAAAGAATCTTTAAATAAAGTGGGCAAGAAAGAGTACATACAAACAGATTCGGGGGACAAACATTAGCATCTGCGGCAAAAGTTTTAGCATACTTATGCATATTCTTCCTAACCATGTAGTCATGAATGTACATGTCCAACCTGCAACAAAAATGTACAACAAAAATAAAAATCAATACAAGCACAAACAATAAAAATAAATTGCACAAACAACAACAATGTACAACAAAAATCACATCTTTCGAGCATCCCAGTCGCAGTCGCAATCGTCCATGAGTCACAAAGCCTTCAATTCAGAAAATTGCACAACAAGAAAAATTAATTAAAAAATGAAGAAGGGTTTTTGAAAATTTTGATTTTTCATAAAAAAAAAATGGGAAACTTTTCTGTCAACAAATATTCGAAACATTTCAAAAATGTTGCGGAAACACCAAGGAAAAATTATAAAAAAAATTACTAAATTAATTAAAATGAGAGAGTATCAGGCTAGTAAATAGTTTTGAAATTACATCTTGTTTTTATTTAGTTTGAATAAAAAACGAAAACTTTTTCGATGTTTTCGATGAAAATTTTGTTCCACGGTCTTTATTAATCAAATTCAGACTCTGATACACGTGCCACAATTCCCTCAAAAAATATGCACGTGGCAACAGAAAATTTCACAAACAATTTCCCATACATCCATCGGAAAATAAAGAATGCAAACATGAGGCAAATTTTTTATTTTTACCTATGAATATCGTGAATATGTTATGTCGTCTGGCTCTGACTACCGCCGATTGAATCCAAAAACGGATTCGATCCTAGCATATTCGGGTTCAGTTCTGGCCTAGGACTCATGGTTGGAAAAACATTTGGTAGCACATAGTTCTAAATTTGATGTGGCAGAGTTTGATCAGCAATCTCAGGAGCCTGAGAATTTTTGTGTCGTCTGGCTCTGACTACCCCCGATTGAATCCAAGATTGGAATTACATATTGTTTTTATTTCGTTTGAATAAAAAAAGGGAAAGTTTTTCAATGTTTTCGATGAAAATTTTGTTCCACGGTCTCTATTAATCAAATTCAGACTCTGATACACGTGCCACAATTCCCTAAAAAATATGCACGTGCCAACAGAAAATTTCACAAACAAATTCCCATACATCAATCGGAAAATCAAGAATGCAAACATGAGGCAAAATTTTTATTTTTCACTTGAATATCGAGAATATGTGATGTCGTCTGGCTCTGACTACCGCCGATTGAATCCAAGAACGGATTCAATCCTAGCATATTCGGGTTCAGTTCTGGCCTAGGACTCATGGTTGGAAAAACATTTGGTAGCACATAGTTCTCAATTGGATTTGGCAGAGTTCGATCAGCAATCTCAGGAGCCTAAGAATTTTGGTAAATAAACTTGTGTTGAGTGCATTATTAATTAATTAAGATACATAAATATGATAGAAAAAATAATTTAATTAAAGTTTTATGAGAAAATATTAAATAAATGTTGCTTAAAACCATGGAAGTGGATCCTCCAATTGCGTCATGATTTTGTTGCCTAGTAGAGTATAAATCCAAAAATATGGACCACCACTCGGTCCGAAATCCTTCAGGAGGATTAATTGCTGGAAATAGAAAAATTATATTAAAAATTGAAAATAAAATATATTAAAAATTAATTAAAATACGAAAGTATCAAACTAATAAATAGTTTCGAAATTACATCTTATTTTCATCCGTTTGATTAAAAAAGGGAAAGTTTTCGATGTTTTCAATGGAAAAGATGAAAATTTTGTTCCGCGATCTCTATCAATCAAATTTAGACTCTTAGATACACTTGCTAAAATTTCCTAATAAAACATACACGTGCCAACAGAAAAGTTCACAAACAATTTCTCATACATCATTCGAAAAATCAAGAATGCAAAACATGGATCAAAATTTTTATTTTTTTCGTTGGAAACACCGAAATTTTTTTTAATCAATTGAAACAATATAAGGTGTATTTCCGAAACTTTATATTTGTTTAGAATTTTTTTAAGTGAAATAATAATTGATTAAATTCGATTACGTTACGTATAGAAGTGAAAAACGTATGCTTGAACGGAAATTTTTTCAATAAATACGATGGAAAAGTTGAAATTTTTGTTCCACGGTCTCTATCAATCAAATTTAGACTCTGAATCGCGTGCCAAAATTCCCTAAAAAAATATACACGTGGCAACATAAAATTTCACAAACAGTTTCCCATTCATCAATCGGAAAATCAAGAATGCAAACATGAGGCCAAATTTTTATTTTTTCAGTCGAAAACATCGAAAATTTTCTTTTTTTTTAACTATCGAACAAAAATAATGTGTATTTTTCGAAACTTTGTATTTGTCTAGAATTTATTTTACTTGATTTAGTAACTTATAGCATAATTTTTCGTAGTTTTTTTCAAAACATTCCAAAAAAAATTCGAAAAGTTTTCTATATTCAGTTAATCGAAACATAAATTGAAAACAAAACTTTTGATCCATAAATGCAAATAAATATTTCTAGCATTAATAGACTTAATATTTAAAAGAATCTTTAAATAAAGTGGGCAAGAAAGAGTACATACAAACAGATTCGGGGGTCAAACATTAGCATCTGCGGCAAAAGTTTTAGCATAATTATGCATATTCTTCCTAACCATGTAGTCATGAATGTACATGTCCAACCTGCAACAAAAATGTACAACAAAAATAAAAATCAATACAAGCACAAACAATAAAAATAAATTGCACAAACAACAACAATGTACAACAAAAATCACATCTTTGGACCATCCCAGTCGCAGTCGCAATCGTCCATGAGTCACAAAGCCTTCAATTCAGAAAATTGCACAACAAGAAAAATTAATTAAAAAATGAAGAAGGGTTTTTGAAAATTTTGATTTTTCATAAAAAAAAAATGGGAAACTTTTCTGTCAATCAAATATTCGAAACATTTCAAAAATGTTGCGGAAACACCAAGGAAAAATTATAAAAAAAATTACTAAATTAATTAAAATGAGAGAGTATCAGGGTAGTAAATAGTTTTGAAATTACATCTTGTTTTTATTTAGTTTGAATAAAAAACGAAAACTTTTTCGATGTTTTCGATGAAAATTTTGTTCCACGGTCTTTATTAATCAAATTCAGACTCTGATACACGTGCCAAAATTCCCTCAAAGAATATGCACGTGGCAACAGAAAATTTCACAAACAATTTCCCATACATCAATCGAAAAATAAAGAATGCAAACATGAGGCAAATTTTTTATTTTTTCCTATGAATATCGTGAATATGTTATGTCGTCTGGCTCTGACTACCGCCGATTGAATCCAAAAACGGATTCGATCCTAGCATATTCGGGTTCAGTTCTGGCCTAGGACTCATGGTTGGAAAAACATTTGGTAGCACATAGTTCTAAATTGGATGTGGCAGAGTTTGATCAGCAATCTCAGGAGCCTGAGAATTTTTGTGTCGTCTGGCTCTGACTACCCCCGATTGAATCCAAGATCGGAATTACATATTGTTTTTATTTCGTTTGAATAAAAAAAGGGAAAGTTTTTCAATGTTTTCGATGAATTTTTGTTCCACGGTCTCTATTAATCAAATTCAGACTCTGATACACGTGCCACAATTCCCTAAAAAATATGCACGTGCCAACAGAAAATTTCACAAACAAATTCCCATACATCAATCGGAAAATAAAGAAAGCAAACATGAGGCAAAATTTTTATTTTTCACTTGAATATCGAGAATATGTGATGTCGTCTGGCTCTGACTACCGCCGATTGAATCCAAGAACGGATTCAATCCTAGCATATTCGGGTTCAGTTCTGGCCTAGGACTCATGGTTGGAAAAACATTTGGTAGCACATAGTTCTCGATTGGATTTGGCAGAGTTCGATCAGCAATCTCAGGAGCCTAAGAATTTTGGTAAATAAACTTGTGTTGAGTGCATTATTAATTAATTAAGATACATAAATATGATAGAAAAAATAATTTAATTAAAGTTTTATGAGAAAATATTAAATAAATGTTGCTTAAAACCATGGAAGTGGATCCTCCAATTGCGTCATGATTTTGTTGCCTAGTAGAGTATAAATCCAAAAATATGGACCACCACTCGGTCCGAAATCCTTCAGGAGGATTAATTGCCGGAAATAGAAAAATTATATTAAAAATTGAAAAAATAAATATATTAAAAATTAATTAAAATAAGAAAGTATCAAACTAATAAATAGTTTCGAAATTACATCTTATTTTCATCCGTTTGATTAAAAAAGGGAAACTTTTCGATGTTTTCAATGGAAAAGATGAAAATTTTGTTCCGCGATCTCTATCAATCAAATTTAGACTCTTAGATACACTTGCTAAAATTTCCTAATAAAACATACACGTGCCAACAGAAAAGTTCACAAACAATTTCTCATACATCAATCGAAAAATCAAGAAAGCAAAACATGGATCAAAATTTTCATTTTTTTCGTTGGAAACACCGAAATTTTTTTTAATCAATTGAAACAATATAAGGTGTATTTCCGAAACTTTATATTTGTTTAGAATTTTTTTAAGTGAAATAATAATTGATTAAATTCGATTACGTTACGTATAGAAGTGAAAAACGTATGCTTGAACGGAAACTTTTTCAATAAATACGATGGAAAAGTTGAAATTTTTGTTCCACGGTCTCTATCAATCAAATTTAGACTCGGAATCGCGGGCCAAAATTCCATAAAAAAATATACACGTGGCAACATAAAATTTCACAAACAGTTTGCCATTCATCAATCGGAAAATCAAGAATGCAAACATGAGGCCAAATTTTTATTTTTTCAGTCGAAAACATCGAAAATTTTCTTTTTTTTTAACTATCGAACAAAAATAATGTGTATTTTTCGAAACTTTGTATTTGTCTAGAATTTATTTTTCTTGATTTAGTAACTTATAGCACAATTTTTCGTAGTTTTTTTCAAAACATTCCAAAAAAAATTCGATAAGTTTTCTATATTCAGTTAATCGAAACATAAATTGAAAACAAAACTTTGATCCATAAATGCAAATAAATTTTTCTAGCATTAATAGACTTATTATTTAAAAGAATCTTTAAATAAAGTGGGCAAGAAAGAGTACATACAAACAGATTCGGGGGACAAACCTTAGCATCTGCGGCAAAAGTTTTAGCATAATTATGCATACTCTTCCTAACCATGTAGTCATGAATGTACATGTCCAACCTGCAACAAAAATGTACAACAAAAATAAAAATCAATACAAGCACAAACAATAAAAATAAATTGCACAAACA
This sequence comes from Penstemon eatonii, assembly GCA_038501285.1. Lineage (NCBI taxonomy): Eukaryota > Viridiplantae > Streptophyta > Magnoliopsida > Lamiales > Plantaginaceae > Penstemon > Penstemon eatonii. Next base: position 57,237,539 of record CM076714.1, read on the forward strand.
ACAACAATGTACAACAAAAATCACATCTTTCGAGCATCCCAGTCGCAGTCGCAATCGTCCATGAGTCACAAAGCCTTCAATTCAGAAAATTGCACAACAAGAAAAATTAATTAAAAAATGAAGAAGGGTTTTTGAAAATTTTGATTTTTCATAAAAAAAAAATGGGAAACTTTTCTGTCAATCAAATATTCGAAACATTTCAAAAATGTTGCGGAAACACCAAGGAAAAATTATAAAAAAATTACTAAATTAATTAAAATGAGAGAGTATCAGCCTAGTAAATAGTTTTGAAATTACATCTTGTTTTTATTTAGTTTGAATAAAAAACGAAAACTTTTTCGATGTTTTCGATGAAAATTTTGTTCCACGGTCTTTATTAATCAAATTCAGACTCTGATACACGTGCCAAAATTCCCTCAAAGAATATGCACGTGGCAACAGAAAATTTCACAAACAATTTCCCATACATCAATCGAAAAATAAAGAATGCAAACATGAGGCAAATTTTTTATTTTTTCCTATGAATATCGTGAATATGTTATGTCGTCTGGCTCTGACTACCGCCGATTGAATCCAAAAACGGATTCGATCCTAGCATATTCGGGTTCAGTTCTGGCCTAGGACTCATGGTTGGAAAAACATTTGGTAGCACATAGTTCTAAATTGGATGTGGCAGAGTTTGATCAGCAATCTCAGGAGCCTGAGAATTTTTGTGTCGTCTGGCTCTGACTACCCCCGATTGAATCCAAGATCGGAATTACATATTGTTTTTATTTCGTTTGAATAAAAAAAGGGAAAGTTTTTCAATGTTTTCGATGAATTTTTGTTCCACGGTCTCTATTAATCAAATTCAGACTCTTATACACGTGCCACAATTCCCTAAAAAATATGCACGTGCCAACAGAAAATTTCACAAACAAATTCCCATACATCAATCGGAAAATAAAGAATGCAAACATGAGGCAAAATTTTTATTTTTCACTTGAATATCGAGAATATGTGATGTCGTCTGGCTCTGACTACCGCCGATTGAATCCAAGAACGGATTCAATCCTAGCATATTCGGGTTCAGTTCTGGCCTAGGACTCATGGTTGGAAAAACATTTGGTAGCACATAGTTCTCAATTGGATTTGGCAGAGTTCGATCAGCAATCTCAGGAGCCTAAGAATTTTGGTAAATAAACTTGTGTTGAGTGCATTATTAATTAATTAAGATACATAAATATGATAGAAAAAATAATTTAATTAAAGTTTTATGAGAAAATATTAAATAAATGTTGCTTAAAACCATGGAAGTGGATCCTCCAATTGCGTCATGATTTTGTTGCCTAGTAGAGTATAAATCCAAAAATATGGACCACCACTCGGTCCGAAATCCTTCTGGAGGATTAATTGCTGGAAATAGAAAAATTATATTAAAAATTGAAAAAAAAATATATATTAAAAATTAATTAAAATAAGAAAGTATCAAACTAATAAATAGTTTCGAAATTACATCTTATTTTCTTCCGTTTGATTAAAAAAGGGAAACTTTTCGATGTTTTCAATGGAAAAGATGAAAATTTTGTTCCGCGATCTCTATCAATCAAATTTAGACTCTTAGATACACTTGCTAAAATTTCCTAATAAAACATACACGTGCCAACAGAAAAGTTCACAACAATTTCTCATACATCAATCGAAAAATCAAGAATGCAAAACATGGATCAAAATTTTCATTTTTTTCGTTGGAAACACCGAAATTTTTTTTAATCAATTGAAACAATATAAGGTGTATTTCCGAAACTTTATATTTGTTTAGAATTTTTTTAAGTGAAATAATAATTGATTAAATTCGATTACGTTACGTATAGAAGTGAAAAACGTATGCTTGAACGGAAATTTTTTCAATAAATACGATGGAAAAGTTGAAATTTTTGTTCCACGGTCTCTATCAATCAAATTTAGACTCTGAATCGCGTGCCAAAATTCCCTAAAAAAATATACACGTGGCAACATAAAATTTCACAAACAGTTTCCCATTCATCAATCGGAAAATCAAGAATGCAAACATGAGGCCAAATTTTTATTTTTTCAGTCGAAAACATCGTAAATTTTCTTTTTTTTTTTAACTATCGAACAAAAATAATGTGTATTTTTCGAAACTTTGTATTTGTCTAGAATTTATTTTTCTTGATTTAGTAACTTATAGCATAATTTTTCGTAGTTTTTTTCAAAACATTCCACAAAAAATTCGAAAAGTTTTCTATATTCAGTTAATCGAAACATAAATTGAAAACAAAACTTTTGATCCATAAATGCAAATAAATATTTCTAGCATTAATAGACTTATTATTTAAAAGAATCTTTAAATAAAGTGGGCAAGAAAGAGTACATACAAACAGATTCGGGGGACAAACATTAGCATCTGCGGCAAAAGTTTTAGCATAATTATGCATACTCTTCCTAACCATGTAGTCATGAATGTACATGTCCAACCTGCAACAAAAATGTACAACAAAAATAAAAATCAATACAAGCACAAACAATAAAAATAAATTGCACAAACAACAACAATGTACAACAAAAATCACATCTTTCGACCATCCCAGTCGCAGTCGCAATCGTCCATGAGTCACAAAGCCTTCAATTCAGAAAATTGCACAACAAGAAAAATTAATTAAAAAATGAAGAAGGGTTTTTGAAAATTGTTGGTCCCAAGTGGTCAGAAGAGGTTTAGAGGGGGGGTGAATAAACCTCTTTAAAAATTTTCTTCAAATTTAACTTTAAAACTTTACTCTTACTGAACAGACTAAGCTGATCAGATTAGTAAGTTACAATTCTGTTCGCGAACAAATCTTTGAACAGTCTTGTTGACCACTCGTCTGATAGTTACTTAGCTGATTTTGCAGAAATCAGTTTTAATACTTAGAGTACTTGCAGCGGATTTTCAAAGTGTTTTTCACAAGTAATCTTAGCAGTTTGAAAAATGTTTCCCCAGTTTTATAAACTCCTTTTAACTTCTTTTCAAACAGTTAACTTAACGTGTTTTTATGCAAACAGAAAATATGCAAGTTTAAAAGCAATGTAAAAACACAATCAATTTTTATAGTGGTTATATGGATTTAAATATCCTTTAGTCCACTCTTCCAAGTCACTCAGATCTTGGGTTATACTATAATCACAAAGTTTACAGTATACTCTGCTTGCGTCGAACAACAAATGAAACGACCACAAGTTCGCAATAGGAAATCACACAGAAAACCTATCCTCTGAAGTTTGATCACTCACAAAGATGGATCACAACTCCGCACAACACTCTTGTTTACAAAATCACTCAGAAGATGTATTTTTCTTTGTTCTTCAACTCTGCTTTCGTCAACAAATGACTCAGCTGATGAGTGAGCTGTTCTTGAGACTTAAAGAATTTTGCTTCGGAAATTTCTCTCAGAAAGTGTGTTGCTTGTTTCTTCTTCGTCTCTTTCAGCTATTTATACTTGAGGATTGAAAAGTGTCCGTTGAAGAGAGACAGGATTCAAATTCCTCGAGTACTGGTCCTTAAAATCCGCGAACGGCTCTTTTGCAGTCTGTCCGTACTGTAAACAGTACTATTCTGCAGGCAGCATTAAATGCAGCATTAAATGCACTCGGCTGATGCGAAGCTTTTCTTCAATCATTTGTCTTAAATATCCTCGTACTTCAGCATTTATTACACCAAAGGGCATTTATTACCGTTGGGAACACTTCATGATCTTCTTCACTTGGCTGACGAAAGTATAAGTCTGATGGTGAACTCGGCTGATCTCAAACTTGAACAAATCTGATTTGAGTCGGCTGATCTTCACTAGTCTGATATCTTTACTTCAGCAGATCAGAAGTCTTGGACCTTGAAACTTTGACTCTTCTGATGTCTTCATTACTTAGTCAAAATTCCTTGATAAGTTTATCAGCTAAGTTACTCCATACTTAGCCAATTTATGAAGTTTTGGAATGCATCAAAACCTCCCTTATCAAACTTTCTTTAGTGCCTTCATCTTCATCTTCATCCAACAATTTCCCCCTTTTTGATGATGACAAAACTTCAGCTTAGTACCTGTTGAATACCTAAACTAAAGATTGAAATCCTCAAAATTTTCTGAGATAGAAAAAGTTTATTGGATTGAACTTGGACATTTTATTGATGTTGAGAGTGAATTACATGTACAAATTCATCAGATGAGATTTCTGAAAAAGTAAACTGATTACAATTGATTTTTCAATTTCTAACTATCAGCTTCTTCATCAGATTCGAGCACTTCTTCATATTCATAAGATGATTCTTCATCATCTTCTTCATCATCAGCTTCTTCTTCCAAGGTTGCTTTGGCAGCTTCCATCTTTTCCTTAAGTTCTTGTTCTTGAAGAGCTTTCAAAGCTTCCATGGCCTTCCTTGCAGATTCTGTATTCTTGTAGTTGGTATCTTCTTTTTCAGTCAATTCTTCTTCTTCTACCGTTCCAAGCTTTGCAATCTTGTCAGTTTCAGCTTCAGTCTTGTCAGCTGTTTCTTCAGTTTCTTTGGCTTCAGTAGTTGCAGTAGCAGTTTCTTCCTTAGTTGATTCTTCAGCAGCAGATTCCTTTGCTGGTTCTTCAGCAGCAGTTTCCTTAGCTGGTTCTTCCCTTTTATCTTCCCCCTTTTTGTCATCATCAACTCTGATGACAGTAGAAGTTTCAACAGCAGGGTTGAGAGCAACTGTTGGAATCTTTACTCCAGCGCATAAAGCCTTTAGATTCTGATTAACAACGTCATGACTAGCTGTTAGATGATGAATGTCAGTGCTGATGACATCAGTCTTATCATTGAAGTAGTCAATGTTGAGGTTGACAGTTGCAATTTCATTTTGAACTTCCTGTGCAGCCTTTGCCACTTCTTGCAACATTCCCAGATTGATTTCCTTCTCTTCATGACTGACTTTAATGAAAGTTGCAGTTAAGTCAGCAATCTTGTGCTCAGCTGATTTTAAAGCAGTGTGAAGATGATTCACATCACCCTTCACATCTTCCACGTTCTGGTTCAGTTCTCTTAAGCTGTGTATCAACTGCAATGAGTTGTCTTGAGGAATTGGAATACTGTTGATCTCCTTTTTGATGATCTCTTCTGTTGATCCTTGAACAGTTTCCAGCTGAAGTCTGTTGGTTTCTGCCAACTCTGCTTTCAGCTCCTCCTTAACCTTTAATAGCTGTTGCTTGTGCTTGTCTTCCAGTTCCTTAAGTTGGTTTTCCATCAGCATCTGGATTGCTTCCATCAGTGATGAGTGCTTATCACCTGATGAAGCAGAAGCAGCAGCTACATCCCTTTCATCAATTTCCTGGTGGACAGGAATATCTTCCATCTTTTCGTCTTGATGATTTCCAGAGTCCGTAGCCTTCCACTCAATGGCCAGGGGTTCATCAGCAGCCTTTTCAGCAGACTTGTCTTCAGTCTGATCAGCAGACTTATCAGCAATTTGATCAGCAGGCTTGTCAGCAGTCTGATCAGCAGACTTGACTTCAGGCTTGTCCGCAGCTTTAGGCTCATCAGTAACATCATCATAGACTAAGTTGGTGATAGTGCCATCATCATTGAAGCAAGTGGTTTGTCTGATTTGCCTCACAATGATCCAGGGGTTAACAAAAGCATTATTCCCCTTTGGCACTTCATAGAACGGTTGCACTTCCTTGCCAAAAACGATTTGCTGGATGCTTGGCAGTAGTGGCAAGTCACTTGAACAGCCTTGCTGATACTTAGACTTTTTAGCCCATCTCTTCAGGGCAGCCATAACAGCAAACTTAATTGCTCTTTCCTCAGCATCTTCAGACTTCTTCTTCTTCTCAGGCAAGGTGCTCTTGATTTTCTTGGCTTCCTCCAGTGCAAAGCCTTTTGCATAGCTATGCATGATATCTCTCACATAGCTGGGATCAAGAGCCTTTTGAATGGAGTTTGTCTTCAGCCAACTTAGAACCCATCGTTCTTCATCAACCAACTCCTTCATACTTTGAAGTTCAGTGATTGACTTGTTCAGCCTGTTGTCCCTCCAACTAATATATATTGGCTTTTCTTGGTTGAACAGAGTCATCAACATAAGCTTCTGATCATAGTAAGCCAAGGACTTTTCAAACTTCTTGAACAGCTCCTTATCAGCATAGACTATCTCAAATGCTTTTCTGACTTCAAACTTGTCTTTTGACTTGGTTTTGGGGGCAGGCAGCAATATTTTCTTCTTGTCTTCTTCATCCTTCCCTTCACCAATCTTGATGCCACCTCCATGGACAGGTCCATAGGCATCAACCTTGCTCAATTCAATCACCGCAGCCATTTCAGCATCCTCAGCAGCTTTTCTTTCTGCTTCAGACATGCGTCTTCTGGCTTCATCCTTTGCTTCTTGAGCTTTGCTTAGCTCAAGTGCTTTCTTCTCTTCAAGCTCATCCTACTTCCTCTGTTCTGCTTCCTCCCTTGCTCTTTTGTCAGCTTTAGTGATTTTCTTTCTCTTAATCACTATCTTTCTTTTGCCTTTATCAATAGGAGCAGGAGCTGGTCCAGCAGATGATATGGGAGCAGCAGCTATAGGATGGATGATTTGAACATCTGGATCTTCTTGAGGTTGAGCAACCTCAGCTGTTGGTGCTTCCTGACTTGGCTGTTGCTTATCAGCTTTGTCAGTCACAACAGTCTCAACTGATTCAATAGGCCTTTGAGTAGCTTCAGGGCCCTCCCTAGCTACATTTTCCAGATCAGTAGGTTTTTCAATGAATGTCATCTGCTTTCTAGCAGACTTCTTTGTTCTACCTTCACGGTAAGTGGTAGCAGCTGTACTTCTCAGTTGACTTCTTGTCCTTTGAGAAATATCCTCAGCAGGCCTCTCAGCTGATGGAGTTCTTGATGGTGATGCAGGGGATCCAGTCCTTACATCAGCTATTATGTTCTCGACAATCTTAGTGGCTTCAGCAGAAGTCACTCTCTCCATCTGCTTTGTTTCATTCTTTTTGGGCTCATCAGCAGCCCTTTTTCTTTTAGTCTCAACAGCCAAGCTTGCTGTTTTGACTAACCTCTTTGGCCTTTTGGCAGGAGCCTCTTTTGGTTCCTCAGCTTCTTCTCCTTCAGGCTCATCAGCCTTCCTCTTCTGAACAGGTAGATACTTGTTCATTGCTTTGGACTTGTGAATTTCTTTCCCATTTGTCATAACACAGCCCAACTTTGATAAGAGGTAACTTAAAGTGATTCTGTGGTTGGTGTAAGGGCCTTTTCCCTTCTTCACTTCCAGAAAATCAGCAAGTATATACCAAATTATGATGGACCAGTTTACCTCTAGCCCGTAGTATACGGCAGCCATGATGCTGAAACGCTTCATTGTGACAGCATCTAGAGAAAAAGTACAGTTCTCAATCAGCTTAGACACCATATCAGCCATCCGCTGATATTCATCCTTCAGCTGTTTCTTTTTAATGTTGCCAGACAACATTTCTCCTTCCTTGGCGCAGATCGCCCAAAACTGTTGGTGCTTCTCTTCAGTCAGTACGGTAACTTCGTGTCTTCCAGACTTGGGCAAACCAAACTGTTCATGAAGAACTTGTGGAGTGATGACAACAGTTTTGTCACCCACTTTTGCTTTGATTTCTAGTTTGTTGTAGTCAGCATTTGCCGTTCCGTAATATTCCATAACCTGGTCAGTCCAGATTATTCCTTCATTGTACTCCATGAAATTTACCAACTGTGCCGATTTGAATTTCTCCAACAATTCTTTCATCAAACTTGTACCAGACTGATAATAGGACTCATAATCTAAGAACATACCTTCAGCAGCCATCTCAATCTGTTGAAAGTTAGAGAAAAAAGAAAGGATTTTGCAGAAAATTTGTTCAAATTTTTCTCACAAATGCTTTTGAAAGTTTAGGGTTCGTAAAGAGCTACTCGATTGATCAGATGGGGATTTATAGAGTTGGGGTTTTTCGATTTCCGTGATATCCGCCAACCGTTAGATCCGTTTTTCTGTCAGTGCTGATCGTGCGGCGTCAGTTACGACCTTTCAAATTCAAAAGATTTTTAATGAAGAGTGGGAATATGTACCGCTCATCAGTTTCTTATAAAAGCGTGTTTTAAATATACGTTTTAAACAGTTCCGCTTTTATTAAAGTAATCAGATGAGTAACATAAATACTTATCTGATGGACTACTGTCCTGATGACAATGCTGTTATCAGAGAATGCCAATAGCTGATAACCTTCCTCAGCTGTCTGTCAATCCAGCTAGATAAAATAACTTCAATCTTCGATAGTTGAGTCTTCTGATGAAAACATAACTTCAACTAACTGTCATTAACAAATTTCATCTTTAATTCAGAAGTACCGCTAGTCTTACACGTTCCCCCTGAGTTTAAGAATTCATAAGTTAACTAGTCTGTTGAGAGTTAATCCTTGAAGATAATAATAGATAACTAAGCTGTTGTACTCCAGTCTTCTGATGAGTTCCCCCTCAGCTTATGCTTCCAAATTTAGTAGTCCTAGCTCAGCTCTTAGAGTAGAAAACCTTACTTCACTTAGAGGTTTGGTGAAGATATCAGCAATCTGATTATCAGTATGAACATACTCAATCATTATATTGCCTTTTTCCACATGATCTCTAATGAAATGATGCTTGATCTCAATATGTTTAGTCCTTGAATGACTTGTAGTGTTCTGAGTAAGTGAAATTGCACTTGTATTGTCACAGTAGATTGGAATTCCACTGATCTTGATGTTGTAGTCTTCTAGTTGATTTTTCAACCAAAGTATCTGTGCACAGCAAGCTCCAGCAGCTATATATTCAGCTTCAGCAGTAGATATAGAGACTGAGGTTTGCTTCTTACTCATCCATGAGATCAGACGACTGCCTAAGAACTGACAGGCACCTGTTGTGCTCTTTCTGTCAATCTTGCAGCCAGCAAGGTCTGAATCTGAATAGCCAACTAGTTCAAATCCAGATTCTCTAGGATACCATAATCCCAGTTCTTGAGTGCCTTTAACATACTTCAATATCCTCTTGGCAGCTAAGAGATGAGATTCTTTGGGGTTTGATTGAAATCTTGCACAGACTCCAACTGAGTACATTATGTCAGGTCTGCTTGCTGTTAGATACAACAATGAACCAATAATGCCTCTGTATTTGGTTATGTCCACTGATTTGCCATCTTCATCTTTATCCAAACGAAGACTTGTAGACATAGGAATGGTAGCTGTTGAGCTAGTTTCCATACCAAATTTCTTGAACAGATCTCTTGTGTACTTTGCTTGGCTGATGAATATCCCATCAGGCAACTGTCTAACTTGCAATCCAAGAAAGTAATTAAGTTCACCGATCATGCTCATTTCAAACTTATTTTGCATCAGCTTGGAGAACTTATCACACATCTGTTGGTTAGTTGAACCAAAAATAATATCGTCCACATATATTTGCACAAGTAATATATGATTTTCCCATTCAATTGTGAACAAGGTTTTATCTACCTTACCTTTTCGAAATCCTTTAATTAAAAGAAAATCAGATAGGGTATCATACCATGCTCTTGGAGCCTGTTTCAGTCCATAGAGAGCTTTCTTCAGACGATATACTTTGTCCTCTTCTTGATAGACTTCAAATCCAGGAGGTTGTTCAACATACACTTCTTCTTGCAATTCTCCATTGAGAAAAGCAGACTTCACATCCATCTGATAGACAGTGAAGTTCTTGTAAGCAGCATAGGCTAGAAACAGTCTGATTGCTTCAAGTCTTGCTACTGGTGCAAAAGTTTCATCAAAGTCAATTCCTTCTTCTTGACAATAACCCTTGGCCACTAGTCTTGCTTTGTTTCTGGTGACAACACCATCTTCATTCATCTTATTTCTGAATACCCACTTAGTGCCAATTACTCTTTGATGACTTGGTCTAGGAACTAAGTACCAGACTTCATTCCTTTCAAATTGATTCAACTCTTCTTGCATAGCTTCTATCCAGAAGGAATCATTGAGAGCTTCTTCAATTTGCTTGGGCTCTATTTGAGATAGAAATGTGACAAACATAGCATCTTGTGCAGCAGCTCTTCTTGTTTTCACTTTATCTAAAGGATCACCAATAACTAATTCAGGAGGGTGATTCTTGAGCCATCTGAGATCAGGTTGCAAATCAGGATGTTGTCCTCTGTTTTGATCTTGCAACACTACTGTTGGAGTTCCAGTAGTAGTCTGTTGAACATTTGTAGTCTGTTGAACAGTCTCTGGTCTGTCAGCTGTTAGCAACTCGTCTGTTAGACAATCAGCACTGTGATTTTGAACAGCACTTGAGTTAGCAGCTGAACTTAGATTAGGTAGTATGATGGGAACATATTCTTCATTTCTTCCAACGTCTAACTTCTGTAAATCAGCAGACAGATCTTGATTAGCACTTTGATTCATTTCAGAAGATTGACTTGGCTCATCAAATACTACATGGATAGATTCTTCTATTAGTAATGTTCTTTTGTTAAACACTCTATATGCTTTACTAACAGATGAGTATCCTACAAAGACAGCTTCATCAGCCTTTTCTGCAAAAGCAGTAAGGTGATTTTTCCCATTATTCAATACAAAACATTTACAACCAAAAATCTTAAAGTAATGAATGTTTGGTTTTCTATTGTTCCAAACTTCATATGGAGTCTTGTTCTGATTTTTGTTGATCATACATCTGTTTTGGGTAAAGCATGCTGTATTTGTTGCTTCTGCCCAAAATCTTTGAGGCAGTTTTGCTTCAGCTATCATGGTTCTGACAGCTTCTTTTAGTGTTCTGTTTCTCCTTTCAGCAACACCATTCTGTTGAGGGGTTCTTGCAGCAGAATATTCATGATGTATTCCTTTGATATTACAGTATTCTTCAACAGTAGAGTTTGTAAACTCTGTCCCTCTATCTGATCTGATCTTCAATATTTTGATACTCTTCTCATTCTGAATCAGTTCCATCAGATTTGTAAGATGTTCCTTGGTTTCACTTTTCTTCTTCATGAAAATCACCCAAGTATATCTTGAATAATCATCCACAACAGCTAGGCAGTATTTCTTTCCACCATTGCTGACTGGATCAATGGGTCCAAATAAGTCCATATGCAACAGCTCCAATATTCTTCCAGAAGATTGATGCTTCTTTTCTTTAAAAGATGACTTGATTTGTTTACCCTTCTGACATGCGTCACAGAGCTTGTCTTTGATCATGACTGCTTTTGGAATCCCTTCTACCAGTTTATTCTTGATTAATCTGTTTATGGTCTTGAAGTTTAAATGATTCACCCTCTTGTGCCATAGCCAACTGACTTCACTTGGTGCAGATGCCACCAAACAAACACTTGAATTCTTGTCAACAGAATTCCAGTCGACTATATAGATATTTCCTTGTCGTCTTCCAGATAAAATTACCTTCTTTGTACCAATTTGTTCAACGTAGCACTTATCTGTTGAGAAGATGACTGAATATCCCTTGTCACAAAATTGACTTATGCTCAGCAGATTATATTTCAGGCCTTTAACATAGGAGACGTCAGATATCTCTATGTTTCCCTTGATTAATCTTCCTTTAGCTTTAATCTTGCCTTCTTTGCTGTCTCCAAAAGTGACTTTTGGACCATCCACAGCAACTGCATCAGTCAACTCATGTATGTTTCCACACATGTGCCTTGAACATCCACTGTCCAAGTACCAAATTTTCTCTACTTTACTCCTACTCCTAATCCTAACCTACAAAACAAAAATAAAATTGTTTTAGGTACCCTTATTGAGAGGGTCCTGAAGGATTAGTTCCACCCTTGACAACCCAAGATGTTGAAGTCTTAGGCTTCTTAGGTTTCTGAGTTTTAGGAGCATGAACAGTCTCATTTTTATCATAGTTATCAGATAAGTCATGTTGATGATCAGTATGATATGAATAATGTTCATAAGCAGGGTAAGGTGCATGATATGCAGGATATACATGCATTGGATGAGCAGGGTAAGGTGCATAGTAACTAGGAAATTGAGGTGCATGATACATAGGATGATATGCAGCAGGTTGCACATAATATGACTCATTTCCATACCAAGCATTTTGATTTTTCTTATTCTTATGCTTCTTTGGTTTACTAGGTGCTTGCTCATTTGTTTTTGACTTAGTTTTACCACTAGTCTGATTCACTTTAGCTTTATCAGCAGACTTCTTAGGACTCTGCTGTTTGGTCTTACTAGTCTGATTTCCTACACTAGGCTCTTTGCTCTTTTTAGCCTTAGGAGATTTCTTCTCCTTTACCACTTTCTCAGATGAGGTAGGTTTAGAGGTTTGAACATACAGAATGACCTTACTATTGTCAGCTGATATGAATTTTTCAGTATGGTTCAACTCTAGTTTATCCTTTTCTAAAGGTGTCTCCTGTTTCTTAGGTGTATGCATGGATGCAACAGTTGACTTATCATGAGACTCAATGATTTTCTCAAGTTCCATGATTTTTCCTTTATATACCTCACATTCAGCTTTCAGAGATTCATGCTCTTGCTCAAGCTGTTTATATTCAGCTGATTCTTTTGGCTTTTCAGCTAAAAGTTTCAGTGAACTATTTTGCTCTTTTAGCAAGTTCATCTCTTCCTTAAGCTTAACGAATTCTCCAGCAATAGTAGTATTATTCAACATCATTTGCTCTAGAGAATTAAACAGTTCATTTTCTTGAGGAGTTACCTCATCCTCAGAGTCATCAGATTCCTTTGCCATCAGGCACAGGAGAGCAGGTTTTTCTTCATCAGACGATTCTTCATCAGACGAGTCAGAATCTGAATCAGATGAGTAGACAGCAGTCAGCTTTTCTGCTTCAGCCATCATTGCCTTGCCTCTCTGATGCTTTCTTTCTTTTCTCATTTTCTTCTCTTCCTCAGTGTACTTCTCTGCTTTTGGATATGGGCAGTCTCTTATGAAGTGTCCCAATTTCCTGCAGTTGTAACACATCAGTTTTGATTTATAATCATCCTTATCCTGAGAAGAAAAATTAGGTTTAGAAGTAGAAGCATTGTTGTATTTGTTTTTCATCTTTCTCTTGTAGAACTTCTTGAAGTTGTTCATCAACAGTGCAACATCTCCAGCAGTGTACTCCTTTTTGTTGAGTAGAGTGGCTTCATCAGATGAGTCCACTTCAGCATTTCTTTGAGCCGGTCTTCTTTGATTTTCAGCAGCAACCAGTGCAGCTGTGGGTCCTGAAGTTGAGGTTTCTTCAATTCCCATCCTTGGCAGTTTATACTCGTACGCCTTGAGTACGGAGAACAACTCTGTAAGAGAAATCTTGCCCAGATCTCTTGATTCTTCCATTGCTGTCACCTTCATGTTGAACTTGGGAGGTAGAGCCTTCAGTACTTTGACAGTGATTTCTTTGTCAGTGAAAGTCTTTCCCAGCTTCAAAACTTCGTTCAGAGTTCTGGTGAATCTGGTATCCATCTGATCAATGGTTTCTCCAGACTTCATCTTGAAGTTGTCCAGCTTCTCCAAGGCAACACTGAGCTGATGTTCCTTAATAGCATCATTGCCTTCACTCATGTCACGAACCTTATCCCACATCTCCTTTGCAGTTTTGCAATGCTTGACTTTGTCAAACCGATCATTATCCAGGGCTTTGGTCATGATGAATCTACCGACTTTGTCCAGGTTGAACAGCTTTATTTCTTCTGCTGTCATTTCTGTTAAGTCTTTTTCCACCACTATTTGAGCTTCATCTACGATGATGGTCTTGGTGAATTTGAATGGACCTTTGATGATACATGTATGCATGTTGTCATTGTAGGCAGCAAGGAAAATCTCCATTCTGATCTTCCAGTCCTCAAAAGACATACCAGCAATGTGGGGAACATGGCTGATACAATCCATTTTTCAAAAAGTTTTTATTTTTCAAAAAGATGCTCTTTTGAAAAGTTTTTGAAAACCTTTGAAAAACACTCGGATCAAGCTCGTTGATCAGGCAGCTGATTCTAATGAACCACCTGCTCTGATACCACTTGTTGGTCCCAAGTGGTCAGAAGAGGTTTAGAGGTGGGGGTGAATAAACCTCTTTAAAAATTTTCTTCAAATTTAACTTTAAAACTTTACTCTTACTGAACAGACTAAGCTGATCAGATTAGTAAGTTACAATTCTGTTCGCGAACAAATCTTTGAACAGACTTGTTGACCACTCGTCTGATAGTTACTTAGCTGATTTTGCAGAAATCAGTTTTAATACTTAGAGTACTTGCAGCGGATTTTCAAAGTGTTTTTCACAAGTAATCTTAGCAGTTTGAAAAATGTTTCCCCAGTTTTATAAACTCCTTTTAACTTCTTTTCAAACAGTTAACTTAACGTGTTTTTATGCAAACAGAAAATATGCAAGTTTAAAAGCAATGTAAAAACACAATCAATTTTTATAGTGGTTATATGGATTTAAATATCCTTTAGTCCACTCTTCCAAGTCACTCAGATCTTGGGTTATACTATAATCACAAAGTTTACAGTATACTCTGCTTGCGTCGAACAACAAATGAAACGACCACAAGTTCGCAATAGGAAATCACACAGAAAACCTATCCTCTGAAGTTTGATCACTCACAAAGATGGATCACAACTCCGCACAACACTCTTGTTTACAAAATCACTCAGAAGATGTATTTTTCTTTGTTCTTCAACTCTGCTTTCGTCAACAAATGACTCAGCTGATGAGTGAGCTGTTCTTGAGACTTAAAGAATTTTGCTTCGGAAATTTCTCTCAGAAAGTGTGTTGCTTGTTTCTTCTTCGTCTCTTTCAGCTATTTATACTTGAGGATTGAAAAGTGTCCGTTGAAGAGAGACAGGATTCAAATTCCTCGAGTACTGGTCCTTAAAATCCGCGAACGGCTCTTTTGCAGTCTGTCCGTACTGTAAACAGTACTATTCTGCAGGCAGCATTAAATGCAGCATTAAATGCACTCGGCTGATGCGAAGCTTTTCTTCAATCATTTGTCTTAAATATCCTCGTACTTCAGCATTTATTACACCAAAGGGCATTTATTACCGTTGGGAACACTTCATGATCTTCTTCACTTGGCTGACGAAAGTATAAGTCTGATGGTGAACTCGGCTGATCTCAAACTTGAACAAATCTGATTTGAGTCGGCTGATCTTCACTAGTCTGATATCTTTACTTCAGCAGATCAGAAGTCTTGGACCTAGAAACTTTGACTCTTCTGATGTCTTCATTACTTAGTCAAAATTCCTTGATAAGTTTATCAGCTAAGTTACTCCATACTTAGCCAATTTATGAAGTTTTGGAATGCATCAAAACCTCCCTTATCAAACTTTCTTTAGTGCCTTCATCTTCATCTTCATCCAACAAAAATTTTGATTTTTCATAAAAAAAAATGGGAAACTTTTCTGTCAATCAAATATTCGAAACATTTCAAAAATGTTGCGGAAACACCAAGGAAAAATTATAAAAAAAATTACTAAATTAATTAAAATGAGAGAGTATCAGCCTAGTAAATAGTTTTGAAATTACATCTTGTTTTTATTTAGTTTGAATAAAAAACGAAAACTTTTTCGATGTTTTCGATGAAAATTTTGTTCCACGGTCTTTATTAATCAAATTCAGACCCTGATACACGTGCCACAATTCCCTAAAAAAATATGCACGTGGCAACAGAAAATTTCACAAACAATTTCCCATACATCAATCGGAAAATAAAGAATGCAAACATGAGGCAAATTTTTTATTTTTTCCTATGAATATCGTGAATATGTTATGTCGTCTGGCTCTGACTACCGCCGATTGAATCCAAAAACGGATTCGATCCTAGCATATTCGGGTTCAGTTCTGGCCTAGGACTCATGGTTGGAAAAACATTTGGTAGCACATAGTTCTAAATTGGATGTGGCAGAGTTTGATCAGCAATCTCAGGAGCCTGAGAATTTTTGTGTCGTCTGGCTCTGACTACCCCCGATTGAATCCAAGATCGGAATTACATATTGTTTTTATTTCGTTTGAATAAAAAAAGGGAAAGTTTTTCAATGTTTTCGATGAAAATTTTGTTCCACGGTCTCTATTAATCAAATTCAGACTCTGATACACGTGCCACAATTCCCTAAAAAATATGCACGTGCCAACAGAAAATTTCACAAACTAATTCCCATACATCAATCGGAAAATCAAGAATGCAAACATGAGGCAAAATTTTTATTTTTCACTTGAATATCGAGAATATGTGATGTCGTCTGGCTCTGACTACCGCCGATTGAATCCAAGAACGGATTCAATCCTAGCATATTCGGGTTCAGTTCTGGCCTAGGACTCATGGGTGGAAAAACATTTGGTAGCACATAGTTCTCAATTGGATTTGGCAGAGTTCGATCGGCAATCTCAGGAGCCTAAGAATTTTGGTAAATAAACTTGTGTTGAGTGCATTATTAATTAATTAAGATACATAAATATGATAGAAAAAATAATTTAATTAAAGTTTTATGAGAAAATATTAAATAAATGTTGCTTAAAACCATGGAAGTGGATCCTCCAATTGCGTCATGATTTTGTTGCCTAGTAGAGTATAAATCCAAAAATATGGACCACCACTCGGTCCGAAATCCTTCAGGAGGATTAATTGCTGGAAATAGAAAAATTATATTAAAAATTGAAAAAAAAAATATATTAAAAATTAATTAAAATAAGAAAGTATCAAACTAATAAATAGTTTCGAAATTACATCTTATTTTCATCCGTTTGATTAAAAAAGGGAAACTTTTCGATGTTTTCAATGGAAAAGATGAAAATTTTGTTCCGTGATCTCTATCAATCAAATTTAGACTCTTAGATACACTTGCTAAAATTTCCTAATAAAACATACACGTGCCAACAGAAAAGTTCACAAACAATTTCTCATACATCAATCGAAAAATCAAGAATGCAAAACATGGATCAAAATTTTCATTTTTTTCGTTGGAAACACCGAAATTTTTTTTAATCAATTGAAACAATATAAGGTGTATTTCCGAAACTTTATATTTGTTTAGAATTTTTTTAAGTGAAATAATAATTGATTAAATTCGATTACGTTACGTATAGAAGTGAAAAACGTATGCTTGAACGGAAACTTTTTCAATAAATACGATGGAAAAGTTGAAATTTTTGTTCCACGGTCTCTATCAATCAAATTTAGACTCGGAATCGTGTGCCAAAATTCCATAAAAAAATATACACGTGGCAACATAAAATTTCACAAACAGTTTCCCATTCATCAATCGGAAAATCAAGAATGCAAACATGAGGCCAAATTTTTATTTTTTCAGTCGAAAACATCGAAAATTTTCTTTTTTTTAACTATCGAACAAAAATAATGTGTATTTTTTGAAACTTTGTATTTGTCTAGAATTTATTTTTCTTGATTTAGTAACTTATAGCATAATTTTTCGTAGTTTTTTTCAAAACATTCCAAAAAAAATTCGAAAAGTTTTCTATATTCAGTTAATCGAAACATAAATTGAAAACAAAACTTTTGATCCATAAATGCAAATAAATATTTCTAGCATTAATAGACTTATTATTTAGAAGAATCTTTAAATAAAGTGGGCAAGAAAGAGTACATACAAACAGATTCGGGGGACAAACATTAGCATCTGCGGCAAAAGTTTTAGCATAATTATGCATATTCTTCCTAACCATGTAGTCATGAATGTACATGTCCAACCTGCAACAAAAATGTACAACAAAAATAAAAATCAATACAAGCACAAACAATAAAAATAAATTGCACAAACAACAACAATGTACAACAAAAATCACATCTTTCGAGCATCCCAGTCGCAGTCGCAATCGTCCATGAGTCACAAGGCCTTCAATTCAGAAAATTGCACAACAAGAAAAAATAATTAAAAAATGAAGAAGGGTTTTTGAAAATTTTGATTTTTCATAAAAAAAAAATGGGAAACTTTTCTGTCAATCAAATATTCGAAACATTTCAAAAATGTTGCGGAAACACCAAGGAAAAATTATAAAAAAAATTACTAAATTAATTAAAATGAGAGAGTATCAGGCTAGTAAATAGTTTTGAAATTACATCTTGTTTTTATTTAGTTTGAATAAAAAACGAAAACTTTTTCGATGTTTTCGATGAAAATTTTGTTCCACGGTCTTTATTAATCAAATTCAGACTCTGATACACGTGCCACAATTCCCTCAAAAAATATACACGTGGCAACAGAAAATTTCACAAACAATTTCCCATACATCAATCGGAAAATAAAGAATTCAAACATGAGGCAAATTTTTTATTTTTTCCTATGAATATCGTGAATATGTTATGCCGTCTGGCTCTGACTACCGCCGATTGAATCCAAAAACGGATTCGATCCTAGCATATTCGGGTTCAGTTCTGGCCTAGGACTCATGGTTGGAAAAACATTTGGTAGCACATAGTTCTAAATTGGATGTGGCAGAGTTTGATCAGCAATCTCAGGAGCCTGAGAATTTTTGTGTCGTCTGGCTCTGACTACCCCCGATTGAATCCAAGATCGGAATTAAATATTGTTTTTATTTCGTTTGAATAAAAAAAGGGAAAGTTTTTCAATGTTTTCGATGAAAATTTTGTTCCACGGTCTCTATTAATCAAATTCAGACTCTGATACACGTGCCACAATTCCCTAAAAAATATGCACGTGCCAACAGAAAATTTCACAAACAAATTCCCATACATCAATCGGAAAATCAAGAATGCAAACATGAGGCAAAATTTTTATTTTTCACTTGAATATCGAGAATATGTGATGTCGTCTGGCTCTGACTACCGCCGATTGAATCCAAGAACGGATTCAATCCTAGCATATTCGGGTTCAGTTATGGCCTAGGACTCATGGTTGGAAAAACATTTGGCAGCACATAGTTCTCAATTGGATTTGGCAGAGTTCGATCAGCAATCTCAGGAGCCTAAGAATTTTGGTAAATAAACTTGTGTTGAGTGCATTATTAATTAATTAAGATACATAAATTTGATAGAAAAAATAATTTAATTAAAGTTTAATGAGAAAATATTAAATAAATGTTGATTAAAACCATGGAAGTGGATCCTCCAATTGCGTCATGATTTTGTTGCCTAGTAGAGTATAAATCCAAAAATATGGACCACCACTCGGTCCGAAATCCTTCAGGAGGATTAATTGCTGGAAATAGAAAAATTATATTAAAAATTGAAAAAAAAATATATTAAAAATTAATTAAAATATGAAAGTATCAAACTAATAAATAGTTTCAAAATTACATCTTATTTTCATCCGTTTGATTAAAAAAGGGAAACTTTTCGATGTTTTCAATGGAAAAGATGAAAATTTTGTTCCGCGATCTCTATCAATCAAATTTAGACTCTTAGATACACTTGCTAAAATTTCCTAATAAAACATACACGTGCCAACAGAAAAGTTCACAAACAATTTCTCATACATCAATCGAAAAATCAAGAATGCAAAACATGGATCAAAATTTTAATTTTTTTCGTTGGAAACACCGAATTTTTTTTTAATCAATTGAAACAATATAAGGTGTATTTCCGAAACTTTATATTTGTTTAGAATTTTTTTAAGTGAAATAATAATTGATTAAATTCGTATACGTTACGTATAGAAGTGAAAAACGTATGCTTGAACGGAAACTTTTTCAATAAATACGATGGAAAAGTTGAAATTTTTGTTCCACGGTCTCTATCAATCAAATTTAGACTCTGAATCGCGTGCCAAAATTCCCTAAAAAAATATACACGTGGCAACATAAAATTTCACAAACAGTTTCCCATTCATCAATCGGAAAATCAAGAATGCAAACATGAGGCCAAATTTTTATTTTTTCAGTCGAAAACATCGAAAATTTTCTTTTTTTTTAACTATCGAACAAAAATAATGTGTATTTTTCGAAACTTTGTATTTATCTAGAATTTATTTTTCTTGATTTAGTAACTTATAGCATAATTTTTCGTAGTTTTTTTCAAAACATTCCAAAAAAAATTCGAAAAGTTTTCTATATTCAGTTAATCGAAACATAAATTGAAAACAAAACTTTTGATCCATAAATGCAAATAAATATTTCTAGCATTAATAGACTTATTATTTAAAAGAATCTTTAAATAAAGTGGGCAAGAAAGAGTACATACAAACAGATTCGAGGGACAAACATTAGCATCTGCGGCAAAAGTTTTAGCATAATTATGCATATTCTTCCTAACCATGTAGTCATGAATGTACATGTCCAACATGCAACAAAAATGTACAACAAAAATAAAAATCAATACAAGCACAAACAATAAAAATAAATTGCACAAACAACAACAATGTACAACAAAAATCACATCTTTCGAGCATCCCAGTCGCAGTCGCAATCGTCCATGAGTCACAAAGCCTTCAATTCAGAAAATTGCACAACAAGAAAAATTAATTAAAAAATGAAGAAGGCTTTTTGAAAATTTTGATTTTTCATAAAAAAAAATGGGAAACTTTTCTGTCAATCAAATATTCGAAACATTTCAAAAATGTTGCGGAAACACCAAGGAAAAATTATAAAAAAAATTACGAAATTAATTAAAATGAGAGAGTATCATGCTAGTAAATAGTTTTGAAATTACATCCTGTTTTTATTTAGTTTGAATAAAAAACGAAAACTTTTTCGATGTTTTCGATGAAAATTTTGTTCCACGGTCTTTATTAATCAAATTCAGACTCTGATACACGTGCCACAATTCCCTCAAAAAATATGCACGTGGCAACAGAAAATTTCACAAACAATTTCCCATACATCAATCGGAAAATAAAGAATGCAAACATGAGGCAAATTTTTTATTTTTTCCTATGAATATCGTGAATATGTTATGTCGTCTGGCTCTGACTACCGCCGATTGAATACAAAAATGGATTCGATCCTAGCATATTCGGGTTCAGTTCTGGCCTAGGACTCGTGGTTGGAAAAACATTTAGTAGCACATAGTTCTAAATTGGATTTGGCAGAGTTTGATCAGCAATCTCAGGAGCCTGAGAATTTTTGTGTCGTCTGGCTCTGACTACCCCCGATTGAATCCAAGATCGGAATTAAATATTGTTTTTATTTCGTTTGAATAAAAAAAGGGAAAGTTTTTCAATGTTTTCGATGAAAATTTTGTTCCACGGTCTCTATTAATCAAATTCAGACTCTGATACACGTGCCACAATTCCCTAAAAAATATGCATGTGCCAACAGAAAATTTCACAAACAAATTCCCATACATCAATCGGAAAATCAAGAATGCAAACATGAGGCAAAATTTTTATTTTTCACTTGAATATCGAGAATATGTGATGTCGTCTGGCTCTGACTACCGCCGATTGAATCCAAGAACGGATTCAATCCTAGCATATTCGGGTTCAGTTATGGCCTAGGACTCATGGTTGGAAAAACATTTGGCAGCACATAGTTCTCAATTGGATTTGGCAGAGTTCGATCAGCAATCTCAGGAGCCTAAGAATTTTGGTAAATAAACTTGTGTTGAGTGCATTATTAATTAATTAAGATACATAAATTTGATAGAAAAAATAATTTAATTAAAGTTTAATGAGAAAATATTAAATAAATGTTGCTTAAAACCATGGAAGTGGATCCTCCAATTGCGTCATTATTTTGTTGCCTAGTAGAGTATAAATCCAAAAATATGGACCACCACTCGGTCCGAAATCCTTCAGGAGGATTAATTGCTGGAAATAGAAAAATTATATTAAAAATTGAAAAAAAAATATATTAAAAATTAATTAAAATATGAAAGTATCAAACTAATAAATAGTTTCAAAATTACATCTTATTTTCATCCGTTTGATTAAAAAAGGGAAACTTTTCGATGTTTTCAATGGAAAAGATGAAAATTTTGTTCCGCGATCTCTATCAATCAAATTTAGACACTTAGATACACTTGCTAAAATTTCCTAATAAAACATACACGTGCCAACAGAAAAGTTCACAAACAATTTCTCATACATCAATCGAAAAATCAAGAATGCAAAACATGGATCAAAATTTTCATTTTTTTCGTTGGAAACACCGAATTTTTTTTTAATCAATTGAAACAATATAAGGTGTATTTCCGAAACTTTATATTTGTTTAGAATTTTTTTAAGTGAAATAATAATTGATTAAATTCGTATACGTTACGTATAGAAGTGAAAAACGTATGCTTGAACGGAAACTTTTTCAATAAATACGATGGAAAAGTTGAAATTTTTGTTCCATGGTCTCTATCAATCAAATTTAGACTCTGAATCGCGTGCCAAAATTCCCTAAAAAAATATACACGTGGCAACATAAAATTTCACAAACAGTTTCCCATTCATCAATCGGAAAATCAAGAATGCAAACATGAGGCCAAATTTTTATTTTTTCAGTCGAAAACATCGAAAATTTTCTTTTTTTTTAACTATCGAACAAAAATTATGTGTATTTTTCGAAACTTTGTATTTATCTAGAATTTATTTTTCTTGATTTAGTAACTTATAGCATAATTTTTCGTAGTTTTTTTCAAAACATTCCAAAAAAAATTCGAAAAGTTTTCTATATTCAGTTAATCGAAACATAAATTGAAAACAAAACTTTTGATCCATAAATGCAAATAAATATTTCTAGCATTAATAGACTTATTATTTAAAAGAATCTTTAAATAAAGTGGGCAAGAAAGAGTACATACAAACAGATTCGGGGGACAAACATTAGCATCTGCGGCAAAAGTTTTAGCATAATTATGCATATTCTTCCTAACCATGTAGTCATGAATGTACATGTCCAACATGCAACAAAAATGTACAACAAAAATAAAAATCAATACAAGCACAAACAATAAAAATAAATTGCACAAACAACAACAATGTACAACAAAAATCACATCTTTCGAGCATCCCAGTCGCAGTCGCAATCGTCCATGAGTCACAAAGCCTTCAATTCAGAAAATTGCACAACAAGAAAAATTAATTAAAAAATGAAGAAGGCTTTTTGAAAATTTTGATTTTTCATAAAAAAAAATGGGAAACTTTTCTGTCAATCAAATATTCGAAACATTTCAAAAATGTTGCGGAAACACCAAGGAAAAATTATAAAAAAAATTACGAAATTAATTAAAATGAGAGAGTATCATGCTAGTAAATAGTTTTGAAATTACATCCTGTTTTTATTTAGTTTGAATAAAAAACGAAAACTTTTTCGATGTTTTCGATGAAAATTTTGTTCCACGGTCTTTATTAATCAAATTCAGACTCTGATACACGTGCCACAATTCCCTCAAAAAATATGCACGTGGCAACAGAAAATTTCACAAACAATTTCCCATACATCAATCGGAAAATAAAGAATGCAAACATGAGGCAAATTTTTTATTTTTTCCTATGAATATCGTGAATATGTTATGTCGTCTGGCTCTGACTACCGCCGATTGAATACAAAAACGGATTCGATCCTAGCATATTCGGGTTCAGTTCTGGCCTAGGACTCGTGGTTGGAAAAACATTTAGTAGCACATAGTTCTAAATTGGATGTGGCAGAGTTTGATCAGCAATCTCAGGAGCCTGAGAATTTTTGTGTCGTCTGGCTCTGACTACCCCCGATTGAATCCAAGATCGGAATTAAATATTGTTTTTATTTCGTTTGAATAAAAAAAGGGAAAGTTTTTCAATGTTTTCGATGAAAATTTTGTTCCACGGTCTCTATTAATCAAATTCAGACTCTGATACACGTGCCACAATTCCCTAAAAAATATGCACGTGCCAACAGAAAATTTCACAAACAAATTCCCATACATCAATCGGAAAATCAAGAATGCAAACATGAGGCAAAATTTTTATTTTTCACTTGAATATCGAGAATATGTGATGTCGTCTGGCTCTGACTACCGCCGATTGAATCCAAGAACGGATTCAATCCTAGCATATTCGGGTTCAGTTATGGCCTAGGACTCATGGTTGGAAAAACATTTGGCAGCACATAGTTCTCAATTGGATTTGGCAGAGTTCGATCAGCAATCTCAGGAGCCTAAGAATTTTGGTAAATAAACTTGTGTTGAGTGCATTATTAATCAATTAAGATACATAAATTTGATAGAAAAAATAATTTAATTAAAGTTTAATGAGAAAATATTAAATAAATGTTGCTTAAAACCATGGAAGTGGATCCTCCAATTGCGTCATTATTTTGTTGCCTAGTAGAGTATAAATCCAAAAATATGGACCACCACTCGGTCCGAAATCCTTCAGGAGGATTAATTGCTGGAAATAGAAAAATTATATTAAAAATTGAAAAAAAAATATATTAAAAATTAATTAAAATATGAAAGTATCAAACTAATAAATAGTTTCAAAATTACATCTTATTTTCATCCGTTTGATTAAAAAAGGGAAACTTTTCGATGTTTTCAATGGAAAAGATGAAAATTTTGTTCCGCGATCTCTATCAATCAAATTTAGACTCTTAGATACACTTGCTAAAATTTCCTAATAAAACATACACGTGCCAACAGAAAAGTTCACAAACAATTTCTCATACATCAATCGAAAAATCAAGAATGCAAAACATGGATCAAAATTTTCATTTTTTTCGTTGGAAACACCGAATTTTTTTTTAATCAATTGAAACAATATAAGGTGTATTTCCGAAACTTTATATTTGTTTTGAATTTTTTTAAGTGAAATAATAATTGATTAAATTCATATACGTTACGTATAGAAGTGAAAAACGTATGCTTGAACGGAAACTTTTTCAATAAATACGATGGAAAAGTTGAAATTTTTGTTCCACGGTCTCTATAAATCAAATTTAGACTCTGAATCGCGTGCCAAAATTCCCTAAAAAAATATACACGTGGCAACATAAAATTTCACAAACAGTTTCCCATTCATCAATCGGAAAATCAAGAATGCAAACATGAGGCCAAATTTTTATTTTTTCAGTCGAAAACATCGAAAATTTTCTTTTTTTTTAACTATCGAACAAAAATTATGTGTATTTTTCGAAACTTTGTATTTATCTAGAATTTATTTTTCTTGATTTAGTAACTTATAGCATAATTTTTCGTAGTTTTTTTCAAAACATTCCAAAAAAAATTCGAAAAGTTTTCTATATTCAGTTAATCGAAACATAAATTGAAAACAAAACTTTTGATCCATAAATGCAAATAAATATTTCTAGCATTAATAGACTTATTATTTAAAAGAATCTTTAAATAAAGTGGGCAAGAAAGAGTACATACAAACAGATTCGGGGGACAAACATTAGCATCTGCGGCAAAAGTTTTAGCATAATTATGCATATTCTTCCTAACCATGTAGTCATGAATGTACATGTCCAACATGCAACAAAAATGTACAACAAAAATAAAAATCAATACAAGCACAAACAATAAAAATAAATTGCACAAACAACAACAATGTACAACAAAAATCACATCTTTCGAGCATCCCAGTCGCAGTCGCAATCGTCCATGAGTCACAAAGCCTTCATTTCAGAAAATTGCACAACAAGAAAAATTAATTAAAAAATGAAGAAGGGTTTTTGAAAATTTTGATTTTTCATAAAAAAAAAATGGGAAACTTTTCTGTCAATCAAATATTCGAAACATTTCAAAAATGTTGCGGAAACACCAAGGAAAAATTATAAAAAAAATTACTAAATTAATTAAAATGAGAGAGTATCAGGCTAGTAAATAGTTTTGAAATTACATCTTGTTTTTATTTAGTTTGAATAAAAAACGAAAACTTTTTCGATGTTTTCGATGAAAATTTTGTTCCACGGTCTTTATTAATCAAATTCAGACTCTGATACACGTGCCACAATTCCCTCAAAAAATATGCACGTGGCAACAGAAAATTTCACAAACAATTTCCCATACATCAATCGGAAAATAAAGAATGCAAACATGAGGCAAATTTTTTATTTTTTCCTATGAATATCGTGAATATGTTATGTCGTCTGGCTCTGACTACCGCCGATTGAATCCAAAAACGGATTCGATCCTAGCATATTCGGGTTCAGTCTGGCCTAGGACTCATGGTTGGAAAAACATTTGGTAGCACATAGTTCTAAATTGGATGTGGCAGAGTTTGATCAGCAATCTCAGGAGCCTGAGAATTTTTGTGTCGTCTGTCTCTGACTACCGCCGATAAAATCCAAGATCGGAATTAAATATTGTTTTTATTTCGTTTGAATAAAAAAAAGGGAAAGTTTTTCAATGTTTTCGATGAAAATTTTGTTCCACGGTCTCTATTAATCAAATTCAGACTCTGATACACGTGCCACAATTCCCTAAAAAATATGCACGTGCCAACAGAAAATTTCACAAACAAATTCCCATACATCAATCGGAATATCAAGAATGCAAACATGAGGCAAAATTTTTATTTTTCACTTGAATATCTAGAATATGTGATGTCGTCTGGCTCTGACTACCGCCGATTGAATCCACGAACGGATTCAATCCTAGCATATTCGGGTTCAGTTATGGCCTAGGACTCATGGTTGGAAAAGCATTTGGCAGCACATAGTTCTCAATTGGATTTGGCAGAGTTCGATCAGCAATCTCAGGAGCCTAAGAATTTTGGTAAATAAACTTGTGTTGAGTGCATTATTAATTAATTAAGATACATAAATTTGATAGAAAAGATAATTTAATTAAAGTTTTATGAGAAAATATTAAATAAATGTTGCTTAAAACCATGGAAGTGGATCCTCCAATTGCGTCATGATTTTGTTGCCTAGTAGAGTATAAAATCCAAAAATATGGACCACCACTCAGTCCGAAATCCTTCAGGAGGATTAATTGCTGGAAATAGAAAAATTATATTAAAAATTGAAAAAAAAAATATATTAAAAATTAATTAATATAAGAAAGTATCAAACTAATAAATAGTTTCTAAATTACATCTTATTTTCATCCGTTTGATTAAAAAAGGGAAACTTTACGATGTTTTCAATGGAAAAGATGAAAATTTTGTTCCGCGATCTCTATCAATCAAATTTAGACTCTTAGATACACTTGCTAAAATTTCCTAATAAAACAAACACGTGCCAACAGAAAAGTTCACAAACAATTTCTCATACATCAATCGAAAAATCAAGAATGCAAAACATGGATCAAAATTTTAATTTTTTTCGTTGGAAACACCGAATTTTTTTTTAATCAATTGAAACAATATAAGGTGTATTTCCGAAACTTTATATTTGATTAGAATTTTTTTAAGTGAAATAATAATTGATTAAATTCGATTACGTTACGTATAGAAGTGAAAAACGTATGCTTGAACGGAAACTTTTTCAATAAATACGATGGAAAAGTTGAAATTTTTGTTCCACGGTCTCTATCAATCAAATTTAGACTCTGAATCGCGTGCCAAAATTCCCTAATAAAATATACACGTGGCAACATAAAATTTCACAAACAGTTTCCCATTCATCAATCGGAAAATCAAGAATGCAAACATGAGCCAAATTTTTATTTTTTCAGTCGAAAACATCGAAAGTTTTCTTTTTTTTTAACTATCGAACAAAAATAATGTGTATTTTTCGAAACTTTGTATTTGTCTAGAATTTATTTTTCTTGATTTAGTAACTTATAGCATAATTTTTCGTTGTTTTTTTCAAAACATTCCAAAAAAAATTCGAAAAGTTTTCAATATTCAGTTAATCGAAACATAAATTGAAAACAAAACTTTTGATCCATAAATGCAAATAAAATTTCTAGCATTAATAGACTTATTATTTAAAAGAATCTTTAAATAAAGTGGGCAAGAAAGAGTACATACAAACAGATTCGGGGGACAAACATTAGCATATGCGGCAAAAGTTTTAGCATAATTATGCATATTCTTCCTAACCATGTAGTCATGAATGTACATGTCCAACCTGCAACAAAAATGTACAACAAAAATAAAAATCAATACAAGCACAAACAATAAAAATAAATTACACAAACAACAACAATGTACAACAAAAATCACATCTTTCGAGCATCCCAGTCGGAGTCGCAATCGTCCATGAGTCACAAAGCCTTCAATTCAGAAAATTGCACAACAAGAAAAATTAATTAAAAAATGAAGAAGGGTTTTTGAAAATTTTGATTTTTCATAAAAAAAAAATGGGAAACTTTTCTGTCAATCAAATATTCGAAACATTTCAAAAATGTTGCGGAAACACCAAGGAAAAATTATAAAAAAAAATTACTAAATTAATTAAAATGAGAGAGTATCAGGCTAGTAAATAGTTTTGAAATTACATCTTGTTTTTATTTAGTTTGAATAAAAAACGAAAACTTTTTCGATGTTTTCGATGAAAATTTTGTTCCACGGTCTTTATTAATCAAATTCAGACTCTGATACACGTGCCACAATTCCCTCAAAAAATATGCACGTGGCAACAGAAAATTTCACAAACAATTTCCCATACATCAATCGGAAAACAAAGAATGCAAACATGAGGCAAATTTTTTATTTTTTCCTATGAATATCGTGAATATGTTATGTCGTCTGGCTCTGACTACCGCCGATTGAATCCAAAAACGGATTCGATCCTAGCATATTCGGGTTCAGTTCTGGCTAAGGACTCATGGTTGGAAAAACATTTGGTAGCACATAGTTCTAAATTGGTGTGGCAGAGTTTGATCAGCAATCTCAGAAGCCTGAGAATTTTTGTGTCGTCTGGCTCTGACTACCCCCGATTGAATCCAAGATCGGAATTACATATTGTTTTTATTTCGTTGAATAAAAAAAGGGAAAGTTTTTCAATGTTTTCGATGAAAATTTTGTTCCACGGTCTCTATTAATCAAATTTAGACTCTGATACACGAGCCCCAATTCCCTAAAAAATATGCACGTGCCAACAGAAAATTTCACAAACAAATTCCCATACATCAATCGGAAAATCAAGAATGCAAACATGAGGCAAAATTTTTATTTTTCACTTGAATATCGAGAATATGTGATGTCGTCTGGCTCTGACTACCGCCGATTGAATCCAAGAACGGATTCAATCCTAGCATATTCGGGTTCAGTTCTGGCCTAGGACTCATGGTTGGAAAAACATTTGGTAGCACATAGTTCTAAATTGGATGTGGCAAAGTTTGATCAGCAATCTCAGGAGCCTGAGAATTTTTGTGTCGTCTGGCTCTGACTACCCCCGATTGAATCCAAGATCGGAATTACATATTGTTTTTATTTCGTTTGAATAAAAAAAGGGAAAGTTTTTCAATGTTTTCGATGAAAATTTTGTTCCACGGTCTCTATTAATCAAATTCAGACTCTGATACACGTGCCACAATTCCCTAAAAAATATGCACGTGCCAACAAAAAATTTCACAAACAAATTCCCATACATCAATCGGAAAATCAAGAATGCAAACATGAGGCAAAATTTTTATTTTTCACTTGAATATCGAGAATATGTGATGTCGTCTAGCTCTGACTACCGCTGATTGAATCCAAGAACGGATTCAATCCTAGCATATTCGGGTTCAGTTCTGGCCTAGGACTCATGGTTGAAAAAACATTTGGTAGCACATAGTTCTCAATTGGATTTGGCAGAGTTCGATCAGCAATCTCAGGAGCCTAAGAATTTTGGTAAATAAAGTTGTGTTGAGTGCATTATTAATTAATTAAGATACATAAATTTGATAGAAAAAATAATTTAATTAAAGTTTTATGAGAAAATATTAAATAAATGTTGCTT
This sequence comes from Penstemon eatonii, assembly GCA_038501285.1. Classification (NCBI taxonomy): domain Eukaryota; kingdom Viridiplantae; phylum Streptophyta; class Magnoliopsida; order Lamiales; family Plantaginaceae; genus Penstemon; species Penstemon eatonii. The sequence goes on from CM076714.1 coordinate 57,267,211, forward strand.
AAAACCATGGAAGTGGATCCTCCAATTGCGTCATGATTTTGTTGCCTAGTAGAGTATAAATCCAAAAATATGGACCACCACTCGGTCCGAAATCCTTCAGGAGGATTAATTGCTGGAAATAGAAAAATTATATTAAAAATTGAAAAAAAAAATATATTAAAAATTAATTAAAATAAGAAAGTATCAAACTAATAAATAGTTTCGAAATTACATATTATTTTCATCCGTTTGATTAAAAAAGGGAAACTTTTCGATGTTTTCATGGAAAAGATGAAAATTTTGTTCCGCGATCTCTATCAATCAAATTTAGACTCTTAGATACACTTGCTAAAATTTCCGAATAAAACATACACGTGCCAACAGAAAAGTTCACAAACAATTTCTCATACATCAATCGAAAAATCAAGAATGCAAAACATGGATCAAAATTTTCATTTTTTTCGTTGGAAACACCGAAATTTTTTTTAATCAATTGAAACAATATAAGGTGTATTTCCGAAACTTTATATTTCTTTAGAATTTTTTTAAGTGAAGTAATAATTGATTAAATTCGATTACATTACGTATAGAAGTGAAAAACGTATGCTTGAACGGAAACTTTTTCAATAAATACGATGGAAAAGTTGAAATTTTTGTTCCACGGTCTCTATCAATCAAATTTAGACTCTGAATCGCGTGCCAAAATTCCCTAAAAAAATATACACGTGGCAACATAAAATTTCACAAACAGTTTCCCATTCATCAATCGGAAAATCAAGAATGCAAACATGAGGCCAAATTTTTATTTTTTCAGTCGAAAACATCGAAAATTTTCTTTTTTTTAACTATCGAACAAAAATAATGTGTATTTTTCGAAACTTTGTATTTGTCTAGAATTTATTTTTCTTGATTTAGTAACTTATAGCATAATTTTTCGTAGTTTCTTTCAAAACATTCCAAAAAAAATTCGACAAGTTTTCTATATTCAGTTAATCGAAACATAAATTGAAAACAAAACTTTTGATCCATAAATGCAAATAAATATTTCTAGCATTAATAGACTTATTATTTAAAAGAATCTTTAAATAAAGTGGGCAAGAAAGAGTACATACAAACAAATTCGGGGGACAAACATTAGCATCTGCGGCAAAAGTTTTAGCATAATTATGCATATTCTTCCTAACCATGTAGTCATGAATGTACATGTCCAACCAGCAACAAAAATGTACAACAAAAATAAAAATCAATACAAGCACAAACAATAAAAACAAAATTGCACAAACAACAACAATGTACAACAAAAATCACATCTTTCGAGCATCCCAGCCGCTGTCGCAATCGTCCATGAGTCACAAAGCCTTCAATTCAGAAAATTGCACAACAAGAAAAATTAATTAAAAAATGAAGAAGGGTTTTTAAAAATTTTGATTTTTCATAAAAAAAAAAATGGGAAACTTTTCTGTCTATCAAATATTCGAAACATTTCAAAAATGTTGCGGAAACACCAAGGAAAAATTATAAAAAAAATTACTAAATTAATTAAAATAAGAGAGTATCAGGCTAGTAAATAGTTTTGAAATTACATCTTGTTTTTATTTAGTTTGAATAAAAAACGAAAACTTTTTCGATGTTTTCGATGAAAATTTTGTTCCACGGTCTTTATTAATCAAATTCAGACTCTGATACACGTGCCACAATTCCCTCAAAAAATATGCACGTGGCAACATAAAATTTCACAAACAATTTCCCATACATCAATCGGAAAATAAAGAATGCAAACATGAGGCAAATTTTTTATTTTTTCCTATGAATATCGTGAATATGTTATGTCGTCTGGCTCTGACTACCGCCGATTGAATCCAAAAACGGATTCGATCCTAGCATATTCGGGTTCAGTTCTGGCCTAGGACTCATGGTTGGAAAAACATTTGGTAGCACATAATTCTAAATTGGATGTGGCAGAGTTTGATCAGCAATCTTTGGAGCCTGAGAATTTTTGTGTCGTCTGGCTCTGACTACCCCCGATTGAATCCAAGATCGGAATTACATATTGTTTTTATTTCGTTTGAATAAAAAAAGGGAAAGTTTTTCAATGTTTTCGATGAAAATTTTGTTCCACGGTCTCTATTAATCAAATTCAGACTTTGATACAGGTGCCAGAATTCCCTAAAAAATATGCACGTGCCAACAGAAAATTTCACAAACAAATTCCCATACATCAATCGGAAAATCAAGAATGCAAACATGAGGCAAAATTTTTATTTTTCACTTTAATATCGAGAATATGTGATGTCGTCTGGCTCTGACTACCGCCGATTGAATCCAAGAACGGATTCAATCCTAGCATATTCGGGTTCAGTTCTGGCCTAGGACTCATGGTTGGAAAAAGATTTGGTAGCACATAGTTCTCAATTGGATTTGGCAGAGTTCGATCAGCAATTTCAGGAGCCTAAGAATTTTGGTAAATAAACTTGTGTTGAGTGCATTATTAATTAATTAAGATACATAAATTTGATAGAAAAAATAATTTAATTAAAGTTTTATGAGAAAATATTAAATAAATGTTGCTTAAAACCATGGAAGTGGATACTCCAATTGCATCATGATTTTGTTGCCTAGTAGAGTATAAATCCAAAAATATGAACCACCACTCGGTCCGAAATCCTTCAGGAGGATTAATTGCTGGAAATAGAAAAATTATATTAAAAATTGAAAAAAAATATATATTAAAAATTAATTAAAATAAGAAAGTATCAAACTAATAAATAGTTTCGAAATTACATATTATTTTCATCCGTTTGATTAAAAAAGGGAAACTTTTCGATGTTTTCAATGGAAAAGATGAAAATTTTGTTCCGCGATCTCTATCAATCAAATTTAGACTCTTAGATACACTTGCTAAAATTTCCTAATAAAACATACACGTGCCAACAGAAAAGTTCACAAACAATTTCTCATACATCAATGGAAAAATCAAGAATGCAAAACATGGATCAAAATTTTCATTTTTTTCGTTGGAAACACCGAAATTTTTTTTAATCAATTGAAACAATATAAGGTGTATTTCCGAAACTTTATATTTGTTTAGAATTTTTTTAAGTGAAATAATAATTGATTAAATTCGATTACGTTACGTATAGAAGTGAAAAACGTATGCTTGAACGGAACCTTTTTCAATAAATACGATGGAAAAGTTGAAATTTTAGTTCCACGGTCTCTATCAATCAAATTTAGACTCTGAATCGCGTTCCAAAATTCCCTATAAAAATATACCCGTGGCAACATAAAATTTCACAAACAGTTTCCCATTCATCAATCGGAAAATCAAGAATGCAAACATGAGGCCAAATTTTTATTTTTTCAGTCGAAAACATCGAAAATTTTCTTTTTTTTTTAACTATCGAACAAAAATAATGTGTATTTTTCGAAACTTTGTATTTGTCTAGAATTTATTTTTCTTGATTTAGTAACTTATAGCATAATTTTTCGTAGTTTTTTACAAAACATTCCAAAAAAATTCAAAAAGTTTTCTATATTCAGTTAATCGAAACATAAATTGAAAACAAAACTTTTGATCCATAAATGCAAATAAATATTTCTAGCATTAATAGACTTATTATTTTAAAGATGTTGGTCCCAAGTGGTCAGATGAGGTCTAGAGGGGGGGGTGAATAGACCTCTGAAAATTTTTTTGAACTTAAAAACTTTTCAGTCTTCTGTCAGCAGACTAAGCTGATGAAGAACAGTAAGCAGACTAGTCTGATCGTGAACAAATCTTGAACAGACGACTGACCACTCTTCTTACAATGACTTAGCTGTTTTATTAGTAAAACAGTTTTCCAAGAGTATACTTGCAGCGGATTGTTTGAAAGTGTTTTTCACAAGTAAACTAAGTTCTAAAAAGATTTTATCCCCAGTTTAAAACTCCTTATAAAATCTTTTTGATTGATTCAAGGTGTTTAAAATGCAAACTTTAAAATATGCAAGAAAACTTTAAATGCAAGATAACACAAAGAATTTTTATAGTGGTTATATGGATAAAAATCCTTTAGTCCACTCTTCCAGATCACACAGATTCTGGGTTATACTATAATCACAAAGATTACAATATTTCTCCACTTACACCTAAACAACTAATGAGAAGGCTGTAAGCTCACAATAGGAAATCACAAAGAAAACCTATCCTCTAAAGTAGAATCACTCACACAGATGGATTCTCACTTCGCACAACACTCAGCTATTACAAAATCACTCAGATAATGTTTTTCTGATTTCTTCAACTGGGTTTCTGTCAACAGATGACTTCCACCAGACGAGTGAGCTGTTCGAGCTTTTGAGACTTAGAGAAATTCTGCTTCAAAATTTCGATCTCTGATTGTTGTTGTGTTTTGCTCGATTTGAAATTCAGCTCTATTTATACATGGAGATGAAATTATGACCGTTGAAGGCAAGTCACAAATCAAATCCATCCTTCAGCTCTTTTTGAAACGGCTCCCTGCAGCATTCCGTACTGTGTACAGTACCTTTCTGTCCATCGCATTTAATGCTGCATTTAATGCACTCTGCTGATCCGAGGATATCTTCAATCATTTGTCATTACTACCCTTCTCTTACAGCATTTATTACACCAAGTGCATTTATTACCGTTGGACTAATCTCTTGACCTCTTCTACTCTGCTGATCAAAACGACTCTGCTGATAGATACTCTGCTGATCAAATACTGAACTCATCTGATTTGACTCGGCTGATGATCTACCCTTCTGTTCGCTGATCCAGCAAGAGATCACTAGTCTTCTGAGCTTTGAACTTTGAACTCTTCTGATGTCTTCTTTTACTTGTTCAAAATTCTTCTAAGGGAACTAAGCTTACCATACTTAGCTGATTATGATGTTTTGGAAATCATCAAAACCTTCCCTTAATTACTTGTCTTCTTTCATCTTCATCTTCATCCAACAAAAGAATCTTTAAATAAAGTGCGCAAGAAAGAGTACATACAAACAGATTCGGGGGACAAACATTAGCATCTGCGGCAAAAGTTTTAGCATAATTATGCATATTCTTCCTAACCATGTAGTCATGAATGTACATGTCCAACCTGCAACAAAAATGTACAACAAAAATAAAAATCAATACAAGCACAAACAATAAAAATAAATTGCTCAAACAACAACAATGTACAACAAAAATCACATCTTTCGAGCATCCCAGTCGCAGTCGCAATCGTCCATGAGTCACAAAGCCTTCAATTCAGAAAATTGCACAACAAGAAAAATTAATTAAAAAATGAAGAAGGGTTTTTGAAAATTTTGATTTTTCATAAAAAAAAATGGGAAACTTTTCTGTCAATCAAATATTCGAAACATTTCAAAAATGTTGCGGAAACACCAAGGAAAAATTATAAAAAAAATTACTAAATTAATTAAAATGAGAGAGTATCAGGCAAGTAAATAGTTTTGAAATTACATCTTTTTTTTATTTAGTTTGAATAAAAAACGAAAACTTTTTCGATGTTTTCGATGAAAATTTTGTTCCACGGTCTTTATTAATCAAATTCAGACTCTGATACACGTGCCACAATTCCCTCAGAAAATATGCACGTGGCAACAGAAAATTTCACAAACAATTTCCCATACATCAATCGGAAAATAAAGAATGCAAACATGAGGCAAATTTTTTATTTTTTCCTATTAATATCGTGAATATGTTATGTCGTTTGGCTCTGACTACCGCCGATTGAATCCAAAAACGGATTCGATCCTAGCATATTCGGGTTCAGTTCTGGCTAAGGACTCATGGTTGGAAAAACATTTGGTAGCACATAGTTCTAAATTGGTGTGGCAGAGTTTGATCAGCAATCTCAGGAGCCTGAGAATTTTTGTGTCGTCTGGCTCTGACTACCCCCGATTGAATCCAAGATCGGAATTACATATTGTTTTTATTTCGTTGAATAAAAAAAGGGAAAGTTTTTCAATGTTTTCGATGAAAATTTTGTTCCACGGTCTCTATTTATCAAATTCAGACTCTGATACACGAGCCACAATTCCCTAAAAAATATGCACGTGCCAACAGAAAATTTCACAAACAAATTCCCATACATCAATCGGAAAATCAAGAATGCAAACATGAGGCAAAATTTTTATTTTTCACTTGAATATCGAGAATATGTGATGTCGTCTGGCTCTGACTACCGCCGATTGAATCCAAGAACGGATTCAATCCTAGCATATTCGGGTTCAGTTCTGGCCTAGGACTCATGGTTGGGAAAACATTTGGTAGCACATAGTTCTCAATTGGATTTGGCAGAATTCGATCAGCAATCTCAGGAGCCTAAGAATTTTTGTAAATAAACTTGTTTTGAGTGCATTATTAATTAATTAAGATACATAAATTTGATAGAAAAAATAATTTAATTAAAGTTTTATGAGAAAATATTAAATAAATGTTGCTTAAAACCATGGAAGTGGATCCTCCAATTGCGTCATGATTTTGTTGCCTAGTAGAGTATAAATCCAAAAATATGGACCACCACTCGGTCCGAAATCCTTCAGGAGGATTAATTGCTGGAAATAGAAAAATTATATTAAAAATTGAAAAATATATATATATATATATTAAAAATTAATTAAAATAAGAAAGTATCAAACTAATAAATAGTTTCGAAATTACATCTTATTTTCATCCGTTTGATTAAAAAAGGGAAACTTTTCGATGTTCTCAATGGAAAAGATGAAAATTTTGTTCCGCGATCTCTATCAATCAAATTTAGATTCTTAGATACACTTGCTAAAATTTCCTAATAAAACATACATGTGCCAACAGAAAAGTTCACAAACAATTTCTCATACATCAATCGAAAAATCAAGAATGCAAAACATGGATCAAAATTTTAATTTTTTTCGTTTGGAACACCGAAATTTTTTTTAATCAATTGAAACAATATAAGGTGTATTTCCGAAACTTTATATTTGATTAAAATTTTTTTAAGTGAAATAATAATTGATTAAATTCGATTACGTTACGTATAGAAGTGAAAAATGTATGCTTGAACGGAAACTTTTTCAATAAATACGATGGAAAAGTTGAAATTTTTGTTCCACGGTCTCTATCAATCAAATTTAGACTCTGAATCGCGTGCCAAAATTCCCTAAAAAATATACACGTGGCAACATAAAATTTCACAAACAGTTTCCCATTCATCAATCGGAAAATCAAGAATGCAAACATGAGGCCAAATTTTTATTTTTTCAGTCGAAAACATCGAAAATTTTCTTTTTTTTTTTAACTATCGAACAAAAATAATGTGTATTTTTCGAAACTTTGTATTTGTCTAGAATTTATTTTTCTTGATTTAGTGACTTATAGCATAATTTTTCGTAGTTTTTTTCAAAACATTCCAAAAAAAATTCGAAAAGTTTTCTATATTCAGTTAATCGAAACATAAATTGAAAACAAAACTTTTGATCCATAAATGCAAATAAATATTTCTAGCATTAATAGACTTATTATTTAAAAGAATCTTTAAATAAAGTGGGCAAGAAAGAGTACATACAAACAGATTCGGGGGACAAACATTAGCATCTGCGGCAAAAGTTTTAGCATAATTATGCATATTCTTCCTAACCATGTAGTCATGAATGTACATGTCCAACCTGCAACAAAAAGGTACAACAAAAATAAAAATCAATACAAGCACAAACAATAAAAATAAATTGCACAAACAACAACAATGTACAACAAAAATCACATCTTTCGAGCATCCCAGTCGCAGTCGCAATCGTCCATGAGTCACAAAGCCTTCAATTCAGAAAATTGCACAACAAGAAAAATTAATTAAAAAATGAAGAAGGGTTTTTGAAAATTTTGATTTTTCATAAAAAAAAATGGGAAACTTTTCTGTCAATCAAATATTCGAAACTTTTCTAAAATGTTGATGAAACACCAAGGAAAAATTATAAAAAAAAAATTACTAAATTAATTAAAATGAGAGTGTATCAGGTTAGTAAATAGTTTTGAAATTACATCTTTTTTTTTATTTCGTTTGAATATAAAACGAAAACTTTTTCGATGTTTTCGATGAAAATTTTGTTCCACGGTCTTTACTAATCAAATTCAGACTCTGATACACGTGCCACAATTCCCTCAAAAAATATGCACATGGCAACAGAAAATTTCACAAACAATTTCCCATACATCAATCGGAAAATAAAGAATGCAAACATGAGGCAAATTTTTTATTTTTTCCTACGAATATCGTGAATATGTTATGTCGTCTGGCTCTGACTACCGCCGATTGATTCCAAAAACGGATTCGATCCTAGCATATTCGGGTTCAGTTCTGGCCTAGGACTCATCGTTGGAAAAACATTTGGTAGCACATAGTTCGAAATTGGATGTGGTAGAGTTTGATCAGCAATCTCAGGAGACTGAGAATTTTTGTGTTGTCTGGCTCTGACTACCCCCGATTGAATCCATGATCGGAATTACATATTGTTTTTATTTCATTTGAATAAAAAAGGGAAAGTTTTTCAATGTTTTCGATGAAATTTTGTTCCACGGTCTCTATTAATCCAATTCAGACTCTGATACACGTGCCACAATTCCCTAAAAAATATGCACGTGCCAACAGAATATTTCACAAACAAATTCCCATACATCAATCGGAAAATCAAGAATGCAAACATGAGGCAAAATTTTTATTTTTCACTTGAATATCGAGAATATGTGATTTCGTCTGGCTCTGACTACCGCCGATTGAATCCAAGAACGGATTCAATCCTAGCATATTCGGGTTCAGTTCTGGCCTAGGACTCATGGTTGGAAAAACATTTTCTAGCACATAGTTCTCAATTGGATTTGGCAGAGTTCGATCAGCAATCTCAGGAGCCTAAGAATTCTGGTAAATAAACTTGTGTTGAGTGCATTATTAATTAATTAAGATACATAAATTTGATAGAAAAAGTAATTTAATTAAAGTTTTATGAGAAAATATTAAATAAATGTTGCTTAAAACCATGGAAGTGGATACTCCAATTGCGTCATGATTTTGTTGCCTAGTAGAGTATAAATCCAAAAATATGGACCACCACTCTGTCCGAAATCCTTCAGGAGGATTAATTGCTGGAAATAGAAAAATTATATTAAAAATTGAAAAAAAAAATATATTAAAAATTAATTAAAATAAGAAAGTATCAAACTAATAAATAGTTTCGAAATTAAATCTTATTTTCATCCGTTTGATTAAAAAAGGGAAACTTTTCGATGTTTTCAATGGAAAAGATGAAAATTTTGTTCCGCGATCTCTATCAATCAAATTTAGACTCATAGATACACTTGCTAAAATTTCCTAATAAAACATACACGTGCCAACAGAAAAGTTCACAACAATTTCTCATACATCAATCGAAAAATCAAGAATGCAAAACATGGATCAAAATTTTCATTTTTTTCGTTGGAAACACCGAAATATTTTTTAATCAATTGAAACAATATAAGGTGTATTTCCGAAACTTTATGTTTCTTTAGAATTTTTTTAAGTGAAGTAATAATTGATTAAATTTGATTACATTACGTATAGAAGTGAAAAACGTATGCTTGAACGGAAACTTTTTCAATAAATACGATGGACAAGTTGAAATTTTTGTTCCACGGTCTCTATCAATCAAATTTAGACTCTGAATCACATGCCAAAATTCCCTAAAAAGATATACACGTGGCAACATAAAATTTCACAAACAGTTTCCCATTCATCAATCGGAAAATCAAGAATTCAAACATGAGGCCAAATTTTTATTTTTTCAGTCGAAAACATCGAAAATTTTCTTTTTTTTTTAACTATCGAACAAAAATAATGTGTATTTTTCGAAACTTTGTATTTGTCTAGAATTTATTTTTCATGATTTAGTAACTTATAGCATAATTTTTCGTAGTTTTATTCAAAACATTCCAAAAAAAATTCGAAATGTTTTCTATATTCAGTTAATCGAAACATAAATTGAAAACAAAACTTTTGATCCATAAATGCAAATAAATATTTCTAGCATTAATAGACTTATTATTTAAAAGAATATTTAAATAAAGTGGGCAAGAAAGAGTACATACAAACAGATTCGGGGGACAAACATTAGCATCTGCGGCAAAAGTTTTAGCATAATTATGCATATTCTTCCTAACCATGTAGTCATGAATGTACATGTCCAACCTGCAACAAAAATGTACAACAAAAATAAAAATCAATACAAGCACAAACAATAAAAATAAATTGCACAAACAACAACAATGTACAACAAAAATAACATCTTTCGAGCATCCCAGTCGCAGTCGCAATCGTCCATGAGTCACAAAGCCTTCAATTCAGAAAATTGCACAACAAGAAAAATTAATTAAAAAATGAATAAGGGTTTTTGAAAATTTTGATTTTTCATAAAAAAAAATGGGAAACTTTTCTGTCAATCAAATATTCGAAACTTTTCAAAAATGTTGCGGAAACAACAAGGAAAAATTACTAAATTAATTAAAATGAGAGAGTATCAGGCTAGTAAATAGTTTTGAAATTACATCTTGTTTTTATTTCGTTTGAATAAAAAACGAAAACTATTTCGTTGTTTTCGATGAAAATTTTGTTCCACGGTCTTTATTAATCAAATTCAGACTCTGATACACTTGCCACAATTCCCTCAAAAAATATGCACGTGGCAACATAAAATTTCACAAACAATTTCCCATACATCAATCGGAAAATAAAGAATGCAAACATGAGGCAAATTTTTTATTTTTTCCGTTGAATATCGTGAATATGTTATGTCGTCTGGCTCTGACTACAGCCGATTGAATCCAAAAACGGATTCGATCCTAGAATATTCGGGTTCAGTTCTGGCCTAGGACTCATGGTCGGAAAAACATTTGGTAGCACATAGTTCTAAATTGGATGTGGCAGAGTTTGATCAGCAATCTCAGGAGCCTGAGAATTTTTGTGTCGTCCGGCTCTGACTACCCCCGATTGAATCCATGATCGGAATTACATATTGTTTTTATTTCGTTTGAATAAAAAAGGGAAAGTTTTTCAATGTTTTCGATGAAAATTTTGTTCCACGGTCTCTATTAATCAAATTCAGACTCTGATACACGTGCCACAATTCCCTAAAAAATATGCACGTGCCAACAGAAAATTTCACAAACAAATTCCCATACATCAATCGGAAAATAAGAATGCAAACATGAGGCAAAATTTTTATTTTTCACTTAAAGGCACTCAAGAATTGGGATTGTGGTATCCTAGAGAATCTGGATTTGAACTCATTGGTTATTCAGATTCAGACCTTGCTGGCTGCAAGATTGACAGAAAGAGCACAACAGGTGCCTGTCAGTTCTTAGGCAGTCGTCTGATCTCATGGATGAGTAAGAAGCAAACCTCAGTTTCTATATCTACTGCTGAAGCTGAATATATAGCTGCTGGAGCTTGTTGTGCACAGATACTTTGGTTGAAGCATCAACTAGAAGACTACAATATCAAGATCAGTGGAATTCCAATCTACTGTGACAATACAAGTGCAATCTCTCTTACTCAGAACACTACAAGTCATTCAAGGACTAAGCATATTGAGATCAAGCATCATTTCATTAGAGATCATGTGGAAAAAGGCAATGTTTTGATTGAGTATGTTCATACAGACAATCAGATTGCTGACATTTTCACTAAACCTTTAAGTGAAGTAAGGTTTTCAACTTTAAGAGCTGAGCTAGGACTACTTAATTTGGAAGCATAAGCTGAGGGGGAACTCATCAGAAGACTGGAGTTCAACAGCTTAGTGTTTCATTATTATCTTCAAGGATTAACTTTCAACAGACTAGTTAACTTATGAATTCTTAAACTCAGGGGGAACGTGTAAGACTAGCGGTACTTCTGAATTAAAGATGAAATTTGTTAATGACAGTTAGTTGAAGTTATGTTTTCATCAGAAGACTCAACTATCGAAGATTGAAGTTATTTTATCTAGCTGGATTGACAAACAGCTGAGGAAGGTTATCAGCTATTGGCATTCTCTGATAACAGCATTGTCATCAGGACACTAGTCCATCAGATAAGTGTTTTTATACTCATCTGATTACTTAAGTAAAAGCGAACTATTTAAAAACGTTTTATTCAAAACACGCTTTTATAAGTAACTGTTGGGCGGCACATTTTCCCGCTCCTCATTAAAATATCTTTTGAATTCGAAAGGTCGTAACTGACGCCGCACGATCAGCACTGACAGAAAAACGGATCTAACGGTTGGCAGATATCACGGAAACCGAAAAACCCCAACTCTATAAATCCTCATCTGATCAGTCGAGTAGCTCTTTACGAACCCTAAACTTTCAAAAGTACTTGTGAGAAAATTTTAAACAAGTTTTCTGCAAAAAAATCCTTTCCTTTTCACTAACTCTCAACAGATTAAAATGGCTGCTGAAGGTATGTTCTTAGACTATGAAGCCTATTATCAATCTGGTACAAGTTTGATGAAAGAATTGTTGGAGAAATTCAAATCGGCACAGTTGATAAATTTCATGGAGTACAACGAGGGAATAATCTGGACTGACCAGGTTATGGAGTATTACTCAACGGCAAAGGCTGACTATCACAAACTAGAAATCAAAGCAAAAGTGGGTGACAAATCTGTTGTCATCACTCCACAAGTTCTTCATGAACAGTTTGGTTTGCCTAAGTCTGGAAGACACGAAGTTATCGTGCTGACTGAAGAGAAGCACCAACAGTTTTGGGCGATCTGCGCCAAGGAAGGAGAGATGTTGTCTGGCAACATCAGAAAGAAACAGCTTAAGGATGAATATCAGCGGATGGCTGATATGGTGTCTAAGCTGATTGAAAATTGTACTTTTTCTCTAGATGCTGTCACAATGAAGCGTTTCAGCATCATGGCTGCCGTATACTATGGAATAGAGGTAAACTGGTCCATCATAATTTGGTATATACTTGCTGATTTTCTGGAAGTGAAGAAGGGAAAAGGCCCTTACACCAACCACAGAATCACTTTAAGTTACCTCTTATCAAAGATGGGCTGTGTCATGTCAAATGGCAAAGAAATTCACAAGTCCAAAGCAATGAACAAGTACCTACCTGTTCAGAAGAGGAAGGCTGATGAGCCTGAAGGAGAAGAAGTTGAGGAACCAAAGGAGGTTCCTGCCAAGAGGCAAAAGAGGTTAGTCAAAACAGCAAGTCTGGCTGTTGAGACTAAAAGGAAGAGGGCTACTGATGAGCCCAGGAAGAAAGAATTAAAGCAGATGGAGAGAGTGACTTCTGCTGAAGCCACTAAAATTGTTGAGAACATAATGGCTGATGTAAGGACTGGATCCCCTGCATCACCATCAAGAACTCCATCAGCAGAGAGGCCTGCTGAGAATGTCTCTAAGAGAACAAGAAGTCAGCAGAAGGATACTGCTACTTCAAGAGTTGTTCAAGGTCTGACAAAGAGGTCAGCTAGAAAGAAGATGACATTTTTGGAGAAGGATACTGAGTTGGTGGACTTAGTAAGATCAAGTCCGGAGTCTGCTGAAAGACCAGTTGAAGCTGCTGAAGCTTCCACTGTTGACAAAGCTGATGAGCAACAGACTACTCAGAAAGCACCAACAGCTGAGGTTACTCAACCTCAAGAAGATCCAGATGTTCAAATCATCCATCCCATTGCTGCTGCTCCTATATCATCTGCTGGACCAGCCCCTGCTGATAAAGGCAAAAGAAAAATTGTGCTAAGGAGAAAGAAAATCTCCAAAGCTGATAAGAAGGCAAGAGAGGAGGCTGAACAGAGGAAGCAAGATGAGCTTGAAGAGAAGAAGGCTCTTGAATTGAGCAAAGCTCAACAAGCAAAGGATGAGGCCAGAAGAAGAATGTCTGCAGCAGAGAGAAAAGCTGCTGAAGATGCTGAATTGGCCATGGTGATTGAACAAAGCAAGGTTGATGCCTATGGACCTGTCCATGGAGGTGGCATCAAGATTGGTGAAGGGCAGACTGAAGAAGACAAAAAGAAGATACTACTGCCTGCTCCCAAAACCAAGTCCAAAGACAAGTTTGAAGTCAGGAAAGCTTTTGAGATAGTATATGCTGATAAGGAGCTTTTCAAGAAGTTTGAGAAGTCTCTAGCATACTATGATCAGAAGTTGATGCTGAAGACTATGTTCACTCAGGAGAAACCAAGATATATCAAGTGGAGAGATATCAGGCTGAATAGCTCAATAACTGAACTTCAAAATATGAAGGAGTTAGCTGATGAAGAACACTGGGTTCTGACTTGGCTGAAGACAAACTCCATCCAAAAGGCCCTTGATCCCAGTTATGTAAGAGAAGTCATGCATAACTATGCAAAAAGCTTTGCACTGGAGGAGGCCAAGAAGATTAAAAACACCTTGCCTGAAAAGAAAAAGAAATCTGAAGATGCTGAAGAGAGAGCAATTAAGTTTGCTGTTATGACTGCTCTGAAGAGATGGGTTAAAAAGTCAAAGTATCAGCAAGGATGTTCAAGTGACTTGCCACTGCTGCCAAGTATTCAACAAATCATTTTTGGCAAGGAAGTACAACCGTACCATGAAGTCCCTAAGGGTAACAATGCTCCTGTCAACCCTTGGATCATTGTAAGACAGATTAGACAGACTACATGCTTTAATGATGATGGAACCATTACAAATCTGTTCTACGATGATGTCACTGATGAGCACAAGTCTGCTGACAAGCACAAGTCTGCTGACAAGCCTTTGGCTATTGAAGGGCCATCTAAGACTTCTGAAGATCATCAGATGACGGATTTGCAAGATGTCCCTGTTCATCAGGAGACTAAAGAGGAAGAAGCTGATGCCTCTACTTCATCAGGTGATGAACACTCATCACTGATGGAAGCCTTCCAGTTACTTATTGAAAATCAAATAAAAGATATGGAAGAGAGGAATAGTCTGCAGTTACAGAAGATGAAGACAGAATTGATTGAATCTCACACTCATCAAGTGGAAAGAACGCATCTTCTAACCAGCAGTTCTATCAAGTTAGCTATTGATCAGATTCCTATTCCTCAAGATCATTCACTAGAGTTAGTGAATAGCTTAAGAGAGCTGAACCGTAACGTTGAAGATGTGAAGGGTGATGTAAATCATCTTCACACTGCCTTGAAATCAGCTGAGCACAAGATTGCTGATTTAACTGCAACTTTCATTAAAGTCAGTCATGAAGAGAAGGAAATAAATCTGGGGATGTTGCAAGAAGTAGCAAAGGCTGCACAGGAAGTTCAAAATGAAATTGCAACTATCAACCTAAACATTGACTACTTTAATGATAAGACTGATGTCATCAGCACTGACCTTCATCATCTGACAGCTAGTCATGACGTTGTTAATCAGAATCTAAAAGCTTTATGTGCTGAAGTAAGGATTCCAACAGTTGCCCTCAACCCTGCTGTTGAACCTTCTACTGTCATCAGAGTTGATGATGACAAAAAGGGGGAAGATAAAAGGGAAGAACCAGCAAAGGAGTTTGCTGCTGAAGAATCAGCTATGGAACCTGCTGCTGAAGAACCAGCTAAAGAGACCATTACTGATGAACCAGCAAAGGAGTCTGCTGCTGAAGAAACAACTTTGGAAGAAACTGATGCAACTATTAAAGCCAAGGAAACTGAAGACACTACTGACAAGGCTGAAGTACTTGGAAAGGTGGAAGAAGAAGATAAGATTGAAAAAGAAGACACCAAGTACAAAAATACAGATTCTGCCAGAAAAGCTATGGAAGCTCTGAAAGCTCTTCAAGAACAAGAACTTAAAGAGAAGATGGAAGCTGCCAAAGCAACCCTGGAAGAAGAAGTTGATGAAGAAGATGATGATGAAGAATCATCATATGAATATGAAGAAGTGCTCGAATCTGATGAAGAAGCTGATAGTTAGAAATTGAAAAATCAATTGTAATCAGTTTACTTTTTCAGAAATCTCATCTGATGAATTTGTACATGTAATTCACTTTCTATATCAATAAAATGTTCAAGTTCAATCCAATAAACTTTTTCTATCTCAGAAAATTTTGAGGATTACAATCTTTAGTTTAGGTATTCAACAGGTACTAAGCTGAAGTTTTGTCATCATCAAAAAGGGGGAAATTGTTGGATGAAGATGAAGATGAAGGCACTGAAGAAAGTTTGATAAGGGAGGTTTTGATGCATTCCAAAACTTCGTAAAATTGGCTAAGTATGGAGTGACTTAGCTGATAAACTTATCAAGGAATTTTGACTAAGAAATGAAGACATCAGAAGAGTCAAAGTTTCAAGGTCCAAGACTTCTGATCTGCTGAAGCAAAGTTATCAGATTAGTGAAGATCAGCCGACTCAAATCAGATTTGTTCAAGTTTGAGTTCAGCCGAGTTCACCATCAGACGTGTACTTTCATCAGCAAAGTGAAGAAGATCATGAAGTGTTCCCAACGGTAATAAATGCCCCTTGGTGTAATAAATGCTGAAGTACGAGGATATTTATGACAAATGATTGAAGAAAAGCTTCGCATCAGCCGAGTGCATTTAATGCTGCATTTAATGCTGCCTGCAGAATAGTACTGTTTACAGTACGGACAGACTGCAAAAGAGCCGTTCGCGGATTTTAAGGACCAGTACTCGAGGAATTTGAATCCTGTCTCTCTTCAACGGACATTTTTCAATCCTCAAGTATAAATAGCTGCAAGAGACGAAGAAGAAACAAGCAACACACTTTCTGAGAGAAATTTCCGAAGCAAAATTCTTTAAGTCTCAAGAACAGCTCACTCATCAGCTGAGTCATTTGTTGACGAAAGCAGAGTTGAAGAATCAAGAAAAATACATCTTCTGAGTGATTTTGTAAACAAGAGTGTTGTGCGGAGTTGTGATCCATCTTTGTGAGTGATCAAACTTCAGAGGATAGGTTTTCTGTGTGATCTCCTATTGCGAACTTGTGGTCGTTTCATTTGTTGTTCGACGCAAGCAGAGTATACTGTAAACTTTGTGATTATAGTATAACCCAAGATCTGAGTGACTTGGAAGAGTGGACTAAAGGATATTTAAATCCATATAACCACTATAAAAATTACTTGTGTTTTTACATTGTTTCAAAACTGCATATCTTCTGTTTGCATAAAAACACATTAAGTTAACTGTTTGAAAAAGAACAAAAAGGAGTTTATAAAACTGGGGAAACATTTTTCAAACTGCTAAGAATACTTGTGAAAAACACTTTGAAAATCCGCTGCAAGTACTCTAAGTATTAAAACTGATTTCTGCAAAATCAGCTAAGTAACTATCAGACGAGTGGTCAACAAGACTGTTCAAAGATTTGTTCGCGAACAGAATTGTAACTTACTAATCTGATCAGCTTAGTCTGTTCAGTTGGAGTAAAGTTTTAAAGTTAAATTTGAAAGAAAATTTTAAAGAGGTTTATTCACCCCCCCCCCTCTAAACCTCTTCTGACCACTTGGGACCAACAAGTGGTATCAGAGCAGGTGGTTCATTAGAATCAGCTGCCTGATCAACGAGCTTGATCCGAGTGTTTTTCAAAGGTTTTCAAAACTTTTCAAAAGAGCATCTTTTTGAAAAAAAAAAAAACAAAAACTTTTTGAAAAATGGATTGTATCAGCCATGTTCCCCACATTGCTGGTATGTCTTTTGAGGACTGGAAAATCAGAATGGAGATTTTCCTTGCTGCCTATAATGACAACATGCATACATGTATCATTAAAGGTCCATTCAAATTCACCAAGACCATCATCGTAGATGAAGCTCAAATAGTGGTGGAAAAAGACTTAACAGAAATGACAGCAGAAGAAATAAAGCTGTTCAACCTGGACAAAGTCGGAAGATTCATCATGACCAAAGCCCTGGATAATGATCGGTTTGACAAAGTCAAGCATTGCAAAACTGCAAAGGAGATGTGGGATAAGGTTCGTGACATGAGTGAAGGCAATGATGCTATTAAAGAGCATCAGCTCAGTGTTGCCTTGGAGAAGCTGGACAACTTCAAGATGAAGTCTGGAGAAACCATTGATCAGATGGACATCAGATTCACCAGAACTCTGAATGAAGTTTTGAAGCTGGGAAAGACTTTCACTGACAAAGAGATTTCTGTCAGAGTACTGAAGGCTCTACCTCCCAAGTTCAACATGAAGGTGACAGCAATGGAAGAATCAAGAGATCTGGGCAAGATTTCTCTAACAGAGCTGTTCTCCGCACTCAAGGCGTATGAGTATAAACTGCCAAGGATGGGAATTGAAGAAACCTCAACTTCAGGACCCACAGCTGCACTTGTTGCTGCTGAAAACACCAGAAGACCAGCACAGAAAAGCAAAGAAGTGGACTCATCTGATGAAGCCACTCTACTCAACAAAAAGGAGTACACTGCTGGAGATGTAGCATTATTGATGAACAACTTCAAGAAGTTCTATAAGAGAAAGATGAAAAACAAATACAATCATGCTGCTTCTACTTCTAAACCTAATTTTTCTTCTCAGGATAAAGAAGATTATAAATCAAAACTGATGTGTTACAACTGCAGGAAATTGGGACACTTCATAAGAGACTGCCCATATCCAAAAGCAGAGAAGTACACTGAGGAAGAGAAGAAAATGAGAAAAGAAAGAAAGCATCAGAGAGCCAAGGCAATGATGGCTGAAGCAGAAAAGCCAGCTGCTGTCTACTCATCTGATTCAGACTCAGACTCGTCTGATGAAGAATCGTCTGATGAAGAAAAACCTGCTCTCCTGTGCCTGATGGCAAAGGAATCTGATGACTCTGAGGATGAGGTAACTCCTCAAGAAAATGAACTGTTTAATTCTCTAGAGCAAATGATGTTGAATAATACTACTATTGCTGGAGAATTTGTTAAGCTTAAGGAAGAGATGAACTTGCTAAAAGAGCAAAATAATTCACTGAAACTTTTAGCTGAAAAGCCAAAAGAATCAGCTGAATATAAACAGCTTGAGCAAGAGCATGAATCTCTGAAAGCTGAATGTGAGGTTTATAAAGGAAAAATCATGGAACTTGAGAAAATCATTGAGTCTCATGATAAGTCTACTGCTGCATCCATGCATACATCTAGTAAACAGGAAACACCTTTAGAAAAGGAAAAATTAGAATTGAACCATACTGAAAAATTTGTATCAGCTGACAACAGTAAGGTCATTCTGTATGTTCAAACTTCTAAACCTACCTCATCTGAGAAAGTGGTAAAGGAGAAGAAATCTCCTAAGGCTAAAAAGAGCAAAGAGCCTAGTGTAGGAAATCAGACTAGTAAGACCGAACAGCAGAGTCCTAAGAAGTCTGCTGATAAAGCTAAATTGAATCAATCTGTTGGTAAAACTAAGTCAAAATCAAATGAGCAAGCATCTAGTAAACCAAAGAAGCATAAGAATAAGAAAAATCAAAATGCTTGGTATGGAAATGAGTCATATTATGTGCAACCTGCTGCATATCATCCTATGTATCATGCACCTCAATTTCCTAGTTACTATGCACCTTACCCTGCTCATCCAATGCATGCATATCCTGCATATCATGCACCTTACCCTGCTTATGAACATTATTCATATCATACTGATCATCAACATGACTTATCTGATAACTATGATAAAAATGAAACTGTTCATGCTCCTAAAACTCAGAAACCTAAGAAGCCTAAGACTTCAACATCTTGGGTTATCAAGGGTGGAACTAATCCTTCAGGACCCTCTCAATAAGGGTACCTAAAACAATTTTATTTTTTGTTTTGTAGGTTAGGATTAGGAGTAGGAGTAAAGTAGAGAAGATTTGGTACTTGGACAGTGGATGTTCAAGGCACATGTGTGGAAACATACATGAGTTGACTGATGCAGTTGCTGTGGATGGTCCAAAAGTCACTTTTGGAGACAGCAAAGAAGGCAAGATTAAAGCTAAAGGAAGATTAATCAAGGGAAACATAGAGATATCTGACGTCTCATATGTTAAAGGCCTAAAGTACAATCTGCTGAGCATAAGTCAATTTTGTGACAAGGGATATTCAGTCATCTTCTCAACAGATAAGTGCTACGTTGAACAAATTGGTACAAAGAAGGTAATTCTATCTGGAAGACGACAAGGAAATATCTACATAGTTGACTGGAATTCTGTTGACAAGAATTCAAGTGTTTGTTTGGTGGCATCTGCACCAAGTGAAGTCAGTTGGCTATGGCACAAGAGGATGAATCATTTAAACTTCAAGACCATAAACAGATTAATCAAGAATGATTTGGTAGAAGGGATTCCAAAAGCAGTCATGAGCAAAGATAAGCTCTGTGACGCTTGTCAGAAGGGTAAACAAATCAAGTCACCATTCAAAGAAAAGAAGCACCAATCTTCTGGAAGAATATTGGAGCTGTTGCATATGGACTTATTTGGACCCATTGATCCAGTCAGCAATGGTGGAAAGAAATACTGCCTAGCTGTTGTGGATGATTATTCAAGATATACTTGGGTGATTTTCATGAAGAAGAAAAGTGAAACCAAGGAACATCTCACAAATCTGATGGAACTGATCCAGAATGAGAAGAGTATCAAGATATTGAAGATCAGATCAGATAGAGGGACAGAGTTTACAAACTCTACTGTTGAAGAGTATTGTAATATCAAAGGAATACATCATGAGTATTCTGCTGCCAGAACCCCTCAACAGAATGGTGTTGCTGAAAGGAGAAACAGAACACTGAAAGAAGCTGTCAGAACCATGATAGCTGAAGCTAAGCTGCCACAAAGATTTTGGGCAGAAGCAACAAATACAGCATGTTTTACCCAGAACAGATGTATGATCAACAAAAATCAGAACAAGACTCCATATGAAGTTTGGAACAACAGAAAGCCAAACATTCATTACTTTAAGATTTTTGGTTGTAAATGTTTTGTATTGAATAATGGGAAAAATCACCTTACTGCATTTGCAGAAAAGGCTGATGAAGCTGTCTTTGTAGGATACTCATCTGTTAGTAAGGCTTATAGAGTTTTTAACAAAAGAACATTACTAATAGAAGAATCTATCCATGTAGTATTTGATGAGCCAAGTCAATCTTCTGAAAAGAATCAAAGTGTAAATCAAGATCTGTCTGCTGATTTACAGAAGTTGGACGTTGGAAGAAATGAAGAATATGTTCCCATCATACTACCTAATCTAAGTTCAGCTGCAAATTCAAGTGCTGTTCATAATCACAGTGCTGATTGTCTAACAGACGAGTTGCTAACAGCTGACAGACCAGAGACTGTTCAACAGACGACACGTGTTCAACAGACTACTACTGGAACTCCAACAGTAGTGTTGCAAGATCATAACAGAGGACAACATCCTGATTTGCAACCTGATCTCAGATGGCTCAAGAATCACCCACCTGAACTAGTTATTGGTGATCCTTTAGATAGAGTGAAAACAAGAAGAGCTGCTGCACAAGATGCTATGTTTGTCACATTTCTATCTCAAATAGAGCCTAAACAAATTGAAGAAGCTCTAAATGACTCCTTCTGGATAGAAGCTATGCAAGAAGAGTTGAATCAATTTGAAAGGAATGAAGTCTGGTACTTAGTTCCTAGACCAAGTCATCAAAGAGTAATTGGCACTAAGTGGGTATTCAGAAATAAGATGAATGAAGATGGTGTTGTCACCAGAAACAAAGCAAGACTAGTGGCCAAGGGTTATTGTCAAGAAGAAGGAATTGACTTTGATGAAACTTTTGCACCAGTAGCAAGACTTGAAGCAATCAGACTGTTTCTTGCCTATGCTGCTCACAAGAACTTCACTGTCTATCAGATGGATGTGAAGTCTGCTTTTCTCAATGGAGAATTGCAAGAAGAAGTTTATGTTGAACAACCTCCAGGATTTGAAGTCTATCAAGAAGAGGACAAAGTATATCGTCTGAAGAAAGCCCTTTATGGACTAAAACAAGCTCCAAGAGCATGGTATGATACCCTATCTGATTTTCTTTTAATTAAAGGATTTCGTAAAGGTAAGGTAGATAAAACCTTGTTCACTATTGAATGGGAAAATCATATATTACTTGTGCAAATATATGTGGACGATATTATTTTTGGTTCAACTAACCAACAGATGTGTGATAAGTTCTCCAAGCTGATGCAGAATAAGTTTGAAATGAGCATGATGGGTGAACTTAATTACTTTCTTGGATTGCAAGTTAGACAGTTGCCTGATGGAATATTCATCAGCCAAGCAAAGTACACAAGAGATCTGTTTAAGAAATTTGGTATGGAAACTAGCTCAACAGCTACCATTCCTATGTCTACAAGTCTTCGTTTGGATAAAGATGAAGATGGCAAATCAGTGGATATAACCAAATATAGAGGCATTATTGGTTCATTGTTGTATCTAACAGCAAGCAGACCTGACATAATGTACTCAGTTGGAGTCTGTGCAAGATTTCAATCAAACCCCAAAGAATCTCATCTTTTAGCTGCCAAGAGAATATTGAAGTATGTTAAAGGCACTCAAGAATTGGGATTGTGGTATCCTAGAGAATCTGGATTTGAACTCATTGGTTATTCAGATTCAGACCTTGCTGGCTGCAAGATTGACAGAAAGAGCACAACAGGTGCCTGTCAGTTCTTAGGCAGTCGTCTGATCTCATGGATGAGTAAGAAGCAAACCTCAGTTTCTATATCTACTGCTGAAGCTGAATATATAGCTGCTGGAGCTTGTTGTGCACAGATACTTTGGTTGAAGCATCAACTAGAAGACTACAATATCAAGATCAGTGGAATTCCAATCTACTGTGACAATACAAGTGCAATCTCTCTTACTCAGAACACTACAAGTCATTCAAGGACTAAGCATATTGAGATCAAGCATCATTTCATTAGAGATCATGTGGAAAAAGGCAATGTTTTGATTGAGTATGTTCATACAGACAATCAGATTGCTGACATTTTCACTAAACCTTTAAGTGAAGTAAGGTTTTCAACTTTAAGAGCTGAGCTAGGACTACTTAATTTGGAAGCATAAGCTGAGGGGGAACTCATCAGAAGACTGGAGTTCAACAGCTTAGTGTTTCATTATTATCTTCAAGGATTAACTTTCAACAGACTAGTTAACTTATGAATTCTTAAACTCAGGGGGAACGTGTAAGACTAGCGGTACTTCTGAATTAAAGATGAAATTTGTTAATGACAGTTAGTTGAAGTTATGTTTTCATCAGAAGACTCAACTATCGAAGATTGAAGTTATTTTATCTAGCTGGATTGACAAACAGCTGAGGAAGGTTATCAGCTATTGGCATTCTCTGATAACAGCATTGTCATCAGGACACTAGTCCATCAGATAAGTGTTTTTATACTCATCTGATTACTTAAGTAAAAGCGAACTATTTAAAAACGTTTTATTCAAAACACGCTTTTATAAGTAACTGTTGGGCGGCACATTTTCCCGCTCCTCATTAAAATATCTTTTGAATTCGAAAGGTCGTAACTGACGCCGCACGATCAGCACTGACAGAAAAACGGATCTAACGGTTGGCAGATATCACGGAAACCGAAAAACCCCAACTCTATAAATCCTCATCTGATCAGTCGAGTAGCTCTTTACGAACCCTAAACTTTCAAAAGTACTTGTGAGAAAATTTTAAACAAGTTTTCTGCAAAAAAATCCTTTCCTTTTCACTAACTCTCAACAGATTAAAATGGCTGCTGAAGGTATGTTCTTAGACTATGAAGCCTATTATCAATCTGGTACAAGTTTGATGAAAGAATTGTTGGAGAAATTCAAATCGGCACAGTTGATAAATTTCATGGAGTACAACGAGGGAATAATCTGGACTGACCAGGTTATGGAGTATTACTCAACGGCAAAGGCTGACTATCACAAACTAGAAATCAAAGCAAAAGTGGGTGACAAATCTGTTGTCATCACTCCACAAGTTCTTCATGAACAGTTTGGTTTGCCTAAGTCTGGAAGACACGAAGTTATCGTGCTGACTGAAGAGAAGCACCAACAGTTTTGGGCGATCTGCGCCAAGGAAGGAGAGATGTTGTCTGGCAACATCAGAAAGAAACAGCTTAAGGATGAATATCAGCGGATGGCTGATATGGTGTCTAAGCTGATTGAAAATTGTACTTTTTCTCTAGATGCTGTCACAATGAAGCGTTTCAGCATCATGGCTGCCGTATACTATGGAATAGAGGTAAACTGGTCCATCATAATTTGGTATATACTTGCTGATTTTCTGGAAGTGAAGAAGGGAAAAGGCCCTTACACCAACCACAGAATCACTTTAAGTTACCTCTTATCAAAGATGGGCTGTGTCATGTCAAATGGCAAAGAAATTCACAAGTCCAAAGCAATGAACAAGTACCTACCTGTTCAGAAGAGGAAGGCTGATGAGCCTGAAGGAGAAGAAGTTGAGGAACCAAAGGAGGTTCCTGCCAAGAGGCAAAAGAGGTTAGTCAAAACAGCAAGTCTGGCTGTTGAGACTAAAAGGAAGAGGGCTACTGATGAGCCCAGGAAGAAAGAATTAAAGCAGATGGAGAGAGTGACTTCTGCTGAAGCCACTAAAATTGTTGAGAACATAATGGCTGATGTAAGGACTGGATCCCCTGCATCACCATCAAGAACTCCATCAGCAGAGAGGCCTGCTGAGAATGTCTCTAAGAGAACAAGAAGTCAGCAGAAGGATACTGCTACTTCAAGAGTTGTTCAAGGTCTGACAAAGAGGTCAGCTAGAAAGAAGATGACATTTTTGGAGAAGGATACTGAGTTGGTGGACTTAGTAAGATCAAGTCCGGAGTCTGCTGAAAGACCAGTTGAAGCTGCTGAAGCTTCCACTGTTGACAAAGCTGATGAGCAACAGACTACTCAGAAAGCACCAACAGCTGAGGTTACTCAACCTCAAGAAGATCCAGATGTTCAAATCATCCATCCCATTGCTGCTGCTCCTATATCATCTGCTGGACCAGCCCCTGCTGATAAAGGCAAAAGAAAAATTGTGCTAAGGAGAAAGAAAATCTCCAAAGCTGATAAGAAGGCAAGAGAGGAGGCTGAACAGAGGAAGCAAGATGAGCTTGAAGAGAAGAAGGCTCTTGAATTGAGCAAAGCTCAACAAGCAAAGGATGAGGCCAGAAGAAGAATGTCTGCAGCAGAGAGAAAAGCTGCTGAAGATGCTGAATTGGCCATGGTGATTGAACAAAGCAAGGTTGATGCCTATGGACCTGTCCATGGAGGTGGCATCAAGATTGGTGAAGGGCAGACTGAAGAAGACAAAAAGAAGATACTACTGCCTGCTCCCAAAACCAAGTCCAAAGACAAGTTTGAAGTCAGGAAAGCTTTTGAGATAGTATATGCTGATAAGGAGCTTTTCAAGAAGTTTGAGAAGTCTCTAGCATACTATGATCAGAAGTTGATGCTGAAGACTATGTTCACTCAGGAGAAACCAAGATATATCAAGTGGAGAGATATCAGGCTGAATAGCTCAATAACTGAACTTCAAAATATGAAGGAGTTAGCTGATGAAGAACACTGGGTTCTGACTTGGCTGAAGACAAACTCCATCCAAAAGGCCCTTGATCCCAGTTATGTAAGAGAAGTCATGCATAACTATGCAAAAAGCTTTGCACTGGAGGAGGCCAAGAAGATTAAAAACACCTTGCCTGAAAAGAAAAAGAAATCTGAAGATGCTGAAGAGAGAGCAATTAAGTTTGCTGTTATGACTGCTCTGAAGAGATGGGTTAAAAAGTCAAAGTATCAGCAAGGATGTTCAAGTGACTTGCCACTGCTGCCAAGTATTCAACAAATCATTTTTGGCAAGGAAGTACAACCGTACCATGAAGTCCCTAAGGGTAACAATGCTCCTGTCAACCCTTGGATCATTGTAAGACAGATTAGACAGACTACATGCTTTAATGATGATGGAACCATTACAAATCTGTTCTACGATGATGTCACTGATGAGCACAAGTCTGCTGACAAGCACAAGTCTGCTGACAAGCCTTTGGCTATTGAAGGGCCATCTAAGACTTCTGAAGATCATCAGATGACGGATTTGCAAGATGTCCCTGTTCATCAGGAGACTAAAGAGGAAGAAGCTGATGCCTCTACTTCATCAGGTGATGAACACTCATCACTGATGGAAGCCTTCCAGTTACTTATTGAAAATCAAATAAAAGATATGGAAGAGAGGAATAGTCTGCAGTTACAGAAGATGAAGACAGAATTGATTGAATCTCACACTCATCAAGTGGAAAGAACGCATCTTCTAACCAGCAGTTCTATCAAGTTAGCTATTGATCAGATTCCTATTCCTCAAGATCATTCACTAGAGTTAGTGAATAGCTTAAGAGAGCTGAACCGTAACGTTGAAGATGTGAAGGGTGATGTAAATCATCTTCACACTGCCTTGAAATCAGCTGAGCACAAGATTGCTGATTTAACTGCAACTTTCATTAAAGTCAGTCATGAAGAGAAGGAAATAAATCTGGGGATGTTGCAAGAAGTAGCAAAGGCTGCACAGGAAGTTCAAAATGAAATTGCAACTATCAACCTAAACATTGACTACTTTAATGATAAGACTGATGTCATCAGCACTGACCTTCATCATCTGACAGCTAGTCATGACGTTGTTAATCAGAATCTAAAAGCTTTATGTGCTGAAGTAAGGATTCCAACAGTTGCCCTCAACCCTGCTGTTGAACCTTCTACTGTCATCAGAGTTGATGATGACAAAAAGGGGGAAGATAAAAGGGAAGAACCAGCAAAGGAGTTTGCTGCTGAAGAATCAGCTATGGAACCTGCTGCTGAAGAACCAGCTAAAGAGACCATTACTGATGAACCAGCAAAGGAGTCTGCTGCTGAAGAAACAACTTTGGAAGAAACTGATGCAACTATTAAAGCCAAGGAAACTGAAGACACTACTGACAAGGCTGAAGTACTTGGAAAGGTGGAAGAAGAAGATAAGATTGAAAAAGAAGACACCAAGTACAAAAATACAGATTCTGCCAGAAAAGCTATGGAAGCTCTGAAAGCTCTTCAAGAACAAGAACTTAAAGAGAAGATGGAAGCTGCCAAAGCAACCCTGGAAGAAGAAGTTGATGAAGAAGATGATGATGAAGAATCATCATATGAATATGAAGAAGTGCTCGAATCTGATGAAGAAGCTGATAGTTAGAAATTGAAAAATCAATTGTAATCAGTTTACTTTTTCAGAAATCTCATCTGATGAATTTGTACATGTAATTCACTTTCTATATCAATAAAATGTTCAAGTTCAATCCAATAAACTTTTTCTATCTCAGAAAATTTTGAGGATTACAATCTTTAGTTTAGGTATTCAACAGGTACTAAGCTGAAGTTTTGTCATCATCAAAAAGGGGGAAATTGTTGGATGAAGATGAAGATGAAGGCACTGAAGAAAGTTTGATAAGGGAGGTTTTGATGCATTCCAAAACTTCGTAAAATTGGCTAAGTATGGAGTGACTTAGCTGATAAACTTATCAAGGAATTTTGACTAAGAAATGAAGACATCAGAAGAGTCAAAGTTTCAAGGTCCAAGACTTCTGATCTGCTGAAGCAAAGTTATCAGATTAGTGAAGATCAGCCGACTCAAATCAGATTTGTTCAAGTTTGAGTTCAGCCGAGTTCACCATCAGACGTGTACTTTCATCAGCAAAGTGAAGAAGATCATGAAGTGTTCCCAACGGTAATAAATGCCCCTTGGTGTAATAAATGCTGAAGTACGAGGATATTTATGACAAATGATTGAAGAAAAGCTTCGCATCAGCCGAGTGCATTTAATGCTGCATTTAATGCTGCCTGCAGAATAGTACTGTTTACAGTACGGACAGACTGCAAAAGAGCCGTTCGCGGATTTTAAGGACCAGTACTCGAGGAATTTGAATCCTGTCTCTCTTCAACGGACATTTTTCAATCCTCAAGTATAAATAGCTGCAAGAGACGAAGAAGAAACAAGCAACACACTTTCTGAGAGAAATTTCCGAAGCAAAATTCTTTAAGTCTCAAGAACAGCTCACTCATCAGCTGAGTCATTTGTTGACGAAAGCAGAGTTGAAGAATCAAGAAAAATACATCTTCTGAGTGATTTTGTAAACAAGAGTGTTGTGCGGAGTTGTGATCCATCTTTGTGAGTGATCAAACTTCAGAGGATAGGTTTTCTGTGTGATCTCCTATTGCGAACTTGTGGTCGTTTCATTTGTTGTTCGACGCAAGCAGAGTATACTGTAAACTTTGTGATTATAGTATAACCCAAGATCTGAGTGACTTGGAAGAGTGGACTAAAGGATATTTAAATCCATATAACCACTATAAAAATTACTTGTGTTTTTACATTGTTTCAAAACTGCATATCTTCTGTTTGCATAAAAACACATTAAGTTAACTGTTTGAAAAAGAACAAAAAGGAGTTTATAAAACTGGGGAAACATTTTTCAAACTGCTAAGAATACTTGTGAAAAACACTTTGAAAATCCGCTGCAAGTACTCTAAGTATTAAAACTGATTTCTGCAAAATCAGCTAAGTAACTATCAGACGAGTGGTCAACAAGACTGTTCAAAGATTTGTTCGCGAACAGAATTGTAACTTACTAATCTGATCAGCTTAGTCTGTTCAGTTGGAGTAAAGTTTTAAAGTTAAATTTGAAAGAAAATTTTAAAGAGGTTTATTCACCCCCCCCCCTCTAAACCTCTTCTGACCACTTGGGACCAACATGTTATATCGTCTGGCTCTGACTACCGCCGATTGAATCAAAAAACGGATTCGATCCTAGCATATTCGGGTTCAGTTCTGGCCTAGGACTCATGGTTGGAAAAACATTTGGTAGCACATAGTTCGAAATTGGATGTGGCAGAGTTTGATCAGCAATCTCAGGAGACTGAGAATTTTTGTGTCGTCTGGCTCTGACTACCCCCGATTGAATCCAAGATCGGAATTACATATAGTTTTTATTTCGTTTGAATAAAAAAGGGAAAGTTTTTCAATGTTTTCGATGAAAATTTTGTTCCACGGTCTCTATTAATCAAATTCAGACTCTGATACACGTGCCACAATTCCCTAAAAAATATGCACGTGCCAACAGAAAATTTCACAAACAAATTCCCATACATCAATCGGAAAATCAAGAATGCAAACATGAGGCAAAATTTTATTTTTCACTTGAATATCGAGAATATGTGATGTCGTCTGGCTCTGACTACCGCCGATTGAATCCAAGAACGGATTCAATCCTAGCATATTCGGGTTCAGTTCTGGCCTAGGACTCATGGTTGGAAAAACATTTGGTAGCACATAGTTCTCAATTGGATTTGGCAGAGTTCGATCAGCAATCTCAGGAGCCTAAGAATTTTGGTAAATAAACTTGTGTTGAGTGCATTATTAATTAATTAAGATACATAAATTTGATAGAAAAAATAATTTAATTAAAGTTTTATGAGAAAATATTAAATAAATGTTGCTTAAAACCATGGAAGTGGATACTCCAATTGCGTCATGATTTTGTTGCCTAGTAGAGTATAAATCCAAAAATATGGACCACCACTCGGTCCGAAATCCTTCAGGAGGATTAATTGCTGGAAAAAGAAAAATTATATTAAAAATTGAAAAAATATATATATTAAAAATTAATTAAAATAAGAAAGTATCAAACAAATAAATAGTTTCGAAATTACATCTTATTTTCATTCGTTTGATTAAAAAAGGGAAACTTTTCGATGTTTTCAATGGAAAAGATGAAATTTTGTTCCGCGGTCTCTATCAATCAAATTTAGACTCTTAGATACACTTGCTAAAATTTTCTAATAAAACATACACGTGCCAACAGAAAAGTTCACAAACAATTTCTCATACATCAATTGAAAAATCAAGAATGCAAAACAAGGATCAAAATTTTCATTTTTTCGTTGGAAACACCGAATTTTTTTTTAAACAATTGAAACAATATAAGGTGTATTTCCGAAACTTTATATTTGTTTAGAATTTTTTTTAGTGAAAAAATAATTTATTAAATTCGATTACGTTACGTATAGAAGTGAAAAACGTATGCTTGAACGGAAACTTTTTCAATAAATACGATGGAAAAGTTGAAATTTTTGTTCCACGGTCTCTATCAATCAAATTTAGACTCTAAATCAGGTGCCAAAATTCCCTAAAAAAATATACACGTGGCAACATAAAATTTCACAAACAGTTTCCCATTCATCAATCGGAAAATCAAGAATGTAAACATGAGGCCAAATTTTTATTTTTTTAGTCGAAAACAGCGAAAATTTTCTTTTTTTTTTAACTATCGAACAAAAATAATGTGTATTTTTCGAAACTTTGTATTTGTCTAGAATTTATTTTTCTTGATTTAGTAACTTATAGCATAATTTTTCGTAGTTTTTTTCAAAACATTCAAAAAAAAATTCGATAAGTTTTCTATATTCAGTTAATCGAAACATAAATTGAAAACAAAACTTTTGATCCATAAATGCAAATAAATATTTCTAGCATTAATAGACTTATTATTTAAAAGAATCTTTAAATAAAGTGCGCAAGAAAGAGTACATACAAACAGATTCGGGGGACAAACATTAGCATCTGCGGCAAAAGTTTTAGCATAATTATGCATATTCTTCCTAACCATGTAGTCATGAAATGAATTGTACATGTCCAACCTGCAACAAAAATTTACAACGAAAATAAAAATCAATACAAGCACAAACAATAAAAATAAATTGCACAAACAACAACAATGTACAACAAAAATCACATCTTTCGAGCATCCAAGTCGCAGTCGCAATCGTCCATGAGTCACAAAGCCTTCAATTCAGAAAATTGCACAACAAGAAAAATTAATTAAAAAATGATGAAGGGTTTTTGAAAATTTTGATTTTTCATAAAAAAAAATGGGAAACTTTTCTGTCAATCAAATATTCGAAACTTTTCAAAAATGTTGCGGAAACACCAAGGAAAAATTATAAAAAAAATTACTAAATTAATTAAAATGAGAGAGTATCAGGCTAGTAAATAGTTTTGAAATTACATCTTGTTTTTATTTCGTTTGAATAAAAAACGAAAACTATTTCGATGTTTTCGATGAAAATTTTGTTCCACGGTCTTTATTAATCAAATTCAGACTCTGATACACGTGCCACAATTCCCTCAAAAAATATGCACGTGCCAACATAAAATTTCACAAACAATTTCCCATACATCAATCGGAAAATAAAGAATGCAAACATGAGGCAAATTTTTTATTTTTTCCTTTGAATATCGTGAATATGTTATGTCGTCTGACTCTGACTACCGCCGATTGAATCCAAAAACGGATTCGATCCTAGCATATTCGGGTTCAGTTCTGGCCTAGGACTCATGGTTGGAAAAACATTTGGTAGCACATAGTTCTAAATTGGATGTGGCAGAGTTTGATCAGCAACCTCAGGAGCCTGAGAATTTTTGTGTCGCCTGGCTCTGACTACCCCCGATTGAATCCAAGATCGGAATTACATATTGTTTTTATTTCGTTTGAATAAAAAAGGGAAAGTTTTTCAATGTTTTCGATGAAAATTTTCTTCCACAGTCTCTATTAATCAAATTCATACTCTGATACACGTGCCACAATTCCCTAAAAAATATGCACGTGCCAACAGAAAATTTCACAAACAAATTCCTATACATCAATCGGAAAATCAAGAATGCAAACATGAGGCAAAATTTTTATTTTTCACTTGAATATCGAGAATGTGTGATGTCGTCTGGCTCTGACTACCGCCGATTGAATCCAAGAACGGATTCAATCCTAGCATATTCGGGTTCAGTTCTGGCCTAGGACTTATGGTTGGAAAAACATTTGGTAGCACATAGTTCTCAATTGGATTTGGCAGAGTTCGATCAGCAATCTCAGGAGACTATGAATTTTGGTAAATATTAAATATTGAGTGCATTATTAATTAATTAAAATACATAAATTTGATAGAAAAAATAATTTAATTAAAGTTTTATGAGAAAATATTAAATAAATGTTGCTTAAAACCATGGAAGTGGATCCTCCAATTGCGTCATGATTTTGTTGCCTAGTAGAGTATAAATCCAAAAATATACCACCACTCGGTCCGAAATCCTTCAGGAGGATTAATTGCTGGAAAAGAAAAATTATATTAAAAATTGAAAAAAAAATATATTAAAAATTAATTAAAATAAGAAAGTATCAATCTAATAAATAGTTTCGAAATTACATCTTATTTTCATTCGTTTGATTAAAAAAGGGAAACTTTTCGATGTTTTCATTGGAAAAGATGAAAATTTTGTTCCGCGGTCTCTATCAATCAAATTTAGACTCTTAGATACACTTGCTAAAATTTCCTAATAAAACATACACGTGCCAACAGAAAAGTTCACAAACAATTTCTCATACATCAATCGAAAAATCAAGAATGCAAAACATGGATCAAAATTTTCATTTTTTTCGTTGGAAACACCGAAATTTTTTTTAATCAATTGAAACAATATAAGTTGTATTTCCGTAACTTTATATTTGTTTAGAATTTTTTTAAGTGAAATAATAATTGATTAATTTCGATTACGTTACGTATAGAAGTGAAAAACGTATGC
This sequence comes from Penstemon eatonii, assembly GCA_038501285.1. NCBI lineage: Eukaryota > Viridiplantae > Streptophyta > Magnoliopsida > Lamiales > Plantaginaceae > Penstemon > Penstemon eatonii. Next base: position 57,299,765 of record CM076714.1, read on the forward strand.
TTGAACGGAAACTTTTTCAATAAATACGATGGAAAAGTTAAAAATTTTGTTCCACGGTCTCTATCAATCAAATTTAGACTCTGAAACACGTGCCACAATTCCCTAAAAAAATATGCACGTGCAAACAGAAAATTTCACAAACAATTTCCCATACATCAATCGGAAAATCAAGAATGCAAACATGAGGCAAGTTTTTTATTTTTTCCTTTGAATATCGTGAATATGTGATGTCGTCTGGCTCTGACTACCGCCGATTGAATCCAAGAACGGATTGGATCCTAGCATATTCGGGTTCAGTTCTGACCTAGGACTCATTGTTGGAAAAACATTTGGTAGCACATAGTTCTAAATTGGATGTGGCAGAGTTTGATCAGCAATCTCAGGAGCCTGAGAATTTTTGCGTCGTCTGGCTCTGACTACCTCCAATTGAATCCAAGATCGGAGTTACATAATGTTTTTATTTCGTTTGAATAAAAAAGTGAAAGTTTTTCAATGTTTTCGATGAAAATTTTGTTCCACGATCTATATTAATCAAATTCAGACTCTGATACACGTGCCACAATTCCCTAAAAAATATGCACGTGCCAAAAGAAAATTTCACAAACAATTTCCCATACATCAATCGAAAAATCAAGAATGCCAACATGAGGCAAAATTTTTATTTTTCCCATGAATATCGAGAATATGTGATGTCGTCTGGCTCTGACTACCGCCGATTGAATCCAAGAACGGATTCGATCCTAGCATATTCGGGTTCAGTTCTAGCCTAGGACTCATGGATGTAAAATCATTATGTAGCACATAGTTCTCAATTGGATATGGCAGAGTTCGATCAGCAATCTCAGGAGCCTAAGAATTTTGGTAAATAAACTTGTATTGAGTGCAATTTTAATTAATTAAGATACATGAATTTGATAGAAAAAATAATTTAGTTAAGGTTTTATGAGAAAATATTAAATAAATGTTGCTTAAAACCATGGAAGTGGATCCTCCAATTGCGTCATGATTCTGTTGCCTAGTAGAGTATAAATCCCAAAATATGGACCACCACTAGGTCCGAAATCCTTCAGGAGGATTAATTGCTGGAAAAAGAAAAATTATATTAAAAATTGAAAAAAAAACTATATTAAAAATTAATTAAAATATGAAAGTATCAAACAAATAAATAGTTTCGAAATTACATCTTATTTTCATCCGTTTGATTAAAAAAGGGAAACTTTTCGATGTTTTCAATGGAAAAGATCAAAATTTTGTTCCGCGGTCTCTATCGAAGTTTTCATTTTTTTCGTTGGAAACACCGAAATTTTTTTTAATCAATTGAAACAATATAAGGTGTATTTCCGTAACTTTATATTTGTTTATAATTTTTTTAAGTGAAATAATAATTGATTAATTTCGATTACGTTACGTATAGAAGTGAAAAACGTATGCTTGAACGGAAACTTTTTCAATAAATACGATGGAAAAGTTAAAAATTTTGTTCCACGGTCTCTATCAATCAAATTTAGACTCCGAATCACGTGCCAAAATTCCCTAAAAAAATATACATGTGGCAACATAAAATTTCACAAACAGTTTCCCATTCATCAATCGGAAAATCAAGAATGCAAACATGAGGCCAAATTTTTATTTTTTCCGTCGAAAACATCGTAAATTTTCTTTTTTTTAATCTATCGAACAAAAATAATGTGTATTTTTCGAAACTTTATATTTGTCTAGAATTTATTTTTCTTGATTTAGTAACTTATAGCATAATTCTTCGTAGTTTTTTTCAAAACATTCCAAAAAAAATTCGAAAAGTTTTCTATATTCAGTTAATCGAAACATAAATTGAAAACAAAACTTTTAATCCATAAATGCAAATAAATATTTCTAGCATTAATAGATTTATTAATTAAAAGAATCTTTATATAAAGTGGCCAAGAAAGAGTACATACAAACAGATTCGGGGGACAAACATTAGCATATGCGGCAAAAGTTTTAGCCTAATTATGCATATTCTTCCTAACCATGTAGTCATGAATGTACATGTCCAACATGCAACAACAATGTACAACAAAAATAAAAATCAATACAAGCAAAAACATTAAAAATAAATTGCAGAAACAACAACAATGTACAACAAAAATCACATCTTTCGAGCATCCCATTCACAGTCGCAATCGTCCATGAGTCACAAAGCCTTCAATTCAGAAAATTGCACAACAAGAAAAATTAATTAAAAAATGATGAAGGGTTTTTGAAAATTTTGATTTTTCATAAAAAAAAAATGGGAAACTTTTTTGTCAATCAAATATTCGAAACTTTTCAAAAATGTTGCCGAAACACCAAGGAAAAATTATAAAAAAAATTACTAAATTAATTAAAATGAGAGAGTATCAGGCTAGTAAATAGTTTTGAAATTACGTCTTGTTTTTATTTCGTTTCAATAAAAAATGGAAACTTTTTCAATATTTTCGATGAAAATTTTGTTCCACGATCTCTATTAATCAAATTCAGACTCTGATACACGTGTCACAATTCCCTAAAAAATATGCACGTGCCATCAGAAAATTTCACAAACAATTTCCCATACATCAATCGGAAAATCAAGAATGCAAACATGAGGCAAAATTTTTATTTTTTCCTTGAATATCGAGAATATGTGATGTCGTCTGGCTCTGACTACCGCCGATTGAATCCAAGAACGGATTCAATCCTAGCATATTCGGTGTCAGTTCTGACCTAGGACTCATGGTGGGAAAAACATTTGGTAGCACATAGTTCTCAATTGAATTTGGCAGAGTTCGATCAGCAATCTTAGGAGCCTAAGAACTTTGGTAAATAAACTTGTGTTGAGTGCATTATTAATTAATTAAGATACATAAATTTGATAGAAAAAATAATTTAATTAAAGTTTTATGAGAAAATATTAAATAAATGTTGCTTAAAACCATGAAAGTGGATCCTCCAATTGCGTCATGATTCTGTTGCCTAGTAGAGTATAAATCCCAAAATATGGACCACCACTCGGTCCGAAATCCTTCAGGAGTATTAATTGCTGGAAAAAGAAAAAATTATATTAAAAATTAATAAAAAACTATATTAAAAATTAATTAAAATAAGAGAGTATCAAACTAATAAATAGTTTCAAATTACATCTTATTTTCATCCGTTTGATTAAAAAAGGGAAACTTCTCGATGTTTCAATGGAAAAGATGAAAACTTTGTTCCGCGGTTCCTATCAACCAAATCTAGACTCTTAGATACACTTGCCAAAATTCCCTAAAAAAACATACACGTGCCAACAGAAAAATTCACAAACAATTTCTCATACATCAATCGAAAAATCAAGAATGCAAAACATGGATCAAAATTTTCATTTTTTTCGTCGAAAACACCGAAATTTCTTTTTTTAATCAATTGTAACAAAATAAGATGTATTTCCGAAACTTTATATTTGTTTAGAAACTTTTTTAAGTGAAATAATAATTGATTAAATTCGATTACGTTACGTATAGAAGTGAAAAACGAATGCTTGAACGGAAACTTTTTCGATAATTACGATGGAAAAGTTGAAAATTTTGTTCCACGATCTCTACCAATCAAATTTAGACTCAGATGCACGTGCCAAATTCCCTAAAAAGATATAGACGTGCCAACAGAAAATTTCACAAACAATTTCCCATACATCAATCTTAAAATCAAGAATGCAAACATGAGGCCAAATTTTTATTTTTTCCGTCGAAAAATAAAAAATATTCAGTTTTTAATTCAATCGAAACAAAAATAATGCGTAGTTTTCGAAACTTTATATTTGTCTAGAATTTATTTTTCTTGATTTAGTAACTTATAGCATAATTTTTCGTAGTTTTTTTCAAAATGTTCCCAAAAAAAAATATTCGAAAAGTTTTCTATATTCAGTTTACCGAAATATAAATTGAAAACAGAACTTTTGATCTATAAATGCAAATAAATATTTCTAGCATTAATAGATATGTTAATTAAAAGAATCTTTAAGTAAAGTGGGCAAGAAAGAGTACATACAAACAGATTCGGGGGACAAATATTAGCATATGTAGCCAAAGTTTTAGCAGAATTATGCATATTCTTCCTAACCATGTAGACATGAATGTACATGTCCATCCTGGAACAACAATGTACAACAAAAATAAAAATCAATACAAGCACAAACATTAAAAAAAATTGCACAAACAACAACAATGTACAACAAAAATCACATCTTTCGCCCATCCCAGTCGCAGTCGCAATCATCCATGAGTCACAAAGCCTTCAATTCAGAAAATTGCACAACAAGAAAAATTAATTAACAAATGATGAATGGCTTTCTAAAATTTTGATTTTTCATAAAAATAAAATGGGAAACTTTTCTGTCAATCAAATATTCGAAACTTTTCGAAAATATTGCGGAAACATCGAGGAAAAAGGATAAAAAAAATTACTAAATTAATTAAAATGAGAGAGTATTAGGCTAATAAATAGTTTCGCAATTACATCTTGCTTTTATTTCGTTCGATTAAAAGACGGAAACTTTTTCGATATTTTCGATGAAATTGATGAAAATTTTGTTTCACGGTCTCTATTAATAAAATTCAGACTCTGTCACACGTGCCAAAATTCCCTAAAATATATGAACGTGCCAACATAAAATTTCACAACAATTTCCCATACATCAATCGGAAAATCAAGTATGTAATCATAAGGCCAAATTTTTATTTTTTCCATCGAATATTGAGAATATGTGATGTTGTCTGGCTCTGATTACCGCCGATTGAATCCAAGAACGGATTCGATCCTAGCATATACGGGTTCAGTTCTGGCCTAGGACTCATGGTTGGAAAAACATTTGGAAGCACATAGTTCTCAATTGGCTTTGGCAGAGTTCGATCAGCAATCTCAAGAGCCTGAGAATTTTGGTGTCGTCTGGCTCTGACTACTCCCGATTGAATCCAAGATCGAAATTACATATTTTGTTTATTTCGTTTGAATAAAAAACGGAAAGTTTTTCGATGTTTTCGATGAAAATTTTGTTTCACGGTCTCTATTAATCAAATTCATACTCTGATACACGTGCCACAATTCCCCAAAAAAATATGCACGTGCCAACTGAAAATTTCACAAACAATTTTCCATACATCAATCTGAAAATCAAGAATGCAAACATGAGGCAAAATTTTTATTTTTTCCTTGAATATCGAGAATATGTGATGTCGTCTGGCTCTGACTACCGCCGATTGAATCCAAGAACGGATTCAATCCTAGCATATTCGGTGTCAGTTCTGACCTAGGACTCATGGTTGGAAAAACATTTGGTAGCACATAGTTCTCAATTAGATTTGGCAGAGTTCGATCAGCATTCTCAGGAGCCTGAGAATTTTGGTAAATAAACTTGTGTTGAGTGCATTATTAATTAATTAAGATACATAAATGTGATTGAAAAAATAATTTAATTTAAATTTTATAAGAAAATATTAAATAAATGTTGCTTAAAACCATGGAAGTGGATCCTCCAATTGTGTCATGATTATGTTGCCTAGTAGAGTATAAATCCCAAAATATGGACCACCACTCGGTCTGAAATCCTTCAGGAGTATTAATTGCAGGAAAAAGAAAAAATTATATTAAAAATTGGAAAAAAAAAACTATAATAAAAATTAATTAAAATAAGAAAGTATCAAACTAATAAATAGTGTCGAAATTACATCTTATTTTCATCCGTTTGATTAAAAAAGGGAAACTTTTCGATGTTTTCAATGGAAATGATGAAAATTTTGTTCCGCGGTTCCTATCAACCAAATCTAGACTCTTAGATACACTTGCCAAAATTTCCTAAAAAAACATACACGTGCCAACAGAAAAATTAAAAAATAATTTCTCATACATCAATCCAAAAATCAAGAATGCAAAACATGGATCAAAATTTTCATTTTTTTCGTCGAAAACACCGAAAGTTTCTGTTTTTAATAAATTGAAACAAAATAAGATGTATTTCCAAAACTTTATATTTGTTTAGAAATTTTTTTATTTGAAATAATAATTGATTAAATTCGATTACGTTACGTATAGAAGTGAAAAACGTATGCTTGAACGAATTTTTTTTCAATAAATACGGTGGAAAAGTTGAAAATTTTTTTCCACGGTCTCTATCAATCAAATTTAGACTCTGAATCACGTGCCAGAATTCCCTAAAAAAATTTACACGTGCCAACATAAATTTCACGAATAGTTTCCCATTCATCAATCGGAAAATCAAGAATGCAAACATGAGGCCAAATTTTTATTTTTTCCAACGAAAACATCGAAAATTTTCTTTTTTTTAATCAATCGAAACAAAAATAATGTGTATTTTTTGAAACTTTATATTTGTCGAGAATTTATTTTTCCTGATTTTGTAACTTATAGCATAATTTTTCGTAGTTTTTTTCAAAACATTCCAAAAAAAATTCAAAAAGTTTTCTATATTCAGTTAATCGAAACATAAATTGAAAACAAAACTTTTGATCCATAAATGCAAATAAATATTTCTAGCATTAATAGATTTATTAATTAAAAGAATCTTTAAATAAAGTGGGCAAGAAAGAGTACATACAAACAGATTCGGGGGACAAACATTAGCATCTGCGGCAAAAGTTTAAGCATAATTATGCATATTCTCCCTAACCAGGTAGTCAAGAATGTACATGTCCAACCTGCAACAACAATGTACAAAAAAAATAAACATCAATACAAGCACAAACATTAAAAATAAATTGCACAAACAACAACAATGTACCACAAAAATCACATCTTTCGAGCATCCCAGTCGCAGTCGCAATCGTCCATGAGTCACAAAGCCTTCAATTCAGAAAATTGCACAACAAGAAAAATTAATTAACAAATGATGAAGGGTTTTTGAAAATTTTCATTTTTTATAAAAAAAAAATGTGAAACTTTTCTGTCAATCGAATATTCGAAACTTTTCGAAAATATTGCTGAAACACCAAGGAAATATTATAAAACAAAAATCACTATATTAATTAAAATGAGAGAGTATCAGGCTATTAAATAGTTTCGAAATTACATCTTATTTTCACTTCGTTTAAATAAAAAGGGTAAACTTTTTCGTTGTTTTCGATGAAAATTTTGTTCCACGGTCTCTATTAATCAAATTCAGACTCTGATACTCGTTCCACAATTCCCTAAAAAAATATGCACGTGCTAACAAAAAATTTCACAAACAATTTCCCATACATCAATCGAAAAATCAATAATGCAAACATGAGACAAAATTTTTATTTTTTCCCTTGAATATCGAGAATATGTGATGTCGTCTGGCTCTGACTACAGTCGATTGAATCCAAGAACGGATTCGATCCTAGCATATTTCGGGTTCAGTTCTGGCCTAGGACTCATGGTTGGAAAAATATTTGGTAGCACATAGTTCTCAATTGGCTTTGGCAGAATTCGATCAGCAATCTCAGGAGCCTGAGAATTTTGGTAAATAAACTTGTGTTGAGTGCAATATTAATTAATTAAGATACATAAATGTGATTGAAAAAATAATTTAATTTAAGTTTTATGAGAAAATATTAAATAAATGTTGCTTAAAACCATGGAGGTTGATCCTCCAATTGCATCATGATTATGTTGCCTAGTAGAGTATAAATCCCAAAATATGGACCACCACTCGGTCTCAAATCCTTCAGGAGTATTAATTGCTGGAAAAAGAAAAAATTATATTATAAATTGGAAAAAAAAACTATAATAAAAATTAATTAAAATAAGAAAGTATCAAACTAATAAATAGTGTCGAAATTACATCTTATTTTCATCCGTTTGATTAAAAAAGGGAAACTTTTCGATGTTTTCAATGAAAATGATGAAAATTTTGTTCTGCGGTTCCTATCAACCAAATCTAGACTCTTAGATACACTTGCCAAAATTTCCTAAAAAAACATACACGTGCCAACAGAAAAATTCAAAAATAATTTCTCATACATCAATCGAAAAATCAAGAATGCAAAACATGGATCAAAATTTTTATTTTTTTCGTCGAAAACACCGAAAGTTTCTTTTTTTAATAAATTGAAACAAAATAAGATGTATTTCCGAAACTTTATATTTGTTTAGAAATTTTTTTATATGAAATAATAATTGATTAAATTCGATTACGTTACGTATAGAAGTGAAAAACGTATGCTTGAACGAAATTTTTTTCAATAAATACGATGGAAAAGTTGAAAATTTTGTTCCACGGTCTCTATCAATCAAATTTAGACTCTGAATCACGTGCCAGAATTCCCTAAAAAAATTTACACGTGCCAACATAAATTTCACGAATAGTTTCCCATTCATCAATCGGAAAATCAAGAATGCAAACATGAGGCCAGATTTTTATTTTTTCCATCGAAAACATCGAAAATTTTCTTTTTTTTAATCAATCGAAACAAAAATAATGTGTATTTTTTGAAACTTTATATTTGTCGAGAATTTATTTTTCCTTATTTTGTAACTTATAGCATAATTTTTCGTAGTTTTTTCAAAACATTCCAAAAAAAAATTCGAAAAGTTTTCTATATTCAGTTAATCGAAACATAAATTGAAAACAAAACTTTTGATCCATAAATGCAAATAAATATTTCTAGCATTAATAGATTTATTAATTAAAAGAATCTTTAAATAAAGTGGGCAAGAAAGAGTACATACAAACAGATTCGGGGGACAAACATTATCATCTGCGGCAAAAGTTTTAGCATAATTATGCATATTCACCCTAACCAAGTAGTCAAGAATGTACATGTCCAACCTGAAACAACATTGTACAAAAAAAATAAAAATCAATAAAAGCACAAACATTAAAAATAAATTGCACAAACAACAACAATGTACAACAAAAATCACATCTTTCGAGCATCCCAGTCGCAGTCGCAGTCGCAATCATCCATGAGTCACAAAGCCTTCAATTCTGAAAATTGCACAACAAGAAAAATTAATTAACAAATGATGAAGAGTTTTTGAAAATTTTTATTTTTTATAAAAAAAAATGGGAAACTTTTTTGTCAATCAAATATTCGAAACTTTTCGAAAATGTTGCTGAAACACCAAGGAAAAATTATAAAAAAATTACTATATTAATTAAAATGAGAGAGTATCAGGCTAGTAAATAGTTTCGAAATTACATCTAATTTTTATATAGTTTGAATAAAAAACGGAAACTTTTTCGATGTTTTCGATGAAAATTTTGTTCCACGGTCTCTATTAATCAAATTCAGACTCTGATACACGTTCCACAATTCCCTAAAAAAATATGCACGTGCCAACAAAAAATTTCACAAACATTTTCCCATACATCAATCGAAAAATCAAGAATGAAAACATGAGGCAAAATTTTTATTTTTTCCCTTGAATATCGAGAATATGTGATGTCGTCTGGCTCTGACTACAGCCGATTGAATCCAAGAACGGATTCGATCCTAGCATATTCGCGTTCAGTTCTGGCCTAGGACTCATGGTTGGAAAAATATTTGGTAGCACCTAGTTCTCAATTGGCTTTGGCATAGTTCGATCAACAATCTCAGGAGCCTGAGAATTTTGGTAAATAAACTTGTGTTGAGTGCATTATTAATTAATTAAGATACATAAATCTGATAGAAAAAATAATTTAATTAAAGTTTTATGAGAATATATTAAATAATGTTGCTTAAAACCACGGAAGTTGGTCCTCTAATTGCGTCATGATTATGTTGCCTAGTAGAGTATAAATCCAAAAATATGGACCACCACTCGGTCCGAAATCCTTCAAGAGGATTAATTGCTGGAAAAAGGTAATTATATTAAAAATTGGAAAAAAAAACTATATTAAAAATTAATTAAAATAAGAAAGTATCAAACTAATAAATAGTTTCGAAATTACATCTTATTTTCATCCGTTTGATTAAAAAAGGGAAACTTTTCGATGTTTTCAATGGAAAAGATGTAAATTTTGTTCCGCGGTTCCTATCAACCATATCTAGACTCTTAGATACACTTGCCAAAATTCCCTAAAAAAACATACACGTGCCAACAGAAAAATTCACAAACAATTTCTCATACATCAATCGAAAAATCAAGAAGGCAAAACATGGATCAAAATTTTCATTTTTTTCGTCGAAAACACCGAAATTTCTTTTTTTAATCAATTGTAACAAAATAAGATGTATTTCCGAAACTTTATATTTGTTTAGAAATTATTTTAAGTGAAATAATAATTGATTAAATTCGATTACGTTACATATAGAAGTGAAAAACGTATGCTTGAACGGAAACTTTTTCGATAATTACGATGGAAAAGTTGAAAATTTTGTTCCACGATCTCTATCAATCAAATTTAGACTTTTATGCACGTGCCAAAATTCCCTAAAAAAATATTGACGTGCCAACAGAAAATTTCACAAACAATTTCCCATACATCAATCTGAAAATCAAGAATGCAAACATGAGGCAAAATTATTATTTTTTCCGTCGAAAAATAAAAAATATTCAGTTTTTAATTCAATCGAAACAAAAATAATGCGTAGTTTTCGAAACTTTATATTTGTCTAGAATTTATTTTTCTTGATTTAGTAACTTATAGCATAATTTTTCGTAGTTTTTTTCAAAATGTTCCCAAAAAAAAATATTCGAAAAGTTTTCTATATTCAGTTTACCGAAATATAAATTGAAAACAGAACTTTTGATCTATAAATGCAAATAAATATTTCTAGCATTAATAGATATGTTAATTAAAAGAATCTTTAAGTAAAGTGGGCAAGAAAGAGTACATACAAACAGATTCGGGGGACAAACATTAGCATATGTAGCCAAAGTTTTAGCAGAATTATGCATATTCTTCCTAACCATGTAGACATGAATGTACATGTCCATCCTGGAACAACAATGTACAACAAAAATAAAAATCAATACAAGCACAAACATTAAAAAAAATTGCACAAACAACAACAATGTACAACAAAAATCACATCTTTCGCCCATCCCAATCGCAGTCGCAATCATCCATGAGTCACAAAGCCTTCAATTCAGAAAATTGCACAACAAGAAAAATTAATTAACAAATGATGAATGGCTTTCTAAAATTTTGATTTTTCATAAAAATAAAATGGGAAACTTTTCTGTCAATCAAATATTCGAAAATTTTTGAAAATATTGCGGAAACATCGAGGAAAAAGGATAAAAAAAATATTACTAAATTAATTAAAATGAGAGAGTATTAGGCTAATAAATAGTTTCGCAATTACATCTTGCTTTTATTTCGTTCGATTAAAAGACAGAAACTTTTTCGATATTTTCGATGAAAATGATGAAAATTTTGTTTCACGGTCTCTATTAATAAAATTCAGACTCTGTCACACGTGCCAAAATTCCCTAAAAAATATGAACGTGCCAACATAAAATTTCACAACAATTTCCCATACATCAATCGGAAAATCAAGAATGTAATCATAAGGCCAAATTTTTATTTTTTCCCTCGAATATCGAGAATATGTGATGTTGTCTGGCTCTGATTACCGCCGATTGAATCCAAGAACGGATTCTATCCTAGCATATTCGGGTTCAGTTCTGGCCTAGGACTCATGGTTGGAAAAACATTTGGAAGCACATAGTTCTCAATTGGCTTTGGCAGAGTTCGATCAGAAATCTCAGGAGCCTGAGAATTTTGGTGTCGTCTGGCTCTGACTACTCCCGATTGAATCCAAGATCGGAATTACATATTTTGTTTATTTCGTTTGAATAAAAAACGGAAAGTTTTTCGATGTTTTCGATGAAAATTTTGTTCCACGGTCTCTATTAATCAAATTCATACTCTGATACACGTGCCACAATTCCCCAAAAAAATATACACGTGCCAACTGAAAATTTCACAAATAATTTTCCATACATCAATCTGAAAATCAAGAATGCAAACATGAGGCAAAATTTTTATTTTTCCCTTGAATATCGAGAATATGTGATGTCGTCTGGCTCTGACTACCATCGATTGAAACCAAGAACGGATTCGATCCTAGCATATTCGGGTTCAATTCTGGCCTAGGACTCATGGTTGGAAAAACATTTGGTAGCACATAGTTCTCAATTGGATTTGGCAGAGTTCGATCAGCAATCTCAGGAGCCTGAGAATTTTGGTAAATAAACTTGTGTTGAGTGCATTATTAATTAATTAAGATACATAAATGTGATTGAAAAAATAATTTAATTTAAATTTTATGAGAAAATATTAAATAAATGTTGCTTAAAACCATGGAAGTGGATCCTCCAATTGCGTCATGATTATGTTGCCTAGTAGAGTATAAATCCCAAAATATGGACCACCACTCGGTCTCAAATCCTTCAGGAGTATTAATTGCTGGAAAAAGAAAAAATTATATTAAAAATTGGAAAAAAAAAAACTATAATAAAAATTAATTAAAATAAGAAAGTATCAAACTAATAAATAGTGTCGAAATTACATCTTATTTTCATCCGTTTGATTAAAAAAGGGAAACTTTTCGATGTTTTCAATGGAAATGATGAAAATTTTGTTCCGCGGTTCCTATCAACCAAATCTAGACTCTTAGATACACTTGCCAAAATTTCCTAAAAAAACATACACGTGCCAACAGAAAAATTCAAAAATAATTTCTCATACATCAATCCAAAAATCAAGAATGCAAAACATGGATCAAAATTTTCATTTTTTTCGTCGAAAACACCGAAAGTTTCTGTTTTTAATAAATTGAAACAAAATAAGATGTATTTCCAAAACTTTATATTTGTTTAGAAATTTTTTTATTTGAAATAATAATTGATTAAATTCGATTACATTACGTATAGAAGTGAAAAACGTATGCTTGAACGAAATTTTTTTCAATAAATACGGTGGAAAAGTTGAAAATTTTGTTCCACGGTCTCTATCAATCAAATTTAGACTCTGAATCACGTGCCAGAATTCCCTAAAAAAATTTACACGTGCCAACATAAATTTCACGAATAGTTTCCCATTCATCAATCGGAAAATCAAGAATGCAAACATGAGGCCAAATTTTTATTTTTTCCAACGAAAACATCGAAAATTTTCTTTTTTTTAATCTATCGAAACAAAAATAATGTGTATTTTTTGAAACTTTATATTTGTCGAGAATTTATTTTTCCTGATTTTGTAACTTATAGCATAATTTTTCGTAGTTTTTTTCAAAACATTCCAAAAAAAATTCAAAAAGTTTTCTATATTCAGTTAATCGAAACATAAATTGAATACAAAACTTTTGATCCATAAATGCAAATAAATATTTCTAGCATTAATAGATTTATTAATTAAAAGAATCTTTAAATAAAGTGGGCAAGAAAGAGTACATACAAACAGATTCGGGGGACAAACATTAGCATCTGCGGCAAAAGTTTAAGCATAATTATGCATATTCTCCCTAACCAGGTAGTCAAGAATGTACATGTCCAACCTGCAACAACAATGTACAAAAAAAATAAAAATCAATACAAGCACAAACATTAAAAATAAATTGCACAAACAACAACAATGTACCACAAAAATCACATCTTTCGAGCATCCCAGTCGCAGTCGCAATCGTCCATGAGTCACAAAGCCTTCAATTCAGAAAATTGCACAACAAGAAAAATTAATTAACAAATGATGAAGGGTTTTTGAAAATTTTCATTTTTTATAAAAAAAAAATGTGAAACTTTTCTCTCAATCAAATATTCGAAACTTTTCGAAAATATTGCTGAAACACCAAGGAAATATTATAAAACAAAAATCACTATATTGATTAAAATGAGAGAGTATCAGGCTATTAAATAGTTTCGAAATTACATCTTATTTTTACTTCGTTTAAATAAAAAAGGTAAACTTTTTCGATGTTTTCGATGAAAATTTTGTTCCACGGTCTCTATTAATCAAATTCAGACTCTGATACTCGTTCCACAATTCCCTAAAAAAATATGCACGTGCTAACAAAAAATTTCACAAACAATTTCCCATACATCAATCGAAAAATCAATAATGCAAACATGAGACAAAATTTTTATTTTTTCCCTTGAATATCGAGAATATGTGATGTCGTCTGGCTCTGACTACAGTCGATTGAATCCAAGAACGGATTCGATCCTAGCATATTTCGGGTTTAGTTCTGGCCTAGGACTCATGGTTGGAAAAATATTTGGTAGCACATAGTTCTCAATTGGCTTTGGCAGAATTCGATCAGCAATCTCAGGAGCCTGAGAATTTTGGTAAATAAACTTGTGTTGAGTGCAATATTAATTAATTAAGATACATAAATGTGATTGAAAAAATAATTTAATTTAAGTTTTATGAGAAAATATTAAATAAATGTTGCTTAAAACCATGGAGGTTGATCCTCCAATTGCATCATGATTATGTTGCCTAGTAGAGTATAAATCCCAAAATATGGACCACCACTCGGTCTCAAATCCTTCAGGAGTATTAATTGCTGGAAAAAGAAAAAATTATATTAAAAATTGGAAAAAAAAACTATAATAAAAATTAATTAAAATAAGAAAGTATCAAACTAATAAATAGTGTCGAAATTACATCTTTTCGATGTTTTCAATGGAAATGATGAAAATTTTGTTCCGCGGTTCCTATCAACCAAATCTAGACTCTTAGATACACTTGCCAAAATTTCCTAAAAAAACATACACGTGCCAACAGAAAAATTCAAAAATAATTTCTCATACATCAATCGAAAAATCAAGAATGCAAAATATGGATCAAAATTTTTATTTTTTTCGTCGAAAACACCGAAAGTTTCTTTTTTTAATAAATTGAAACAAAATAAGATGTATTTCCGAAACTTTATATTTGTTTAGAAATTTTTTTATATGAAATAATAATTGATTAAATTCGATTACGTTACGTATAGAAGTGAAAAACGTATGCTTGAACGAAATTTTTTTCAATAAATACGAGGGAAAAGTTGAAAATTTTGTTCCACGGTCTCTATCAATCAAATTTAGACTCTGAATCACGTGCCAGAATTCCCTAAAAAAATTTACACGTGCCAACATAAATTTCACGAATAGTTTCCCATTCATCAATCGGAAAATCAAGAATGCAAACATGTGGCCAAATTTTTATTTTTTCCATCGAAACCATCGACAATTTTCTTTTTTTTAATCAATCGAAAGAAAAATAATGTGTATTTTTTGAAACTTTATATTTGTCGAGAATTTATTTTTCCTTATTTTGTAACTTATAGCATAATTTTTCGTAGTTTTTTTCAAAACATTCCAAGAAAAAATTCGAAAAGTTTTCTATATTCAGTTAATCGAAACATAAATTGAAAACAAAACTTTTGATCCATAAATGCAAATAAATATTTCTAGCATTAATAGATTTATTAATTAAAAGAATCTTTAAATAAAGTGGGCAAGAAAGAGTACATACAAACAGATTCGGGGGACAAACATTAGCATCTGCGGCAAAAGTTTTAGCATAATTATGCATATTCTCCCTAACCAGGTAGTCAAGAATGTACATGTCCAACCTGAAACAACATTGTACAAAAAAAATAAAAATTAATAAAAGCACAAACATTAAAAATAAATTGCACAAACAACAACAATGTACAACAAAAATCACATCTTTCGAGCATCCCAGTCGCAGTCGCAGTCGCAATCATCCATGAGTCACAAAGCCTTCAATTCTGAAAATTGCACAACAAGAAAAATTAATTAACAAATGATGAAGAGTTTTTGAAAATTTTTATTTTTTATAAAAAAAAATGGGAAACTTTTTTGTCAATCAAATATTCGAAACTTTTCGAAAATGTTGCTGAAACACCAAGGAAAAATTATAAAAAAAATTACTATATTAATTAAAATGAGAGAGTATCAGGCTAGTAAATAGTTTCGAAATTACATCTAATTTTTATATAGTTTGAATAAAAAACGGAAACTTTTTCGATGTTTTCGATGAAAATTTTGTTCCACTGTGACGCCCCGTTTTTTCCCAGCCACGTCCTCGGGCCAAAGATGGCCCTCAACTGGAATCGGGTCGCCAAAACAAACCAAATAACCAAACATGTAATTTAAATTAGACTAGCAGCGGATAACATATAATTTAAAATTTGAATTAGTTTAATTATCATAAACAATTTATCGGATAAACTTAAAACTCCAGTATTTAAACCGTCAATTAAAACGCGAAAGAAATACTATCCAAACATACTTGAAATCTCAAAAAAATAATCTAACAAGAAAAATCAAAATACAGGACAAGACCGACTCGGATCCCGGATCACCAACTACCACACACTTCAACTACCGAAAGTACCTGAAAAAGTAATCCACAAAGAGTGGTAAGTTGATCATCCAACTTAGTGAGCTCGTGTGCAAATGTACATGATAGCAGTGAGCAAGCAACATTATCGAATATCAATTCAAACACGCACACCTTAGACGCTTCACACATATGTATGCAACAGACATCTCATCCAACCGCATAGAGGGCTCGAATGAATGTGATCAGACTCATGCAAAGACATCTCATCCAGCCACATAGAGGGCTCGAATGAATGTGATAAAAAGACATCTCATCCAGCCACATAGAGGGCTCGAATGAATGTGATAAAAAGACATCTCATCCAGCCACATAGAGGGCTCGAATGAATGTGATAAAAAGACATCTCATCCAGCCACATAGAGGGCTCGAATGAATGTGATAAAAAAAGACATCTCATCCAGCCACATAGAGGGCTCGAATGAATGTGATAAAAAGACATCTCATCCAGCCACATAGAGGGCTCGAATGAATGTGATAAAAGACATCTCATCCAGCCACATAGAGGGCTCGAATGAATGTGATAAAAGACATCTCATCCAGCCACATAGAGGGCTCGAATGAATGTGATCAGACTCAATGATGCAAATGATGAAGCAAAACAAAATAAAGCACCGACACTCGCATAACAGTAATTCACAAATTTCTAGTCACAGGCGCAGTTAAAAAATTCACAAGACAATTAAAGTATACATGCAACAGTCATAACTCATTCAATAAGTTGCTTCAAGCAGCACCAAGTAAACTTGTACAAGAACCCTCACCTGATTAATCGAGAGGCTTGAGATAACAAGACGCAAAAACTAGTTTAGAAACCTGTAATTAACCGTGGAAATAAACTCAGTAATTCGAACAATTAAATTCCAAAGATTCTTTTAATTTTAGTCCACTAACTATTTGTTTAATTTAAAGAACACACTACATTGCTAATTAACCCACATTCCACTAGGCCCGAACCCATATTCGCTTGATTTCATCATCCGAAACAATTGGCCTAAGTCCTGGCACAAAAAAACTAAATTTCTCGACCCGTCCCGGCCCGAACTCGGCCCAAACTCGGCCCGGCCTGAACTCAACTCGGCCCAAACTCAACCCGACCAGAAGCTCCAACCTTTCCCTACCCAAACCCAGTCCAAAAACCTGCTCGAACTCAGCCCAATTCCTAAGTCTAAACCCGGTGCAATTTCTAACCCAAACTCGGCCCAAACTCACGACCCAGTCAACTCAGCCCAGCCCACTCAGCCCAAATTTCTACTGTTCATCGTCTTCTCCACTTCATCTCCAGCCAAAATTGCCGTACTCCCTCACCATTCTACGCCTTCATCTTCCCCGACAAGCTTCGGAAGGCCATTATTACTTCAAAACCCACACCCGAAATCAGAACCCGAGGCCCATATCCCTAATCTCGAAAGAGACCCTCCCCCCATATTCTCCGATCAGCCATGGCGCCTCCACCATCACCATTCACCATCGTTCTTAATCACTTCACCTCTACTCCAATTTGGTGGCGACGGGAACAACAACTTGAGTGGCGGCGGTGGTGGTGTAAGACTCTTGTCTCCCTCTACGCTTCACGTCCGGAAAATTTCATACGGCCCTATCACTTCTCCGCCCTCCCTTCTCCTCCCCCGTGTAACCTCGCATGACAACTCCCTTCCCCATCCCGAACCAACTCTCCTCCTCCCTCACCACGGCAAGCCATAGCCGCCACTTTCCCATCTCAAATCAAATATTCACTTTTTCCTACCCGTAACACCAATCGATGCCCAAACAGAAAATAAAATGTACAAATGGATAGAGTTACCTACGGCGAAGGCTTGCGATGATCGAGACTCCGTTTGGTGGCAGCGGCGGTGCTTCCAATTTTGCTATGGCGGCGACGGATACATACAAGTTTCTTTCTTCTATCGTTTTTACGTTTACTTCTTTTCTATTTACTTTAGTTTTGTTTTAAACCTATTTTATTAAGTTAAGTGGGTTAATAAACCTAAGTTTATTATATTAATTTTTGGGTTAAAGTTTAACACACTATCTCTTATATTAACGGGCCTTATTTATCACTTAAATTCAATCGAGTCTTATTAATTATTTAATCTTAATTGAAACACATAATTGGCTAGTTAGAGATGTTAAACATTAAAATTTTAAGAATAATAAATCGTTAAAAATTAAAAATTTACAAACAAAAACATTAACTTTTAGAATTGATAAATTACACCCCGATAGTTATTTTTGGGGTATCACAATCTAACCCCCTTAAAAGAATTTGGTCCCCAAATTCCTCTCTATCCTTCTGATAGCTCTGATACTTAGATTGCATTTATGCTTCTAGTTCCCATGTAAAAAGCAAACAAGCACATAAAGCAACAAGAAAGTTAGTCATGCAAAGGATGACTTATGACACAATTGAATGACGCTATCCGAGGATCCAAACCCGACGAAAGCCTAAGGCTTAACAACCTGGCTCTGATACCAACTGTGACGCCCCGTTTTTTCCCAGCCACGTCCTCGGGCCAAAGATGGCCCTCAACTGGAATCGGGTCGCCAAAACAAACCAAATAACCAAACATGTAATTTAAATTAGACTAGCCGCGGATAACATATAATTTAAAATTTGAATTAGTTTAATTATCATAAACAATTTATCGGATAAACTTAAAACTCCAGTATTTAAACCGTCAATTAAAACGCGAAAGAAATACTATCCAAACATACTTGAAATCTCAAAAAAATAATCTAACAAGAAAAATCAAAATACAGGACAAGACCGACTCGGATCCCGGATCACCAACTACCACACACTTCAACTACCGAAAGTACCTGAAAAAGTAATCCACAAAGAGTGGTAAGTTGATCATCCAACTTAGTGAGCTCGTGTGCAAATGTACATGATAGCAGTGAGCAAGCAACATTATCGAATATCAATTCAAACACGCACACCTTAGACGCTTCACACATATGTATGCAACAGACATCTCATCCAACCGCATAGAGGGCTCGAATGAATGTGATCAGACTCATGCAAAGACATCTCATCCAGCCACATAGAGGGCTCGAATGAATGTGATAAAAAGACATCTCATCCAGCCACATAGAGGGCTCGAATGAATGTGATAAAAATACATCTCATCCAGCCACATAGAGGGCTCGAATGAATGTGATAAAAAAAGACATCTCATCCAGCCACATAGAGGGCTCGAATGAATGTGATAAAAAGACATCTCATCCAGCCACATAGAGGGCTCGAATGAATGTGATAAAAGACATCTCATCCAGCCACATAGAGGGCTCGAATGAATGTGATCAGACTCAATGATGCAAATGATGAAGCAAAACAAAATAAAGCACCGACACTCGCATAACAGTAATTCACAAATTTCTAGTCACAGGCGCAGTTAAAAAATTCACAAGACAATTAAAGTATACATGCAACAGTCATAACTCATTCAATAAGTTGCTTCAAGCAGCACCAAGTAAACTTGTACAAGAACACTCACCTGATTAATCGAGAGGCTTGAGATAACAAGACGCAAAAACTAGTTTAGAAACCTGTAATTAACCGTGGAAATAAACTCAGTAATTCGAACAATTAAATTCCAAAGATTCTTTTAATTTTAGTCCACTAACTATTTGTTTAATTTAAAGAACACACTACATTGCTAATTAACCCACATTCCACTAGGCCGAACCCATATTCGCTTGATTTCATCATCCGAAACAATTGGCCTAAGTCCTGGCACAAAAAAACTAAATTTCTCGACCCGACCCGGCCCGAACTCGGCCCAAACTCGGCCCGGCCCGAACTCAACTCGGCCCAAACTCAACCCGACCAGAAGCTCCAACCTTTCCCTACCCAAACCCAGTCCAAAAACCTGCTCGAACTCAGCCCAATTCCTAAGTCTAAACCCGGTGCAATTTCTAACCCAAACACGGCCCAAACTCACGACCCAGTCAACTCAGCCCAGCCCACTCAGCCCAAATTTCTACTGTTCATCGTCTTCTCCACTTCATCTCCAGCCAAAATTGCCGTACTCCCTCACCATTCTACGCCTTCATCTTCCCCGACAAGCTTCGGAAGGCCATTCTTACTTCAAAACCCACACCCGAAATCAGAACCCGAGGCCCATATCCCTAATCTCGAAAGAGACCCTCCCCCCATATTCTCCGATCAGCCATGGCGCCTCCACCATCACCATTCACCATCGTTCTTAATCACTTCACCTCTACTCCAATTTGGTGGCGACGGGAACAACAACTTGAGTGGCGGCGGTGGTGGTGTAAGACTCTTGTCTCCCTCTACGCTTCACGTCCGGAAAATTTCATACGGCCCTATCACTTCTCCGCCCTCCCTTCTCCTCCCCCGTGTAACCTCGCATGACAACTCCCTTCCCCATCCCGAACCAACTCTCCTCCTCCCTCACCACGGCAAGCCATAGCCGCCACTTTCCCATCTCAAATCAAATATTCACTTTTTCCTACCCGTAACACCAATCGATGCCCAAACAGAAAATAAAATGTACAAATGGATAGAGTTACCTACGGCGAAGGCTTGCGATGATCGAGACTCCGTTTGGTGGCAGCGGCGGTGCTTCCAATTTTGCTATGGCGGCGACGGATACATACAAGTTTCTTTCTTCTATCGTTTTTACGTTTACTTCTTTTCTATTTACTTTAGTTTTGTTTTAAACCTATTTTATTAAGTTAAGTGGGTTAATAAACCTAAGTTTATTATATTAATTTTTGGGTTAAAGTTTAACACACTATCTCTTATATTAACGGGCCTTATTTATCACTTAAATTCAATCGAGTCTTATTAATTATTTAATCTTAATTGAAACACATAATTGGCTAGTTAGAGATGTTAAACATTAAAATTTTAAGAATAATAAATCGTTAAAAATTAAAAATTTACAAACAAAAACATTAACTTTTAGAATTGATAAATTACACCCCGATAGTTATTTTTGGGGTATCACAATCTAACCCCCTTAAAAGAATTTGGTCCCCAAATTCCTCTCTATCCTTCTGATAGCTCTGATACTTAGATTGCATTTATGCTTCTAGTTCCCATGTAAAAAGCAAACAAGCACATAAAGCAACAAGAAAGTTAGTCATGCAAAGGATGACTTATGACACAATTGAATGACGCTATCCGAGGATCCAAACCCGACGAAAGCCTAAGGCTTAACAACCTGGCTCTGATACCAACTGTGACGCCCCGTTTTTTCCCAGCCACGTCCTCGGGCCAAAGATGGCCCTCAACTGGAATCGGGTCGCCAAAACAAACCAAATAACCAAACATGTAATTTAAATTAGACTAGCCGCGGATAACATATAATTTAAAATTTGAATTAGTTTAATTATCATAAACAATTTATCGGATAAACTTAAAACTCCAGTATTTAAACCGTCAATTAAAACGCGAAAGAAATACTATCCAAACATACTTGAAATCTCAAAAAAATAATCTAACAAGAAAAATCAAAATACAGGACAAGACCGACTCGGATCCCGGATCACCAACTACCACACACTTCAACTACCGAAAGTACCTGAAAAAGTAATCCACAAAGAGTGGTAAGTTGATCATCCAACTTAGTGAGCTCGTGTGCAAATGTACATGATAGCAGTGAGCAAGCAACATTATCGAATATCAATTCAAACACGCACACCTTAGACGCTTCACACATATGTATGCAACAGACATCTCATCCAACCGCATAGAGGGCTCGAATGAATGTGATCAGACTCATGCAAAGACATCTCATCCAGCCACATAGAGGGCTCGAATGAATGTGATAAAAAGACATCTCATCCAGCCACATAGAGGGCTCGAATGAATGTGATAAAAAGACATCTCATCCAGCCACATAGAGGGCTCGAATGAATGTGATAAAAATACATCTCATCCAGCCACATAGAGGGCTCGAATGAATGTGATAAAAAAAGACATCTCATCCAGCCACATAGAGGGCTCGAATGAATGTGATAAAAAGACATCTCATCCAGCCACATAGAGGGCTCGAATGAATGTGATAAAAGACATCTCATCCAGCCACATAGAGGGCTCGAATGAATGTTATCAGACTCAATGATGCAAATGATGAAGCAAAACAAAATAAAGCACCGACACTCGCATAACAGTAATTCACAAATTTCTAGTCACAGGCGCAGTTAAAAAATTCACAAGACAATTAAAGTATACATGCAACAGTCATAACTCATTCAATAAGTTGCTTCAAGCAGCACCAAGTAAACTTGTACAAGAACACTCACCTGATTAATCGAGAGGCTTGAGATAACAAGACGCAAAAACTAGTTTAGAAACCTGTAATTAACCGTGGAAATAAACTCAGTAATTCGAACAATTAAATTCCAAAGATTCTTTTAATTTTAGTCCACTAACTATTTGTTTAATTTAAAGAACACACTACATTGCTAATTAACCCACATTCCACTAGGCCGAACCCATATTCGCTTGATTTCATCATCCGAAACAATTGGCCTAAGTCCTGGCACAAAAAAACTAAATTTCTCGACCCGACCCGGCCCGAACTCGGCCCAAACTCGGCCCGGCCCGAACTCAACTCGGCCCAAACTCAACCCGACCAGAAGCTCCAACCTTTCCCTACCCAAACCCAGTCCAAAAACCTGCTCGAACTCAGCCCAATTCTTAAGTCTAAACCCGGTGCAATTTCTAACCCAAACTCGGCCCAAACTCACGACCCAGTCAACTCAGCCCAGCCCACTCAGCCCAAATTTCTACTGTTCATCGTCTTCTCCACTTCATCTCCAGCCAAAATTGCCGTACTCCCTCACCATTCTACGCCTTCATCTTCCCCGACAAGCTTCGGAAGGCCATTCTTACTTCAAAACCCACACCCGAAATCAGAACCCGAGGCCCATATCCCTAATCTCGAAAGAGACCCTCCCCCCATATTCTCCGATCAGCCATGGCGCCTCCACCATCACCATTCACCATCGTTCTTAATCACTCCACCTCTACTCCAATTTGGTGGCGACGGGAACAACAACTTGAGTGGCGGCGGTGGTGGTGTAAGACTCTTGTCTCCCTCTACGCTTCACGTCCGGAAAATTTCATACGGCCCTATCACTTCTCCGCCCTCCCTTCTCCTCCCCCGTGTAACCTCGCATGACAACTCCCTTCCCCATCCCGAACCAACTCTCCTCCTCCCTCACCACGGCAAGCCATAGCCGCCACTTTCCCATCTCAAATCAAATATTCACTTTTTCCTACCCGTAACACCAATCGATGCCCAAACAGAAAATAAAATGTACAAATGGATAGAGTTACCTACGGCGAAGGCTTGCGATGATCGAGACTCCGTTTGGTGGCAGCGGCGGTGCTTCCAATTTTGCTATGGCGGCGACGGATACATACAAGTTTCTTTCTTCTATTGTTTTTACGTTTACTTCTTTTCTATTTACTTTAGTTTTGTTTTAAACCTATTTTATTAAGTTAAGTGGGTTAATAAACCTAAGTTTATTATATTAATTTTTGGGTTAAAGTTTAACACACTATCTCTTATATTAACGGGCCTTATTTATCACTTAAATTCAATCGAGTCTTATTAATTATTTAATCTTAATTGAAACACATAATTGGCTAGTTAGAGATGTTAAACATTAAAATTTTAAGAATAATAAATCGTTAAAAATTAAAAATTTACAAACAAAAACATTAACTTTTAGAATTGATAAATTACACCCCGATAGTTATTTTTGGGGTATCACAATCTAACCCCCTTAAAAGAATTTGGTCCCCAAATTCCTCTCTATCCTTCTGATAGCTCTGATACTTAGATTGCATTTCTGCTTCTAGTTCCCATGTAAAAAGCAAACAAGCACATAAAGCAACAAGAAAGTTAGTCATGCAAAGGATGACTTATGACACAATTGAATGACGCTATCCGAGGATCCAAACCCGACGAAAGCCTAAGGCTTAACAACCTGGCTCTGATACCAACTGTGACGCCCCGTTTTTTCCCAGCCACGTCCTCGGGCCAAAGATGGCCCTCAACTGGAATCGGGTCGCCAAAACAAACCAAATAACCAAACATGTAATTTAAATTAGACTAGCAGCGGATAACATATAATTTAAAATTTGAATTAGTTTAATTATCATAAACAATTTATCGGATAAACTTAAAACTCCAGTATTTAAACCGTCAATTAAAACGCGAAAGAAATACTATCCAAACATACTTGAAATCTCAAAAAAATAATCTAACAAGAAAAATCAAAATACAGGACAAGACCGACTCGGATCCCGGATCACCAACTACCACACACTTCAACTACCGAAAGTACCTGAAAAAGTAATCCACAAAGAGTGGTAAGTTGATCATCCAACTTAGTGAGCTCGTGTGCAAATGTACATGATAGCAGTGAGCAAGCAACATTATCGAATATCAATTCAAACACGCACACCTTAGACGCTTCACACATATGTATGCAACAGACATCTCATCCAACCGCATAGAGGGCTCGAATGAATGTGATCAGACTCATGCAAAGACATCTCATCCAGCCACATAGAGGGCTCGAATGAATGTGATAAAAAGACATCTCATCCAGCCACATAGAGGGCTCGAATGAATGTGATAAAAAGACATCTCATCCAGCCACATAGAGGGCTCGAATGAATGTGATAAAAAGACATCTCATCCAGCCACATAGAGGGCTCGAATGAATGTGATAAAAAGACATCTCATCCAGCCACATAGAGGGCTCGAATGAATGTGATAAAAAAAGACATCTCATCCAGCCACATAGAGGGCTCGAATGAATGTGATAAAAAGACATCTCATCCAGCCACATAGAGGGCTCGAATGAATGTGATAAAAGACATCTCATCCAGCCACATAGAGGGCTCGAATGAATGTGATAAAAGACATCTCATCCAGCCACATAGAGGGCTCGAATGAATGTGATCAGACTCAATGATGCAAATGATGAAGCAAAACAAAATAAAGCACCGACACTCGCATAACAGTAATTCACAAATTTCTAGTCACAGGCGCAGTTAAAAAATTCACAAGACAATTAAAGTATACATGCAACAGTCATAACTCATTCAATAAGTTGCTTCAAGCAGCACCAAGTAAACTTGTACAAGAACACTCACCTGATTAATCGAGAGGCTTGAGATAACAAGACGCAAAAACTAGTTTAGAAACCTGTAATTAACCGTGGAAATAAACTCAGTAATTCGAACAATTAAATTCCAAAGATTCTTTTAATTTTAGTCCACTAACTATTTGTTTAATTTAAAGAACACACTACATTGCTAATTAACCCACATTCCACTAGGCCCGAACCCATATTCGCTTGATTTCATCATCCGAAACAATTGGCCTAAGTCCTGGCACAAAAAAACTAAATTTCTCGACCCGACCCGGCCCGAACTCGGCCCAAACTCGGCCCGGCCCGAACTCAACTCGGCCCAAACTCAACCCGACCAGAAGCTCCAACCTTTCCCTACCCAAACCCAGTCCAAAAACCTGCTCGAACTCAGCCCAATTCCTAAGTCTAAACCCGGTGCAATTTCTAACCCAAACTCGGCCCAAACTCACGACCCAGTCAACTCAGCCCAGCCCACTCAGCCCAAATTTCTACTGTTCATCGTCTTCTCCACTTCATCTCCAGCCAAAATTGCCGTACTCCCTCACCATTCTACGCCTTCATCTTCCCCGACAAGCTTCGGAAGGCCATTCTTACTTCAAAACCCACACCCGAAATCAGAACCCGAGGCCCATATCCCTAATCTCGAAAGAGACCCTCCCCCCATATTCTCCGATCAGCCATGGCGCCTCCACCATCACCATTCACCATCGTTCTTAATCACTTCACCTCTACTCCAATTTGGTGGCGACGGGAACAACAACTTGAGTGGCGGCGGTGGTGGTGTAAGACTCTTGTCTCCCTCTACGCTTCACGTCCGGAAAATTTCATACGGCCCTATCACTTCTCCGCCCTCCCTTCTCCTCCCCCGTGTAACCTCGCATGACAACTCCCTTCCCCATCCCGAACCAACTCTCCTCCTCCCTCACCACGGCAAGCCATAGCCGCCACTTTCCCATCTCAAATCAAATATTCACTTTTTCCTACCCGTAACACCAATCGATGCCCAAACAGAAAATAAAATGTACAAATGGATAGAGTTACCTACGGCGAAGGCTTGCGATGATCGAGACTCCGTTTGGTGGCAGCGGCGGTGCTTCCAATTTTGCTATGGCGGCGACGGATACATACAAGTTTCTTTCTTCTATCGTTTTTACGTTTACTTCTTTTCTATTTACTTTAGTTTTGTTTTAAACCTATTTTATTAAGCTAAGTGGGTTAATAAACCTAAGTTTATTATATTAATTTTTGGGTTAAAGTTTAACACACTATCTCTTATATTAACGGGCCTTATTTATCACTTAAATTCAATCGAGTCTTATTAATTATTTAATCTTAATTGAAACACATAATTGGCTAGTTAGAGATGTTAAACATTAAAATTTTAAGAATAATAAATCGTTAAAAATTAAAAATTTACAAACAAAAACATTAACTTTTAGAATTGATAAATTACACCCCGATAGTTATTTTTGGGGTATCACATCCACGGTCTCTATTAATCAAATTCAGACTCTGATACACGTTCCACAATTCCCTAAAAAAATATGCACGTGCCAACAAAAAATTTCACAAACAATTTCCCATACATCAATCGAAAAATCAAGAATGAAAACATGAGGCAAAATTTTTATTTTTTCCCTTGAATATCGAGAATATGTGATGTCGTCTGGCTCTGACTACAGCCGATTGAATCCAAGAACGGATACGATCCTAGCATATTCGCGTTCAGTTCTGGCCTAGGACTCATGGTTGGAAAAATATTTGGTAGCACCTAGTTCTCAATTGGCTTTGGCATAGTTCGATCAACAATCTCAGGAGCCTGAGAATTTTGGTAAATAAACTTGTGTTGAGTGCATTATTAATTAATTAAGATACATAAATCTGATAGAAAAAATAATTTAATTAAGGTTTTATGAGAATATATTAAATACTGTTGCTTAAAACCACGGAAGTTGGTCCTCTAATTGCGTCATGATTATGTTGCTTAGTAGAGTATAAATCCAAAAATATGGACCACCACTCGGTCCGAAATCCTTCAAGAGGATTAATTGCTGGAAAAAGGAAATTATATTAAAAATTGGAAAAAAAAAACTATATTAAAAATTAATTAAAATAAGAAAGTATCAAACTAATAAATAGTTTCGAAATTACATCTTATTTTTCATCCGTTTGATTAAAAAAGGGAAACTTTTCGATGTTTTCAATGGAAAAGATGAAAATTTTGTTCCGCGGTTCCTATCAACCATATCTAGACTCTTAGATACACTTGCCAAAATTCCCTAAAAAAACATACACGTGCCAACAGAAAAATTCACAAACAATTTCTCATACATCAATCGAAAAATCAAGAAGGCAAAACATGGATCAAAATTTTCATTTTTTTTGTCGAAAACACCGAAATTTCTTTTTTTAATCAATTTTAACAAAATAAGATGTATTTCCGAAACTTTATATTTGTTTAGAAATTATTTTAAGTGAAATAATAATTGATTAAATTCGATTACGTTACATATAGAAGTGAAAAACGTATGCTTGAACGGAAACTTTTTCGATAATTACGATGGAAAAGTTGAAAATTTTGTTCCACGATCTCTATCAATCAAATTTAGACTCTTATGCACGTGCAGAAATTCCCTAAAAAAATATAGACGTGCCAACAGAAAATTTCACAAACAATTTCCCATACATCAATCTGAAAATCAAGAATGCAAACATGAGGCAAAATTATTATTTTTTCCGTCGAAAAATAAAAAATATTCAGTTTTTAATTCAATCGAAACAAAAATAATGCGTAGTTTTCGAAACTTTATATTTGTCTAGAATTTATTTTTCTTGATTTAGTAACTTATAGCATAATTTTTCGTAGTTTTTTTCAAAATGTTCCCAAAAAAAAATATTCGAAAAGTTTTCTATATTCAGTTTACCGAAATATAAATTGAAAACAGAACTTTTGATCTATAAATGCAAATAAATATTTCTAGCATTAATAGATATGTTAATTAAAAGAATCTTTAAGTAAAGTGGGCAAGAAAGAGTACATACAAACAGATTCGGGGGACAAACATTAGCATATGTAGCCAAAGTTTTAGCAGAATTATGCATATTCTTCCTAACCATGTAGACATGAATGTACATGTCCATCCTGGAACAACAATGTACAACAAAAATAAAAATCAATACAAGCACGAACATTAAAAAAAATTGCACAAACAACAACAATGTACAACAAAAATCACATCTTTCGCCCATCCCAGTCGCAGTCGCAATCATCCATGAGTCACAAAGCCTTCAATTTAGAAAATTGCACAACAAGAAAAATTAATTAACAAATGATGAATGGCTTTCTAAAATTTTGATTTTTCATAAAAATAAAATGGGAAACTTTTCTGTCAATCAAATATTCGAAACTTTTCGAAAATATTGCGGAAACATCGAGGAAAAAGGATAAAAAAAATTACTAAATTAATTAAAATGAGAGAGTATTAGGCTAATAAATAGTTTCGCAATTACATCTTGCTTTTATTTCGTTCGATTAAAAGACGGAAACTTTTTCGATATTTTCGATGAAAATGATGAAAATTTTGTTTCACGGTCTCTATTAATAAAATTCAGACTCTGTCACACGTGCCAAAATTTCGTAAAAAATATGAACGTGCCAACATAAAATTTCACAACAATTTCCCATACATCAATCGGAAAATCAAGAATGTAATCATAAGGCCAATTTTTATTTTTTCCATCGAATATCGAGAATATGTGATGTTGTCTGGCTCTGATTACCGCCGATTGAATCCAAGAACGGATTCGATCCTAGCATATTCGGGTTCAGTTCTGGCCTAGGACTCATGGTTGGAAAAACATTTGGAAGCACATAGTTCTCAATTGGCTTTGGCAGAGTTCGATCAGCAATCTCAGGAGCCTGAGAATTTTGGTGTCGTCTGGCTCTGACTACTCCCGATTGAATCCAAGATCGGAATTACATATTTTGTTTATTTCGTTTGAATAAAAAACGGAAAGTTTTTCGATGTTTTCAATGAAAATTTTGTTCCACGGTCTCTATTAATCAAATTCATACTCTGATACACGTGCCACAATTCCCCAAAAAAATATGCACGTGCCAACTGAAAATTTCACAAACAATTTTCCATACATCAATCTGAAAATCAAGAATGCAAACATGAGGCAAAATTTTTATTTTTTCCCTTGAATATCGAGAATATGTGATGTCGTCTGGCTCTGACTACCATCGATTGAAACAAAGAACGGATTCGATCCTAGCATATTCGGGTTCAGTTCTGGCCTAGGACTCATGGTTGGAAAAACATTTGGTAGCACATAGTTCTCAATTGGATTTGGCAGAGTTCGATCAGCAATCTCAGGAGCCTGAGAATTTTGGTAAATAAACTTGTGTTGAGTGCATTATTAATTAATTAAGATACATAAATGTGATTGAAAAAATAATTTAATTTAAATTTTATGAGAAAATATTAAATAAATGTTGCTTAAAACCATGGAAGTGGATCCTCCAATTGCGTCATGATTATGTTGCCTAGTAGAGTATAAATCCCAAAATATGGACCACCACTCGGTCTCAAATCCTTCAGGAGTATTAATTGCAGGAAAAAGAAAAAATTATATTAAAAATTGGAAAAAAAAACTATAATAAAAATTAATTAAAATAAGAAAGTATTAAACTAATAAATAGTGTCGAAATTACATCTTTTCGATGTTTTCAATGGAAATGATGAAAATTTTGTTCCGCGGTTCCTATCAACCAAATCTAGACTCTTAGATACACTTGCCAAAATTTCCTAAAAAAACATACACGTGCCAACAGAAAAATTCAAAAATAATTTCTCATACATCAATCCAAAAATCAAGAATGCAAAACATGGATCAAAATTTTCATTTTTTTCGTCGAAAACACAGAAAGTTTCTGTTTTTAATAAATTGAAACAAAATAAGATGTATTTCCAAAACTTTATATTTGTTTAGAAATTTTTTTATTTGAAATAATAATTGATTAAATTCGATTATGTTACGTATAGAAGTGAAAAACGTATGCTTGAACGAAATTTTTTTCAATAAATACGGTGGAAAAGTTGAAAGTTTTGTTCCACGGTCTCTATCAATCAAATTTAGACTCTGAATCACGTGCCAGAATTCCCTAAAAAAATTTACACGTGCCAACATAAATTTCACGAATAGTTTCCCATTCATCAATCGGAAAATCAAGAATGCAAACATGAGGCCAAATTTTTATTTTTTCCAACGAAAACATCGAAAATTTTCTTTTTTTTAATCAATCGAAACAAAAATAATGTGTATTTTTTGAAACTTTATATTTGTCGAGAATTTATTTTTCCTGATTTTGTAACTTATAGCATAATATTTCGTAGTTTTTTTCAAAACATTCCAAAAAAAATTCAAAAAGTTTTCTATATTCAGTTAATCGAAACATAAATTGAAAACAAGACTTTTGATCCATAAATGCAAATAAATATTTCTAGCATTAATAGATTTATTAATTAAAAGAATCTTTAAATAAAGTGGGCAAGAAAGAGTACATACAAACAGATTCGGGGGACAAACATTAGCATCTGCGGCAAAAGTTTAAGCATAATTATGCATATTCTCCCTAACCAGGTAGTCAAGAATGTACATGTCCAACCTGAAACAACATTGTACAAAAAAAATAAAAATTAATAAAAGCACAAACATTAAAAATAAATTGCACAAACAACAACAATGTACAACAAAAATCTTATCTTTCGAGCATCCCAGTCGCAGTCGCAGTCGCAATCATCCATGAGTCACAAAGCCTTCAATTCTGAAAATTGCACAACAAGAAAAATTAATTAACAAATGATGAAGAGTTTTTGAAAATTTTCATTTTTTATAAAAAAAAAAATGTGAAACTTTTCTCTCAATCAAATATTCGAAACTTTTCGAAAATATTGCTGAAACACCAAGGAAATATTATAAAACAAAAATCACTATATTAATTAAAATGAGAGAGTATCAGGCTATTAAATAGTTTCGAAATTACATCTTATTTTTACTTCGTTTAAATAAAAAAGGTAAACTTTTTCGATGTTTTCGATGAAAATTTTGTTCCACGGTCTCTATTAATCAAATTCAGACTCTGATACTCGTTCCACAATTCCCTAAAAAAATATGCACGTGCTAACAAAAAATTTCACAAACAATTTCCCATACATCAATCGAAAAATCAATAATGCAAACATGAGACAAAATTTTTATTTTTTCCCTTGAATATCGAGAATATGTGATGTCGTCTGGCTCTGACTACAGTCGATTGAATCCAAGATCCTAGCATATTTCGGGTTCAGTTCTGGCCTAGGACTCATGGTTGGAAAAATATTTGGTAGCACATAGTTCTCAATTGGCTTTGGCAGAATTCGATCAGCAATCTCAGGAGCCTGAGAATTTTGGTAAATAAACTTGTGTTGAGTGCAATATTAATTAATTAAGATACATAAATGTGATTGAAAAAATAATTTAATTTAAGTTTTATGAGAAAATATTAAATAAATGTTGCTTAAAACCATGGAGGTTGATCCTCCAATTGCATCATGATTATGTTGCCTAGTAGAGTATAAATCCCAAAATATGGACCACCACTCGGTCTCAAATCCTTCAGGAGTATTAATTGCTGGAAAAAGAAAAAATTATATTAAAAATTGGAAAAAAAAACTATAATAAAAATTAATTAAAATAAGAAAGTATCAAACTAATAAATAGTGTCGAAATTACATCTTATTTTCATCCGTTTGATTAAAAAAGGGAAACTTTTCGATGTTTTCAATGAAAATGATGAAAATTTTGTTCTGCGGTTCCTATCAACCAAATCTAGACTCTTAGATACACTTGCCAAAATTTCCTAAAAAAACATACACGTGCCAACAGAAAAATTCAAAAATAATTTCTCATACATTAATCGAAAAATCAAGAATGCAAAACATGGATCAAAATTTTTATTTTTTTCGTCGAAAACACCGAAAGTTTCTTTTTTTAATAAATTGAAACAAAATAAGATGTATTTCCGAAACTTTATATTTGTTTAGAAATTTTTTTATATGAAATAATAATTGATTAAATTCGATTACGTTACGTATAGAAGTGAAAAACGTATGCTTGAACGAAATTTTTTTCAATAAATACGATGGAAAAGTTGAAAATTTTGTTCCACGGTCTCTATCAATCAAATTTAGACTCTGAATCACGTGCCAGAATTCCCTAAAAAACGTGCCAACATAAATTTCACGAATAGTTTCCCATTCATCAATCGGAAAATCATGAATGCAAACATGAGGCCAAATTTTTATTTTTTCCATCGAAAACATCGAAAAATTTCTTTTTTTTAATCAATCGAAACAAAAATAATGTGTATTTTTTGAAACTTTATATTTGTCGAGAATTTATTTTTCCTTATTTTGTAACTTATAGCATAATTTTTCGTAGTTTTTTTCAAAACATTCCAAAAAAAAATTCGAAAAGTTTTCTATATTCAGTTAATCGAAACATAAATTGAAAACAAAACTTTTGATCCATAAATGCAAATAAATATTTCTAGCATTAATAGATTTATTAATTAAAAGAATCTTTAAATAAAGTGGGCAAGAAAGAGTACATACAAACAGATTCGGGGGACAAACATTAGCATCTGCGGCAAAAGTTTTAGCATAATTATGCATATTCTCCCTAACCAGGTAGTCAAGAATGTACATGTCCAACCTGAAACAACATTGTACAAAAAAAATAAAAATTAATAAAAGCACAAACATTAAAAATAAATTGCACAAACAACAACAATGTACAACAAAATCTTATCTTTCGAGCATCCCAGTCGCAGTCGCAGTCGCAATCATCCATGAGTCACAAAGCCTTCAATTCTGAAAATTGCACAACAAGAAAAATTAATTAACAAATGATGAAGAGTTTTTGAAAATTTTCATTTTTTATAAAAAAAAAAATGTGAAACTTTTCTCTCAATCAAATATTCGAAACTTTTCGAAAATATTGCTGAAACACCAAGGAAATATTATAAAACAAAAATCACTATATTAATTAAAATGAGAGAGTATCAGGCTATTAAATAGTTTCGAAATTACATCTTATTTTTACTTCGTTTAAATAAAAAAGGTAAACTTTTTCGATGTTTTCGATGAAAATTTTGTTCCACGGTCTCTATTAATCAAATTCAGACTCTGATACTCGTTTCACAATTCCCTAAAAAAATATGCACGTGCTAACAAAAAATTTCACAAACAATTTCCCATACATCAATCGAAAAATCAATAATGCAAACATGAGACAAAATTTTTATTTTTTCCCTTGAATATCGAGAATATGTGATGTCGTCTGGCTCTGACTACAGTCGATTGAATCCAAGATCCTAGCATATTTCGGGTTCAGTTCTGGCCTAGGACTCATGGTTGGAAAAATATTTGGTAGCACATAGTTCTCAATTGGCTTTGGCAGAATTCGATCAGCAATCTCAGGAGCCTGAGAATTTTGGTAAATAAACTTGTGTTGAGTGCAATATTAATTAATTAAGATACATAAATGTGATTGAAAAAATAATTTAATTTAAGTTTTATGAGAAAATATTAAATAAATGTTGCTTAAAACCATGGAGGTTGATCCTCCAATTGCATCATGATTATGTTGCCTAGTAGAGTATAAATCCCAAAATATGGACCACCACTCGGTCTCAAATCCTTCAGGAGTATTAATTGCTGGAAAAGGAAAAAATTATATTAAAAATTGGAAAAAAAAACTATAATAAAAATTAATTAAAATAAGAAAGTATCAAACTAATAAATAGTGTCGAAATTACATCTTATTTTCATCCGTTTGATTAAAAAAGGGAAACTTTTCGATGTTTTCAATGAAAATGATGAAAATTTTGTTCTGCGGTTCCTATCAACCAAATCTAGACTCTTAGATACACTTGCCAAAATTTCCTAAAAAAACATACACGTGCCAACAGAAAAATTCAAAAATAATTTCTCATACATTAATCGAAAAATCAAGAATGCAAAACATGGATCAAAATTTTTATTTTTTTCGTCGAAAACACCGAAAGTTTCTTTTTTTAATAAATTGAAACAAAATAAGATGTATTTCCGAAACTTTATATTTGTTTAGAAATTTTTTTATATGAAATAATAATTGATTAAATTCGATTACGTTACGTATAGAAGTGAAAAACGTATGCTTGAACGAAATTTTTTTCAATAAATACGATGGAAAAGTTGAAAATTTTGTTCCACGGTCTCTATCAATCAAATTTAGACTCTGAATCACGTGCCAGAATTCCCTAAAAAAATTTACACGTGCCAACATAAATTTCACGAATAGTTTCCCATTCATCAATCGGAAAATCATGAATGCAAACATGAGGCCAAATTTTTATTTTTTCCATCGAAAACATCGAAAAATTTCTTTTTTTTAATCAATCGAAACAAAAATAATGTGTATTTTTTGAAACTTTATATTTGTCGAGAATTTATTTTTCCTTATTTTGTAACTTATAGCATAATTTTTCGTAGTTTTTTTCAAAACATTCCAAAAAAAAATTCGAAAAGTTTTCTATATTCAGTTAATCGAAACATAAATTGAAAACAAAACTTTTGATCCATAAATGCAAATAAATATTTCTAGCATTAATAGATTTATTAATTAAAAGAATCTTTAAATAAAGTGGGCAAGAAAGAGTACATACAAACAGATTCGGGGGACAAACATTAGCATCTGCGGCAAAAGTTTTAGCATAATTATGCATATTCTCCCTAACCAGGTAGTCAAGAATGTACATGTCCAACCTGAAACAACATTGTACAAAAAAAATAAAAATTAATAAAAGCACAAACATTAAAAATAAATTGCACAAACAACAACAATGTACAACAAAAATCTTATCTTTCGAGCATCCCAGTCGCAGTCGCAGTCGCAATCATCCATGAGTCACAAAGCCTTCAATTCTGAAAATTGCACAACAAGAAAAATTAATTAACAAATGATGAAGAGTTTTTGAAAATTTTCATTTTTTATAAAAAAAAAATGTGAAACTTTTCTCTCAATCAAATATTCGAAACTTTTCGAAAATATTGCTGAAACACCAAGGAAATATTATAAAACAAAAATCACTATATTAATTAAAATGAGAGAGTATCAGGCTATTAAATAGTTTCGAAATTACATCTTATTTTTACTTCGTTTAAATAAAAAAGGTAAACTTTTTCGATGTTTTCGATGAAAATTTTGTTCCACGGTCTCTATTAATCAAATTCAGACTCTGATACTCGTTCCACAATTCCCTAAAAAAATATGCACGTGCTAACAAAAAATTTCACAAACAATTTCCCATACATCAATCGAAAAATCAATAATGCAAACATGAGACAAAATTTTTATTTTTTCCCTTGAATATCGAGAATATGTGATGTCGTCTGGCTCTGACTACAGTCGATTGAATCCAAGATCCTAGCATATTTCGGGTTCAGTTCTGGCCTAGGACTCATGGTTGGAAAAATATTTGGTAGCACATAGTTCTCAATTGGCTTTGGCAGAATTCGATCAGCAATCTCAGGAGCCTGAGAATTTTGGTAAATAAACTTGTGTTGAGTGCAATATTAATTAATTAAGATACATAAATGTGATTGAAAAAATAATTTAATTTAAGTTTTATGAGAAAATATTAAATAAATGTTGCTTAAAACCATGGAGGTTGATCCTCCAATTGCATCATGATTATGTTGCCTAGTAGAGTATAAATCCCAAAATATGGACCACCACTCGGTCTCAAATCCTTCAGGAGTATTAATTGCTGGAAAAAGAAAAAATTATATTAAAAATTGGAAAAAAAAACTATAATAAAAATTAATTAAAATAAGAAAGTATCAAACTAATAAATAGTGTCGAAATTACATCTTATTTTCATCCGTTTGATTAAAAAAGGGAAACTTTTCGATGTTTTCAATGAAAATGATGAAAATTTTGTTCTGCGGTTCCTATCAACCAAATCTAGACTCTTAGATACACTTGCCAAAATTTCCTAAAAAAACATACACGTGCCAACAGAAAAATTCAAAAATAATTTCTCATACATCAATCGAAAAATCAAGAATGCAAAACATGGATCAAAATTTTTATTTTTTTCGTCGAAAACACCGAAAGTTTCTTTTTTTAATAAATTGAAACAAAATAAGATGTATTTCCGAAATTTTATATTTGTTTAGAAATTTTTTTATATGAAGTAATAATTGATTAAATTCGATTACGTTACGTATAGAAGTGAAAAACGTATGCTTGAACGAAATTTTTTTCAATAAATACGGTGGAAAAGTTGAAAATTTTGTTCCACGGTCTCTATCAATCAAATTTAGACTCTGAATCACGTGCCAGAATTCCCTAAAAAAATTTACACGTGCCAACATAAATTTCACGAATAGTTTCCCATTCATCAATCGGAAAATCAAGAATGCAAACATGAGGCCAAATTTTTATTTTTTCCATCGAAAATTTTCTTTTTTTTAATCAATCGAAACAAAAATAATGTGTATTTTTTGAAACTTTATATTTGTCGAGAATTTATTTTTCCTTATTTTATAACTTATAGCATAATTTTTCGTAGTTTTTTTCAAAACATTCCAAAAAAAAATTCGAAAAGTTTTCTATATTCAGTTAATCGAAACATAAATTGAAAACAAAACTTTTGATCCATAAATGCAAATAAATATTTCTAGCATTAATAGATTTATTAATTAAAAGAATCTTTAAATAAATTGGGCAAGAAAGAGTACATACAAACAGATTCGGGGGACAAACATTAGCATCTGCGGCAAAAGTTTTAGCATAATTATGCATATTCTCCCTAACCAGGTAGTCAAGAATGTACATGTCCAACCTGAAACAACATTGTACAAAAAAAATAAAAATCAATAAAAGCACAAACATTAAAAATAAATTTCACAAACAACAACAATGTACAACAAAAATCTTATCTTTCGAGCATCCCAGTCGCAGTCGCAATCATCCATGAGTCACAAAGCCTTCAATTCTGAAAATTGCACAACAAGAAAAATTAATTAACAAATGATGAAGAGTTTTTGAAAATTTTCATTTTTTATAAAAAAAAATGTGAAACTTTTCTCTCAATCAAATATTCGAAACTTTTCGAAAATATTGCTGAAACACCAAGGAAATATTATAAAACAAAAATCACTATATTAATTAAAATGAGATAGTATCAGGCTATTAAATAGTTTCGAAATTACATCTTATTTTTACTTCGTTTAAATAAAAAAGGTAAACTTTTTCGATGTTTTCGATGAAAATTTTGTTCCACGGTCTCTATTAATCAAATTCAGACTCTGATACTCGTTCCACAATTCCCTAAAAAAATATGCACGTGCTAACAAAAAATTTCACAAACAATTTCCCATACATCAATCGAAAAATCAATAATGCAAACATGAGACAAAATTTTTATTTTTTCCCTTGAATATCGAGAATATGTGATGTCGTCGGGCTCTGACTACAGTCGATTGAATCCAAGATCCTAGCATATTTCGGGTTCAGTTCTGGCCTAGGACTCATGGTTGGAAAAATATTTGGTAGCACATAGTTCTCAATTGGCTTTGGCAGAATTCGATCAGCAATCTCAGGAGCCTGAGAATTTTGGTAAATAAACTTGTGTTGAGTGCAATATTAATTAATTAAGATACATAAATGTGATTGAAAAAATAATTTAATTTAAGTTTTATGAGAAAATATTAAATAAATGTTGCTTAAAACCATGGAGGTTGATCCTCCAATTGCATCATGATTATGTTGCCTAGTAGAGTATAAATCCCAAAATATGGACCACCACTCGGTCTCAAATCCTTCAGGAGTATTAATTGCTGGAAAAAGAAAAAATTATATTAAAAATTGGAAAAAAAAACTATAATAAAAATTAATTAAAATAAGAAAGTATCAAACTAATAAATAGTGTCGAAATTACATCTTATTTTCATCCGTTTGATTAAAAAAGGGAAACTTTTCGATGTTTTCAATGAAAATGATGAAAATTTTGTTCTGCGGTTCCTATCAACCAAATCTAGACTCTTAGATACAATTGCCAAAATTTCCTAAAAAAACATACACGTGCCAACAGAAAAATTCAAAAATAATTTCGCATACATCAATCGAAAAATCAAGAATGCAAAACATGGATCAAAATTTTTATTTTTTTCGTCGAAAACACCGAAAGTTTCTTTTTTTAATAAATTGAAACAAAATAAGATGTATTTCCGAAACTTTATATTTGTTTAGAATTTTTTTTATATGAAATAATAATTGATTAAATTCGATTACGTTACGTATAGAAGTGAAAAACGTATGCTTGAACGAAATTTTTTTCAATAAATACGATGGAAAAGTTGAAAATTTTGTTCCACGGTCTCTATCAATCAAATTTAGACTCTGAATCACGTGCCAGAATTCCCTAAAAAAATTTACACGTGCCAACATAAATTTCACGAATAGTTTCCCATTCATCAATCGGAAAATCAAGAATGCAAACATGAGGCCAAATTTTTATTTTTTCCATCGAAAACATCGAAAATTTTCTTTTTTTTAATCAATCGAAACAAAAATAATGTGTATTTTTTGAAACTTTATATTTGTCGAGAATTTATTTTTCCTTATTTTGTAACTTATAGCATAATTTTTCGTAGTTTTTTTCAAAACATTCCAAAAAAAATTCGAAAAGTTTTCTATATTCAGTTAATCGAAACATAAATTGAAAACAAAACTTTTGATCCATAAATGCAAATAAATATTTCTAGCATTAATAGATTTATTAATTAAAAGAATCTTTAAATAAATTGGGCAAGAAAGAGTACATACAAACAGATTCGGGGGACAAACATTAGCATCTGCGGCAAAAGTTTTAGCATAATTATGCATATTCTCCCTAACCAGGTAGTCAAGAATGTACATGTCCAACCTGAAACAACATTGTACAAAAAAAATAAAAATCAATAAAAGCACAAACATTAAAAATAAATTGCACAAACAACAACAATGTACAACAAAAATCACATCTTTCGAGCATCCCAGTCGCAGTCGCAGTCGCAATCATCCATGAGTCACAAAGCCTTCAATTCTGAAAATTGCACAACAAGAAAAATTAATTAACAAATGATGAAGAGTTTTTGAAAATTTTTATTTTTTATAAAAAAAAATGGGAAACTTTTTTGTCAATCAAATATTCGAAACTTTTCGAAAATGTTGCTGAAACACCAAGGAAAAATTATAAAAAAAATTACTATATTAATTAAAATGAGAGAGTATCAGGCTAGTAAATAGTTTCGAAATTACATCTAATTTTTATATAGTTTGAATAAAAAACTGAAACTTTTTCGATGTTTTCGATGAAAATTTTGTTCCACGGTCTCTATTAATCAAATTCAGACTCTGATACACATTCCACAATTCCCTAAAAAAATATGCACGTGCCAACAAAAAATTTCACAAACAATTTCCCATACATCAATCGAAAAATCAAGAATGAAAACATGAGGCAAAATTTTTATTTTTTCCCTTGAATATCGAGAACATGTGATGTCGTCTGGCTCTGACTACAGCCGATTGAATCCAAGAACGGATTCGATCCTAGCATATTCGCGTTCAGTTCTGGCCTAGGACTCATGGTTGGAAAAATATTTGGTAGCACATAGTTCTCAATTGGCTTTGGCATAGTTCGATCAACAATCTCAGGAGCCTGAGAATTTTGGTAAATAAACTTGTGTTGAGTGCATTATTAATTAATTAAGATATAGACTAGTCACTACAAAGTAGCGGACTCAGGTTCGAATCCCTGTTGGGAGAGGTTCCCACTTTATGTGCTCGACGCGCCTCGAAAGGGATTAAACCCTTGGGAAACCAAAAAAAAAAAAAAAAAAAAAAAAATAATTAAGATACATAAATCTGATAGAAAAAATAATTTAATTAAAGTTTTATGAGAATATATTAAATAATGTTGCTTAAAACCACGGAAGTTGGTCCTCTAATTGCGTCATGATTATGTTGCCTAGTAGAGTATAAATCCAAAAATATGGACCACCACTCGGTCCGAAATCCTTCAAGAGGATTAATTGCTGGAAAAAGGAAATTATATTAAAAATTGGAAAAAAAAAAACTATATTAAAAATTAATTAAAATAAGAAAGTATCAAACTAATAAATAGTTTCGAAATTACATCTTATTTTCATCCGTTTGATTAAAAAAGGGAAACTTTTCGATGTTTTCAATGGAAAAGATGAAAATTTTGTTCCGCGGTTCCTATCAACCATATCTAGACTCTTAGATACACTTGCCAAAATTCCCTAAAAAAACATACACGTGCCAACAGAAAAATTCACAAACAATTTCTCATACATCAATCGAAAAATCAAGAAGGCAAAACATGGATCAAAATTTTCATTTTTTTCGTCGAAAACACCGAAATTTCTTTTTTTAATCAATTGTAACAAAATAAGATGTATTTCCGAAACTTTATATTTGTTTAGAAATTATTTTAAGTGAAATAATAATTGATTAAATTCGATTACGTTACGTATAGAAGTGAAAAACGTATGCTTGAACGGAAACTTTTTCGATAATTACGATGGAAAAGTTGAAAATTTTGTTCCACGATCTCTATCAATCAAATTTAGACTCTTATGCACGTGCCAAAATTCCCTAAAAAAATATAGACGTGCCAACAGAAAATTTCACAAACAATTTCCCATACATCAATAGGAAAATAAAGAATGCAAACATGAGGCCAAATTATTATTTTTTCCGTCGAAAAATCGAAAATATTCTGTTTTTTAATCAATCGAAACAAAAATAATTCGTAGTTTTCGAAACCTTATATTTGTCTTGAATTTATTTTTCTTGATTTAGTAACTTATAGCATAATTTTTCGTAGTTTTTTTCAAAATATTCCCAAAAAATAAAATTCAAAAAGTTTTGTATATTTAGTTTACCGAAATATAAATTGAAAACAAAACTTTGATCTATAAATGCAAATAAATATTTGTTGGTCCCAAGTGGTCAGATGAGGTCTAGAGGGGGGGGGTGAGTAGACCTCTGAAATTTTTTAATCAATTTTAATTTTAAAACTTTTGCTCAAACTTAAACAGACTAAGCTGATACGGAACAGTAAGTTTACAAGGCTGATCGAGAACAAATCTTTGAACAGCTTTGCTGACCACTAATCTGATAGTTACTTAGCTGATTTTTGTCAAAATCAGTTTTAATACCAGAATACTTGCAGCGGATTTATAAGTGTTTTTCACAAGTATACTTAGTAGTTTGAAAAATTTAATCCCCAGTTTTATAAAAACTCCTTTAAACCTTTTTCAAACAGTTAATCAAGTGTTTTATGCAGATCTGAAAATATGCAAGTGAAAGCAATGTAAAAGCACAAGAATTTTTATAGTGGTTATATGGATTTAAATATCCTTTAGTCCACTCTTCCAAGTCACATAGATCTTTTACTAAGAACACAAAGTAATTAGTACACTCTGCTTGCGTCGAACAACAAATGAAATGACCTCAAGTGCGCAATAGAAAATCACAAAGAAGACCTATTCTACAGAGTCTTATCACTCACAAAGATGGTTAAGAACTCCTCACAACTTTTCTCTCTTATAGATTCACTCAGAAAATGTTTTCTTGAACTTCAACGGCTTCTTTCAACAAATGACGTTCAGCAGACGAGTGAGCTGTTCTTGAGCTTTTGAGACTTAGAAAATATTTTGGCTTTGAATTCAATCTCTCAGAAGTTGTGTCTTGTTCTTCCTTCGTCTCTTCAGCTATTTATAGTCACTCTTTGAATTATGTCTATTGAAGAGAGACAAAATTCAAATCTCTTGATTTCTGCTCCTTAAAATCCGCGAACGACTCTCTGCACAGTAACAATACCGCAGACTGTCCTTTCTGTCAGGCAACATTAAATGCACCAAGCTGATACGAGGTCTTTCTTCAATCATTTGTCTTTAATAACCTTGTACTTCAGCATTTATTACTTCCAGGGGCATTTAATACCGTTGGGTAGACTTCTTGATCCTTTCAACTTGGTTGATCCCAAACTTGAACAAATCTGATTTGAGTCGGCTGATCTTCACCAGTCTGATTTCTTTCCTTCAGCAGATCAGTAGTCTTCTGGACCTTGAATCTTTGACCCTTATGATAGTCTTCTTAATTGGTCAAAATTCTTCTAAGGGATTTTACAACTAAGTTTTCCATACTTAGCTGATCTTAGGTTTTGGAAATCATCAAAACCACCATTTACTAATTGACTTCAGAGCTTTTCATCTTCATCCTTATCCAACAATTTTCCCATTTTTGATGATGACAAAACTTCAGCTAAGTACTTGTTTACCTATACTAATGTTTTGATCCTCAAAATTTTCTGAGATAGAAAAAATGTTTTGGAAATAGAACTTGTACTTTTTATTGATAATATGATAATGATTACAAGTCACAATTTCTGTT
Source organism: Penstemon eatonii (assembly GCA_038501285.1). Lineage (NCBI taxonomy): Eukaryota > Viridiplantae > Streptophyta > Magnoliopsida > Lamiales > Plantaginaceae > Penstemon > Penstemon eatonii. Next base: position 57,342,777 of record CM076714.1, read on the forward strand.
CAGATAGGATGACTGAAAAAGAAATTAAGATAACTGATTACAATGGATTTGCCTATACTAACTATCAGCTTCTTCATCATCTCCTTCAAGCACTTCTTCATATTCATACAAAGATTCTTCTTCATCTTCATCTTCAACTTCATCAGCATCATCATCCAAGAGTAGATTAAACTTAGCAGCTTCCATCTTCTCTTTGATTTCCTGCTCTTTTGCTAACTCGTCTATCTTTCTCTTGATCCTCTCTTCATTTTTGTACTTAGTATTGGGCTCTGGATGTTCTTCATCAGAATCCTTGGATGCAGCTTTTTCCTTAGCTTTATCCTTGGTTTCTTCAGCAGCTTCTTCTTTGCCTTCTACCTTTCCAGTCTCTTCAGCAGTATCAGTCTGAAGAGTTGGCTCTTCCTTCTTCTCTTCCCCCTTTTTGTCATCATCAGAATTGGTGACACTAGCAGGTTTGATAGGAGGGTTGAGTTCAACTGACTGAATCTTCATTTCCGCACATAAGGCTTTGATGTTCTGATTTGCTACATCACGGCTGGCAGTAAGATGATTGAGAGAGGTGCTGATGGTGTCATTCTGATCATTAAGACAATCAATGTTGAGTTACATAGTGGCAAGTTCTTCATGGATAATATCACCAGCTTTGGTGACTTCTTGCAACAGTCCAACATTAACTACTTTATCTTGTTCACCGACATTGATGAAGGTAGCAGTAAGATCAACAATGTTGTTTTCAGCTATTTTCAAGGCAGTATGAAGATGATTGACATCAGCCTTTACATCTTCAATATTTCTGTTCATCTCTACAACACTCTGAGTCATCTGCCTAGTATGATGCTCAGTCAGAAGAAAATTATCAATTGCATTTTTTATTGTTCTTGCAGTAAGTAATTGCATGTTCTCAAGCTGTAGTCTGTTAGACTCTGCCAATTCTTGCTGCATTTTTTTAACTGCATGATGTTCTAACTGCATGATGTTCCTCTCTTCCATTTCCCTTATTGAGTTTTCCATTAACAATTGGAAAGCTTCCATCAGTGATGAATGCAAATCAGCTGATGAAGCATGATGAGCAGCAATTTCTTCATCTTCATCCTCCTGGTGGACAGGGGCATCTTTCAATTCAGTCTCTTGATCAGCATTGGACTCCTTAGCTTTCCACTCAATTGCTAAGGGTTCATTAACAGCTTTAGGCTGATCAGTGACATCTTCAAAGATTTTACTTATGATTTTGCCTTCATCAAGTAAATACTGTTGTTTGACGAATTTGTCTCACAACAGGCCATGGCATTGGAGCAGATGCCTTTACCTTAGGCATTTCATAATAATCCTTCACTTCTTTGCCAAATGTGATATGTTGAATACTTGGCAGCGAGGGCAGCTCACTTGAAGATCCTTGCTGATATCTTGACTTAGCAACCCAGTTCTTCAGGGCAGTCATAACAGCAATTTGAATGGCCCTTTCAACAGGATCATCAGATTTTCTTCTTTTTCCAGGCAAAGTGTTCTCAATGATCTTGGCCTCTTCTGCTGCAAAATCCTTTGCATATTGATGCATAGCATCTCTAACGAAATCAGGATCCAAGGCCTTTGAGATGGAGTCAGTCTTTAGCCATTGAAGAACCCACCTTTCTTCATCAGCCAACTCCTTCCAACTCTGAAGCTCTTCAACAGACTTATTCAATATATAGTCTCTCCACTTCATGTACCTTGGCTTCTCATGAGTGAATAAAGTCTTGAGCATCAGTTTCTGATCAAAATAAGCTAAGGCCTTCTCAAACCTGTTGAAGATAGATTTATCAGAACTAATAATATCAAATGATTTTCTAACTTCAAACTTGGCCTTTGGCTTGACAGTGCCAGCAGGCATCTTTGGCTTGTCTTCTTTAGATTCACCAATCTTGATCCCACCAGCATGAACAGGTCCATGTGCATCCGTCTTGCTTATTTCAATCACCATAGCAAGTTCAGCATCTTCAGCAGCCTTATGTTCTGCTTCAACATTTTTCTCCTCTGTTTATCTTTTTCGGCTTGAACCTTGCTAAGTTCCAAAGCTCTTTTCTCCTCCTGTTCATCTCTCTTACGCTGCTCAGCTTCCTCTCTCTTTTTCTTGTTAGCAGCAGAGATTTTCTTTCTTTTGATAAGGATATTTCTCTTTCCTTTATCAGCTTGAACAGGTCCAGCAGAAGCAAGAGGTGCAACTGCTATTGGGTCGATGATCATTACATCTGGATCATCTTGAGGTTTGGCGACCTCAGCTGTTGGTTTTTTTTGAGCAGTCTGTTGCGCATCAATTTGTTCAGCAGCAGACGTTTCCTCAGCACCAACTGACCTCTCTGCTGAATGAGGACTTTCTCTTACCAAATCTGTTAACTCATTGGTTGAGTCAACAAAAGTCATCTTCTTCCTTATGGTTCTTCTTGTCCTTCCTCCTTGAACAGGCATGGAAGCACCTGTATCACGAAGTTGACTTCTTGTCCTGTGAGCAACATTCTCATCAGGATGTTCAGCAGATGGAGTTCTTGAAGAAGACGCAGGAGACATATTCTTTATCTCCGCAGTAGTCTGATTGATAATGGCATCAGCTACCTCCTTTGCCCCAGACTCTTCTGTTCTGGCTTCAACAGCTGGCTGAGCTGTTTGAACAGATGTCTTGGTTTTCTTCTTTTGAGTCATTTCCTTAGGCTCATCAGCCTTTTTCTTTTTGGCCTGAACAGCAGGCTGAGCAACTTTCTTTTGCTTTTTGGCAGGAACCTCTTCCTTAGGTTCCTCCATATCTTCATCAGCTTCGACCTCATCAGCTTTCCTCTTCAGAACAGTCACATACTTTGCCATTGCCTTAGCAGTATGGATTTCCTTCTCATTTGTCATTTCACAACCCATGTTGTGAAGAAGATAGCTTAAGGTGATCCTGTGATTGGTCTGAGGGGTGGCCTTTTTCCCTGTCTTCTCATGAAAGTGAGCCAGTATGTACCAGATGACTACTGACCAATTCACTTCCAAGGCATAATAGATAGACACCATTATGCTATATCTCTTCATGGTGACAGCATCCAAAGAGAATGTGCAATTCTCTATCAGCTTCGCAACCATATCAGCCATACGCTGTTATTCATCCTTCAGTTGCCTTTTCTTGATGTTGCCAGTCAACATCTCACCCTCCTTGGCACAGATGGCCCAGAATTCTTGATGTCTGTCCTCAGAAAGAGTAGTGACGTCATGCCTTCCTTTGTTTGGCAGACCAAACGTTTCGTGAAGAACAGAAGGGGTAATGACTATGGATTTGCCTCCAACAGTTTCCTTTATTTCCCTTTTGGTGAAATCCACTTCAGCAGTCTTGTAATACTCCATAACTTGGTCCTTCCAGACCAGTCCTTCGTGTTATTCCATGAAGTTTACCAGGGAAGTAGTCTTAAACTTTTCCAGCAATTCCTTCATCAAATCAGTACCAGATTGATGATAAGCGTCGTACATCAAGTACATACCCTCAACTTTTGATTCAACACCAGAACTCATCTTTGAATCTGTAGGATGTTAGTGAAAGAGAAGAGTTTACAAAGATAGAATGCAAGGGATTTTTCTCAAAAAAATGCTCTAAGTATTTTAGGGTGCGTAAAGAACGACAAGTCTGATCAGATCTGGATTTATAGAGTTAGGGTATTTCGGTTTACGTGATACCCGTCAACCGTTAGATCCGTTTCTTGTCAGTTCTAATCGTGCGGCGTCAGTTACGCCTTTTCAAATTCAAAGCGCATTAAATAAGAGGCGGGAATTTGAACCGCCTTAGTTTAACTTGTAAAAGCGTATTTTAAATGAAAATGTTTTTAAACAGTGAGCTTTTACACAGTTGATCAGACAAGTAATTAAAATACTTATCCGATGGGACTACCGTCCTGATGACAAAGCTGTTATCAGTGAAAGCCAATAGATGATAACCTTCCTCGGCTGTTTGTCAATCCAGCTAGGTGAATAACCTTCAATCTTCAAGACTTTGATCTTCTGAAGAAAACATAACATCATCTAACTTTCATCGACAAATTTCATCTTTTAATCAGAAGTACCGCTAGTCGTACACGTTCCCCCTGACTTTAAGAATTCATAAGTTAACTAGTATGTTGAGAGTTAATCCTTGAAGATAATATGATGTGTAAGCTGTTGAACTTTAGTCTTCTGATGAGTTCCCCCTCAGCTTATGCATCCAATTTTAGTAGACCTAGCTCAGCTCTTAGAGTTGAAAACCTTGTCTCACTTAGAGGTTTACTGAAGATGTCAGCAATCTGATTTTCAGTAAACACAAATTCTATCATGACATTTCCTTTCTCCACATGATCTCTAATAAAGTGATGTTTGATCTCAATATGTTTAGTCCTTGAATGACCTGTAGTATTCTGAGTAAGGCTGATTGCACTTGTATTGTCACAGTAGATAGGTATTCCACTGATTTTTATGTTGTAATCTTCTAGTTGATGCTTCAACCATAATCTGTGCACAACAAGCTCCAACAGCTATATATTCAGCTTCATCAGTTGATATGGATACTAAAGTCTGTTTCTTACTCATCCAATAGATCAGACAACTACATAAGAACTGACAGGCACCTGTTGTGCTTTTCCAGTCAATCTTGCAGCCAGCAAGGTCAAAATCTGAATATCCAATAAGTTCAAATCCAGATTCCCTAGGATACCACAATCCCAAATCTTCAGTACCTTTAAGATATTTGAGTATCCTTTTGGCAGCTAGGAGATGAGATTCCTTAGGATTTGATTGATACCTCGCACAAACCCCAACAGAGTACATAATATCAGGTCTGCTAGCTGTTAAGTACAACAGTGACCCAATAATTCCTCTATACTTGGTTATGTCCACTGATTTTCCATCTTCATCTTTATCCAAACGAAGACTAATAGACATTGGAATATTAGCAGTAGAGCTAGTTTCCATACCAAATTTCTTGAACAGATCCTTTGTGTATTTTGCTTGGTTGATGAAAATTCCATCAGGCATCTGTCTTACTAGCAAACCAAGAAAATAATTAAGTTCTCCCATCATGCTCATTTCAAACTTGTTCTGCATCAGCTTTGAGAACTTATCACACATCTGTTGATTTGTTGAACAAAAAATAATGTCGTCTACATATATTTGCACAAGCAATATATGATCTTCCCATTCAATTGTGAACAAGGTCTTGTCTACCTTACCTTTACGAAATCCTTTAATTAAAAGAAAATCAGATAGGGTATCATACCATGCTCTTGGAGCATGTTTCAGTCCATAGAGGGCTTTCTTCAGACGATACACCTTGTCTTCTTCTTGATAAGCTTCAAATCCAGGTGGTTGTTCAACATAAACTTTTTCTTTGCAATTCTCCATTGAGAAAAGCTGATTTCACATCCATTTGATAGACTGTGAAATTCTTGTGAGCAGCATAGGCAAGAAAGAGTCTGATTGCCTCTAATCTTGCTACTGGTGCAAAAGTTTCATTAAAGTCAATACCTTCTTCTTGACAATAGCCTTTGGCAACTAATCTTGCTTTATTTCTGGTGACCACACCATCTTCATTCATTTTGTTCCTGAATACCCATTTAGTGACAATAACTCTTTGATGACTTGGTCTAGGAACTAAGTACCAGACTTTATTCCTTTCAAATTGGTTTAGCTTCTCTTGCATAGCTTCAATCCAGTTTGAATAATTAAGAGCTTCTTAAATCTGTTTGGGCTCAATTTGAGATAGAAAGCTGACAAAAATTGCTTCATTTGCAGCAGCTCTCCTTGTCTTTACTCTATCCAAAGGATCACCAATCACCAGCTCTGGTGGATGATTCTTGAGCCATCTAAGATCAGGTTGCAAATCATAATGTTGACCACTGTTTTGATCTTGGAACACTACTGTTGGAGTTCCAGTAGTAGTCTGTTGAACAGCACTTGTCTGTTGAACATTCTCTGGTCTGTCAGCTGTTTGCAACTCCTCTGTTAGATAATCAGCATTGTGATTTTGAACAGCACTTGAGTTAGCAGCTGAGTTGAGATCAGGTAATATGATGGGAATATATTCTTCATTCTTTTCATCATTCAATTTCTGAAAATCAGTAGTCAGATTCTGATCAGTATTTTGATTCTTTTCAGAAGATTGACTAGGTTAATCAAATACTACATGAATGGATTCTTCTACAAGTAAAGTACTTTTGTTAAAGACTCTATAAGCTTTACTAACAGTAGAGTATCCTACAAATACTGCTTCATCAGCATTTTCTGCAAAAGCAGTAAGGTGATTTTTCCCATTATTTAAAACAAAGCATTTACAACCAAAAATTCTAAAGTAATGAATGTTTGGCTTTCTGTATTTCCAAACATCATATGGAGTCTTGTTTTGGTGCTTGTTGATCATGCATCTGTTTTGGGTAAAGCATGCTGTATTTGTTGCTTCTGCCCAAAATCTTTGAGGCAACTTAGCTTCAGCTATCATTGTTCTGGTAGCTTCTTTCAGAGTTTTGTTTCTCCTTTCAGCAACTCCGTTCTGTTGAGGGGTTCTGGAAGCAGAGTACTCATGGTTGATTCCTCTGGCATTACAATACTCTTCAACAGTAGAGTTTGTAAATTCAGCCCCTCTATCTGATCTGATCTTCAGTATCTTCATACTATTTTATTCTGAATTTGCTCCATCTGATTTGTAAGATGTTCCTTGGTTTCACTTTTCTTCTTCATTAAAATCACCCAAGTGTATCTTAAATTATCATCCACAACAGCTAAGCAGTATTTCTTTCCACCGTTGCTGATTGGATCAATGGGTCCAAACAAGTCCATATGTAGCAGCTCCAAGATCCTTTCAGATGATTGGTGCTTCTTGCTTTTGAATGATGACTTGATTTGTTTACCCTTCTGACATGCGTCACAAAGCTTATCTTTGCTCATGACTGTCTTTGGAATTCCTTCTACCAGATCATTCTTGATAAGTCTGTTCATGGTCTTGAAATTCACATGATTCATTCTTTTGTGCCACAACCAACTGACTTCACTTGGTGTTGATGCCACCAAACAAACACTTGAATTATTGTCAACAGAATTCCAGTCCACTGTGTAGACATTCCCTTGTCGTTTTCCAGATAAATGACCTTCTTTGTTCCAATATGTTCAATGTAGCACTTATCTGTTGAGAAGATGACTGAATATCCTTTGTCACAAAATTGACTTATGCTCAGCAAACTGTATTTGAGGCCTTTAACATAAGAGACGTCAGAAATCTCAATGTTGCCTTTGATCAGCTTTCCACTTGCTACAATCTTGCCTTCCTTGCTGTCTCCAAACGTCACATTTGGACCATCCACACTAACAACATCAGTCAGCTCATTTATGTTTCCACACATGTGTCTTGAACATCCACTGTCCAAGTACCAGGTCTTCCCTACTTTACTCCTACTCCTAATCCTAACCTACAAAACAAAATAAAATTGTTTTAAGTACCCTTATTGAGAGGGTCCTGAAGGATTAGTTCCACCTTTGACAACCCAAGATGTTGATGTCTTAGGCTTCTTAGGTTTCTGAGTTTCAACAGAAGCATGAACAGTTTTGCCTTTACCACGTTTATCAGATATGTCATATTGTTGATAATAAGCATGATAAGAATAATGTTCATAAGCAGAATAAAATGCATGATAAGCAGGATATGCATGCATTGGATGAGCAGGATATGTTGCATAGTAAGTTGGAAATTGAGGTGCATGATACATAGGAGGATATGCAGCAGGTTGCACATAATAAGACTCATTTCCATACCAAGCATTTTGATTTTTCTTGTTTTTATGCTTCTTTGGTTTACTAGATGCTTGCTCATTAACAGACGACTTAGTTTTATCATTAGTCTGATTGGTTTTAGCTTTATCAGAAGACTTCCTAGGACTCTTCTGTTTGGACTTACCAGTCTGTTTTCCTACACTAGGCTCTTTGCTCTTTTTAGCCTTAGGAGTTTTCGTCTCCTTTAACACTTTCTCAGGTGAAGCAGGTTTAGTGGTCTGAACATACAAAATGACCTTGCTGTTGTCAGCTGAGATAAATTTTTCAGTATGGTTCAGTTCTAACTTATCCTGATCTAGAGGTGTCTTCTGTTTACTAGACATATGAGTGGATGCAACAGATGACTTTTCATGGGACTCAATTGTTTTCTCAAGTTCCATGATTTTTCCTTTAAGAACTTCACATTCAGCTTTCAGAGATTCATTTTCTTGCTCAAGCTGCTTATATTCATCTGATTCTTTTGGCTTTTCAGCCTTAAGTTTCAGTGAATTGTTTTGCTCTCTTAGCAATATCATATTTTCCTTAAGCTTTGTAAATGCTTCAGCAATACTTGTATTGTTAAGCATCATTTGTTCAAATGAATTAAATAATTCATTATCTATAGGAGTTACCTCATCATCCTCAGAGCCATCAGATTCCTTAGCCATCAAGCAAAGAAGAGCAGGTTTCTCTTCATCAGAAGACTCTTCATCAGAAGTGTCTGAATCCGAATCTGATGAGTAGATAGCAGCTAGCTTTTCCGCTTCTGCCACCAGCATCTTGCCTTTCTGATGCTTTCTTTCCTTTCTGATTCTCTTTTCTTCTTCAGTGTACTTTTCAGCTTTAGGATATGGGCAGTCTCTGATGAAATGACCCGATTTCCTACAGTTATAGCACATCATTTTAGATTTATAAGAATCTTTATCTTGAGAAGAAGAAGTAGGGTTAGAAGTAGAAGCATTGTTGTATTTGTTCTTCATTTTTCGCTTGTAGAACTTCTTGAAATTATTCATCAGCAATGCTACGTCTCCAGCAGTGTACTCCTTTTTGTTGAGTAGTGTGGCTTTATCAGATGAGTTCACGTCTTTGCTTTTGTAGGCTGGCCTTCTAGGATTTTCAGCAGCAATCAGGGCAGCTGTGGGACTTGAAGTAGAGGTTTCTTCAACACCCATTCTTGGCAATTTATACTCATACGCCTTGAGTACTGAGAACAGCTCGGTGAGTGAGATCTTTCCCAAGTCTCTTGACTCTTCCATGGCTGTCGCCTTCATGTTGAACTTAGGAGGTAGAGCCTTCAGCACTCTGACGGTTATCTCCTTATCAGTGAAGGTTTTTCCAAGCTTTAAAACTTCATTCAGCGTCCTTGTAAACCTTGTATCCATCTGATCAATGGTTTCCGCAGACTTCATCTTGAAGTTGTCCAGCTTTTCCAGAGCAACACTCAGCTGATGCTCTTTGATAGCGTCGTTTCCTTCGCTCATATCACGGACCTTATCCCACATTTCTTTGGCAGTCTTGCAGTGCTTGACTTTGTCAAATCTGTCATTGTCAAGGGCTTTGGTCATGATAAAACGCCCAACTTTGTCCAGGTTGAACAACTTTATTTCTTCGGCTGTCATTTCATGTAAATCTTTTTCCACCGTTATATCGACTTCATCAACTTTGATGGTCTTGGTGAATTTGAATGGACCTTTTGTAAAACCCCAAAAATTCATTTATGAATTTTCTTTCCTATAATTTTAATTTACTTGAAATTGATAATTTTAATTATGTAGATTTAACAATTGAAATTAAAATTCATAGCTATGTTGTTAAAAAAATTCAACGAGTGAGCATTTTTTTTAATTTGAAGTGATTTAAATTAATATTCACTTGAACTATTATTGTTGTGCAAATTATGAATTATAAATACTCACTCTTGTGTTATTTTGAGGATTTAAATCCAAAAAGAAAAAATAAAAAGGGGGACTTCTTGATTGTCCCAAGACTTTGTGGACTAAAAAGGAAAAATTCGAAATTTGAGAGTGTGAATTGCAAAACACACATTAAAGACTTGAAAATTCAACCCCTCTCTCTCATTCTTCATCTTCCCCACCAAACACACACACTAAAGTGTGTTTTCGCACACACAAAAATTCAATTTCTTATTTGGCTCATAACTTCTACATTTCATAACCAAATCAAGTAAATGAGTAGTCAAAATTGATCTACTCGACGAGAGGAACACTTTGGTGGTGGTTATTGAAAGAATATAAGGTGTTTTATTGCGAAAATTTGAGGTTGAAGGTGCGGTTTTAAGTGGGTTTCCTTGCATGTCCCTTTTCCGGTCATTTCTTCGACAATCGAGCTTCACCACGGTGTTCTAGGCTTAGAGGAGAACGGAATGGTGGGTTCGGCTAATTTTCCGGTGCCGGTCAACGGCGGTCAACGGTGGTCAACGGAGGTCAACAGTCGGTCAACAGGGACTGCTCCGGTCAGCGATTTCGTCTCGAAATGGTTATTCCATTTTCGGTCTTCATTTCTTGATTTGAGTTCGTTAGATTGTTCCTTGAGCCTAAATGTTATTGTGTATTATTTATTTACAATGTGATTAATTTTTGGCTTTAGAATTTAGTTTGAGCATGAGTTTGAGTTCGTACTATGTTATGCATGTATCTCGATTAACTCGATTTTAGTTATAAGGATGGTGTAATAATAAAAGTGGAAACTTGATATAGTAAAAATATATGACTTGATAATTAAATTTTGATAGAGTTAAATGAGGTTATATGATGCAAAGTTATTAAAACTTGTGATTAATTTTGGTGTTATAGTGAATTTTTGGTTAAATATTTTTAAACGTTCTTGTGATATTGGGTCTTGAATTATTTTTGCAAGAAAGTTAATGTTTTAATATTTTCGAAACTTTTGGGGTATACTTTGAATGTTTTCAAAAGAAAATGGTGTTTAAATATTAACTTGGTAAATATTTTTGATTTTCTCAAATCTTAAAGTTTAAAAAAAAAATGATGAATACTTTAGAAACATAAAGTTATTTGAAGGTAATAACTTAACATAAAATCTTTAATTAAACATTTTAAAGCTCAATTAGAACGGTTTTGTTCTAGTTTAACTCTATCGTGGCTATGTTTACCACGCTTTATGAACAAACCATAGAACCTTTAGATCGGACATAAATGTCCAAGTTTTGATCGTGGTTTCGTTATTGAACAACCGTGATTCAATTGTTTGCTCGACTAAAGCATTGCTTTAGTCACTCTAGAATCCTTATGGGGTAATTAGATTCTAAGATCGTTACATAAACGTGTACAGGAACCGAAGACGCTACTTTACCGCATTTCCTCGAGGATCGTAAGCTACACAGGTGAGTGCTATGTGTTACTTGTGTGTAAGTCCGAATGTGCTAGTAGGTCGAGTCATAACTGTAACTTAGTTCCTAAACGCACAAGCATGTGATGTATGATAACATAAAGAACTCGGCTGCTAGGACAAGTTACACATTGAATTATTGTTTATGTCTATGTGCTTATGAGTCATTGATATTGTATGTTGAACTGTTATTGAGTTGTTTACCGATTTCCTGTTAATGAACTGCTACTGTTATTGTTACTGTACTGTACTGTTTATTGTTACTGTGTGGGCCCCTATTTTGGTGTGCGGAACGTGGTTAACCCGGAAGGTAAGGGCCGGAGGGTTACCTCGATCCACCGTAGACCTGCTTCACGAGCCAAGTGTGGAGGTTACACTTGGGGAGTGAATGTCAAACTCCTGGCATTTGACGTCAATGCGTACTGTTATGTAAGGTCGCACCTTACTTGGAGTGTTTGGTGGTGGTTTTCCTGACTGTGGATTGGAGGGTAAGAGGAGGACGGCATCAACAAATGTTGGTTACTTGTTTAACGTGCTTAAATTGTTATAGCATATGTTCAATATTGTACTGTTGTATATGCTCATGTATATTATGTTGCATCAACGCACATGTGCACTATAGCCTCACTAAGTTGGACGATCAACTTATGCATTCTGTGTTTCAATCTTTTCAGCTACAGGTATTTGGGGTAAACGATAGTTCATATTGCGGTTAGGTCATCACGGTTGCCGTCCCACCCTAGTTCCAGAAAGTAGTTGAACTTTTGTCTAAATTCTTTTTTGATTTTATGATTTTCGTTTGAACTCATGTTTTAAATCTTCTATAATGTCTAGGTTCATTTTTATTATATCTTGCTAAATAACTTGGTATTTTAGCTAATTTTGTAAAATGGGAATATCTATCGAAAATGATTTTTAAATTTTATAAAATGTTAATCTTAATCTTCTTGTATTTCTGTTAGGTCCCACAAGTTGTTTCACCTTGTCTTGTCATCCGTTAAAATTTGTTTCAATTACTTTCGCTTTAAAATTAGTAACCGAAATTGTTCTCATTTCGTTTTAAACCGCTTCCGCTTAAAATCTTTAATTCTCGATTTTTATTTATCGTCTCTTTTAAAAGGTTTCGATATTTTAACTCTTTTTCAAAATAATAATAACTTTTCGACCGTTATCCGACGGACCCGCGGAGTCGAGCCGTTACAGATGGTATCAGAGCTTCGGCTCATGGCCAGGATATGGTCCTCGGAATTCGTATTGTGGTCCTAGTAAGGTGGGACTAACGGGCAAGATTTCAGGGTGTCTACCCACATTAGGTAGTTCACTTTTAGGACAAAACCGCAACCAAAACATAGGTTTTGTGCATGGCCTCGGGGAAAGGGATATGTTTGATTGTTAATGTGATTTCTTGATTTGTTATTTTATTGTTGGTGTACAGAATATACTTGACGTTACTTTGACTGAACTATTTGAATTATTGTCTGAATATGATTGTATAAGTATGATCCTTAATGTTTCATAATATACACACATTGAGTTACTTGAATCAAGTAACTTTTCTCGAAGCGATGTTAAATATTTATATGCGTATGTTCGATCTCGATGGAGGTTTGATTTCTTGGTATCACTGTTTCGTTACCAAATAACTAGAATGACCTCAAATATTTAACCCTCGTTATCGCTTGACTACGATTAAATCGGAGAAAGCTCTTTCTTTCTCTATCTTACTTAGATCCTAGAATCAAGTTTCTTTTCTTGGGACACTTGTAAGTTAATTAAAGTAGTCATGGGTGCTCTTAAGATTCCTTTAATTGTGCTTAATTCATTCAAAACTCGTTCTCCTGATTTCAAACGAGCCATCGAATCTGAATATATTTGGATTCTCCTTGGGCTCCGTTCTTTGGTTCTACTTTTCCTCGAGGTTGAAATTTACTTTCAATTGAACCTACATTTGTAGGTACTTCCTAAATACGAAGTATTAGTTATTTGATCTAGATTACTTTGACTTGCCACTCTTGATTCTGGCATACTCTTTGTATGTGACCAGAATATGTGACCCCTACTTGTTATATACGCGTCTTGATGATGTATTATATAAGTTCTTGGGAAACGTAATTAATGGAGTGTGGCGACAACCAAATAGTCTTTAACATCGAGATTTGCTATCGAGGTTTCAGATAGAATGAAAAACAAGGATCTAAAAGAAACAAAAGGGTTTATCAAGACGATCAAAATTCCTCTCTCTATTGAATCTATTGGCGTGTTGAAGTTTTGAGGAAGGATGTGTCGGCAAAAGTTAGTGTATCGATGAACAAGTCAATTGAAGAAGCCTACTCATCACATTGTAGTATTTCCCTGGAGAAATCGAGTGTAACGAATGTCATTGGTTGAGGAAAAGCGTTGTAACCATCTTCGTCATCTAGTAAATCAGCTATTGAATAAGGAAATAAACCAATGATACCTTCTTTGTTACATTAGAACTTCAAAGATCCGCGATCACTCAAAAGTGAATTAAATCCTAACTCTATAATTTTCAATTACATGAGCGAATTCGTCTCCTAACATCATCTACTCATTTCTATTAGACGAATATCTCTAATTGAGCTCTAGAATTGTTCATTTTTATTTTTCCATATGCTCTAATGCTTTTTCCTTCGCTTCCATATGCGATAGTTAGTTTTCTCTCTCAATTTTAATTCTGAATTGACCAAAGCTTCTTTGATCCTTTCTTGAGCTTTATTCTGGAACTTGCTTACCTTGATCTCATATTTTTAAATATTGTTTCTCACAATTTCTTGAATTTAACAGTTTCTTGAACTGATTGTCATTCTAATTAAAATTCATCCCTTCAAAGTTTATTGACACTTTTAATTCAACTCTTTGTTGTCCGATCGAAGCTTCCAATTTGATACTTGAGTTTTACATTTGTTCGAATTTTGTACTCCCTTTTTATTTCACGAGCTACTTCTTCATAGTGAATTCGTGCATCAGACTGCTTACCTTAATCTAATTAAGTGGTTGGGAATATTTCATTATCCTTATTCCATGAACCAAATTATTGAATTGCGATAAATTCTGAAAAAGTCTTTTCGATTTCATATTATTCATGCTTGTTATTTTATTCTAGAAGGAATGTACTGTCAACTTCATACTTGTATCATGTTCCTTCTGAAGATGTTTTATCCTCTTTGTTATCATTACCTTGTATATTGGACCATTTCATTTTTCCGTGTCTTGTTCTTGAACCTTATTCGCTTTGTCTCTACTATGATCATTGCACTTATTGCTTCTTTAAATGAACCTTTGAATGGTGCATTCTATCTTAAAATGATCTTCAGATGTTCAAAGACACTTTAATGTTCTGGTTATTAATACCAAAACTTCTTTATTGATATCCCTGATTCAACCTTCTTGTTATCTCTATTGAGACTTTTGATGTGATAGCCTTATAACCTTTAGCGATAATCGTTATTTGATTACATTGTTCAAATTGAGCTTTTAATTCGGATATCTATTATTATCATTACAACTCACATTTTTTTCATTCATATCCTTGTTAAGACTCCTATTAGACTGTGCCTTGTCGCATTCATTGAAAATACTTAATCGACCACTTTCTGGTTATATTATTTGAACAATATATCCTTGACTCGATCGACCTTTCAGGTCCTCATTACTTTATTCCGAAGTTATTTTTGCTCAGTCTATAAACTCAATTGCTTCATTTTTCATGGGCAAAATTTATGTTCAACTGTCCTTTATGAATCTATGATACTTATAGAAATTTATCGTTTCGGTGTTGCTTGATACTTTATTGAACCCCTTTGCTAATATATGGTCATTTCTGAATCGTCCCTTTGATTCCATATCATCCATACTTGTTGACTTCATTGACCATGCAACATTTTCACTCAGTCAACGACTTTCTTTTGAACTCCACACTGTTATCTTGTTCTTTCTACACATGTCCTTTCATTGTGGTTAGTTTCTCGAATATGATGTTTTCATTTTTCTTGGATCTCGTTCTTGAACTCTATACGCTTTCTACGTTGTACATTTTTTACATTCGTTACTATTTAAAATGAATTTTTGAGTAGGAATTTTATCTTAGCTCAATTTTTAAATAATCAAAGACATTTCAAAGCTTTGCTTACTATTGACAGAACTCTTGATTCAATTTCTCTTATCCTTATTGACATGTCACATTCGTTCTTCTTGTTACTCCGATCTCCTGACTTGATTATCATTGTTACTGTTACTCTGTTTTGTTTGCAATCTTCATCGATCTTCTTTTCGTTACCGTTATTCAGTTTGACCTTATTATCTATATCAATTGACTCGGTCATCTTTTACAATCTTTATCAAGGCACTTCATTGGACTGTCATTTCTGATTCTTGCTGAGAATATCAATTCAGATGTCTTCCGTTATCTTTTGAATTTCATTGGCAAAAATCGAATTTTTGTGTTATAACGTGAAAGTTTTCCTTTTTGGGAGAATCTAACTACGGCATGTGGGTTTGATTATTCGTCGAACTTTGATTTATCGCGTAAAATTCCACGTATGAAGTTCCAGAAGAATTTTTCCTCATGCTCGCGACTACATATCATCAGGCTCGAGAAACATCTAGAGTTAGAGAAAAGATTTGTTCGCATACTCATCCAAATCAAGAAACCAGTGAACTCCACCATTAAAAGCCTCACGATGCGGTCAAAGTATACAATAAACTACTTGGGAAATACAAAAAGAGATACGACATCATCACTCGAACTTCTCAAAACACAAGTGTGAATTTGGGGACCAAATTCTTTTAAGGAGGGAAGAATGTAAAACCCCGAAAATTCATTTATGAATTTTCTTTCCTATAATTTTAATTTACTTGAAATTGATAATTTTAATTATGTAGATTTAACAATTGAAATTAAAATTCATAGCTATGTTGTTAAAAAAATTCAACGAGTGAGCATTTTTTTTAATTTGAAGTGATTTAAATTAATATTCACTTGAACTATTATTGTTGTGCAAATTATGAATTATAAATACTCACTCTTGTGTTATTTTGAGGATTTAAATCCAAAAAGAAAAAATAAAAAGGGGGACTTCTTGATTGTCCCAAGACTTTGTGGACTAAAAAGGAAAAATTCGAAATTTGAGAGTGTGAATTGCAAAACACACATTAAAGACTTGAAAATTCAACCCCTCTCTCTCATTCTTCATCTTCCCCACCAAACACACACACTAAAGTGTGTTTTCGCACACACAAAAATTCAATTTCTTATTTGGCTCATAACTTCTTCATTTCATAACCAAATCAAGTAAATGAGTAGTCAAAATTGATCTACTCGACGAGAGGAACACTTTGGTGGTGGTTATTGAAAGAATAGAAGGTGTTTTATTGCGAAAATTTGAGGTTGAAGGTGCGGTTTTAAGTGGGTTTCCTTGCATGTCCCTTTTCCGGTCATTTCTTCGACAATCGAGCTTCACCACGGTGTTCTAGGCTTAGAGGAGAACGGAATGGTGGGTTCGGCTAATTTTCCGGTGCCGGTCAACGGCGGTCAACGGTGGTCAACGGAGGTCAACAGTCGGTCAACAGGGACTGCTCCGGTCAGCGATTTCGTCTCGAAATGGTTATTCCATTTTCGGTCTTCATTTCTTGATTTGAGTTCGTTAGATTGTTCCTTGAGCCTAAATGTTATTGTGTATTATTTATTTACAATGTGATTAATTTTTGGCTTTAGAATTTAGTTTGAGCATGAGTTTGAGTTCGTACTATGTTATGCATGTATCTCGATTAACTCGATTTTAGTTATAAGGATGGTGTAATAATAAAAGTGGAAACTTGATATAGTAAAAATATATGACTTGATAATTAAATTTTGATAGAGTTAAATGAGGTTATATGATGCAAAGTTATTAAAACTTGTGATTAATTTTGGTGTTATAGTGAATTTTTGGTTAAATATTTTTAAACGTTCTTGTGATATTGGGTCTTGAATTATTTTTTGCAAGAAAGTTAATGTTTTAATATTTTCGAAACTTTTGGGGTATACTTTGAATGTTTTCAAAAGAAAATGGTGTTTAAATATTAACTTGGTAAATATTTTTGATTTTCTCAAATCTTAAAGTTTAAAAAAAAAATGATGAATACTTTAGAAACATAAAGTTATTTGAAGGTAATAACTTAACATAAAATCTTTAATTAAACATTTTAAAGCTCAATTAGAACGGTTTTGTTCTAGTTTAACTCTATCGTGGCTATGTTTACCACGCTTTATGAACAAACCATAGAACCTTTAGATCGGACATAAATGTCCAAGTTTTGATCGTGGTTTCGTTATTGAACAACCGTGATTCAATTGTTTGCTCGACTAAAGCATTGCTTTAGTCACTCTAGAATCCTTATGGGGTAATTAGATTCTAAGATCGTTACATAAACGTGTACAGGAACCGAAGACGCTACTTTACCGCATTTCCTCGAGGATCGTAAGCTACACAGGTGAGTGCTATGTGTTACTTGTGTGTAAGTCCGAATGTGCTAGTAGGTCGAGTCATAACTGTAACTTAGTTCCTAAACGCACAAGCATGTGATGTATGATAACATAAAGAACTCGGCTGCTAGGACAAGTTACACATTGAATTATTGTTTATGTCTATGTGCTTATGAGTCATTGATATTGTATGTTGAACTGTTATTGAGTTGTTTACCGATTTCCTGTTAATGAACTGCTACTGTTATTGTTACTGTACTGTACTGTTTACTGTTACTGTGTGGGCCCCTATTTTGGTGTGCGGAATCGTGGTTAACCCGGAAGGTAAGGGCCGGAGGGTTACCTCGATCCACCGTAGACCTGCTTCACGAGCCAAGTGTGGAGGTTACACTTGGGGAGTGAATGTCAAACTCCTGGCATTTGACGTCAATGCGTACTGTTATGTAAGGTCGCACCTTACTTGGAGTGTTTGGTGGTGGTTTTCCTGACTGTGGATTGGAGGGTAAGAGGAGGACGGCATCAACAAATGTTGGTTACTTGTTTAACGTGCTTAAATTGTTATAGCATATGTTCAATATTGTACTGTTGTATATGCTCATGTATATTATGTTGCATCAACGCACATGTGCACTATAACCTCACTAAGTTGGACGATCAACTTATGCATTCCCTGTTTCAATCTTTTCAGCTACAGGTATTTGGGGTAAACGATAGTTCATATTGCGGTTAGGTCATCACGGTTGCCGTCCCACCCTAGTTCCAGAAAGTAGTTGAACTTTTGTCTAAATTCTTTTTTGATTTTAAGATTTTCGTTTGAACTCATGTTTTAAATCTTCTATAATGTCTAGGTTCATTTTTATTATATCTTGCTAAATAACTTGGTATTTTAGCTAATTTTGTAAAATGGGAATATCTATCGAAAATGATTTTTAAATTTTATAAAATGTTAATCTTAATCTTCTTGTATTTCTGTTAGGTCCCACAAGTTGTTTCACCTTGTCTTGTCATCCGTTAAAATTTGTTTCAATTACTTTCGCTTTAAAATTAGTAACCGAAATTGTTCTCATTTCGTTTTAAACCGCTTCCGCTTAAAATCTTTAATTCTCGATTTTTATTTATCGTCTCTTTTAAAAGGTTTCGATATTTTAACTCTTTTTCAAAATAATAATAACTTTTCGACCGTTATCCGACGGACCCGCGGAGTCGAGCCGTTACACCTTTGATGATACATGTGTACATGTTATCATTATAGGCGACTAAGAAGATCGACATTCTGATCTTCCAGTCTTCAAAGCTCATACCAGCTATGTGGGGAACATGGCTGATACAATTCATTTTTCAAAAATTTTAATTTTACAAAAAGATGCTCTTTTGAAAAGTTTGAAAACCTTTGAAAAATACTCGGATCAAGCTCGTTGATCAGGCAGCTGATTCTAATGAACCACCTTCTCTGATACCACTTGTTGATCCCAAGTGGTCAGATGAGGTCTAGAGGGGGGGGTGAATAGACCTCTGAAAATTTTTAATCAATTTTAACTTTAAAACTATTGCTCAAACTTAAACAGACTAAGCTGATACAGACCAGTAAGTTTACAAGGCTGATCGCGAACAAATCTTTGAACAGCTTTGCTGACCACGAATCTGATAGTTACTTAGCTGATTTTTGTCAAAATCAGTTTTAATACTAGAATACTTGCAGCGGATTTATAAAGTGTTTTTCACAAGTATACTTAGTAGTTTGAAAAATTTAATCCCCAGTTTTATAAAAACTCCTTTAAACCTTTTTCAAACTGTTAATCAAGTATTTTATGCAGATCTGAAAATATGCAGTAAAAGCAATGTAAAAACACAAGAATTTTTATAGTGATTATATGGATTTAAATATCCTTTAGTCCACTCTTTCAAGTCACACAGATCTTGGGTTATACTAAGAACACAAAGTAATTAGTACACTCTGCTTGCGTCGAACAACAAATGAAACGACGACAAGTGCGCAAAAGGAAATCACAAAGAAGACCTATTCTACAGAGTCTTATCACTCACAAAGATGGATAAGAACTCCTCATCACAACTTTTCTCTCTTACTGATTCACTTAGAAAATGTTTTCTTGAACTTCAATGGCTTCCGTCAACAAATGACGTTCAGCAGACGAGTGAGCTGTTCTTGAGCTTTTGAGACTTAGAAAATATTTTGGCTTTGAATTCAATCTCTCATAAGTTGTGTCTTGTTCTTCCTTCGTCTCTTCAGCTATTTATAGTCACTCTTTGAATTATGTCCGTTGAAGAGAGACAAAATTCAAATCTCTTGATTTTTGGTCCTTAAAATCCGTGAACGGCTCTCTGCACAGTGACAGTACTGCAGACTGTCCTTTCTGTCAGGCAGCATTAAATGCACCAAGCTGATACTTGGTCTTTCTTCAAACATTTGTCTTTAATAACCTTATACTTCAGCATTTTTTACTTCCAGGGCATTTATTACCGTTGGGTAGACTTCTTGATCCTTTCTACTTGGCTGATCGAAAGTGCAAGTCTGATGATGAACAGAGCTGATCCCAAACTTGAACAAATCTGATTTGAGTCGGCTGATCTTCACCAGTCTGATTTCTTTCCTTCAGCAGATCAGTAGTCTTCTGGACCTTGAATCTTTGACCCTTCTGATAGTCTTCTTAATTGGTCAAAATTCTTCTAAGGGATTTTACAACTAAGTTTTCCATACTTAGCTGATCTTAGGATTTGGAAATCATCAAAACCACCCTTTACTAATTGACTTCAGAGCTTTTCATCTTCATCCTTATCCAACAACATTTCTAGCATTAATAGATATGTTAATTAAAAGAATCTTTAAATAAAGTGGGCAAGAAAGAGTACATACAAACAGATTTGGGGGACAAACATTAGCATACGCGGCAAAAGTTTTAGCAGAATTATGCATATTTTCATAACCATGTAGTCATGAATGTACATGTCCAACCTGGAACAACAATGAACAACAAAAATAAAAATCAATACAAGCACAAACATTAAAAAAAATTGCACAAACAACAACAATGTACTACAAAAATCACATCTTTCGCGCATCCCAGTTGCAGTCGCAATCATCCATGAGTCACAAAGCCTTCAATTCAGAAAATTGCACAATAAGAAAAATTAATTAACAAATGATGAAGGGTTTTCGAAATTTTTGATTTTTCATTAAAAAAAATGGGAAACTTTTCTGTCAATCAAATATTCGAATTTTTCGAAAATATTGCGGAAACATCGAGGAAAAATTATAAAAAAATTACTAAATTAATTAAAATGAGAGAGTATCAGGCTAATAAATAGTTTCGCAATTACATCTTGTTTTTATTTTGTTCGATTAAAAAACGGAAACTTTTTCGATATTTTCGATGAAAATGATTATTGGATGAAGATGAAGATAGAGTGTGCTGAAGTTAGAAAAATTAAGGTAGGTATTGATGATTTCGAAAACTCATCAAGATTAGCTAAGTATGGAAAACTTAATTAAAACCCTTAGAAGAATTTTGACCAAGTAAGAAGACAAATCAGAAGGTTCAAATATTCAAGGTCCAGAAGACTACTGATCTGCTGAAGAAAAGAAATCAGACTGGTGTAAATCAACCAACTCAAATTAGATTTGTTCAAGTTTGAGATCAGCTCTGCTCATCGTCAGACTTGTGTTTTCATCAGCCAAGTGGAAAGGATCAGGAAGTCGTCTCAACGGTAATAAATGTCCCTGGAGTAATAAATGCTGAAGTTCGAGGATATTAATGGCAAGTGATTGAAGAAATACCTCGTATCAGCTCGGTGCATTGAATGCTGCCTGACAGAAAATACAGTCTGCAGTACTGTCACTGTGCAGAGAGATCAGAAACCAAGAAATTTGAATTGTGTCTCTCTTCAACGGACATAATTCAAATCTGTGAGTATAAATAGATGAAGAGACGAAGAGAAAAGAAGAACACAACATCTGAGAGATTATTCAAACCAGAAAATTTTCTAAGTCTCAAGAAGCTCAAGAACAGCTCACTCGCCTGCTGAAGTCATTTGTTGACAGAAGCTTGTTGAAGTTTAAAGATAATACATTTTCTGAGTGAATCTGTAAAGAGAGTGTTGTGAGGAGTACTTATCCGTCTTTGTGAGTGATAAGATTCTGTAAAACTGCTGATCAAGAAGAACCAAGAGAGCCAGAGAACCAAGCACTTGAAGAAAAGGGTGAAGGAAATGGAGAAGCTGAAAACAAGGAAACTGATGTTGCTGAAGTAGATGGAAAGGTTGATGGCAAAGAAACTGATGGTGAAGACTCTGAAGAAGAACCCAAGAAACCAGTCAAGTCTGATAAAGAATTGGCTGCATCTACAGAAACTCCTGAAGAGCAATTGGAGCCATCCACCAAGTACAAGAACTTAGAGCGTTTTAAGAGAAGAATTTATAAGGCAAAACAGGAAGTCAAGCGTGAAATAGAAATGAAGCAGAAGATGGAAGCTGCCAAGGCAAATCTGCTTGCTGATGATGCAATTGATGAAGAAGATGATGATGATTAATCAGAGTATGAATATTATGAGGAAGTTGAATAAGGAAGTGAAGAAGCTGATGTTTAGAATAGATTATCCATTGTAATCAG
Organism: Penstemon eatonii; assembly: GCA_038501285.1. Lineage (NCBI taxonomy): Eukaryota > Viridiplantae > Streptophyta > Magnoliopsida > Lamiales > Plantaginaceae > Penstemon > Penstemon eatonii. The sequence goes on from CM076714.1 coordinate 57,365,018, forward strand.
TTTACTTTATTTTCCTTTCAGTTATCTCATCTGAAAGACTTGTACTTTGTAATAACTTTCAATCATTTATAAAAGTCCAAGTTCTTTTCGAATATATATTTTTATCTCAGAAATTTTGAGGATCAAAACTTTAGTATAGGTAACATATACATAGCTGAAGTTTTGTCATCATCAAAAAGGGGGAAATTGTTGGATGAAGATGAAGATAGAGTGTGCTGAAGTTAAAAAAGTTAAGGGAGGTTTTGATGATTTCCAAAACTCATCAAGATCAGCTAAGTATGGAAAACTTAGTTAAAACCCTTAGAAGAATTTTGACCAAGTAAGAAGACAAATCAGAAGGTTCAAACATTCAAGGTCCAGAAGACTACTGATCTGCTAAAGAAAAGAAATCAGACTGGTGAAGATCAGCCGACTCAAATCAGATTTGTTCAAGTTTGAGATCAGCTCTGCTCATCATCAGACTTGTGTTCTCATCAGCCAAGTGGAAAGGATCAGTAAGTCGTCCCAACTGTAATAAATGCCCCTGGAGTAATAAATGCTGAAGTCCGAGGATATTAATGGTAAATGATTGAAGAAATACCTCGTATCAGCTCGGTGCATTAAATGCTGCCTGACAAAAAGTACAGTCTGCAGTACTGTCACTTTGTAGAGAGCCGTTCGCGGAAATTAAGGACCCGAAACCAAGAAATTTGAATTGTGTCTCTCTTCAACGGACATAATTCAAATCTGTGAGTATAAATAGCTGAAGAGACGAAGAGAAAATAAGAACACAACATCTGAGAGATTATTCAAACCAGAAAATTTTTTAAGTCTCAAGAAGCTCAAGAACAGCTCACTCGCCTGCTGAAGTCATTTGTTGACAGAAGCTTGTTGAAGTTTAAAGATAATACATTTTCTGAGTGAATCTGTAAAGAGTGTGTTGTGAGGAGTACTTATCCGTATTTGTGAGTGATAAGACTCTGTAGAACTGCTGATCAAGAAGAACTAAGAGAGCCAGAGAACCAAGCACTTGAAGAAAAGGGTGAAGGAAATGGAGAAGCTGAAAACAAGGAAACTGATGTTGCTGAAGTAGATGGAAAGGTTGATGGCATAGAAACTGATGGTGAAGACTCTGAAGAAGAACCCAAGGAACCAGTCAAGTCTGATAAAGAATTGGCTGCATCTAAGGAAACTCCTGAAGAGCAATTGGAGCCATCCACCAAGTACAAGAACTTAGAGCGTTTGAAGAGAAGAATTTATGAGGCAGAACAGGAAGTCAAGCGTGAAATAGAAATGAAGCAGAAGATGGAAGCTGCCAAGGCAAATCTGCTTGCTGATGATGCAATTGATGAAGAAGATGATGATGATGAATCAGAGTATGAATATTATGAGGAAGTTGAATAAGGATGTGAAGAAGCTGATGTTTAGAATAGATTATCCATTGTAATCAGTTTACTTTATTTTCCTTTCAGTTATCTCATCTGAAAGACTTGTACTTTGTAATAACTTTCAATCATTTATAAAAGTCCAAGTTCTTTTCCAATATATATTTCTATCTCAGAAATTTTGAGGATCAAAACTTTAGTATAGGTAACATATACTTAGCTGAAGTTTTGTCATCATCAAAAAGGGGGAAATTGTTGGATGAAGATGAAGATAGAGTGTGCTGAAGTTAAAAAAGTTAAGGGAGGTTTTGATGATTTCCAAAACTCATCAAGATCAGCTAAGTATGAAAAACTTAGTTAAAACCCTTAGAAAAATTTTGACCAAGTAAGAAGACAAATCAGAAGGTTCAAACATTCAAGGTCCAGAAGACTACTGATCTGCTAAAGAAAAGAAATCAGACTGGTGAAGATCAGCCGACTCAAATCAGATTTGTTCAAGTTTGAGATTAGCTCTTCTCATTATCAGAGTTGTGTTCTCATCAGCCAAGTGGAAAGGATCAGGAAGTCGTCCCAACGGTAATAAATGTCCCTGGAGTAATAAATGCTGAAGTCCGAGGATATTATTGGCAAGTGATTGAAGAAATACCTCGTATCAGCTCGGTGCATTGAATGCTGCCTGACAGAAAATACAGTCTGCAGTACTGTCACTGTGCAGAGAGATCAGAAACCAAGAAATTTGAATTGTGTCTCTCTTCAACGGACATAATTCAAATATGTGAGTATAAATAGCTGAAGAGACGAAGAGAAAAGAAGAATACAATATCTGAGAGTTTATTCAAACCAGAAAATTTTCTAAGTCTCAAGAAGCTCAAGAACAGCTCACTCGCCTGCTGAAGTCATTTGTTGACAGAAGCTTGTTGAAGTTTAAAGATAATACATTTTCTGAGTGAATCTGTAAAGAGAGTGTTGTGAGGAGTACTTATCCGTCTTTGTGAGTGATAAGACTCTGTAGAACTGCTGATCAAGAAGAACCAAGAGAGCCAGAGAACCAAGCACTTGAAGAAAAGGGTGAAGGAAATGGAGAAGCTGAAAACAAGGAAACTGATGTTGCTGAAGTAGATGGAAAGGTTGATGGCAAAGAAACTGGTGGTGAAGTCTCTGAAGAAGAACCCAAGGAACCAGTCAAGTCTGATAAAGAATTGGCTGCATCTAAGGAAACTCCTGAAGAGCAATTGGAGCCATCCACCAAGTACAAGAACTTAGAGCGTTTGAAGAGAAGAATTTATAAGGCAAAACAGGAAGTCAAGCGTGAAATAGAAATGAAGCAGAAGATGGAAGCTGCCAAGGCAAATCAGCTTGCTGATGATGCAATTGATGAAGAAGATGATGATGATGAATCAGAGTATGAATATTATGAGGAAGTTGAATAAGGAAGTGAAGAAGCTGATGTTTAGAATAGATTATCCATTGTAATCAGTTTACTTTATTTTCCTTTCAGTTATCTCATCTGAAAGACTTGTACTTTGTAATAACTTTCAATCATTTATAAAAGTCCAAATTCTTTTCCAATATATATTTCTATCTCAGAAATTTTGAGGATCAAAACTTTAGTATGGGTAACATGTACTTAGCTGAAGTTTTGTCATCATCAAAAAGGGGAAAATTGTTGGATGAAGATGAAGATAGAGTGTGCTGAAGTTAAAAAAGTTAAGGGAGGTTTTGATGATTTCCAAAACTCATGAAGATCAGCTAAGTATCGAATACTTAGTTAAAACCCTTAGAAGAATTTTGACCAAGTAAGAAGACAAATCAGAAAGTTCAAACATTCAAGGTCCAGAGGACTACTAATCTGCTAAAGAAAAGAAATCAGACTTGTGAAGATCAGCCGACTCAAATCAGATTTGTTCAAGTTTGAGATCAGCTCTGCTCATCATCAGACTTGTGTTCTCATCAGCCAAGTGGAAATGATCAGTAAGTCGTCCCAACGGTAATAAATGCCCCTGGAGTAATAAATGCTGAAATCCGAGGATATTAATGGTAAATGATTGAAGAAATATCTCGTATCAGCTCGGTGCATTAAATGCTGCCTGACAGAAAGTACAGTCTGCAGTACTGTCACTGTGCAGAGAGCCATTCACGGAAATTAAGGACCCGAAACCAAGAAATTTGAGTTGTGTCTCTCATCAACGGACATAATTCAAATCTGTGAGTATAAATAGCTGAAGAGACGAAGAGAAAATAAGAACACAACATCTCAGAGATTATTCAAACCAGAAAATTTTCTAAGTCTCAAGAAGCTCAAGAAGCTCAAGAACAGCTCACTCGCCTGCTGAAGTCATTTGTTGACAGAAGCTTGTTGAAGTTTAAAGATAATACATTTTCTGAGTGAATCTGTAAAGAGAGTGTTGTGAGGAGTACTTATCCGTCTTTGTGAGTGATAGGACTCTGTAGAACTGCTGATCAAGAAGAACCAAGAGAGCCAGAGAACCAAGCACTTGAATGAAGGGTGAAGGAAATGGAGAAGCTGAAAATAAGGAAACTGATGTTGCTGAAGTAGATGGAAAGGTTGATGGCTTAGAAGCTGATGGTGAAGACTCTGAAGAAGAACCCAAGGAACCAGTCAAGTCTGATAAAGAATTGGCTGCATCTAAGGAAACTCCTGAAGAGCAATTGGAGCCATCCACCAAGTACAAGAACTTAGAGCGTTTGAAGAGAAGAATTTATGAGGCAGAACAGGAAGTCAAGCGTGAAATAGAAATGAAGCAGAAGATGGAAGCTGCCAAGGCAAATCTGCTTGCTGATGATGCAATTGGTGAAGAAGATGATGATGATGAATCAGAGTATGAATATTATGAGAAAGTTGAATAAGGAAGTGAAGAAGCTGATGTTTAGAATAGATTATCCATTGTAATCAGTTTACTTTATTTTCCTTTCAGTTATCTCATCGGAAAGACTTGTACTTTGTAATAACTTTCCATCATTTATAAAAGTCCAAGTTCTTTTCCAATATATATTTCTATCTCAGAAATTTTGAGGATCAAAACTTTAGTATAGGTAACATGTACTTAGCTGAAGTTTTGTCATCATCAAAAAGGGGGAAATTGTTGGATGAAGATGAAGATAGAGTGTGCTGAAGTTAAAAAAGTTAAGGGAGGTTTTGATGATTTCCAAAACTCATCAAGATCAGCTTATGGAAAACTTAGTTAAAACCCTTAGAAGAATTTTGACCAAGTAAGAAGACAAATCAGAAGGTTCAAACATTCAAGGTCCAGAGGACTACTAATCTGCTAAAGAAAAGAAATCAGACTGGTGAAGATCAGCCGACTCAAATCAGATTTGTTCAAGTTTGAGATCAGCTCTGCTCATCATCAGACTCGTGTTCTCATCAGCCAAGTGGAAAGGATCAGTAAGTCGTCCCAACGGTAATAAATGCCCCTGGAGTAATAAATGCTGAAGTCCGAGGATATTAATGGTAAATGATTGAAGAAATACCTCCTATCAGCTCGGTGCATTAAATGCTGCCTGACAGAAAGTACAGTCTGCAGTACTGTCACTGTGCAGAGAGCCGTTCACGAAAATTAAGGACCCGAAACAAAGAAATTTGAGTTGTGTCTCTCATCAACGGACATAATTCAAATCTGTGAGTATAAATAGCTGAAGAGACGAAGAGAAAATAAGAACACAACATCTGAGAGATTATTCAAACCAGAAAATTTTCTAAGTCTCAAGAAGCGCAAGAAGCTCAAGAACAGCTCACTCGCCTGCTGAAGTCATTTGTTGACAGAAGCTTGTTGAAGTTTAAAGATAATTCATTTTCTGAGTGAATCTGTAAAGAGAGTGTTGTGAGGAGTACTTATCCGTCTTTTTGAGTGATAGGACTCTGTAGAACTGCTGATCAAGAAGAACCAAGAGAGCCAGAGAACCAAGCACTTGAATGAAGGGTGAAGGAAATGGAGAAGCTGAAAACAAGGAAACTGATGTTGCTGAAGTAGATGGAAAGGTTGATGGCAAAGAAGCTGATGGTGAAGACTCTGAAGAAGAACCCAAGGAACCAGTCAAGTCTGATAAAGAATTGGCTGCATCTAAGGAAACTCCTGAAGAGCAATTAGAGCCATCCACCAAGTACAAGAACTTAGAGCGTTTGAAGAGAAGAATTTATGAGGCAGAACAGGAAGTCAAGCGTGAAATAGAAATGAAGCAGAAGATGGAAGCTGCCAAGGCAAATCTGCTTGCTGATGATGCAATTGATGAAGAAGATGATGATAATGAATCAGAGTATGAATATTATGAGAAAGTTGAATAAGGAAGTGAAGAAGCTGATGTTTAGAATAGATTATCCATTGTAATCAGTTTACTTTATTTTCCTTCCAGTTATCTCATCTGAAAGACTTGTACTTTGTAATAACTTTCAATCATTTATAAAAGTCCAAGTTCTTTTCCAATATATATTTCTATCTCAGAAATTTTGAGGATCAAAACTTTAGTATAGGTAACATGTACTTAGCTGAAGTTTTGTCATCATCAAAAAGGGGGAAATTGTTGGATGAAGATGAAGATAGAGTGTGCTGAAGTTAAAAAAGTTAAGGGAGGTTTTGATGATTTCCAAAACTCATCAAGATCAGCTAAGTATGGAAAACATAGTTAAAAACCCTTAGAAGAATTTTGACCAAGTAAGAAGACAAATCAGAAGGTTCAAACATTCAAGGTCCAGAAGACTACTGATCTGCCAAAGAAAAGAAATCAGACTGGTGAAGATCAGCCGACTCAAATCAAATTTGTTCAAGTTTGAGATCAGCTCTGCTCATTATCAGACTTGTGTTCTCATCAGCCAAGTGGAAAGGATCAGTATGTCGTCCCAACAGTAATAAATTCCCCTGGAGTAATAAATGCTGAAGTCCGAGGATATTAATGGTAAATGATTGAAGAAATACCTCGTATCAGCTCGGTGCATTAAATGCTGCCTGACAGAAAGTACAGTCTGCAGTACTATCACTGTGCAGAGAGCCGTTCGCGGAAATTAAGGACCCGAAACCAAGAAATTTGAATTGTTTCTCTCTTCAACGGACATAATTCAAATATGTGAGTATAAATAGCTGAAGAGACGAAGAGAAAATAAGAACATAACATCTGAGAGATTATTCAAAGCAGAAAATTTTCTAAGTCTCAAGAAGCCCAAAAACATCTCACTCGCCGGCTGAAGTCATTTGTTGACAGAAGCTTGTTGAAGTTTAAAGATAATACATTTTCTGAGTGAATCTGTAAAGAGAGTGTTGTGAGGAGTACTTATCCGTCTTTGTGAGTGATAAGACTTTGTAGAATAGGTCTTCTTTGTGATTTCCTATTGCGAACTTGTGGTCGTTTCATTTGTTGTTCGACGCAAGCAGAGTATAATGTAAACTTAGTGATTATAGTATAACCCAAGATCTGTGTGACTTGGAAGGGTGGACTAAAGGATTTACATCCATTTAACCACTATAAAAATCCTTGTGTTTTTACCTTGCATATTTTCAGTTTGCATAAAAACACTTTGATAAAACAGTTTGAAAAGGATTTAAAAAGAGTCTTTTTATAAATCTGGGGATAAAATCTTTCAAACTACTAAGTATATGATAAAACTGTTTGAAAAGGATTTAAAAAGAGTCTTTTTATAAATCTTGGGATAAAATCTTTCAAACTACTAAGTATACTTGTGAAAAACACTTAACATATCTGCTACAAGTATTCTGGTATTAAAACTGATTTTGACTAAATCAGCTAAGTGACTATCAGATTAGTGGTCAACCAAGCTGTTCAAAGATTTGTTCGCGATCAGCTTCGTCAGCTTACTGCTCTGTAACAGCTTAGTCTGCTTACAGTTAAGTAAAAGTTTTTGAAGTTAAATTTGATTAAATTTTCAGAGGTCTATTCACCCCCCCTCTAGACCTCATCTGACCACTTGGGAGCAACAATGATGAAAATTTTGTTTCACGGTCTCTATTAATAAAATTCAGACTCTGATACACGTGCCAAAATTCCCTAAAAAATATGAACGTGGCAACATAAAATTTCACAACAATTTCCCATACATCAATCGGAAAATCAAGAGTATCAGAGTATCAGAGTAATACATTGAAGGATGTTGTTTGACGAATTTGTCGCACAATAATCCATGGATTTTGAAAAGCATTGTTTCCCTTGGGCACTTCATAGTAATCTTTGACTTCCTTGCCAAAGGTAATCTGTTGAATGCTTGGCAGCTGAGGCAATTCACTTGAGCATCCTTGCTGATAACTTGACCTTTCTGCCCATCTCTTCAATGCGGTCATAGCAGCTATCTGAATTGCTCTCTCTTCAACATCATCAGATTTTCTTCTCTTTGCAGGCAAGGTATTTTTTATGATCTTGGCTTCCTCTAAGGCAAAATCCTTTGCATACTGATGCATAGCATCCCTTACAAAGTGAGGATCCAAGGCTTTTTGGATAGAGTCAGTCCTTAGCCAATTTAGAACCCATTGTTCTTCATTAGCTAGCTCCTTCCAACTCTGAAGCTCTGCAACAGATCTGTTCAGCCTATAATCTCTCCATTTCATGTATCTAGGCTTCTCGTGGGTGAACAGAATCTTCAGCATCAGCTTCTGGTCATAATAAGCCAAGGTCTTTTCAAACCTTTTGAAGAGAGCTTTATCAGCATGGATGATGTCAAAAGCTCTTCTTACTTCATATTTTTCCTTTGGCTTGACCTCTACAGCAGGCATCATAGGCTTCTTTTCTTTTTCTTCATCTTTTTCATCAATTTTGATGCCTCCACCATTAACTGGTCCATGAGCATCAGTTTTACTTAGCTCAATGACCAAAGCAACCTCAGCGTCTTCAGCTGCCTTTCTTTCAGCTTCAGACATTTTTCTCCTTGCTGCATCTTTAGCTTCTTGAATCTAGCTAAGTTCAAGAGCCTTCTGTTCTTCCATTTCATCTCTTTTTCTCTGCTCAACTTCCTCCCTTTTCTTCTTATCAGCTGCAGAGACCTTTTTCTTCTTGATTATGATCTTTCTTTTTCCCTTGTCAGCTGGGACAGGTTGAGGAGCAGCAGATGCAAGAGGTGCAGCTGCAATGGGATGGATGATCATCACATCAGGATCATCCTGAGGTTTAGCAACCTCAACTGTTGGCTTTGCTTGAGTAAGCTGTTGCGCATCAGTCTGTTCAGCAACAGAAGCTTCTTCAGATCCAACAGGCCTTGTAGGACCTCAGGCGCTACCACTTGTCCCAAAACCAATTGGTGTTAGGGAATGCGCATACCCTTCCCTTATAGTGCATTCACGCAAGCGCCCACGATATTCGATTGTGGCCCTACCCGCACACTTAGTTTGGGTCTCCATCCGCACACTCAGTTTGGATGCCACAGGACAATTGCTGTCACCCGCACACTTAGTTTGGGTGCCCAACAATCTCCCCCTCAGCAATTGCTCCTGCTGGGAATCGAACACGTGACCTTGGCTCTGATACCACTTGTAGGACCTCAGGCACTACCACTTGCCCCAAAACCAATTGGTGTTAGGGAATGCGCATACCCTTCCATTATAGTGCATTCACGCAAGCGCCCACGATATTCGATTGTGGCTCCACCCGCACACTTAGTTTGGGTCTCCATCCGCACACTCAGTTTGGATGCCACAGGATAATTGCTGTCACCCGCACACTTAGTTTGGGTGCCCAACAGGCCTCTCTGCTGTTTGAGGGCTTTCTCTTACTAAGTTCCCCAACTCAGTGGTCTCTTCAACAAAGGTCATTTGCTTCCTTGCTGTTTTCTTTGTCATTCCTTGAATAGGTCTGGAAGCAGCAGTATCTCTCTTTTGACTTCTGGTCCTGTGAGAAACATTCTCAGCAGGCACTTCAGCTGATGGGGTTCTTGAAAATGATGCAGGAGACATGTTCCTGACATCAGCGGTGGTTAGATCAATTATTTTGTCAACTTCAGCATCATCCACCTTCTTCAGTTTCTTAAGAGCCTTCTCCTTAGGCTTGCCAGCAGCCTTTTTCTTTTGAGTCTCAACAGCTAACTGAGCTGTTTTGACTAATCTCCTTGGCCTTTTGGCAGGAACCTCCTTTGGTTCCTCAGTTTCCTCCTCTGCTTCAGCCTCGTCGGCTTTTCTTTTCAGAACAGGAAAGTACTTAGACATTGCCTTTCCAGAGTGGATCTCCTTCCCATTAGTAACCTCACTGCCCATCTTAAACAACAGATAGCTGAGAGTGATTCTATGGTTTGTTTGAGGAGCCTTACTCTTGTTTTTCTTATCCAAGAAATTAGCAAATACATACCAGATAACAGTGGACCAGTTCACCTCCAATCCATAGTAAATGGCAGTCATAATACTGTACCTCTTCATTGTCACAGCATCCTGAGAGAAGGTGCAGTTTTCTATCAGCTTGCAGACCATATCAGCCATCCTCTGATATTCATCTGTCAGCTATTTCTTCTTGATGTTGCCAGTCAACATCTCACCCTTTTTTGCACAGATTGCCCAGAACTGTTGATGTTTATCTTCAGTCAGAACAGTGACGTCATGTCGTCCACTGTTAGGAAGCCCAAATTTCTCGTGCAGTAGTTGAGGAGTGATGACGATGGATTTTTCTCCGACAGTAGCCTTAATCTCCAGAGTAGAGAAATCGACGGTTGCTGTACGGTAGTACTCCAATACTTGGTCAGTCCACACCAAACCTTCGTGGTATTCCATGAAATTTACCAGTGAAGCCGATTTGAACTTCTCCAGCAACTCCTTCATCAGATCGGTACCAGATTGGTAGTAAGATTCGTACACAAGGTACATCCCTTCAGCTTTTGAGTCTAGGGTAGAACTCATCTCAATTCTGTTTGAAAGTTAGTGAAAATGAAGAAATTTCGCAGAAAATTGCAAGTAAATTTTCTCACAAGTGCTCTCTGAAAATTTAGGTGCGTAAAGAGCTACTAAGCTGATCAGATCTGGATTTATAGAGGTTAGGGTATTTCGGTTTTTGTGATACCAGCTAATCGTTAGATCCGTTTCTTGTCAGTTCTGATCGTGCGGCGTCAGTTACGACCTTTCAAATTCAAATCGCATTAAATGAGGAGCGGGAATATGTACCGCTCTTTTATCACTTGTAAAAGCGTGTTTTAAAATAAAGCGTTTTAAACAGTAAGCTTTTACACAAGCAATCAGACGAGTAAAATAAATACTTATCTGATGGACTACTGTCCTAATGACAAAGCTGTTATTAGTGAAAGCCATTAACTGATAACTTTCCTCGGCTGTTTGTCAATCCAGCTAGATAATAAGTCTTCAGTCTTCAAGTCTTTAATCTTCTGATGAAAACATAACTTCAACAAACTGTCATCAACAAATTTCATCTTTTAATCAGAAGTACCGCTAGTCTTACACGTTCACCCTGACTTTAAGAATTCATAAGTTAACTAGTCTGTTGAGAGTTAATCCTTGAAGATAATATGATGAGTAAGCTGTTGAACTCTAGTCTTCTGATGAGTTCCCCCTCAGCTTATGCATCCAATTTTAATAAACCCAGTTCAGCTCTTAAAGTTGAAAACCTTGTCTCACTTAGAGGTTTTGTGAAGATGTCAGCAATCTGATTTTCAGTAAACACATATTCTATCATGACATTTCCTTTCTCCACATGATCTCTAATAAAATGATGCTTGATCTCAATATGCTTAGTCCTTGAATGACTTGTAGTATTCTGAGTAAGGCTGATTGCACATGTATTGTCACAATAGATAAGGATTCCACTGATTTTTATGTTGTAATCTTCTAGTTGATGCTTCAACCATAATATTTGTGTACAGCAAGCTCCAGCAGCTATATATTCAGCTTCAGCAGTTGATATGGATACTGAAGTCTGTTTCTTACTCATCCATGAGATCAGACGACTACCTAAGAACTGACAGGCACCTGTTGTGCTCTTTCTGTCAATCTTGCAGCCATCAAGGTCAGAATCTGAATATCCAATGAGTTCAAATCCAGATTCCCTAGGATACCACAATCCCAAATCTTCAGTACCTTTAAGATACTTGATTATCCTTTTGGCAGCTAAGAGGTGAGATTCCTTAGGATTTGATTGAAATCTCGCACAAACCCCAACAGAGTACATAATATCAGGTCTGCTAGCTGTTAAGTATAACAGTTACCCAATAATTCTTCTATACTTGGTTATGTCCACTGATTTGCCATCTTCATCTTTATCCAAACGAAGACTAGTAGACATCGGAATGTTAGCAGTAGAGCTAGTTTCCATACCAAATTTCTTGAACAGATCCTTTGTGTATTTTGCTTGGCTGATGAATATTCCATCAGGCATCTGTCTTACTTGCAAGCCAAGAAAATAATTAAGTTCTCCCATCATGCTCATTTCAAACTTGTTCTGCATCAGCTTTGAGAACTTATCACACATCTGTTGATTAGTCGAACCAAAAATAATTACGTCCACATATATTTGCACAAGCAAAATATGTTCTTCCCATTAAATAGTGAACAGAGTCTTGTCTACCTTACCTTTACGAAATTCTTTAATTAAAAGGAAACTAGATAGGGTATCATACCATGCTCTTGGAGCCTGTTTCAGTCCATAGAGGGCTTTCTTCAGACGATACACCTTGTCTTCTTCTTGATAGGCTTCAAATCCAGGTGGTTGTTCAACATAAACTTCTTCTTGTAATTCTCCATTGAGAAAAGCAGATTTCACATCCATCTGATAGACTGTGAAATTCTTATGAGCAGCATAAGCAAGAAAGAGTCTGATAGCCTCTAATCTTGCTACTGGTGCAAAAGTTTTATCAAAGTCAATGCCTTCTTCTTGACAATAACCCTTGGCCACTAATCTAGCTTTGTTTCTGGTGACAACACCATCTTCATTCATTTTGTTCCTGAATACCCATTTAGTGTCAATGACTCTTTGATGACTTGGTCTAGGAACTAAGTACCAGACTTCATTCCTTTCAAATTGATTTAGCTCTTCTTGCATAGCTTCAATCCAGTTTGAATCACTAAGAGCTTCTTCAATCTGTTTGGGCCCAATTTGAGATAGGAAGCTGACAAACATTGCTTCACTTGCAGCAGCTCTCCTTGTCTTTACTTTATCCAAAGGATCACCAATCACCAGCTCTGGTAGGTGATTCTTGAGCCATCTTAAATCAGGTTGCAAATCATAATGTTGTCCTTTGCTTTAATCTTGCAACACTACTGTTGGAGTTCCAGTAGTAGTCGGAAATGGATACTAAAGAAACTAAAAATCTTCAAACTTGTAGCCTTGTATGCAATTTTATAATGAATTAAATTCATATTCAAATTCTAATTACTATGGAGGGCATGCATTTAGGATATAAATTAATATGTTAATAAATTCGATTTGAAATTTCAAAATCTATAGGCTTGTAGATACCCAATTATTTAATTGCTAGCTTCTTCCCGTGCTATGCACAAAATTATATTAAATTAAAATTCTATATAATACATTTTTTATAATATAATTAATATGAGTTACCTAAACCTCAACTATTAAAATAATAAAACTGTCAAACTTGGTTCTTTAATATAAGTGAAAAATTAAGACATATATATTTTAATTATGTGAAAAACAACAATTTAATTTTTAGAAAAAGTGAAAACTTCTTACTGGAATTTCGGTTTATAAAGTATGTATTAATTATTGAACCGTCTCGTTATTTTGCATTAAAGATTCTACACAAAAGAAGTAGAAAAATTGATTTCTATTGACAAATTTAAAAAAAAAATTGAAAATAATGCAAAACAATAGTTTGATCTAACACTTTATAAATTTAAATCTGTGATTATAATTTATTAAAATGGTTTTGTTGTACTACGCTTCCTTTGAAACTTATAATATAATGAAACATTGTATAAGATCTCTAAACTGCAAACATATACTATATTTTGGGACTAAGGGGTTGTTTAGGATACTGGAAGAAAAAATGCAATTTCATAAAGTGTAAGATCAGAAGCTCAAATATTTCTAAAAATTAAGACAAAAAAATGTAGATTGCAAATTACATAACTAAAAGTGCTAAGGGCTCTCACTTATGTACGAATAAACTTGCAATTTTGCATACCTATAGGCTATAACGCGCATGACTATAGGTGTTGAGAAAATAAGATTTATTATAAGTTAATAATATTAATTAGAGTAGCTTAAAGAAATTTCAAGTATGTTTGGTTCTAGGATTTTAGTGAGTTCAACATTAAAGACAATGTTGTTCTTGATTGAACTTGACTTTTTGTTCATTTTCATTAGACTAATCATTTTAATTATTGAAATTCAAGAAGCAAACTTAACCTAAATGTTCAAATTTCAAACATCGATCGTAATTTAAACAACTCGGTTGAATCTTTGCATGTAGTAAATTGTTTCAATAGATCAATTTGTTAGCTCATATTGCCCGATCTTTTCTTACCCTGAATTAATATTTTGAGATAAACCACATTGAAATTTCAAATGCTTAACACCCAGTGTTTGCTTGTTTATTTTATAGATTAAAAAATTAGAATTATTAATATTTTTTGTAATAATCAACAAATATTAATGATTTATAAGGAAAAATTTCACGAAAAGTATTGAAATTTATTGTCAGCACTAAATTTGAGAAGTATTTTCAACACAACCTATTAAAAGTACTAATTTTTCATGCATTCACAATTGACAAACATCAATCTAATATAGATATATATTTAATACATGTTATAAATCATTATTCATTCATTGGGAATATATACAAACCATCTATAAAGATGTATCAAAGAATTATAACATACATAGTATCTTACAAAAACCAATCAGAAATCTTATGTTGTATCCTTGACATTTTTCTATTCATTTTTCTTTTCTCATACATATTTGATCATCAAATCCACTAATACAGGTCAATGTATATACTGAAAAAAACTCAAATCATTCTTCGAAAGAAGTAGTAATATCAAATCATTCTTCGAAAGAAGTTCTTTTCTGATAGAATGATTCTTCTCAGAGTCCCCAGACGAATCATAGAATGATTTGGTATATCCTGGCTAACTTCCACGAGAAGAAGAACAAAAAGAGTCCCCAGACGAATCATAGAATCACTCTAAGTTATCTGCTCTTTCACATGGGTTGTGATGTGACGAATGGGAAGGAGATCCATGCTGCTAAGGCAATGTCCAAGTACTTGCCTGTACTTAAAAGGAAAGATGATGAAGCTGACGTGGAAGAAGAAGCTGAGGAATCAAAGGAGGTTCCTGCCAAAAGGCCAAGGAGATTGGTTAAAACAGCTCAGCTGGCTGTTGAATCCAAAAAGCAAAAGGCTGATGAGCCTAAGGAGAAGGCTCCTGAGAAGATGACGAAGGTGTCTGATGCTGAAGCTGATGGAAATTATAAATCAGACCACTGCTGATGTCAGGAACATGTCTCCTGCACCATCTTCAAGAACGCCATCTGCGGAGCGTCCTGATGAGAATGTTGCTCACAGGACAATGATAGGATAGTGCCCGGCAAGCCAACAAATATAAGGTTGTTAAGGAACTTCCTTTAGAAGCAATCTTATGATTCATAAGATAATACGCCCGTTTATTCATAGTACGTGAATTAAACAATGGCCAACTTCATCTCTCGCGAACGTATCTAAGCGATTGGATGAAACCCTGAGATCACTCATGACTACGGGATTGTTCACTTCAGTATTGGGTGCGATTAATCATGAAACAGTCTCAAAGGTCGTGATCTCAAAAACGTTCCAAGTCATAGATTCATATCGAGACGGGGTATCGAATGAATCATCAAGACTTGTAGGATTATGCATGATTCACATGGAGTGAATTTGTTGTCTTTTCATGAACAAGGCATTGAATGCTAGTGCATATGACTAGGAGGTTCGATAGGGGATCAAACGCATCGAACGACCCGAACAGAGAGACCCATCGTGGAAGTGCGTTAAGCATATCGGTAATGGGATGTCTCTCAAGACTTATAATAGTGTACGATTTAGTCCATTGACTTGAGGTACTAGGGCCAATTCGGTACACGGGAATACGTACTTTGATTTAGGAGCCGATCACATAGCTTGGTCATTGTGCGACTACTTTGGGTGCGTATGAACGTGTGCGCGGATGGTTAGTACTAATATAGGATCTATCGACTCATTCTGATAAGATGAGAGAATTTCCTGTACGTTCCTAGATAATGATATCCGAGGAATCTGCGGCCGCAGTCAGTGACGGATTTGGAAAGGGGTTTCCAAATTTAGCAGTCACACTGGAATTATTATCCTGAATTAGAAAGTACAGAATTGAGATAATTAGAGGTGCCGACCAATTCACACACCCTAGGTCTCAATCGGGAAGTTAGTCGCTAGAAGGACCGTATGTACATGGCATTTATAAGAGTTGGAGGTTCACGAATATCAATTCACCTGAAGTTGGGCCTCATGGGCTTGTGGCTAGACATCGACCATGAGGTGTGGGTACTCCTGAATTAATAAGGAAATTAATTCTGGAGTGGTCAATTAAAGTGGTTAATTGATCGGAGTAATTAATTACATATTAATTGCTCACTAATTAAATCACGAAAGTCGTGGGACTGCTGCCAATTGATGGTGAACCTAGAGGGTCACACACAATACAGTTGGACAGTGACAGTCTGGAAGGAATCAATTGATTTAAGGAATTAAATCAATAAATGAATTAAAGTATTAATTCAAGAAGAAGAATAATTAATTAGAAGCAACTAATTAATTAATAAAGAATTAAAGTGTTAATTCAAAGTGGAGAATCATTAATTAGAAGTAACTAATTAATGAATCAATTGGAATTTCTGATTGATTAAATCCTTAATTAAGGTGTTAATTGAAAATGGATTAATTGATTAATAGTGGATTAATTAATTAAAGCATATGGGCCAATTATTGTTAAGATAAATTAATCTAGGATTGATTAATCTTACATGGGCCGATTTTGCTAGGGGTGACTTGATTGGATTGATTTAAAGATTAATGGAGCATGTGGGCATGGTTGAATAAATTAATTGATCTCATGATCAATTAATCAAGCATGGCCGAATCATGCTAGGAAATTAATTAATCTTATGATTAATTAGTCAAGGGCCGATTTTAATGGAAAAGGGTTAGGAAAGATTTTCTTGTGAAGAGATATAGCATATCTTGTGAAGAGATATACCATATCTTGTTTCCTTAGGAGATAAGGAAAGATATGCAAAGAGATATATCTTATATCTAGAAGGACTCTTCTAAATATAAGAGATATATCATAATCTCTTCAAGTGAGCAAGAAAATCTCAACAAACTAACAACCCCATTAAATAGGGAGGAGAGGCCGAAATTTTCAGCTAACCCAATCAAAAGGAAAAATCGATTTTCTCTCCCTGTTCAGTTTTCTCTGAAATCGCCCCATCCCCTGTGTAGGATTTTTCTACAAGTTTTTCTTCCCGGATCTGAATCCAATTCTTGACGAGACAATTCCTTAATCCTAGTTCTGAGCCTGGGGATTACGCGAAGTCACTCAAATCCATCTGGTGTGGACTTTCTCTAGAGGCACAACACTTGGGGTGCTCTAGTGAACAACTGAAGACCGGAGAAAAACCACCACCTTGCCTGTGGTGAGGTAAAATAGCTTTTACCTTCTTATTTATTTTTAGTATATGCTTGCTGAAAATAAATTCAACCTTTATTCATATGTGCTAATAAGAAACCCTGGGATTTGGCGTATAAATAAAAAATTTAAATTCCGCACTGTTGTAGGTGACAATTATACCCATAAAAACCCAACAGTGGTATCAGAGCCAGGTTATTATGCACATATGAAAAAGGCCTGAACACTTCAAATTTTCGTGAATATGCCTATTTGTCGTGTTCTATGCATGGATCTTGCTGATTATGATTAATTATGTGTTCGGGTAAATAGCATAATTCTTATTTGGGCCAGATCGTCAATTTACGAATTTTACAGGACTAAAACTTCAATTTACGATTTTTAATAAAATCTGGACAGAATCTGAAATTTTATTTTTTTGGAAATTTTGGGCTGAAACTGAAAATCTGTTTTTCTAGCGATAGGGGTCTGTTTTTTCGTAAGTTGTGGGGCTGTTTTGCAATTTACGAAAAATTCAGGGGCAGTTTTGCGATTAATAAAAGTTTCTGGAAATAAAATAATAATTTCTATTTTCTGGGCCAATTTGCAAGTTCTGGAATTTTTTGGGCTAATTTGTTATTTCCGAAAGTTTTGGGGTCAAAACATAATTTTCGAAAATTGAGGGACCAAACTGTAATTTTCAAAATTTGAAATTTCCAGAACCTGAATTATGTTTAAAAGGTGTTTTATTATCTGAAGGATTAATTTTTCATAATTAGTAGTGGACTAAAGTAAGAACCATGAGATATTTTAAAAGGGGTTTTAAAATAGAAATTGTGATTTAATTTTAAAAGGGGTTTAAAAATAAAATCAAAGGGTCATTTTAAAAAGGCGGTTTTAAAATGATAGTTAAAAGATTGTTTTAGAAAGGGGTTTTTAAAACTAGAATCTAAAGTTATTTTAAAAGGTAGTTTTAAAATAATATAAGAAATAAGAAAATTATATGCTTGTTTCTTGCTCAACGTGAAATTGTTTACGTGGTTTTCGATCGCGCCGAGCCTTGACCTTTAGGTTAAATGTGATTGGTTGATTTTAATCTTATTGGTTTTATTGGGCCTGCGAGCCTTAAGTTTTGGGCCACTTTGAGCCATTGTAATAGATAGGGCTTTACTGTTTTATTAGTTTAGGATGGAGGCTTACAAGCAAGGTGGGAGCCCAAGAAGACTAAAGGCCATGTATGCATGGTAAAATGTGTAATAGAATAGGTCTCTGTGAAACCTAATAGATTGACCAATAGGACCATCGTCTTTGGCTCGATGGTGGTCCGCATAGGAGGCTCCCGATCGAAAACATACTGTGGTAGCATGCATGCTAGGTGTGAATGTTTTATTTTTATTTGTTGATTTATTTTAGGCTTGCGCGCTAGAATTTAGATCACTAAATAAATAATAAAGCATAATTAATGCGGTGAGATCTCGAGGAGAGTTACCTCAAACTTCCTAAAACCGAAAATCCCCTCTCGAATTAAAATATTAAGTCATATTGGGTAAACTATAAAATGATGTTTTATAGATCCAAGCCTTCCATCAATAGGGACTAGTGTATGTTGTCTACTTATTGATAGAGGTGATCCAGAGTCTGGCACCCGAGTCGAAGAAATGGACAATACACGAAATTCCTTGATTCTTGTTTTTAACTAAACTCGACAAGGGTGGGGACTGGTCGGGATGTGAAAATCGACCGATAACCAGTTACGGGGATTTCATGACCGGGCCAGTTGCTCATCAAGATTGATTGGGTTAGACTTAAACGAGTAGTAACATTTATAATGTAGCAGTGCTAGATAAATGCGAAAATCGAGGCAAAATAGCTTGAAGGTTGTGGAGTAACACAATTGGTAAAAGTATACCTACCTAGGGAGTTAATTGTATGGCCGCGAGTCGTGGGTGCAATTAATGTCTGCTGGGACGTCAAGACCTACTAGGAAATAGAATTTCCCGAACAATGCAAGGGGTTATTGTTTCGATAAAATAGTGGGAGAACTTTTTCGATAGAAAGACCAATCTTCGTTAATTATAAGTATTATCTTAAATCTGTCTGCTTATTGTTGTCTATTATTTATATTTAGCCATGCCAATATTCACTGTCAATTGCGAACAAACAATATTGCAAATCTGGGAATCATCACTCCAAGAGAAAGGAATGACCGGGTTTAAAAATATTAGGAAATATTGCACTTACCTGATCAAGAGGCTAAATCGAATCAACGAGCTTGGAGCTAAATTGACTCTAGATGATAAAATGGTAATCATCACAAATGGCCTGCCTGAATCATTCTCTCATTTTATCGATCATTGTAAAGTTCCAAGTAAAGGAATTGAGACCAATGATTTGCATAAATTGTTAGACAAATATGAGAAAGCCCTCGAAAGAGGACAAGGATTGATCGAAGGAAAGAATTGTCCCTTATTTAAGAAAGATGAGGAACTGAGGAACATGACTGATGAGGAATTCCGAAACATACTTGACCAAGGTATAACCTAAGTTATTTCCTTTTGATGAAAAACATCTTAAGATTTTTCTTTTGATGTAAAACATCTAACATTTCTGGTTTCTGTAAAAGTGTTTACAGAGGATGACTGGAAGGTGCTGCATGTAACCAAGTTCGGGTTTCGACTGCACATGAGGGAAACATACTTCAGGGAATGGGTCAAGGAGCATCTGGATTTTTCTTATTAGCATATGTTTTTCTTTAAATTCTGGATTTAGGCATTAGTTAGAGTTTTGTCTATTTATTTCGAACTTTGCACGAAACTTCTTAGCTTTACCATTATGAATGGAGTTATTTTAATTAAAGCTTTTAATTCGTACATAATTGCTTTACCGTTGTAAATAAAGCGAAGGAATAAGCATTGATAAAACTTAAACAATTATGCTAAATCAAGAAAAGAAAAACAAATTAGATAATTATCCACATTCGATCATAATTCCTAAAAGAGGGAATCGATGAATTGTTTTCAATCATGGCTCTTGAAAAATAGAAGATTGATGAATTCAAAACATGCGAATCCTGTCTGAATAGGAAATCGATCAATTAAAGGTGTTTTGAAATACCAAGTGTTTAATGGATGGAAAAACCATTAATACACATGTGGATCACTAAAGCATTAGTGCGAGTAATTAATTGCTTCATGAAGTATCCTGATAGCATTTAGGATACGAGTACTTTGGAAAGGTTGAAGGGTTCAAAGTGTTTCATAAAGGCACTAAGTAAAGTGCAAGTATGAAAATGTTGAAAGGATTCAAAGGAATTTCCAAACCGAAGCAATTAAGGGCATTAAAGTATGATCATTCGATGTAATCGAAGTGATTAATACATAAGCCCTAAATTACTCAAATTATCTAAATCGAGAATTGAATTCTTGAATAGGGATTTAAATCTAGTAAAAGGAATCGAACTATGAAAGACTAGATTCATTCCTTAAATTAGTATTGCTAAAACTCCTCAATCAATTCTGGGGGTCAACCCCATGACTCTAGAAGGATACTTTGACTAATAACCTTTTGAGTCGATTCCTGCGAAAAACCGTACTAACCCAAGTATGGTATATCATCCATGAATGATAAATTTGGATAGTAGATTCAATTGAGAAAATTTGTAGGGTATCCAACGAAATCCATTGGATACCTGTTCCATGATCCTAAAGAACGAAAGCAGTCCATTACTAAGGATACCCAATTCTTAGAGGGTGGTTCCCTCGCTAATAGAAATGGGATATTATCATGGAACTTGATGAAGTCCTAGACTTGGACACATCCCTACAAATAGTGGGAGTATATTTTCAAACCTACTGAACAAAAATTTTGTACACCAAATTTCGAAGATTCGATCGAATTCGAAAAGAACTAGTACGTTCACGAATATGATCGATTGGATAGTGATCCAAGAACTTTCGAAATATCTATGTATAACATAGACTTGGGCACATAGCTTAAAACGCCGTGTGGTCTGAGTGGATATCCAATAATCCATTTAGAAACGCTGAACCGTAGAAGCTTCGTATGACCACGAGGCAAAAACCATTGGATGTAATTCCAAAGGTGGATCTATGATTCTGGACCAGTATCCCAAAGCTGGAACATGCAACTAGATGAGACAGTCAAGGTGGTTGGCTTTATCAAAATTGCATGTAAATCTCAATGTACAAAAGAATCAGTGGGAGTTTTTGCATTGTTCGTAAAATAAACACTAAAGTTGACATAGATGATGTAAGAGTGTTAAACGCAAACGAAAGCGTGTACATGCACGTAATTCTTCATTCAAGGTTTAAGGGATACATCTCACGTATTGGCAGTACGTATCTATTGTGATAGATTAGAGAAGATGTTGGAAATCCCAAATCTTAGTACATGGACAAAAACTGAATGAAATCAGTATGGAAAGTCATAGAGAGGACAGTTTCAATAGAGATGTAAAATCTCTCTCAAAGTCAGTGAGCCCTACATTTGATGAGTAAAGAGGATAATATCTCTATACACCTTCAAACTAAAAGGTGGCATAGTATATGCAACGTCATGTACAAGACCAGACTAAACAGAAGCTATGAATATAATAAAGCTAATGTTTGTCGAACACCAGTAAGGAGTACTGGATTACCGAAAAAGAGCATTCCTTAAACAACTCTGGGAGTTTTGAGGATATATTGCTGGTCAACGGTAATAATGAAGAATTGGAACTCGAAGGATTTAATGATTCGAGTTTCCCGTCTGATGTGAATATAATATTCTGGTTTTATGGGGCAACGATGATTTGAAAGGGTTCAAAAGGACAATCGATGCCGGGATAACCACTAAAAATAGAATATTTCGCAGTATTGAATACAGCGAAGGAAAGTGTTTGGACGAAAACTTCTTCCAATAAATTGGAAGTAGTACCTAGCATTGCGAAGCCTATAGTTATCTTCTATGATAACTTAAGGCAATTGCTTTAGCAAAGGAATCGAGATCTCACCCATGATCTAAACACTAGTATACCATATGATCTGGAAAATCATAGGTAGAATAAGACGTGGGGTAAAACACGTCAAGAGACAACATAGCAGATCCACTAATTAAGTCATAATCACAAAAGGGTTCAACGGACATCTTGAGAGAGATGGGCCTTAGAAATGTATGTGGTTGGCTTTAGGGCAAGTGGGAGATTGATAGGATAGTGCCCGGCAAGCCAACAAATATAAGCTTGTTAAGGAACTTCCTTTAGAAGCAATCTTATGATTCATAAGATAATACGCCCGTTTATTCATAGTACGTGAATTAAACAATGGCCAACATCATCTCTCGCGAACGTATCTAAGCGATTGGATGAAACCCTGAGATCACTCATGACTACGGGATTATTCACTTCAGTATTGGGTGCGATTAATCATGAAACAGTCTCAAAGGTCGTGATCTCAAAAACATTCCAAGTCATAGATTCATATCGAGACGGGGTATCGAATGAATCGTCAAGACTTGTAGGATTATGCATGATTCACATGGAGTGAATTTGTTGTCGTTTCATGAACAAGGCATTGAATGCTAGTGCATATGACTAGGTGGTTCGATAGGGGATCGAACGCATCGAACGACCCGAACAGAGAGACCCATCGTGGAAGTGCGTTAAGCATATCGGTAATGGGATGTCTCTCAAGACTTATAATAGTGTACGATTTTGTCCTTTGACTTGAGGTACTAGGGCGAATTCGGTACACGGGAATATGTACTTTGATTTAGGAGCCGATCACATAGCTTGGTCATTGTGCGACTACTTTGGGTGCGTATGAACGTGTGCGCGGATGGTTAGTACTAATATAGGATCTATCGACTCATCCTGATAAGATGAGAGAATTTTCTGTACGTTCTTAGATAATGATATCCGAGGAATCTGCGGCCGCAGCCAGTGACGGATTTGGAAAGGTGTTTCCAAATTTAGCAGTCACACTGGAATTATTATCCTGAATTAGAAAGTACAGAATTGAGATAATTAGAAGTGCCGACCAATTCACACACCCTAGGTCTAAATCGGGAAGTTAGTCGCTAGAAGGACCGTATGTACATGGCATTTATAAGAGTTGGAGGTTCACGAATATCAATTCACCTGAAGTTGGGCCTCATGGGCTTGTGGCTAGACATCGACCATGAGGTATGGGTACTCCTGAATTAATAAGGAAATTAATTCTGGAGTGGTCAATTAAAGTGGTTAATTGATCGGAGCAATTAATTACATATTAAATGCTCACTAATTAAATCACGAAAGTCGTGGGCCTGCTGCCAATTGATGATGAACCTAGAGGGTCACACACAATACAGTTGGACAGTGACAGTCTGGAAGGAATCAATTGATTTAAGGAATTAAATCAATAAATGAATTAAAGTATTAATTCAAGAAGAAGAATAATTAATTAGAAGCAACTAATTAATTAATCAAGAATTAAAGTGTTAATTCAAAGTGGAGAATCATTAATTAGAAGTAACTAATTAATGAATCAATTGGAATTTCTGATTGATTAAATCCTCAATTAAGGTGTTAATTGAAAATGGATTAATTGATTAATAGTGGATTAATTAATTAAAGCATATGGGCCAATTATTGTTAAGATAAATTAATCTAGGATTGATTAATCTTACTGGGCCGATTTTGCTAGGGGTGACTTGATTGGATTGATTTAAAGATTAATGGAGCATGTGGGCATGGTTGAATAAATTAATTGATCTCATGATCAATTAATCAAGCATGGCCGAATCATGCTAGGAAATTAATTAATCTTATGATTAATTAGTCAAGGGCCGATTTTAATGGAAAAGGGTTAGGAAAGATTTTCTTGTGAAGAGATATAGCATATCTTGTGAAGAGATATACCATATCTTGTTTCCTTAGGAGATAAGGAAAGATATGCAAAGAGATATATCTTATATCTAGAAGGACTCTTCTAAATATAAGAGATATATCATAATCTCTTCAAGTGAGCAAGAAAATCTCAACAAACAAACAACCCCATTAAATAGGGAGGAGAGGCCGAAATTTTCAGCTAACCCAATCAAAAGGAAAAATCGATTTTCTCTCCCTGTTCAGTTTTCTCTGAAATCGCCCCACCCCCTGTGTAGGATTTTTCTCCAAGTTTTTCTTCCCGGATCTGAATCCAATTCCTGACGAGACAATTCCTTAATCCTAGTTCTGAGCCTGGGGATTACGCGAAGTCACTCAAATCCATCTGGTGTGGACTTTCTCTAGAGGCACAACACTTGGGGTGCTCTAGTGAACAACTGAAGACCGGAGAAAAACCACCACCTTGCCTGTGGTGAGGTAAAATAGCTTTTACCTTCTTATTTATCTAGTATATGCTTGCTGAAAATAAATTCAACCTTTATTCATATGTGCTAATAAGAAACCCTGGGATTTGGTGTATAAATAAAAAATTTTAATTCCGCACTGTTGTAGGTGACAATTATACCCATAAAAACCCAACAGACAAGAAGTCAAATTCGGGACACAGGAGCTTCTATGCCTGTTCCAGGAAGGGCAAGAAGGACTGTGAGAAAGAAAATGACTTTCATTGACTCACCCAATGAGTTAATTGATTTGGTCAGTGAAAGTCCTCAAACAGCTGAGAGGCCTGTCGGAGCTGTTGAAACGTCTGTTGCTGAACAGATCGATGCACAACAGACTGCTCAAGAAAAACCAACAGCTGAGGTTTCCAAACCTCAAGATGATCAAGACGTGATGATCATTAATCCCATAGCAGCAGCAGCTCTTGCATCTGCTGGTCCCGTTCCTGCCCCAGCTGATAAAGGAAAGAGAAAAGTACTTTTCAAAGGAAAGAAGATTTCAGCTGCAGACAAGAAAAAGAGGGAGGAGGCTGAGCAAAGAAAAAGGGCCGAGCAAGAAGAGAAAAGATTCCTTGAACTTAGCAAGGTTCAGGCAGCAAAGGATGAAGAAAGGAGACAAATGTCTGCAGAAGAAAGGAAAGCTGCTGAAGCTGCTGAACTTGCAATGGTCATTGAGCTGAGCAAGACTGATGCTCAGGGACTTGTTCATGGAGGAGGGATTAAAATTGGAGAGTCAAAAGAAGCTAAGCCAAAGATGCCTACTGGCGAAATCAAGCCAAAGGCAAAGTTTGAAGTTAAAAAATCATTTGACATTGTAAATTCTGACAAATCTATCTTCAACAGGTTTGAGAAGGCCTTAGCCTATTTTGATCAAAAACTGATGCTGAAGACTCTGTTCACCCATGAAAAGCCTAGATACATTAAGTGGAGGGACTATAGACTGAACAAGTCTATTGAAGAGCTTCAGAGTTGGAACGAGTTAGCTGATGAAGAAATGTGGGTTTTTAATTGGCTGAAGACTGACTCCATTCAACAGGCTTTGGATCCTGATTATGTAAGGGATGCTATGCTTCAATATGCAAAAGAGTTTGCAACAGGGGAGGCCAAAATAATTGAAAACACTTTGCCTGCAAAGAAAAGAAAATCTGACGATGCTGTTGAAAGGGCAATTCAGATTGCTGTTATGACTGCCTTGAAGAGATGGGCTGCTAAGTCATGATATCAGCAAGGTTCGTCAAGTGAGCTGCCCTCGCTGCCAAGCATTCAACAGATCACGTTTGGCAAAGAAGTTAGAGATTACTATGAGATGCCCAAGGTAAAGGCTCCTAAGCCAAGTCTGTGGCCTGTTGTAAGACAAATCCGTCAAACAACAACCTTTACTGATGATGGCAAAATCATAAGTAAGATTTTTGAAAACGTTACTGATCAGCCCAAAGCTGCTGACGAACCCTTAGCACTTGAATGGAAAGCTAAGGAGTCCGAAGCTGATCAGGATACTGACTTGAAGGATGCTCATGTCCACCAGGAAAATGAAAATGATCAACCTACTGCTCATTCTGCTTCATCAGATGATATGCATTCATCACTGATGGAAGCCTTCCAGCTACTAATGGAAAATTCTATGAAGGAAATGGAAGAAAGGAACAGCACGCAGTTGAAGAAGTTGCAGCAATAATTAACTGAATCAAACAGATTACAACTTGAGATCATGCAACTCCTTAATGAAAGGACGATAAGGAATGCAATTGACAATTTTCCTCTTCCTGGGGATCATTCCAATGCACTGACTCAGAGTGTTGTAGAGATGAACAGAAATATTGAAGATGTGAACGTTGATGTAGACCATCTTCACACTGCTCTGAAGAGAGCTGAGAACAACATTGCTGACCTCACTGCTGTCTTCATCGACGTCAGTGAAGAAGAAAAGAAAGTCAACATGATGATGTTGCAAGGAGTTCAGAAATCTGGAAAAGTTATTGAAGAAGAACTTGCTACAATGCAACTGAATGTGGACTGCTTGAATGACAAGAATGACATCATCAGCACAACTCTCGATCATTTGACTGACAGTTATGATGTGGTTAATCAGAACATCAAATCTTTATGTGCTGCTATGAAGATTCCTGCTGTACACTTAACCCGCCTGCTGAACCTGAAATTGTCACCAGATCTGATGATGACAAAAAGGGGGAAGAGAAAGGGGAAGAACCAACCAAGGAAACTGCTGCTGCTGATGAAGCTAAGACGACTGATAATACTGCGGAACCTGGAATGGTTGAAGGTAAAGAAAAGTCTGCTGAAGTTTCTAAGGAAAAAGCCAAGTCTGATGAAGAAAAGGCTGCTTCCATGGATTCTGAAGAAGATAAATCAGAGCCCTTTACCAAATTCAAAAATGAAGAGAGGATCAAAAGGAAGAAGGACGAAATAGCAAAAGAAGAAGAGATCAAAGCAAAAATGGAAGCTGCTAAGTCCAATCTGCTTTTGGATGAGGAGGCTGATGAAGATGAAGAAGAAGAAGATGACAAAGAATCTTCTTATGAGTATGAAGAAGTGCTTGAAGGAGACGATGAAGAAGCTGATGACTAGTATAGGCAAATTTTGATGTATCAGTTTTCTTTATTATTTCTTTTTCAGTCATCTGATTCCAACAGAATTGTACTTGTAATAATTTTCAAATATCAATAAAAAGTTCAAGTTCTGTTTCCAACAAATCTTTTCTATCTCAGAAAATTTTGAGGATCAAAACTTTAGTGTAGGTTAACAGGTACTTAGCTGAAGTTTTGTCATCATCAAAAAGGGGGAAATTGTTGGATAGAGATGAAGATAAAAGCACTGAAGATAATTTATAAAGGGTGATTTTGATGATTTCCAAAACCTAAAATCAGCTTAGTATGGAAAGCTTAGTTGTAAAAGTCCCTTAGAAGAATTTTGACTAAGTAAGAAGACAAAACAGACGAGTCAAAATTCAAGGTCCAAAAGACTACTGATCTGCTGAAGGAAAGAAATCAGACTAGTGAAGATCAGCCGACTCAAATCAGATTTGTTCAAATTTGGGATCAGCTTCGTCCGTCATCAGACTTGCACTTTCGTAAGCCAAGTGGAAAAGATCAAGAAGTCTTCCCAACGGTAATAAATGCCCCTGGAAGTAATAAATGCTAAAGTACAAGGTTATTAAAGACAAATGATTGAAGAAAGACTTCCTATCAGCTTGGTGCATTTAATGCTGCCTGCAGAAAAGTACTGTTGACAGTACGGACACTGTGCAGAGAGCCGTTCGCGGAAATTAAGAACTAGTACCCGAGGATTTTGAATTCTGTCTCACTTCAACGGACATTTTTCAAACCTACGAGTATAAATAGCTGAAGATACAAAGAGAAGAACAACAACACAATCTCTTAAAAGAAATCATAAGCAAAATCTCGTAAGTCTCAAGAACAGCTCACTCATCAGCGCTGTCATTTGTTGACTGAAGCCGAAGTTGAAGATAAAAGACAAACACATTTTCTGAGTGAAAAACTGTTTGAGTATTGTGAGAAGTGTAGATCCATCTTTGTAAGTGATCTAGCTTCAGAGGATAGGTTTTCTTAATGATTTCCTATTGTGAGCTTACGGCCAGATTCATTTGTTGTTTTGGCGTAAGTGGAGTGTACAAATTACTTTGTGTTCTTAGTATTACCCAAGATCTTTGTGACTTGGAAGAGTGGACTAAAGGATATTTAAATCCATATAACCACTATAAAAATTACTTGTGTTTTTACATTTGCTTTCAACTTGCATATTTTCAGATTGCATAAAACACATTCAAAACTGTTTGAAAAGAGTTTTAAGGAGTTTACAAAACTGGGGATTCAATTTTCAAACTGCTAAGTTTACTTGTGAAAAACACTTTGAAAATCCGCTGCAAGTACTCTAGTATTAAAACTGATTTTAACTAAATCAGCAAAGTAACTATCAGATTAGTGGTCGACAAAGTTGTTCAAAGATTTGTTCGCGATCAGCCTTGTAAACTTACTGTTCTATATCAGCTTAGTCTATTCAACAGTTAAGTAAAAGTTTTAAAGGTAAAAATTGTAAAAAGTTTAGAGGTCTATTCACCCCCCCTCCCCCCTCTAAACCTCATCTGACCACTTGGGACCAACATACGTAGACAATCTAAAATAGAGATGTTGTGAATCCTTAACTAATCGTTGAATTGAGTATCCACTTCAAAATAAAATTTTCATCTTTTTTTGAATTATATTTATAACCCCTTCGAGGCTAAATAAGATTTAGCATAACTTTACAATCTCTTAATAACTCATTACTGTAACTACCATAGTTTGGAAATATAAATTTGTAGATAGAAGGTAAAAATTGTGCACAAATCAACTGAAAAATGAAAATTATAGAAAATATACGTGTGCTAAATCCAGTGTGATACTAATATGAAAGAGGAAAATAAATTTAATATATTTACTTAGACAATTTAGACTTTGTAATCATCCTTTAATCATCCGTTTCAAAATTTTCATATTGGCTATCTTTATGTAAATACTCAGCCATCAAATAAACTAAATTATGATATTGGCCTAATAAGTGTCTTCAAATTGACTATTATTCATCTACAAAAAGAAAAATCAGTATTATTAATTATTAAGGTAGTAAATCAAAAAAATAAAAAATATAATGAGACTTTCCAATCATAGATAAAATGGTCAAAAATTGAAAAACGGGCAGAATATTCCAACAAAAAGATATGGCCATATACTGACTCCATTAAAATATTTACTAAATTTATTAAAATAAATATTTAACAAACTTAATGATAACACAAAGTGTGGTCCAAAATATATATATATATATATGCTTATAATACTTACCAATGAGAATTTTTTCAATATAACAATAAAGAAAAAAAAAGGTGAGAATTTAGAATTCATACAAATTTATATGAAAAAGAAAGAAAAATGAGTAGAAGAACTCATACAAAATTAATATTAACTAAATGTACTATTTCAATTAAGTTATTAAGTTTGCAAGCTTATATGTACAATAAACGTGATGATCTATATCTGTTAATAAAAGAAAAGTATAATGATACATAAATAACATGAAGCAAGAAAAATTATCCAAAAAAATAAAAAAACTGAAACTAAACACAAAATACAAACTTCTATACCTCAAGGTCACAAGACCTTGTTCTTTGTTCTCCTCATCTAACAACAATCTAAACAAATATATCTATACATCAAATTAAAACAAATTAAGAAAATATCATCAAAAAAACACTGTTAGCAAAACAAAAGAACAATTAACATGCATAATGCGAATAATATTTAAAGTAACAACGTATAAGAAATAATTTAATGATGTGATGATCTATATCTATTAATAAAGAAAAGTACAATGATACATAAATAACATAAAGCAAGAAAAATTATCCAAAAAAATAAAAAAAAAATTAAGAAACTAAACACAGAATACAAACTGTTATACCTCAAAGTCACAAAATCTTGTACTTTGTTCTTTGTTTTCCACATCCAACAACAATCTAAACAATATATCTATACATCAAATTAAAATAAATTAAGAAAATATCATAAAAAACACTGTTAGCAAAACAAGAGAAGCAATTAACATTCATAATGCGAATATATTTAAATTAACAACGTATAAAAATAAAAATTATTAAAAAAAGGACTTGTTAGCAAAACAAGAGAAGCAATTAACATTCATAATGCGAATATATTTAAATTAACAACGTATAAAAATAAAAATTATTAAAAAAAGGACTTAAAGTAAGGACAACAATGGAGTAACAATAAGAATATAATGTGTTTAAAGATTAGGGAAATGGGGAAAAACAAGATATGCAAAATGCAATAAAAAGAAACGTGAGTACTTTTGATAATTATATATGGCACCTTTTCCTTTAATTTTCAAATCCTATTAAATGTGCCATTTATTTAGGAATAATTTGCCTTAAATTTCCTTATTTTATGCAAAATGTTAGGAATTAGATTTATCAGTTACCCATATTACTCGTTGATTGAAATCTAACAAATTTACAACCTAGAATTCCTAATATTTAGCAAGAGTTGTAGGAGGTTTAAAATTTAAATTCATATTTAATGAAATATTTAATAATTTACTCTTATATAAAGAGAAGGAAATCATTACTAAAAAAATTCAAAATTTCTCAAATAATCAATGGAGATTACCATAAATATTTACTTGTCAACTAACTAATTAACTATTTTATGAATAAAAATAATTCAAAATTCTAGAAAAAGAGAATTTGGTCCAATTTGAGTCAAAGACCATTCTCCTATCTAATCTAATTCTAATACATATATATATTTGAAGGGTGTCTTTTGACCCCAATTAGTTGTTTTGACCAAAATCCTAATTTTCTAGAATTTTGAATTTTTTTAATATTTTTTTTTATTGTTCAATGAATGTAATAACTCCTATATATAATATGCATAAAATTAGGGAACTTAATTATTCCTTAAACTTATCCTTAAAACATGCTAAAGTTATAATTCTAATACATATATATATATTTGAAGGGTGCCTTTTGATCCCAATTAGTTGTTTTGACCAAAATCCTAATTTTCTAGAATTTTGAATTTTTTTAATAATTTTTTTTTTATTGTTCAATGAATGTAATAACTCCTATATATAATATGCATAAAATTAGGGAACTTAATTATTCCTTAAACTTATCCTTAAATCATGCTAAAGTTATAATCAACCTAATTATTCCTTAAATTTAGTCTTAAGAATTCGAATTTTGATAAACAATTTAATCGGATGACAGCCAAAACATTACATGTAACATCTTCCCAGATTCCATATTTTCTGTTATTCCATATTCATATATCCTCTAAAAAAATCACCTGCACAAATTATACATAGGCCCGAGGGTGCTGACAGTGGCCGAAATCAAGAGAACATGCGAAGGGTGGTAGATGGCTACTTGCTACAAAACCCGACCAACAACCGCAAGTTGCACATAATCCATAAACTGATTTGTTTTATAAGTTTCATATGTACTTATCATATACTTCAATTTTATCTCAATTACTTTCTTGCTTAATGTCATACTTTTAGTTCGTGGTGCTAACAGTTTATTGTTATTATTAATCACGTGTGTTCACCTTTAAAGTTGAGTTCATTTGCTTTGCATAAAGTTTCCATGTTCAAAGTGAATGCCATATGTTTGATTAAATGCAAGACAAAATAATTGCTCTAATTTCGATTGAGCATTTTCTTAACATTTTTCTGATATTTGTTGTAGTCTTATGATTCGGTTATCTAACTCATTTATTGTTCTTTTAGATGGTAAAAGTTGACCATACAAGGGTAATAAATGTGTTCGGGATGTAATAGAAGCAATGATGTCGAAGAACGTGGTCGGAAAACATAAAATGGACATCCTATTTGAAAAGGGATTGGAATTGATTTTAGACTCTGACCATGATTGTAACACCCCAATCCCATATTGATTGTGGATGAATTGTTTGAATGGTTAATAAAGACTTGACCTACTTCTATTTGTCAACATGGGCTTAAGCATTTTGGGCTAGTGGACTAGAGTCCAACAATGTTGACAAGGCCAGAAGTGGATCAAGGTCTTTACAAATGGTATCAGAGCCAGGTTTCGATCCTGGGACCTCATCCACAATCAATGTGGGATTGGGGTGTTACAATCTCCCCAACTCAAATACTCGACGTCCTCGTCGAGTCAAGATCAATAGGCCAAGACCGCCCTCATGGATAACACCATGAAGTCGGCTCTGATACCATTTGTAAAGACCTTGATCCACTTCTGGCCTTGTCAACATTGTTGGACTCTAGTCCACTAGCCCAAAATGCTTAAGCCCATGTTGACAAATAGAAGTAGGTCAAGTCTTTATTAACCATTCAAAAAATTCATCCACAATCAATGTGGGATTGGGGTGTTACAATGATCAAGTATGAGATAATTATTTGTTGACTTGAGTTCAATGGTTCTTAGAAATAGTGATTGTAGCATAAGATGCTCGAAATGAAGAAATATTTAGAACGAATTCTTAGATCCATAAAAAAATATAACTCCATGAACCTATTTATCTTGCAGCCATCCTCAAAAGATCAAGCATATGATGTTCATTTTAATAGAAACCTTAAAGATTCTTAATTTTATAGCATCAATGGGCTTAGATATTTGTGTTTCGTGCTTACAATGCTTTTGGGCGCGAGTGTTTTGTAAAGAGTGGTCATTTATTTACAATGCATAAGTTTGGACATTCTGTCCAGTATGCTCATCATGTTATTGTATGTCCAGTATGCTCATCATGTTATTGTACGTGTGAAATTGTTCTTTTAATTTTCATATCACGTCTTATTTGAATATGTGTCATCTAATGTTATCCTTAATTGGATGTCGAGGTTTTATATGAAGGAATCATAATTTGTCTGACTCTTAATGTATCTTCAGAATATAATGAAAGTGAAATATGGCAAAAAAGGTTTTATCAACCAACATAGTTCAATTGAAGTTATTGAACCGGCAGCCTTTGATATTGAAAGACTATTTTCTATATTGGCTACATTGGAGAGATCCACAAATTAGATAATATCTTTGCTGGTGATCAAGATGACGACTCTTTATTATCACAGACTTCCTCAATGTTATGTTGGGGGATATATACCAATCACATAGTATAGTATCCTTCACAAATTCGATGTTTTGATTATTTTTGTTCACTTTTGTATAAGAAATTTTCGATTTGAACCATTGAATATCGATATATTATTTTGACTTCAACATTTTATGCATAAATACTCATTGTCGATGACATTTTTGACTTCCATAGTTTATGACGTGGTCGACTATACATTTTTCAACTTTTTTTAGGTGGAAAGTTGGATAGGTTTTGAGTTGGTTATCAAGAAATTTAATGCATCAGCCGAAAATTTGGTATGATGATATAAAAATAATTCTAAATTCTGAAAAAATAGAATTTGGTCAAAATTAATTATCACATGACAGTTAAGAGACTATACATTTTTCAACTTCTTTTGAGTTTGCAAAGTAATACTTAATTGTAATAGCTTGTATTACTAATTTGTCATATAAACTATTTGTAATAATATACTTGATATGATTCCGTGCATAGCACGGGTTTAGGCTAGTACATATATATATTTGAAGGGTGTCTTTTGACCCCAATCAGTTGTTTTGACCAAAATCCTAATTTTCTAGAATTTTGAATTTTTTTAATAAATTTTTTTATTGTTCAATGAATGTAATAACTCCTATATATAATAGGCATAAAATTAGGGAACTTAATTATTCCTTAAATTTAGTCTTAAAAATTAGAAATATATATATATATATATATATATATATATATATATATATATATATATATATATATATATATATATATATATATATATGTGTGTGTGTGTGTGTGTATGTATGTATTGGTTGCATCATTTTCTTCTCTAGATCTTCTCTCATAGCTAATTCAAAATTTTTGATTTTATTTTGAATTTTCTGAGGGGTGTTTTCTTTTACGATGTTGTTGAATTGTATGATAAGTCATACTTTTTTTTTCTTCATATCATTTAAAGCTTCAAATATTTATTTCTTTCCAAATCTCTTGCATCAATTTTTAGTTACTCCTTTTTACTCCTATCAGCAGCCTATTCGGCTGATGGGTTTTAGTAGTCTGATTCGTCTTAGGTAGCTTACTAGGTGTTCTAACCTTTTGAGCATTAGTAGACTTGTTCTTCTAAGCCTCTGACTTTCTTTCTATTTAGAGAATGATGCAAGTTTTTCTTTTAAAGTTCATTTATATCTTCAAAACAAATTTCATACTCAGCTTTTAAAGTTTCATTCTCATGCTCAAGCTTTTTGGTAGTCAGCTGATTCTTGAGGTTTTTCAACCTAAAGTTTCAGTGATCTGATTTGGTCTTTTTAGCAGAGTCATCTCTTCCTTAAGCTTGGCAAATGCACAAACAATATTTGAATTTGTAATTTAGCATTTATTCAACGATTCAAATAGTCCATTTCATTAATAGTAGAAGTTACCTCAGTTTCAGAATCATCAGATTCTATGACAATTAAACATAGAGTTTCAGGTACTTCTTCAAATTCTTTATCAGACGACTGGTTGTCTGAATAAGATATGCCAGAGTTTATTAGATTTGCTGCATCATCTAACTTTGATTTGCTCTTACTCATCTTACACTCCTTTTTGGCACGCTTTTCCTTTTCAGCAAACTTTTTAGATGATGAGTGAGAATGATCTTTGATCAAGAGTCCATACTCCTCTTCATTGTAGTCTCTAAGTTTTGCTTTGGAGGAATCCCTGTTTTCCTGAAAATGATCAGAAGAAGATGAAGTAGCATTTTTTAAATTTTAATTTCATTTTCTTCTTGTAGAATTTCTCAAAATCATTCAGCAGCAGGGTAACGTCGTTAGCAGTGTAGACTTTTTCTGAACTCAGCAGAGTCTTCTGTTTTGACTTGTCTGCTGATTTTCTTGACTTGTCTGACGCCATTAAAGCAGCAGTAGGGTCTGAACTGGTTGACACTTCTAATCCCATTCTTGGCATTTGATACTCATATGCTTTGAGGGATGAGAACAGTTCGGAAAAAGAAATCTTCTCGAAATCCCTTGATGCTTCCATGGCTGTCACCTTCATGTTGAATTTAGGTGGCAAGGCCTTGAGAACCTTTGCGTTGATCTCCTTGTTCGAAAATTCTTTACCAAACCTTAGAACTTCATTCAGAGCTTTGGTAAATCTGGTATCCATCTGATCAATCGTTTCACCAGACTTCATCTTGAAATTTTCAAACTCCTCAAGAGCCACAGTGAGCTTGTGTTCTTTGATAGCGTCTTTGGCAGTTTTGAAATGCTTGATCTTCTGGAATCTTTCTTCGTCTACAGCTTTGAACATAATGAGCTTAGCCTTTTTATCAAGGTTTAGTAACTTGACTTCTTTGGGAGTCAGCTCATCCAGCTCTTTGTCAACTATCTGATCTGGTTGGCCAGCAACCTTCACAGTCTTCTGAAATCTGAATGGTCCTTTTGTAAAACAAGTAAGCATGTTGTCGTCGTAAGCGGCAAGAAGGATTTCCATTCTGATTTTCCAGCTTTCAAAGTACATAAGGCCAATGTGAGGAACATGGCTATGACATCCATTTTTCAAAAAGTTTTTGATTTTCAAAATATGCTCTCTCTTTGAAAAATTTGAAAAACACACCTTAGATCAAGTTCGTTTGATCAGGCAGAGGATCAGATGAACCAACCTGCTCTGATACCACTTGTTGGTCCCAAAAGTGGTCAATGAGATCTAGAGGGGGGGTGAATAGATCTCATAAACTTTAAAACTTTTTCTCTAACTTTTTCTGTCAGCAGACTAAGCTGATCTAGAATTCGTAAGACTACTAAGTTGTTCTCTCACAAAGCTTTGAGCAGTAGAGTTGACCACTCATCTGATTTCACTCAGCTGATTCAGATGAAATATCAGAGGTTTAGAAACTAGTTGGCAGCGGATTTATCAAGTATTTTTCAACCAATATGTTCCTCTTTAAGTTTTCTCACTCAAAAGATTTTATCCCCAGTTTTTACAACTCCTTTTTAAAATCTTTTGGTTCAGTTCGTATGTTTGAGTTCTTTTGAAAGTAAGCAAGGTAAAGAAACTATGAATCAAACACACATAATTTTTATAGTGGTTATATGAATAAAAATCATTTAGTTCACTCTTCCAAGTCACACAGATCTTGGGTTATACTAGAAAACACAAAGTAATCAGTATATAATGCTTGCGCCAAACAACAAATGAAATGGCCACAAGTGCGCAATAGAAAATCACAAAGAAAGCCTATTCTACAGAGTTTTATCACTTCACAAAGATGGATAACAACTCCTCGCAACACTCAGTATAGGAAATCACTCAGAAGACCTATACTAAGACGTTATATCACTCACAAAGATGGATATAAACTTCTTCTCTTTACAGTTGAATGTCACTCAGACAGACAAGAGTTTGATCTCTGTTCTTCAACGATTTTAGCTCTGTCAACAAATGACTTCGCTTGTGATCAGACGACTCAACTAATGGATCTCGCTCTTAAGATGTGATTTTGAATTGTGCAAGTCTCATTTTCAGATCTCCAGTTAGTCTTCTATTTATACTCCAGATTTGAATTTCTGCCCGTTGAAGGAAGGCGAAATTACTCTTTAACCCTGAGCAACGGTCTTTTTCTCTGACGGCAGCTTTTGCTTTTGCAGACTGTCTTTTGTACACTCTGTTGTACGGATATTCACTTTATGTCCAGTCGCATTTAATGCACTCAGCTGGCTACCGTTGATAAGCTTACTTTACCGACTTCACTTCGCTGATGGGAACGCTCGGCTGATGACCACTCTCCTGATGATCACTCGGCTGATGGCTACTCGGTTGATTCAAGAATGAACGCATCTATCTTGACTTGGCTGATGATAACCAATCTGATATCCCACTCAGCTGATTCGGTTACTTCGCTTCAAGACCTTGAGATAGGTTTCACTAAGTTGTTCTTAGTTGATGACTTAACCTTTTGATCTTCAAAACCATTATGGCCTTTTTGTCATCTTCAAAACCTTCTCCAATACTGACCAACATTTATGTTTAGCCTTTTGATTTAATTTGATGATAGATTAATTTCTTTAATTTTAGATACATTATTTTAAATTGAATATTCATAAATTTTGTTTTATTGTTATGAACTTTTCATTGTTTTTCTTATAGATTTTATTTCAGGTTTAATCTTTCGATTTAGTGAGCTTATATATTGATTTATTTTGATTCTAGATAATTTCATTTTTATTTTCACAAGTTTCATTGATATTTGCAGTTGTCATTAATATTGTTATAGATTTAATTTCATCTTCTTTCTTTTGGATTTCATCTTTTGAAATAATGTGATTATAAATTGATTTGTTTTGATTTTAGATTATTTCCTTGCAAGTTCTTCTTTCTTTCTTTTTTTCCCACTATTTTGCATCTATACAAACACACATTTGAATAATAATGTTGACTTCATGTTGGAAGAATTTATTAACTCAAGAACAGCTAAGTGATCTTATCAGTTGAGTTAATTAAGTTAGTTAAAAGGTTTTGATGATAACAAAAAGGTGTCATCAACTAAGTTACGGAAGCTTAGTAAGCCTTTGAAGATTGAATACTTGGTCTAAAAGAAAATCATTCAAGAACAGAAGTATTCAAGAAATGAAGATTCAATCTTATGAGAAGAGTGAAAATCAGATTAGTGAAAGATTGAAAATCAGATTAGTAAAAATCAGCTTGGTGGAAATGAGATGGGTGATCATCAGATGACTGATCATGAGATGACTAGTGCATAAGACTAGTGCATAAGACCAGTGCATCAGACTAGTGCATGAGACTAGTGCATGAGACTAGTGATCAGACTAGTGCATGAGACTAGTGATCAGACTAGTGCATGAGACTAGTGCATGAGACTAGTGATCATCAGCAGAGTGGATCCCATAAGCTAAGTAAAATCGGTCAGAAAGCTCTCCAACGGTAACAAGCTAAGTGCATTAAATGCTGCTGACAGAAAGTACAGCAGAGTGTACAGTAAACAGTGCAGAAAGTACAGCAGAGTGTACAGTGAACAGTGCGACAGTCTGCAAAAGTTACCATTCAAATTATGACCGTTGCTCAAGGACTTAAATGCAATTTTGCCAACCTTCAACGGGCAAAATTACAAATCCAAGAGTATAAATAGATGGTAAACTGAAGATTCAAGAGAGACTTGCACACTTTCAAGATCAAATCTTTAGAGCAAGAATCCATCAGTTGAGTCATCTTATCATAAGCTTAGTCATCTTATGACGAAGCTGATTGTTGAAGAACAAGATTAAACCCTTGTATATCTGAGTGATATTCAACTGAGTGTTGTGAGAAGTAGATATCCATCTTTGTGAGTGATATTACTTCGGAGGATAGGTCTTCTTAGTGATTTCCTATTATGAGCTTACAGCCTTCTCATTTGTTGTTTTGGTGTAAGTGGAGAAATATTGTAAACTTTGTGTTTATAGTATAACCCAAGATCTAAGTGACTTGGAAGAGTGGATTAAGAGGATTTGTTCCTGTATAACCACTATAAAAATTCCTTGTGTTATTTACTTTAATTGTCTTGCATTGCATATTTCATAAGCTAAGTAAATGCTTTAAAAGAAGAGTCTTTTAAATTGAGGAATTTCCAACTTGGGGCAAAACTTTCTTTGTGCTTTAAAAGTTTAATTGAGTTGAAAACATTGTTTGAAAAACACATATACATTATCCGCTGCATCATTGTTTGAAACTCTGATTATATAAGTTTGATAAGCAAAATCAGCATAGTAGTCTACTTTACTGAATAAGCTAAGTGCTAAATCAGCATAGTAGTCTCACGAATAAGATCAGCTTACTCTGCTGATAAGCTGAGTGCAAAATCAGCTCAGTCATCTTATTTTGCTGATAAGCGAACTCTACTTATAGAAGAGAAGTTTAAGAAATATTTTAAAGTTTTGAGGTCTATTCACCCCCCCCCCCTCTAGACCTCAACTGACCACTTGGGACCAACAAGTGGTATCAGAGCAGGTGGTTCATTAGAATCAGCTGCCTGATCAACGAGCTTGATCCGAGTGTTTTTCAAAGGTTTTCCAAACTTTTTAAAAGAGCATATTTTGAAAATCAAAAACTTTTTGAAAAAAATGGATGTCATAAGCCATGTTCCTCACATTGGCCTTATGGACTTCGAAAGCTGGAAAATAAGAATGGAAATCCTTCTTGCCGCTTATGACGACAACATGCTTACTTGTTTTACAAAAGGACCATTCAGATTTCAGAAGATTGTGAAGGTTGCTGGCCAATCAGATCAGATTGTTGACAAAGAGCTGGATGAGCTGACTCCCAAAGAAGTCAAGTTAGTAAATCTTGATAAAAAGGCTAAGCTCATTATGTTCAAAGCTGTAGACGAAGAAAGATTCCAGAAGATCAAGCATTTCAAAACTGCCAAAGAGATGTGGAATAAAGTCTGTGAGCTAAGCGAAGGAAACGACGCTATCAAAGAACACAAGCTCAGTGTGGCTCTTGAGGAGTTTGAAAATTTCAAGATGAAGTCTGGTGAAACGATTGATCAAATGGATACCAGATTTACCAAGGCTCTGAATGAAGTTCTAAGGTTTGGTAAAGAATTTTCGAACAAGAAGATCACCACAAAGGTTCTCAAGGCCTTGCCACCTAAATTCAACATGAAGGTGACAGCCATGGAAGAATCAAGGGATTTAGGGAAGATTTCCCTTTCCGAACTGTTCTCATCCCTCAAAGCATATGAGTATCAAATGCCAAGAATGGGATTAGAAGTGTCAACCAGTTCAGACCCTACTTCTGCTCTCATGGCGTCAGACAAGTCAAGAAAATCAGCAGACAAGTCAAAATAGAAGATTCTGCTGAATTCAGGAAAAGTCTACACTGCTGACGACGTTACCCTGCTGCTGAATGATTTTGAGAAGTTCTACAAGAAGAAAATGAAATTAAAATATAAAAATGCTACTTCATCTTCTTCTGATCATTTTCAGAAAAACAGGGATTCCTCCAAAGCAAAACTTAGAGACCACAATGAAGAGGAG